>JAVRXN010000011.1:36918399-38118399 GCA_033556935.1 Timema podura | reverse complement strand
CAAGAAATTAGAATGATGGATGAAGAAGAAGAAAGGTTGAAGATAGAAAATAAAGAAAATAAACTAGGGATGAGATATTTTGAGTAGATGTTTAACCCGGGAGAGGAAAGGGATGATAATGAAACAGAAGAGAAGGGGGGGAAAGATGAAGGGTAGGGAAGAGGTCCCACATGGACAAAGGTGGAGAACGCATTAAAGAGGATGAAGCACGGTGTTGACGAAGTGAATGTGAAAATTATAAGAGCTGCAGGTTAAGCAGGTATACAATGGTTATACGGGGTGCTGAGAGTGATTTGTAAGAGCAAGGTACCGGAAGACTGGAAAAAGGGAGTTAAAATAACTATTTCAAGATAGCAAACCGGATGAAGTGTATACGTAAAATATATGAGGATGACGTTGATGTGCCACTGTAAAAAAATATATGAGAAAATACTGGAAAAGAGAATAATAAATTAAACGAAAGAAATGTGAAGAGAGGAAAAGCATGAATATATGGAAGAGAGGTCTACAATAGACTTGATCTTTGCCATATGACAACTGATAAAAAGAAGGTGTGAATTTGGGAAAGACTTGGTAATGGTATTTATGGATTTAGAGAAGACATATGAGAGCGTGGATAGAAATAAAGTTTTGAAAGCGATGGAGGAGGGCGAAGTGGAAAGAGGAGGGTAATGAGAGTGAAAAGCGTGTATGAGGATAACAGGAGTTGTGTTAGGAGTGTTAAGACGGAGAGTAGAAGGACGGAGTGGTTCCAAATGAAAAATAGAGTAAAGCAGGGGAGTGCCCTTCCTTGCACCATTACTATTTGTAATGGTAATGGATATGGTCATGGACAAAGTGGTAGGAAGACTTGGGGTGAAAAGAATGAAACATATTATGTATGCTGACAACTTGATAGTATGGAGGTAGAAGGAAGAGGAAGTACAGGAACAGTTACAGGAATGAAATGTGGAAGTGTAAGAGTGTGGAATGAAATTTAGCATGGGAAAGTGTGAAGTGATGGTAAAGACAAGGAAGAGGATAAGGCCTAGTAGATCCTAAAAGTGGGTTGGGTAGAGCTGAGAAAAGGTACAAAAATAAAATATCTTAAAAGAGTGATTGAGGTGAAAGGTGTTAGTGTAGAGCATGGGTCCCCAATTATTTTTTATGGAGGTCCATTTTAAAAACTCGACATACTTATACGGTCCAGCTATACTTTAACAGTGAGTCAAGTTTAAGGCCTATAGGTCTATACTAAATTAAAAACTTAATTTTCTTTCCTTTTAGTTATTTTACTTATTTATTATTGCTGGCCTGCCATGTATACTACCCACTCACCCCCAAAATAGTAATTTTTTTTCTGTTCATTGCTATCTCGTCAAGGTCCTTAAAAATGTATCTGCGGTCCGGATGTGGACCGCGGTGCGCCATTTGGTGACCACTGGTATAGAGAGTTTAATGAGAAGAGGACAGTAGGGAGAGTTTTTCTATGAGTGTGTAAGAGACCTGTTATGGAGGAGAGAAGTTACCTTGAAGTGTTTAGAAGTTTTGTACGGGGAGAAATTTGTACCCATTGTCACAAATGCAGAAGAAATATGGAAAGTGAATGTAAGAGAGACTAGGAAAGTGGAGGCCATGGGAATGAAATTTGTGAGGGGAATTCTAGCTGTCACAGGATAAACAATATTATGAATTAAGGATTCGGGAAAGAGATGAGGTACAGGGAGTGCATGAGATAGTAGAGGAAGCAAGACTGAGATGGTATGGGCATGTAATAAGGATGGAGAAGAAGAAGATGCCAAATAAAATGATGGAAAGAAGTATGTAGAAAAAATACAGCAAATACCAAGAATGTGTGCAAGTGAGAAGAAAAGAATGGAAGCAATTAAAGGAGAAAGAATGGTGGAAGGATAGAGGAAGATGGAGGCATTTTACCAAACTGACTAGGCCACAGTATATTATGATGATGATTATGATGATGATGATTATGAGTATAATAATGCCACGTAGGAACTTAAATACTAAACAAGGTTTAAGCAATGGAACACCTGGCAGTGACAAAATTGATTACATATCTTACCCAGCCAAAATTTTAGTTGGTTAATCTCAAGGGAATGTATGTTTGATAACGATAATCGATTTGCGCCTGTACACCCTAAAATCCCCTTTATTTTAAGATGGAAGCAGTTCCCGGTTGGCGTTTTTGCTAAATATTAATAAGTCAACAGGTCAAACTGTGGATAGAGTTGGTATTTATATGCTCAAGCTTGTTTTCAGCCATGTACATAATGGCTAATTGTGGCTTTTTCCGGGGTATGTAGCTCAAATGAGGTAAGTGTAAATGTAGGCTAAGAAATAAATCAGGTGACACTAACATTGATGGTACTAAAGTACTCACTAAAAATATAGTATGTAAAGAAATTTTATCCTAGATTTATTTAATAAAAATAGAATGATTTTGGTTCACTGTCACTTTATCCAATATTCCTTAATAAACTTAAATTAAGGTGGGAGTGTAAAGGACCTGAGAAAAGGCCAGAGTATTTGTAGTTTTTACAGTAAAACATTCTGTTTGGTCAAAATAAATAAAATATTGCTCCAGGAGAAACATGAAGTTTACTTTTCTTCACATGGTGATAACACAACAGTTGTTGAATATCTGTCAAGGGTGTCCTGGAATTTAATTACAACGTTTTCTCTTCATTTAAAAAGTTTATCTTCTAATGCCGTTACGCTCATGTTAGATATTTAACAACTGTTATTATAACTATGTGAAGAAAACTAAATTATATGTTTCAACTGAAGCAATACTTTATTTACTATGGCAACAACAAAAAATTGCTATAAAAACTGCAAAAACATTGACCTTACCTCGAGATCCCTACATTCCCACCTTAACTGACAGAACTCTAATATTTTTCTCGCTAGCCCAACCCAACAAAACCTATTATTTCTCATACATATACCAAGCCTATATTTTTTTTTGGGTTGGGTTAAAAATCACTCTCACTTAGGTGAATCGAATCAAATCGAGTCGAATAATGGCAACTAGAAATAAATGGTACGGCGCACCGCACAGACTTTCTCTCTCTTTCTATAAACTCGTAAGATTTCTGAACGGAATAATGTACATTGTATCATCACCACTCCACATAAGAACACGCATAAAATAATATACAATGATATAGAATCAATGAGAAAAGAGGCACATCTTTGTCCACCTAAGAACATTTCAAACAGTTTAATGTATTTCACAAGGGTCAACACTTCGTATTAAAATTTCGATTTCTGGTTAAAGTTTTAACATTTTATAAGGTGTTGCAGATCTTCAAGTCATCGCATTGATATTTAATTATTCATTTATACATTTTGACCAATAAAAAATGTAAATATTGACTATTGAGTCTAAAATGGAGATATCTCATTGCTATGCAAACATTGCTCCTAAGAGCTTTAAGGAAAAATAACATACTTTTTTAGATACTTATATTTAATTACTCTATGGCATTGGAGAATTATTGTGTTAAGACTTAAGTAGTATATGTTTACAACTAAAGCTCACAAAATTGTATTAGTAATATTTGCAAATATCTCAGAAACTGTTTCTTTTATAAGAATTATGTCAAATAAAAGTTTTTTATTTCTAATAGTCCTACAATTTTGCAATGATAAGTTGTTTAGTTTCTCAAATAGTTGTGGAGATACGGAAATTAACGCTTCTGTAAAGTACCCTTAAAATCATTTTCATAGGAAAATGAAAATAGCCAGTTTATTTATATCTTAATCAACGCCTAGATACGAATTTTAATCAAAATCGTTTGAGCAGATTTTGAGAAAACCAAATTTTTCTCTTTTCGCCCTTCAGTAAACTACCCTTAATTTTAAGTTTTTATAGACACACAGACAGACGGCATTGCAAAGACTATTTTTTAGGGTTCGGGGGGTCATGAGACGTCGACATCCATCAACATTTCAGGTTAGTTTTTTTTACGGTCGCAATACTTAAACTTTAATGTCCAAAAAGTTTAAAAAAATTCATATAATTGCGTATAGATTGAAAGTTATTGATTTTATAAAAATATGTTTCGGATAAAATATTTGTATTATAAATATATATACATATTTGTAATGCTAAGTAATTTCATATCTCAAATAGTTTCGGAGCTATTATAAAAAATGTTAATTGACGCATCAGACCGGAGCCCTTAAAGCCATTTTGCCGAAATATTGAGGGTAGCCATTTTGTTTGGAATATTTATTAATGTTTATAAATGAAATTTAATCAAAATCGTTTGAGCCAATTTTGAGAAAATCGACTTTTTCTCTTTTTGCCCTTCAGTAAACAACCCTTAATTTTAAGTTTTAATAGACACACAGACAGACGGCATTGCAAAGACTATTTTTTAGGGTTCGGGGGGTCATGAGACGTCGAAATCCATCAACATTTCAGGTTAGTTTTTTTTACGATCGCAATACTTAAGCTTTAATGTCCAAAAAGTTAAAAATATATATATAATTGCGTATAGATTGAAAATTATTGATTTTATAAAAATATGTTTCGAATAAAATATTTGTATTATAAATATATATACATATTTGTAATGCTAAGTAATTTCATATCTCAAATAGTTTCGGAGCTATTATAAAAAATGTTAATTTACGCATCAGAACGGAGCCCTTAAAGCCATTTTTCCGAAATATTGAGAGTAGCCATTTTGTTTGGAATATTTATTAATGTTCATAAATGAAATTTAATCAAAATCGTTAGAGCCGATTTTGAGAAAATCGACTTTTTCTCTTTTCGCCCTTCAGTAAACTACCCTTAATTTTAGGGGTAGATATCCAATTCCAAAAATCCCTCGGGGCAACCATATGAAAACCCTAGATATCAAGTTTCAGCTCAATCGGTAAAATAGTTTAGGCTCTAGTTGGAGGTACAGACAGACAGACAGACGGAAATCCAAAAACCACTTTTTCGGATTCAGGGAGTCATGAAATGTCAAGATTCATCAAAATCTCGAGTTCGATTTTTTTGACGATCACCATACTTTCTCTACCTGTAAGATAGAGAGAAAGTAAAAATAGTGTGTCTTACATATTTAATTAATGGACCCGCTTACACCTAGACGAATTGAATCGAAAATAACTAATTACTTGAGAATACTTTATTCGATTCGACAGCATCGCTAGGTGAGGTTTTGGGGTGTAGGTATTTTCTGGGCAAATTTGTGGCCATTTGGCAAATCAGTGTGGTGTCATCGCAGTGGGAGGCTGTGTATCATTATACCAGCGCGTATACAGGTGTTCAAGTTTGTGTGATTTGTTTGTAAAATTGAGCTGCGATGAATGAAGAAAAAATGATCGTAGTGCTCTAGTCCAGGGCTACATATTTATTTACGATAAAAGTGACAAAAACCATATCAAAGTTAATACAGGTTTCTGCAGATGTCACTTTTGATAAATATTATTAAGTATATAATAATACTAATAATATACTGGATTAAGCAGCAAAGCTATCAAAATAAATATATATATAATAGCTTTATATATATTTAATTCATCATGATATGCGTACTAGTACGGTTGTCATTGTAATATTGGCAGCAAAAAGCCAACTACCGAGTCGAAGATGGCTGCGTTATCTGATAGCTCGTTGTTGATGTTGATCACACAGATACAGCTGACGATTTCCACACGTCCATCACAGATTCTGCCATAAAATATGAGTGAGGAATGACCATGGGCATGGGACGATTCTTGGATAGCTCAGTGTTTAGAGCATTGGCGTACTAAGCCAAAGGCCCCGCGTTTGATTCCCGTATCCAGGTGTCATTTTTCAATTTAAAGAACTAATAATATAGTTAAATGTTATCAGTATAGATAGCAAAAATATATTTGTGTTTGTGTTTTCAAAAAGTTCCTCCTTAAGAAAATTCGACTGTATGTCTCTCTTAGCTTTGTCAGCAGCGCCCGGGATATAAATTAGACCAGGGCCGACCACTCCACGGGGATTGGTCCTAGTTTCCAGGTAGAGATTGGTTCAAGTAAACCGCGCATTTACCGGGTAACGAGGCCCTCGGGAGGAATATAGGACCATACACTCGCATTAGCCCGGCTGCCGAATAACCTCGAAAAGCACTCATCAAACCACACCGTTTAAAACGTGTCAGACCGGTGTTGGTCAGACCCACTCAAGAGCTCATCTCATGGTCGATTAACGGGGTTATTAGACACATAATTAAGCTCGAACCAAATATCTCGTCGCATCTGTTTTCTTCCCTTGACAACAACGAAATTGTTATCCTAAGATTCCATTCAACTGTTTTCTAATGAATATTCCTTGCTACCACACCTTTTTAGGTTTGGTTCGATATGTATTAGCAGCCTAGGACAAAGTAAAAAATAGTGACTAGGCTTTCCATTTGATATTGGTAAATAACATATTAGCGGTTCCTAGACCCGCATCGGTAGACACGCTGATTAAACGTCAAACTCGTCCAGTATAATTTGCAGGTGACGTGGAGGTCAGAGTTCAAATCACGGCCAGTTGTACTGGAAGTGACATTTTTAAAAATGGTTTTATACTTTCTCTCCACGCAAATGTGTGTACATTTAATCTAAAATCTAAGAGCCATCTCCATATGTCGTTAGTATAGTTAAATGTGAAGAACCCGGACTGATAGTAAGACCGGGAGAGTTATAATGAAAAAATAAAATTACGAATTTTTTTAACGGGTTAAACTCAGGGTGTTTCCAGGCATGAATAGAGTGTAACCCACTTTGGTGGCCTCATGGTCTAAGGTGTCACTCTCACAATAGACTAGACTGCCGGTGACGGGAATATATCAAAGCTTGAGTTCCGGTCGGTTGTACTTAAGGGTTTTTCCCTCAATTGTTTTCCACTCTCCCTCTACGCAAATTCAACCTAATTCATCCCAAACACATTAGAATAATTGGTATATAGTCATACAACCCAAACGGGTGGTAAGAAATTGTACTAAAAAAAGGGGAGGGGCAGTTTATCTGAATACACACACACGTCAAACGTGTAACAAGAACCGTTCGTAATAGCAACCTTCGTACACGACCTAGCCCATAAGACCACGTGACCCCACGACTGAAAACAGACACACACACACCGAGACAAAGACGGAGAGTGGCGGTTGGATGGCATCGTATTGATTCAGCGAAAGGGGAAAGAGAGAGAGAGAGAGGAAGACTTCAGAGAGTGAGCGAGAATAACGTCCTACTATGTGTATATCGTACGTACTATAATCTATACTATAGCTTTTCCTTTCAACATACCCGAGCGCTTCACGACACACGCCCTCACAAGGAGTCGCGCGCCGGCGTCCTAATACCGTTCCTCTCACCCTCAACACGCGTGCTGGCGTCGCCAAAAAACTACTTTTCACCTTCATCCCCCTTCCCCTTTCACAGTCTCACACATTCACACAACTACACGCACCTCAGGAGAGCGTATGAGACCCCTATAACACACCCCGGGGGTAGGGCGTGGCTTTGCCCTCGACCAGAGTGTCAAAAGCATCCCCCCCCCCCCCTTTCTACCCGCGTTTTCCTACTCGTTTGTTTTATAAGCATATGTATTAATTAATTTAAGCTAGTGTTGTAGGGATGATGGGGTAATTTATAGAAAAAAAGTGTTCCCACATTTAAGTGGAGAGTAAGTTGAAAACTCTCTTCAACACATCCAGCTGGAATTCGAACCCTGATCTTGTCTTCGACAGTTCGGCCTATGGTGAGAGTGACGCCTTTTAGACCATGTAGCCATCGAGGTCAAGAGCATTGAAACGTTGTGCTTGGAAAGATGAGATCCCCCCCACCTTCCCCTGTGTGTGAAGCTAAGGTTTTAATACGGTTAACTAATATCGATGGACGCGAGGGGTCAATCCCATTTAGTCTGGTATGGCGGGGAAGGGGAGGTCAAGGTTTTAATCCCGGTCAAGTGTATTGAGAATTTTTTTTTTTCATAAATTATTTGCCACTTTTCTGAAACGCGAATGTGGGTAGATTTCCTTTTAAAGTCTAACTTCTTTATCAATATCCTATTAATGTCATTAAATGAGAATAACCCGGACAGTTAGTAAGACGCGGATAAAAGTTCAAATAATCCTGATTGGAACATATTAAATTATTCATGTGTGCGCGAAAGCAGACAAAATATAGTAAGATTCTGATGAAAAGGATATTTTGAAAAATACAACAAAAAAATGCTACTATACTTTTATTGCTAATGAAAAAAAGTTTTATTTGGGCTATGAGAACATTCTTAGAGATAAGATAATAAAATGACGAAAAATCATTGATAAAACGGGGGAAATCCTGTTAGAAGAACTATTGGTGTGAAAGGCTACAGGGATACGGTTTATATCCTTGTAAAGGTGTATTTTTTTATTTTACCAACATAATTTGATAATAATACAAAAAATATGGTACGACACAATAACAGAAATTTTATCATATTGTATTATGGATTGGAAAAAAAAGTTCAAAAATGCGTTTTCAGTAAAATACCCTAAAATAAGTTTTCCTTATAAAAACCAACTTATCATATTGTTATTCACAGTGAACACTCTTTAAATATATAAATTGTGAACCAAATTGCTAAAATATATTTAGTACATTTCAAATTTTCAAAAATATTTTTTTTTTAACTACCCTTAAATTATTTTTTATTTGTAAAAATAAAATCTTTCTCTTATTTATCATGAAGAACTATTTCCAGATAACTATTTCATACTCATTTCATAAGGCCTATTTCAAAAAATTTCAAATTTCCTACAGTTTGTCTTAAGTAAACTGCTCTTATATTATTATTTTTTAGAAAAAAAAACGTGTATTGTTAATAATCGTGTAAAATAGTCCCTCGTTAACAATTTTGAACAAATCGTTAAAGCTAATTTTTTTTAAATCAATAAAAAAAATCAAACTTTAAAATAATCAGTAAACAAGTATAAAATATATATAATTTTTTTAGAAAATAAATATATATAATTAAATATTATGTAAAAAACCAAAACGATACCCATTTTTAAACTAATTACTAAAGCAAGTTTGTTTAAATATTCAATACTCTCCAGATAAACATTTGTTTTTAAATCGTTAGAGCCATTTTTAAAATATTTCATATTTTTGAAAATCACTCATCAGTAAACTACCCTTTAAGGAAATTTTATCCATAAACCAAGTATACGGTGCTATTTTGGAAGTCAAATACGCCCTAGATATCTATTTTAAACAAAATCGTTAGACATTTGAGAAAAATGTGTAATTAAAAAAAATCACTCTTCAATAAGCTACCCTTAATTTAAGGGCCAAGGTCAAAAAAAATTCTCAAGATATCACCCTATACTAACCAGATAACAAGTTTGAACAAAATCGATCAAATTGCTTTAGATCTGTGGCCAAATGGCCATGTAAGGACAGAAATGGGGAGAGACAGAATTGACAAATTCATTTTTTGGGGTTCGGACACATATAATCTCGAGGTCAAAAATGTTCACGATTACAATACTTAATCTTTATATGATAAAGTAAAAAGTTAATGAACACTTTATGACTCTTAAAATCAGGCTATATTTTCATTTCATTCATCCTAGTAGGGAGTAGTACATGTTCCCCCACTATGGTTCACTGCTTGTACACAGTTTAAGCCACTGATTCACCCCCACCACTAACGTTGACTCTTTGGGGAATCTGCTCGAATATGTGGGTGACCTGATGGGGCTAGTTCAGCAAGTCATCAATGTGCACCCAATATCAATTGGACCTTTTTTAAAAATTTATTTTTAGCATATCTTAGTGCTTGTGCAGCATATTTTTTCCCTAAAGGGGGAATGGGTGAGGAAGTTAGAATAGAGAGGAAATATAGCCGAATTTACGTGAAGGGAGATTGGGAGAAACTTTTTGTAAAACACACCTAGGTACACCCAGCCGGGAATCAAACCCTAACCTTCCCATAGCCGGGAAAACTAGATTAGACTAGAGAGACTCCTTTTCTCGCGTGCTCACCTGTTCGGGTGTGAAAGGGTTATAATGTGTAGCTCAAATTATTGTTCAGAAGCCTCACGTTATTTTAAAAGTGGTTTATTATTTCAAAGCATGATGTACGCCAAAATTGAGGTGAAAAGTATCGTTATATTTTGTAAGTAAAACCAGTTTAATTTTAGTTTTATGATTAAAAAAAACATGAATGTGTAAAAGTTGTTTGATTTTAACGCGTTTCACGCGAAATGTCGCTGCTTCAAAGCAAATGGCTAGAAACATAGATCTAACCTTCCTCAAACAAATAAGACATATTTTAAACGTGTTTCAATAGATCAATATATTTGGATAATAGAGATCCGAGCCAGTGTACATGTGCTTTAAATATAAATCTAATTTATTCATAATTAATATGTATCACAAACAGATACGTGATGTTTATCCACAGGATCAGTCCTGATAGGTGAATAAAATTCGATCAAGTGATAAATGAAAACTTCGACACGAGAATCATACCCAAGACCTTTGGCTTTACGAACCAATACTCTATCAGCGAGCCATCCTGGTTTGTCTTGTATCTAGGGCCTTCCTGGTTTGTCTTGTATCTAGGGCCTTCCTGGTTTGTCTTGTATCTAGGGCCTTCCTGGTTTGTCTTGTATCCAGAGCCTTCCTGGTTTGTCTTGTATCTAGGGCCTTCCTGGTTTGTCTTGTATCTAGGGCCTTCCTGGTTTGTCTTGTATCTAGGGCCTTCTTGGTTTGTCTTGTATCCAGGGCCTTCCTGGTGTGTCTTGTATCTAGGGCCTTCCTGGTTTGTCTTGTATCTAGGGCCTTCTTGGTTTATCTTGTATCCAGGGCCTTCCTGGTTTGTCTTGTATCTAGGGCCTTCCTTCACTAGTTCAAAGGTTGTCATTTTTCATTTAGTTGAATGTAATTTATTCTTGTTTGCAGGTGACGGGGAATTCAAGGTTCGAAACCCGGATGGGTTTAATAAAGGGGTTTTATTATAAATAGTTTCCCATTCCTTTATTCACGAAAATTCGGGTGCATTTACTCTATCCTAATACCTGCTACCACATTGGCGTAATTAATACATGTGCGCATAGACCTAACGGGTTGGGTTGAAAGAATGAATGATTTAGTATTGTTTCAGTGGTTTTGAAGCTTAAGAAATACCATTCTCAAAATAAATGCTGCAGTGTGAGGATATTTCCCTTTAAGTAGGCGGTGACCTTAACAATCAGTTTAATTATTTTATATTTTAAATGACGATTAGAACTAGTTGCTGAGTAATATAGTTGTGTAAAGTTTGTGAATCCTGATTAAGACATAGAGGATAAAAAATTAAACTAATTCCTCCTTGAACTTAAACCACAGCCCTACTTGTGACCTGGTCGTTGCGACAAAAACGCCGTGACCAAGACGCCAGAACGTCGAGCAATGTTGTTCATATGGGAGACACAAAGTCGCTCACGTTTGCGACCAAGTCGCCGTTACTATGCTGTAGTCGCGTGGTATAACCACCCTCATTATATGACAAGACCATGCGTGCTGGCATCCATATCGTAAAGTTTTTGTCGCGGCGACCAAAGAATGTTTGATTTATTTGAAGAGACAGCTTGTATTGAACGACGTCAAGAATAGGCCCGCTAGTTGATAGGCAAACCCAGGGCTGATTTGGTTTTAATGATTGATGCGGAGGAGTGTTCATGACGTTGTTTGTTACCTTCTTGGTTTCCATGGTGATGGCAGGGTTCGGTCCCGGAGTCATCACCGGAGGATCCAGCCTGTAAAAAGGTGAATGATTGTTAAGATCTACATAAAAGTTAGGTAAGTTAGGTTTACAATTACAAAATCTCTATAAATTCATCTAATAAATGTATTTTGTCACTTAAACAAGGTAGGTCGAATTACATCTCTTGTCAAAGTGGCAAAACGTATTTTCAAAGTGAATGAGTATAGGACTATGATGAGTATATTTTCAAGTGTAAGAAAATTCAAAGCCACCGTGAATGGATATTATTACTATTATTATTAAAATTACTATCATCATCTTTATCGTAATCATAATCATATATACACTTAACGCAAGGCTATATGAATACTACCGCCTTCGGTGCTCACATGGTTTAACACATCACTTTCGCAACAGACTGTATTGCCGAAGATTGAGAGATCATTGTACTGATGGAGTTTTCCCCCTAAATAGTTTTATACTTTAATGCCATGAAAATTAGGGTATACTCCTCATGGATTCTACCTTCCTCATCCCTTAGACATTAGCGTAATTAGTTAATACGGCTAAACCAAGCACGGGTATTGAAACACGCTAAAGACCTAACCTTGTGGGTAGATTTCTTGAGTGTTTTTCGTCTGCGTACTGCAGCGAGAAAGAAGAAACCATGATAATCAGATTAAATTTCGGGTAAAGAAAGGAATTTAAGTCTATAGATCGTGGCTCTCCGTGCTAGCTATAGCCTGATTTTGATTGGAAGAATGGCTTAGAAAATTCAAAATTATTTCTTTGTAGCCAATATTGATAACATTTTACTACACTGTATATATAGAGAGAGAGAGAGAAAGAGAGAGAGATAATATCTATCAAAGTGACATGACCTGATGATTAACAACATGGAAATTGTTTTAGTAATTTTAATAACTACCAGATACTGTTCTTTCTGCCAAAATCAGATATATCTACTTAAATTTGGCACCAAGAGATTGGTGTTTTGTCTAGGTCATCACAATAGAAACAATTAGGTGTTTAAACCCTTAGGAGCAGGGAAGCGAGAGTGAGAGAACAGAGATAAATTAGGTGTCGGGTGGTGGGGAACAGATAACGTTTCATTGTGAAGTATAGTCCATTATCACGTGTGACTAATAAAAAAAACACATTTGTAATGTTATTGCTTTCCAAAATACATTATTTTCTAAAGTGTAACAATAGCCAAACTATCCGGCCAGGTTTATTGATCAAATTAAATTAGAGAGACGCTTGGCTATGAACTTTATGTCCCGTTAAAGAAAAATGACAGATTAAATTTTAAAAAATATTTAGTAATTTTATTATAAGCTGATTAAAATAATTACAAACGGGTAGACGTTGATTTTATTTAGTTAAATTTAAGATTATTTTTAAACCCAACCATTACATAAAAATGTAGTTATAATGTTAATTTATAAGCTAAATTATGATTCAGCCGCCTAACAGCCATATATTTAATTAATAGTGATCCCATTAGTATACTGAGTAGTCTGCAATCCCATTTTGAAACAAACAGAAATTACAGTAGGTAGTAATGTTTGATTACAATTTCGAAAATACCTTGTTTGTAAAATAAGTAATGTTCGTCCTCATGTAAATAAAACACACACACTATATTATACCCACCAACAAATTACAACTTAACCTAAATGTTTGGCGATATCCTAACCAGGCTGCGATGAGCCCAACTTACCACGACCAACATTGCCACAAGCAGGTGAACATTGCGGTAGGAGTCGAGAATTTGGACTGGGAGACACGAAATCTTGTGCGCCATCCACATCACATAATATAGTTCACCCGACGAACCACTTTTGAGCAATTTTTCCAACAAAACCAAAAAACGTTAACTTCTATCAACAACACTATAAACGAGTTCGAGGGCAACGCAACGGTAACAGAAACAATACTATCACTTACAACAAGAATATTTAACTCTTATTAAACTTAGTTCGGTTAATATTTTCGTTGAAAATTTTAGGCCCTAATTTCAAGTGTTTTTTTTTGTACAATGTTTGAGCTAGTAATAAACTGTGATAAAAGATAACATAATAATAATAAAGACTGTGTTACACGTTCATCGTATTGCTCAAGAGTCCCCCTGGTTGAAAGTGAAAGTAATTTGTTCAGAAAAGGAGGGAGGAGGGGGGGGGGAGGTTTGTAAAGCACAGCCCCGGTTGCGTCTGCCTCGCCCGCTCGGCCGGTACATCGACCACGACTGGCGTGGCGGCGCTGCTACGAATTCCGGGCGCTCCGGCGGGATCGGCCAACTCCGGCAACACAGCCCGGAGTGCTGACAAGGGGAGGGGGGGGTGAGAAAGGGGGGGGGGAAGTAGGAATACTCTACGATAGCATTCCACCAGCCACCACAGTGTAAAACCTATCCTTAGAGAATAGGGATCATCTGTCAAACTAAGAGCTCCGAGGCGAAGCAGTAGTGATATGTGGGAGGACAAGGGGTATAGGGTGGGAAGAGAGGGAGGAGATGAGGATCGTAGATGCCTTAGTTCAATCCTTTGTGGTGCATTCTTAGTGTTAACATTATCTTAAAGCATCCTTGTAATTCTGTAGAACTCCAAGAGGTTTAGCATGAGAATACAGTTGCCTGCTTTCTTACTAGTATTATTATTATTATATTATTATTATTATATTATTATTAGCACCGCGTCTTAATTCCCGTTCGGTTTTTACGCACTTACGCTAATGTGTGATGGTAGGGTGATTGTGAGTTGAAATGGAGGACCTACAGTTTAACGTGGAATCCGAACCACGGTGGAGGCTTGGCATTCCTCACATTCACAAGTTGTGATTAATACACATCTTGTCAGAGGTGAAGGAAGGGTTTGGCAATCAAATAAATCTGTGCCAGGACCGAGGATTGAACCCCGGACCCCTAGCACAGAAGTCCGACACCTTACCCCTAGACCACCAGGTCACCTCTTTCTTACTAGTGTGTCTCCTAAATAAAATTACTGTACGCGTGACCGAGTGGTCAGGAGGGATGTAACCAAGTATGATATTAAACGTTGCTATATATAACTTCAGATTAGACAGTATTAGTACATGATATTCAAACTGACTTAACCCGTGACACTGCACCTTATACTCCACATGCAGCCTTAGTGCCTAGATATTTACTAATTGGTAAGCAGGACGAACCCATATACAAATAGAAGCCTAGATATTTTCGTCACTACCACCCGGAATCGAACCAGAATCGTTTAGAAGCACGTTCGATCATTCTAACCAACAAGTAGCAGGGACGGGGTACTCTTATTTAACCCAAGAATTTACCTATATCCCAATTTATTTCTTCAGAAGTGTGTTTGTTGTATGTTTGTAGGTCATATTTTGGAACATCAAAGTACTTAAAATTCGATGCTTTGTCTTAAAATTAATTTTATTCGATGAAAGATCTGATTTAAGTTGTTATAAGATTATTCTAATTTAATTCAAGCACTTTTTTTTACTAATCGTGCTTAATTAATAGCCAGAAGAGATCGAGAATTATTATTGTGCGATTTAATTTTCAGTACTAGGTCTAAGAGTTTAGTCAGATGTGCAAAATTTTACTTCCAGTACATATATCTTAGAATTATTATCACTAGTGATGCCATACAATTAATATAACTTTTTCAGATACAAGATATTTAGCCTAAAAATTAGTTTATTATACCATACCCGAGATTATTAAAAAATTACATTTAGAATACAAACTACCAAGTCAAGCTTAACACATATATATAAAAAGATACGTACCAGTGTGCACACAGAAAAAGGTGTCAGTCTCGTCTAGTTTGGTTTACAGTTAGCGGTAATTGGGGGGTTGAAACTCCGTGGGATTTATTGAGTTGTTTTTATTATATGCTTTCATGATCTAATTACACGCAACTGTGGATACATTTCCTCTCCTCCTCCCTTCTTCAGGAGCGTAAATATGTGGATAGTCAGGACGGGCAGTAAGACGCGATGCACGCAAGGGAAAACAACGTTTGTAATCAAAAAGTATCAACAAAGCTACTAAATAATATGAGGTGCAATAATATTTTATTTATATGTTGATAACACAGTAAAGTTATAGAATGTACTACAACGCACGTGTCAAGGATGTTGTATTTGTAATCCAAGCAGCTAAACAAAGAGTGTTCTAAGAGTAGGTCAGTAAAAAGATGAGAGCTGATGGAGAGAAAATAACTAAACTGATTTCTCCCATGTATTGTTCCCCCCTCCCCTTCTTCCTCCATGGACCTGAGAAACAACGTATTATGTATCACTAGCAGATCAAAGTAAGATTCAGTAGTGGGATCAAGAAATTTACTCTGAGCAGGTAAGAAGGAGGGGGCTATTGTTTTTGTACTTCATTTTAATTTGAAATCTTAAGAGCAATTTCAATGTTTAAATATCGGTAAACATTTGAATATAAAGATATAAGCCTCTTAATAATAAAAACAAAGTATATTAGATGCATTCTTAACATCCTCAGAACTCAATATTCAACTTGTAGTCCACATAACTTTAGCTTTAGTTAAAACTATTTTAGATCTTGGGAGAAAGGAAGGATCAAATACACACTTTCTTTCCCTTGGTGCTTGATTCAGCGCGCAATTTAATCCATGTGGACGGCTGACGCCAATGTTTATGTGCACTATAGATGTAGGAGAGAACCCAAGGTAACCCGTATAAAGATATTTTACTTTGTATTCATTTATTTAGAAAAAAACATTTCGATCTAATTCATTTCGACCGGATCTCGTTCGAACAGACATATTTACCACGAAGGTAAGAATAAATTAAACTGTGCAATGCCTCCCGTTTCAGCAGATTAACTTGTATAGGCTAGTGAGAGATAAGACGTTGTTGGCCCAAGCTATGGGTGACAATAAACAAGTGTATTTGTGGTTCAACTCTCCTATGAGTTTCCGTCTGTTAAAGTGTGCCACTAATAGAGCCCTCTTGGTACAGATATACTTACTAGAGTCTGAACAATGCAAATGGTTTCAATGTTCGGCGGTACAACTGTCCTTTTCCCGTAAATTTACCAAGAGGTGGTGAAACAGCTTGAATCAGGCGTAACTTAGAAAGGTGGCGCAGCTTAAGTCGGGCGTGATTAAGAGTAATAAAACAGCTTGAACCAGACGTAGTTTAAAAGAGGTAATACAGCTCGAACCAAGTGTAACCTATAGAGGTATCACAGCTCAGACCAAGTATGATTTTAAAATGTAATACATCTCAAAACCAGTGTGATTCAGAGAGTTAATAAAGGTAAGAGTCGTATGCAAGAACTAGACTAAGTGGATGTTTTGTGGACACTAGCGTGAGTTTGCTTGCGTCATCATAGGTTAAAAAGGTGGAGCGATAGTGTGATCGGGACCACAGTACCTGTCTTCTAAGCATTCGCTATACGTTCCTGCATGCCACCCCTTAACAAGGTATGATTTATAAAAGTAATATATGTACAATCAGCTGTGACTTAGAGAGGTAATACAGTTAAAACAAAGTATAATTTATAAAGGTAATACATTCCAAACCACGTGTGACTTAGAGAGGTAATACAGCTAAAACAAAGTATAATTTATAAAGGTAATACATTCCAAACCACGTGTGACTTAGAGAGGTAATACAGCTAAAACAAAGTATAATTTATAAAGGTAATACATTCCAAACCACGTGTGACTTAGAGAGGTAATACAGCTAAAACAAAGTATAATTTATAAAGGTAATACATTCCAAACCAGGTGTGACTTAGAGAGGTAATACAGCTAAAACAAAGTATAATTTATAAAGGTAATACATTCCAAACCAGGTGTGACTTATAGACTTACGAGCGACGTAGTGTTTATATTGTTGATAAAAACTCACGGTTTAGTTTTGTTTGTATGTTGAACGTTCCCTTTAACATCACACCCCACAGAATATCCAACTTGAAACCAAACACCCAACTTCAAGAGTTTCAATGCGTTGGTAGGATGGACCTAAGCGTGATTGACTGCAGGTGGTATGGAACAAATGTGAGTTCAAATGAGTATTTTTGCTGTTTTTATGACAAAAAAACTATTATCGCCCACATAAATAAAATATTGCTTCTGATAAGTGCATTTAGTTTAATTTGATACACATAGCTATCTCAAGAGTTCTTGAATATGTCATGGGTATTATAGGAATATTTTTTAACACCGCGTCTTACTAACCGTTCTGGTTATACGCTTAAGTGCTAATTACGCTAATGGGTTAGGGATTGGGAAGGTTGAATTTTAAGGGAAGTGAACCCACATTTGCATGGAGGGAGAGTGGAAAACCAATTAGGACCCCCACCCCAGTTCACCCGACTGATTCGAAACTCAATCTCCCCGTTCTCAGCAGTTCAGCTCAACACAAAATCAGCGCGTTAGCTAACTACGCCACCGAGGCGGGTCACTACTAATTCTTCATTTAAAAATTTATTGGTCGAATCTCGTGAGGGCAGTTAGAAATATTCAAAAGCTGTTGAGAAAACTATAAAATTAAATTAAATATATCTATTGAAGACATATTACATTTGTTTTTACCAAAAATGTTTTTTTTATAAACGAACAGTAAGAAATACGGACCATAACTCACGCTAAGTTCCATTCCACTTTAAGGTTCCCGTGTTTGATTCCATGTGTAGGTAAGTACGTGCTTAATAAACTGTATTATTCGTGTTCATTCGTGCTTTTATCCAAATAGTACAGTCCATGACGTTGTAGTTGTATGCTCAGTTGTACCTTTAACGGTAATTTGGACCATTTCTCAAAATAACATTTTAAAATCTCATCAGAGTCATCAACGTGCTACAAAAATAGTGTAAGTAATGAACTTAAGACACTTTTGTCCCAATAATAGAAATATGGTATACAGTATTATTTTAAATTTTCTTTGAAGGGAAAATGCGAAGTAATAATTACAAAACAAAGTAATTTTGGAATTTCTTTTAAGGTCCTTGGCCCTGTCGAGTGCAAGTCTAAGACCTATTATGTGGGATGGTCGGCGGGAGGGTGAAAGGCGTGGCGTGGCTTCACAACCGACCAAAGTATCCTTTCACGCCAACAAGAACAGATGGATCACGGAAACCGTAGATGGCGCTAACTACCGGACAGGTCTTGCAGAAAAATCATACGTTTGGAAATATCAGTTTTCTCGAGACCGAATGAAATTTTTGTTAATATTTTCAACATCCCTTCTAAGATAATTTATAGATGTTTATTAATTGTTACATTTTCATTTTTCTTTTTTTCTTTCTTTTTTTTTTTTTTTTGTTATGAAGCCGGCAGTTTTCTATTTAAAAGGTCAATTTTATAGATATTTGATCACTATTAAAATTTTAGAGATGTGTATATAAAAAGTATAACTTAATCAACATGCTTCTATTCTATAACAAACCGTTTCCGAAAAGAAAATTGCAAAACAATATAAAATTCTTGAAGATAACCGTTTGTTTCCACGGCTCTGCATTTCCAGGCCAAATGAAAAGGGCCAATCGCCTTCTGAAGAAAAAACACCTTATTAAGCAGCTTGTTTCACGTCGAATAAATTTAATAAGTGCTTATATGGGTTTTGCCTTACTATTCAAGATGTGGTTCTCTTTGCAACAAGCATTGCATGGCAGTTTTGCGTGTCATCTACCTTCTGGTGGTTTTTTTTTTCGGGCGCTAGAACAATGGAATCTCGAGGATCTGAAGGAATGACAAATCTTTCTTGACTAGTTCAACAAAGCAAGTTTGGCTACAGTGATTTTAATCTAAGAAGTTTATATTTTCATTGTAACCATAAATTTAAATTTGTATTTAGTATATATTTCTCAATGTATTCGTTGCACATATTAATAAATAAATGACTCAAAACTTTTCAGCATCATCGTCAGTCATAAAGTTAAAAAAAAAAATTAAATGTATATCCAAAAAATTATATATTTTTGTTGAAAATTTGTTTACGTATTTTGAAACTTTCATTACAGGTAGCTTTAATTTCAACACTTGTGCTAAGTTAATAAATACAATATCACCCACATCGATTGACACGCAGACTAAAAGTCAATCTCATCGAGGCCATGTCCAAATAGTCTGCACATTACGCACTTCTGCACTTTACTGGTATTAAAATTGCAATTGCGTCGACTTAAAGGGCGGGAGTCATTTTTGATGGTGTCCGAATTATCTTAAAGTGAGCTGATGCATCCCTTACAGCGCACTTTACTAAAGGTCAGACACGTTGTGCCCCTTATCGTGCACTTTAGTTAAAATGGCGTCTTAAATGGAATAAATAAATATAAACTGTTATATAAAAGAGATTTTTGCTGTTTAGTTTGTTAATTTACATGTAGCAATAGGTTAATCATTCTTCATGTTGCAAAAAAATTTCATTTTAAAGGAATTATATTTTTAGTTCAAAAAACATGTTTTGTAAAATAATAAATAATAGTGTACGAATAATATTTTATTGGTATAGTAAGATTAATAACTGGAAAATAACCATTGACATGTAGGCTATATTGCAATCACTAACGTCTCGAAAGAATGCGTATAAGGCAAAATAGGCCAAACCCTATCTAAAATCAATCTCGTTGGCGTGGAAACACAGCTTTCATAAGTGACCACTAGATAGCGTTAAGTTTTCTGAGCTGTCCAAATAGTTGTATGCACCCCATGCACTTAGGGTTGCCAGAAACGTGTTTTACACAAGTTTATAGTGCGCAAACTATTCGAACGGCCCTAGTGTGGTTTGCCATTAAAAACGGGGTCAAGGGTTCAAATACCCGTCAGGTATAGTAAAAGTATATTTTTGCTGAACTGTCTTCCCCCCCTCCCTCTAAGCTAATGCGTACAACCCGGACGGCTGCACAAAGGAACTAGTATTTGTTGCTGATACTCGATCAAATTTATTCACGAGTAGGCCTACTGATCAGAGACTTTTTTTAGCACCATGTCTTACTACCCGTTCGGGTAATACGCCCATGTACTAATTACGCTAATTTGCTAAGTATTATAAAGTTTGATTTAGAGTAAGTGCACCCGCATTAGCGCGGAAGGAGAGTGGAAAACAATATAGGGAACTACCTCGGTGCACCCAACTGGGATTGAACCCCGATCTTCCCATCTTCGGCGGTATAGTCTATTGTGATAGTAGTGTCTTAGACCGTGCGGGCATCGAAGTGTGTCGGAGACCTTTATAAATAGCCAAAAATTATGAATGTAAATTGCTTTGACGGCCATGACAAACATAACTAGGCCTAGATCTACAATTTAATATAACCCGTAGCAGTGGTTGCATAGTCTAAGCCGCCGCAGCTATCAAACGTTTTGGTCTCCTGTGATCTTTACACTCCTAAACATTATTGCGTAGTTATGTTGGTTCAAACTGTCAATGTTTACCACATCAAACTTTATATACCCACTTCAGTGGCCGAATGGTCTAAGGCGTCACTCTCATGTAAAACTGGTCTGCTGGTGACGGGGAGGTCGGGGTTCGAAAAACAGTCAGGTCTATTAAGGTTTGTTTTTCCTAAATAGTTTCCCACTCTCCTTCCACGTAAATGCGGTTAGATTATCTCTATAATTATTCCTTCCTCATCCCTTATTCATTAGAGTAATTATAATATATGTGTATAACAGGAGGTAGTAGGACGTGGTGATAAAAAGAATCTTTGAGAAAGTTTAAAAAAATATAATTATTCATTCATTTAGTATTAATAATTTTTGGCTAAATATTTGTTTTTCAAAACCATATTTTTTGTGACAAGAGTGAGATTGTTTAAATTGTTTGTAAAGTCTGTAATAGAAAACAAATAAATTCGCATGCCTGCTTCTGCATTCTATTGTTTCCACATTTTGTTTTGATTAAAGTGTATGAAAACAAATTCAGCCTCACAAATATTCTAAAGTATCGGTGACCCCCAAATCTCGAGGAGCAAACATTGAGACACAATGGCTAGGGCATACCTCTACTAATGTGCAGGACTGCCGATAGCGGGGAAGTCAGGCGCACCAAGGGTATTTTTTATTCAAATATTTTTTCCACCCTCCCGCCACATAAGTGAGGTTACATTTCCCTCTAAATGTTATCTTTCTCATCCCTACTCTAACAGTGTAAATATGTGGATATCCCGAACAGGTGGTGAAAACCAATACTTAATTTTAGTTTATCTCGACCCATTGGAGAGAAAGTATTGTGATCGTAAAAAAAAAAAACGGGCTCGAGATTTTGATAAATGTCGTTGTTTCATGTGACTGTACCTTGGGCTAAAACCTAAACTACTTTAATGATTGAGCTAAAACTTGGTATCTGGGTTTTCCATAAAGGTCCCTCTGAGGGGTTTTTGTATTTAAATGTCCAACCCTAAACTTTAAGGCAAAAAGATTAAAAAAAATCTATTTTCTTAAAATTCGCTATAACGGTTTTAATTAAATTTTATATCCAAACAATGTTTATCGTTATAAACAAGATGGTGATCCTCATTTTCTGAAAATGAATTTGAGAGTACTTTACATGGGGAAATTTTTCCTATTTTGACCATTTATCCACAACTATTTGAGATACGAAATAACTTATCTTTGTAAAGTTGTAGAACTATTAAAGATAAACATCTTTTATTTGAAACATATAAAACTAATAGTTTCTGAGCTATAAGTAAATATATATTTACTGTTTAGTTCACGTCTTTGAAAATTAATTAAATTCTAACGCTATTTGTTGGACAAGTATGTTTCTCTTTTCTCAGTTTTTCTGTAACACTGTTCCTAGTTCCTAAGGCCATAGAGTAAGTGTATATTATTTCATTTATAATCTTTGGTTTTGTGTTTATACAACAATGTAGGCCTAGAGACCTATTATTTCGCTTCACAAATCTTACACGAGTTTTTAGCGAAAGAAAGTATGTATGGTGTGCACCGTACCATGTATTTTAACTCTAAAACGTATTCCGCCAATGAACGGTCTACGTCCCTGATATATGATTTTAGCACGCAATATTTTATTCGAATGTACGTGGAAAACGCGATTTCGTTACGGTTAATAATTAGTGTATTATAATACAGTAGCACTTTTTTAATTCAAAGTCCACGGAATATCTTTAAAAAAATCGAGATATTCCAACTTAAAATTAACAATTTTTATGAGTATTTAGGCAGTTGATACTGAATAAATCTATAATCTCAAAATTGACTGCATAAAAACACACATACACAATCATGTAAAAACAAAAATTTAAACATAAAATATAAAAAAAACTTAGAAATATTAACATGTGGAAATAGAAGACTTAAATCAGTCAGTCAGGACGTTACATTATTATATTATTACATAGATGCGATGAAAACCTAGCCAACAAATCCCCTCTTCTACTAAACACGGTCGCCGCCGTTGCAGAATTCCCCACTTTATCTTTAACTACGCGTCAATAGCTCTAAATTAATATATGATATTCTTGATATTTAAATGTGATTCTATAAATTAATTTTGTTAAATAAGGTTTGAAATGATGATTACAAACTTTAATAAAATGTACACTGTATAAGTTTGGAATTATTCAAATATTCCCTTCCAATATTCGGATAAATTGTTATTTTTTACCATTCATTCAAATAGGAATTTTATGGCAAGACAACGTGGGTTCTGATTAATCAATTTTTCGAACTAACCAATGTCGAATTAGCAAGATCTTACTGTATTATATATTATCACCATTTAAGTATTGATTACTGTCGCCCTGTCTACAGTAGTGACATAATAGTTCAGCATAACTCAGTCCTATATTTATTCTTATAACAACATTTATACACAATACTCTCGTGAATACCTAAAAAAGAAAAGCCAAAATTGTGGGCAGTTTTTTTGAAAAATACATAGAGCTAGAATATTTATTAGAAATATAAATTAAGATTTATAATAGTATAGGACTTTAAAAAAATATTCATTATGTGTGCGCTGTTTTATTATGCCCCGCACTCTTACTACCCGTCAGGGTTATCCTGATGTATGCAAATATTTCAAAGAGACTAGGAAGGTAGATATCAGAAGAAATGTTGCCCCATTTTAGCGTATGACACTAGGGTTTGTCGGCTAGACATTGCTGGTATTTCAACTGGTCGTGGTCAAGTTGGTGCGGGTGATGATTATGTGGTGCCAGTAAGTATTTATCTAATTTAAACCCAATAAATAGACCATGGTAACCATATGAAAAATTCCCCTTCGGGCAAAATACCTATGGTACTACCAGGAATTGAATCCGGGGCTTCTAGATTGGTAGCCAGGAATGCTGGCCACTAGACCAAGAAGCCGGTCTTTTGAGTTAGACGAGAGAGAGAAACTATTAATGAGGAAAAACACCTCAGTGTGTATACATATATACATTATAAATATATTATATAATTCACCTATTTGAGGGGCTTAACGTGCACTTTCTGAACCAACTGATTCAATCATCATACGAGAATTTCTATGAGCGAGAGGTAAAGCAACCACTAATTCGCAGGGAAAGGTATTTCTACATACATTCCAGGGTTCTTTAACATGTCACAATCTGACATGGGACCAACGGCTTACTTTCCTTCAGAAGGAAGTTGTGCTACGGATTTTTTATCGCTCGAAGAAAAATACGTCGCCCCCAGCTGGGTTTGAACCCACGAGTATCGGGTCATGAGGTGCACAATTTACCCCAAAGACCGCCGAGGTCAACCATCTCTGTATAACTGGATGAAAATTATTATTATTATTATTATTTAGCACCGCATCTTACTACCCGTTCGGTTTATACGCTTAAGTACTAATTACGCTAATGGATTAGGAATTGGGAAGGTTGAATTTAGAGGAAGTGAGCTCACATTTGCGTAGAGGGAGAGTGGAAAACCATTTAGGAACCCCCCAGTTCACCCGATCGAGATTCGAACCTCGATATACACGTCCTCGGCAGTCGTACTCAACACGACTAGCGCGTTAGCCAACTACGCCACCGAGGCGGGTAGGATGAGGATCAAGCCCCGACATCCCCGTCGCCGGCAAACCACACAAGACGAGACTGACCACTTTGACAACGTGCCCACCAGTAAAGGTTGTTTTGATGCTATAGCTGGAAATGGCTATCATTAAATAACGCTACGTGCCGGGTCGATATATATATATATTTTTTTTAACTCTTTAATGATCTAATCTGAAGCAAAATCTGTGTGTTAAAAGTTAAGATCTAGAAATTCGTCTAGAAAGTCTTTTTGCTTTACTTTGAATGGCCTTGAAACCCTATGTCAGGGCATCTGGTCGTGCCGCCTTCATGGACAAACTTTTGCGTGACAGGAAAAACATCTTTTGTTCGCACAACAACAACAAAAACTTGAGATAATTAAGTATTCGAGAAGACACTTCTATTCTAGTTGCTGGCATTATCACGCCCTGGCACGAACACTCCTGGCAAGATTTGTTCAGACTACTTTGTTAAGTTGTTGTTTTAAGGGGAAGACGAAGGGGATGGTTAGTACCTTCTATTGCAAAGGGCTTATTCACCAACTTGACTGCAAAGATAATTATATTTTACCATTGGTGGCTCGTGTTGTATAGCCAAGGAGGTCATGGTTGGTCGAAGCAGGACCGGATGAAACCAGGGGTGCACAGCACGCGCATGCGCGAAGCGTGACAGGCTCTGGGGTGGTAAAAATTATGCCCAAGGTCAGTGTGGCCACTCTAGCTTTAGAATAAAATTCCAGCATAGCTCCCGGTTTTCCTGACAGTAAAAAGTTTTCCCGATTTTTTAAAAAAGTCTTTACCTCTGGTTGTGAGACTTTGAATAAAATAATTATTCTGATTATTATTTGTAAAAGATGTGTTGAACACACCCACAAATTTGAGTACTTGATCAAGTATTTTATTAATAAGTACCTCTCCAAGGTATTTGGAAAGGATCTTGCCCAAAACATCTCAAAATATGAATACCACTAGAAGTTATATAAAGTGGTCCTTGCTTGGATTTTATTTTTTAATTATATGCCTCTAGAAGCTAATAATTTAGAGTGGTCCATCCCCAGAAAACCTTTGAAACTTGTATGTCGCTAGAAGTTATTTTGAGTGGTCCTCCTTAACATTTAATTTTCCGACCTACGGCCAAAAAAATATTTATTTTTTCCGAACGCACAAAATTCAAGCATAATGCCCGGTTTTCTAGATCAGTGACCACCTTGAAGATACATTGTGGTTATCATAGAAACATTATGTTCAGATTGAACCAGAATTGACGATTAAAACATGTAAGAGTTTGAATGTAAGTGGATGTTTTGTTAGAGAGATTTTTCAAAAACAATTTAATCAACAATTTCCACTCACTACCCCCCCCCCCCCCATGCAACGCCACAATTCTCCCTGTTGTCTCTCAGTTCAATGACATGTCTGTACCCCCTATTAAGAGTGTGCATCACATGCAAATCATCTCTATGACACAGTCGGCTAGTAATCATAGATTCACACGAACACTAATGCACTCATGGATCATTTCTAATTAAATATTAATGGAGATAAAGAGTTAATATAAGTTTGTAATACAGAACATTGTTGAAATGTTAAATTATATTTGGATGAAAACTGCACTGAAAAGGCCGTTTTTGACCATTTTAAAATGGCTTCACAGATAAGCCATTGAGCATAAATCTTTATTCTCTCTTAATAGGAGCATACTCTAGTTATTAACAAGAAACTATGTCACTTTGTCCCCCAATATCACCACGAAAAATTTCGAGTAATCATCAAATACGAATGCACTGCACACATTTCTGGCATATTGTAGACCTTTTCTTTTCCTTTTTAACTGCCTATACCTCGCTTGCGCGCACACAAAACGCAGATGCAAGCCAGGAGCTGAGTTGAACCTGCTATGATGAACGCTCTTAATGTTTAGCCCACATTTAAATGCGGTACAAGGCCTGCCTCTTAGATATAGTTGTCAGCACTCATGGCTACTAATAAGAGGTCCCGGTTTCGATTTCCAGCGGCACCATAGGTATTTTACACTAACGGGTATTGTTCCTATGATTGCCGTGGTCTGGTTAATTAGGCATAAATTAGATTTAAATCTTCCACCAGTATCACATAATCATCATAATCACCATCACATCAATTAAAGCCTACATCGTGATCCAATCTCAGAAATATGTTTTGTACCCACGACTGTTTGTAGAAAAAACACACGCTTAAAAAAACTATGCTGTACAAGTCGGAAATTAGATGTTATGTTCTCTCTGAATGATCTCCTCACATTCACATTTATAGCTTTAGTGAATGAACTATGACAAAAGTATTAAATTCCACCCTTACAATCGTGGCCTGACGTTATGTACACCTTATCAAATAAAAATATTTTAGGACCCTAAAACATGCTTTAAAAAAACCTTAGTGAATATAGTGTGTGTCAAATCTCTAAGTTAACTTGAAATGTAATTTTAAAATGGTCTAAGAAACTTGAAGCCTCAGTTCCAAAACTGGAACAACACTACTACCGAGATCTCTCGGCAGTTCTATAAACTAACACTCGTTGAACCGATCTCGGTGGTTTCTCCGAACATTCATTTCATCTTGTCAATTTGAATGCGGGAAACGTTATCGTTTTTTAAACCATGGATTGCAAGGAATGTGATTTAATTCTATGAAGAACAAGTGAATATATAAATAAAAACCTGCTTCAGTGGCTGTATGGTCTAAAGCGTCATTCTCACATTAGCGAGACTGCCGATTACAGGGAAATCGGGGTTCGAATAGCAGTCAAGTTTACTGAGTGTGTTTTTTCTTAAAAAAGTTTTTGTCTACACATCCAAGCAAATACGAGTGGTATTGTATATTTAACATACGTTCATTTTAAGAATATGGGATGTTTAGCACCTTAGCTCAGTTAGTAACGCATCCGTATACTGAATTAGGGCTCCCAGATTCGATTCCCTGACATGGCCAATATATTTATTACTTTCTCCCTATCTTAGAGGTAGAGAAAGAATTGTGATCGTCAAAAAAATCGAACTCGAGATTTTAATGAATCTTGACGTTTCATGACTCCCTGAATCCGAAAAAGTTGTTTTTAAATTTCCGTTTGTCTGTCTGTCTGTACCTCCGACTAGAGCCAAAACTATTTTACCGAACGGGCTAAAACTTGATATCTAGCGTTTTCAAAGGGTTGCCCCGAGGGGCTTTTTGGAATTGGATATCTAACCCTAAAACTAAGGGTAGTTTACTGAAGGGCAAAAAGAGAAAAAGTCTATTTTCTCAAAATCGGCTCTAACGATATTGATTAAATTTAATTTCTAAACATTTATAATTATTACCAAACAAAAGGGCTGCTCTCAATATTTCGGCAAAATGACTTTAAGGGCTCCGGTCAGGTGATGCTTAAATTATATATTTTTTTATCATATCTCCGAAACTATTTGAAATATGAAATTACTTATCATAGCAAATATGTAGATCTATTTATAATACAAATATTTTACTCGAAGCATAATTTTATAAAACCAATAACGTTCAAGTGATACGTAAATATATATATTTTTTACTTTTCGAACACTAAAGGTTAAGTATTGCAACCATAAAAAAAAAAAGTGTGGACGTCTCATGCCCCCCCCCCCCCCCTCCCGATCCTAAAAAGTTGTCTTTGCAATGCCGTCTGTCTGTGTGTCTATTTCAACTTAAAATTAAGAGTAGTTTAATAAAGCGCGAAAGAGAAAAGATCGATTTTATCAAAATTGGTTCTAAAGAATTTTATTAAAACTCGTATATAGTTGATTAAGATTATAAATAAAGTGGCTATTTTTTATTTTCCCATGAAATTACTTTTAGGGTACCTTACAGAAGCTGAAATTTCAGTATCTCCGCAACTATTTGAGATACTAAATAACTTATCATTACAAAATTGTAGTACTATTACAAATAAAAAACTTTTTATATGAAATATATTTTTATAAAACTGACAGTTTCTGAGATATTGGCAAATATATTAATACAATTTTGAGAGATTTAGTTGTAAAGAGATACTAATTAAGTTTTAACGCAATAATTCTCCAATGCCATAGAGTAATTAAATATAAGTAAGTCTCTCAAAAAGTGTATGTTATTTTTCTTTAAACCTCTTAAGAGAAATGTTGGTACGACAATGATTTATCGCCTTCATTTTAGACTCAATAGTCAATATTTACATTTTTTATTGGTCAAAATTTATAAATGTGGAATTTAATAGAAATGCGACGACATGAAGATGTGCAACACCTAATAAAATGTCGAAAATTGTAACCGGAAGTCGAAATTTTAATACGAAGTGTTGACTCTTGTGGATCCAATATTGACCTTTATTATCGGCTCAAACATACAAATGAGGACATTAATTCTTTAAAAATAAAATTATGAAATTTAAAACTGAGACTCAAATAATGTTTTACATAAATATAGGCCAATGTATGCTTGGGTTTGCTAGTGTATATTATTTCGTTTCACATATATTACGAGTTTTGAGTAAATATCTCCATTTTTAAAACAATAGAGCGAGAAAGTCGGTGGGAATTCCGTACCATTTATTTTTAAAGTTGTAGAAAATATTATTTGACGTTTGAATGTATGCATTTTTTATTTTAACTGTAGGATCGACCTTCCCAACCCGTTTCCACCGATTAATTTTAACACGTGTGTGGCGCATGTACATTTTCACTGCGGGTTTTTAAAATTACTAGCAACGCTCATTTTCACTTAAGGTCATTTGACCATCAACATTTAAGTGAACCATTTCAATATATGTATAATAATAATATAATCTATAAATAATGATTCAATGATTTAAAATAATTACATTTCACAAGCTATGAGGGATCAAACATGATTTTTTTTTCTATGATTTTCCCGTACCATTGTTAAGGTAAAGTAGTTAATACATGGGGATGAAATTTAGTATAACTACACATTCAAATGAGGTGTACACAGTGAAATATTTATAAAATTAATATTATAATTACTAATATTAATATAATATTATTAAATATTAACAATTTTGATGTATATTAATAATATTAACTATATAGATGTATATTAGTAATATATTAATAATAATGTTGACCTCGATGGCCTTAGGATAAATTTCTCACCTCAGGACCCAATGTTTGTGGGTTCAAACCCAGCCGGTGTCAAGGATTTTTCTTGAGCGATAAAATTCCGTAGCACAACTTCCTTCAGGAGGTAAAATAAAGCCGTCGGTCCCATGTCAATTGTGGCATGTAAAAGAAACCTGGAAGGTATGTAAAAAATACCTTTCCCGACAAAACTGTTGGACCCTTTCGTTCTAGCTCATAGAAAGTATCGTGTTATGATAGAATCAGTCGGTTAAGAAAGTACACGTTAAACGCCTTAAATAAATAATTGTTAAAATTGTGCAATAAAATGTTGATGGTTGAATGGCCTTCAAATTAAAAAATGTTTTAAAACCACTGTTACAGAAAGGCAGTTATAATAATGGATGAACTCTCCTTATTTAATAGTTAAACCAAAAAAAATATGCACCAAATAAACACGGTGCACATTATTATGACGCGTGTACAAACTTTTGAAATAATAATTTAAAATCTTATTATTTTTTATTTTTTTACTAACGAAATGGTTCACGCTCAATTTAAAATATATTTTATTTGCCGCTTGCAAAGCTAAAAAGAGTAGACACAGAATATAGTCTTTTTAAGTCCATGTAACACCTCGTTTAGCAACTTAAAAAAAACATGATAAAATATTACTCACAAATTATTTTTGGATGTAAGCCCACACACGCATTCTTCAGTAGTTCCATTGTTTGCTTTTTATTTTCATTTTGTAATTTGTATTCGTTGATTTTCCTTTGTTCCTTTGACTTCCATTATTAGTTGTCACGTGCAACATTCCGCCTAACTCCATATCAACAACCCAAACGTACGGCTCAAGTCCAATTTTCATATGACAGCTCCTAAATTTACTATCCGTATTCAACGTCAATTCATGTAGCTTGTCTCTTGCACCTTTTTAATGTCATACTATTAATACCGTTAATACCTATAAAATAACCGGCCTGTGGGTATTGGTCAGTGCACTGGCCACGAGACTAGGAGTCTCGGGCTCTGATTCCCGGCTGGTACGTTGGGTGTTTTTCCCCAAAGGGGAAATACCTCAACGGTCATCAGGGTTTGGTTAGTTAGGTTTAAGTGTTTCCACTGGTTCCACACCCTCATACTATCACCGTCATCTCATCGGGGCATGGAAGAGCTTCTATGGAAAGGATTCGATTAATACATTAGGACGTTCCCTGAGCAACGGTACATTATCATTGACTAATCTTTCCACTACTTGGCTACGAATGATGCAGCCCAGACACGATATATTGTATACCTATAAAATAACACTATTAGTACCTATAAAGGTGACCTGGCGGTCTAGGGGTAAGGTGTTGGACTTCTGTGCTGGGGCTCCAGGGTTCAATCCTCGGTCCCGGCACAGATTTGTCTGATTGCCAAACCCTTCCTTCACCTCTGACAAGACGTGTATTAATCACAACTTGTGAATGTGAGGAATGCCAGGCCTCCACCGTGGTTCGGATCCACGTTAAACTGTAGGTCCTCCATTTCATCTCACAGTCACCCCTACCATTACACATTAGCTTAAGCGCGTATAGCCCAAAAGGGTAGTAAGACGTGGTGATGATGATGATGATGATAATATAATAATAATAATAATAATAATAATACCTATAGATTTGCTATCACTGTTGGCCACAAAAATAAGTGTATAATTTCTAAAGGTATCTTCCTATAAAACCGGATATACCATGAAGGTGTGGCGGGCGTTGAATAATTTTATATTACAACTCAATACATTTAACAGAGGTATACATAAAACATACATATCTTCTTGCTACACCTATCTTTCTTACCGATGACATGTAAATTGAACGGGGTAGGTAAGCGCTTTAAGTGTGGCAAGGAGATAGGTCTGGTTTATATCTATCGCTGTAAAATATATTCTAATATATTCATACGCTACATAATATGTTTATAGCAGTAAAATTCCCCCGCGTCATTGGTCAGATGGTACAAGGGTAAGTCTCGAAATAGATTGGAATGCTAGCGACGGGGAAAACGGGATTCAAATACCGGTCGGGTGTAGTGAGGTTTTTTTCCCCCCAAAATGGTTCAACGAGTGTTCCTCAGGCAAATGCAGCTACATGTACTTTCAATTCTACCTTACTCACCCCTACTCCATTAGTGTAAATATGTGAATAATCCGTCGGGCATTAATATGTCTGGGTCAAATGAAAAAGCAGTTAAATTTGAGAGAATATGATATTATTTTGACATTTTAAGCGCAGTGGCTCACTGAAGCTATTGATTCTGTATTGTAGTACAATTGGAAAATGTATGGTTACTTTGAATGTATATAAATGTATAGTTTTTAAATATCAAGTCTTAAAGTTGGTGTTTATATTTAGCCAATGAATTCGTCAGTACACTATGATATAGGTGTATTACTTGTGATATTTAAAAAATGGGGAAAGGTTTCCAAAATGTTCTACAGGCAACTATTTAACTTTGTACCAAGTAAGTTACACCACAAGATGTAGTCATTGCAGTAGCGTAAGCAGGATTGCAAAGTTGGGGGCGGAGCTAAAGAGGGGGTTTGGGGGGAGGCTACCCCAACCACAGAGGCAATTTTTTTTTTCCATTATATACACCTGGAAGCTTTTTGGTAGGTTTTTTATGGGTATTTGTTAACTTGGTCATTTATATTTTTACTATTATAAACGTGATAATCTAACAAAATAATATATAGATAGGCCTAAATTAAAGTTGTCTTAGCCATCACATAGACCTATATCACAAAAATCACCGATTATTTATAAAAGGTAAATGTATAGCCAGTGAGCAGCTCCTCGATGGAACCATGTGTGAAACTGGGAAATTTGGAACCTGCCGCAATCTTCAGGAGTTATGCCACTTCCTAGACTGCAAGAACATCAATTAGGACTGCTGGGAGGATCAACACAAGATGTGTGTGTATTCTATCTGCTCACATTTAACTGGTATCACCAACTTAGGTGTGTGGCCCCACACCCGCATTAGATTCATCTTGGATCTGCGTAGAGTCGAGGATCCCAAACACGAGAGGGGGTGGGCACAGAAGACCGCTCACAAGTTGTAAGGTGCATACAGTCAATATTTAAATTCTATGCGTCCTTGCTTTCTTCAAAATTTATAATTTATTATTATGTCATAAAAAGTATTGTGTAATTACCAAGTTTATTAAAGTTAAAAGCGTTGGTTTTAATTGTTAAAGTTTGCTATAATTGTGTAACCATAACCAAGGGGCCATCTGGACTAATGCAGGAGGGGCTCTATCATTTAAATACGGTTGTAGGCTAGATATATTCATACGTCAAATAATATGATTCACAGCTATAACTTTTAATGGATACCATCACTAACTTCTAATAAGTAATACTAGAATATAATGCTATCAATGTTGACCACAAAAAGTTTGTATTTTCAATACAATTACCGCGTTTAAAAACCATCTGTAGCCATGTGGTACCCTAAAATAACTTTTAGAGAATAAAACAAAAATTTAGATATATAAATAGTATATTTCCGTTGTAAAAATTGGTACCAACTGTAAAAAGTGAAAGACATTCAGTCAAATTTGCAGAGAATGAACTTTATCTGACCACTAGAAAAGTTACTAGATCTACTTTAATGTAGTCTACTCATACCTCAAACCACGTTTTTAAATATAATTTTTAGCACCGCGTCTAACTACAAGATCGAGCTATATGCTTATGTAATAATAACGCTAATGGGTTTAGGGCTTAGGATAGTTATATTTAGCGTAAGTGTACCCGCATTTGCGTGTTTTTTTAAAGACCACCCTCAATACACCCGACCGAGATTCGAACTTCAATCTCCCCGTCGCCCATTGTCTAGTCCATTGCGAAAATAGCACCTTATATCATGTGGCCACCGAATCGGTTTGAAGCCATGTTATTTGTTTTTAATGTTGACCGTGAAAAAAGTTGTATTTTCTAAAGGCTTTTTCATTTTAAAATTTTGACTGTAAAACACATGGTTTGGATTATAGACACATAGGAGTCTACAAGTATAATATTTACTCTTAGTAACTTTTTAGCGTATATATATCAAACGGGTAGTCAGACGTGGTGTTGAAAGAAAAGTAACTTTTTGAAACAACTTATAAGGTTCTTCTCGTTACCGCCTGACGATACATAAAGGAGAGAGAATGGTAAAACCCTAACTCCTGTAAATGCTAATATTTCCCTTGTTTTGTCTGACTTGTTACCGATTGCGTGGCTGGTGTTACAATGTGGGAGCAGGCCATAAACCAGTTAGCGAGGGAAGCATCAAGTTGGCAACACGCACAGCCGAGAAGTGTTTTATAAATGTTGTTGCACTGAGGTGGACTAGAAGAGGCCGTGCACCTCCGAGAGGGGAGACACGCCCACTTCTGTGCAGGAATGCGGCGACTTGCTGAACGCATTCATGTGATCCCGCAAGAACCACACTAAAGAGCAAATAAAATATCGAATAGCCATCAAATAGTCCTTATATTTATAATATTGCATGCCCTGACTTGTCTCGCTGAGTCTTCGTGTTGTATGGAACTGTTATATGTTTCATCACTAGTAGGTAAAGGAGTAGGTTAAGATGTCTTATAGAGCCTTTGGGCCAGTTTCTTTCGTCAGACTTAAACCTGTATCACACGACACTAGCTCGTACTTGAAATCCAGTGTGCTAGATAGCACTAGCTAGCACGTCATCATCTAGCGTCGTGTGAATCAGAAAAAGTATACTGGTTCTGCCTCTTGATACTGGCTACCATACTAGTTGTGAGGATAGAACAGGAACTGTTTTCTTACTAGTTCCGACACTAGTCTGTGTAATTCGACTAATCAATGCGCGCTGAGACCGTATGTAGAGAAACGGTAGAAATGGCGTCAACATGGTCATCAGATGTGATTTTGTTGTTGGCAGAAAATTATTCTAAACATCCTTGTTTATATAATACCAAATTGCCACAATATGACAATATATTTAATATATATTTAATTAAAAATATGTCATCTAAAAACGACAAAACTGTGTTCCAGACCCAATTTTAATCTAAATAAACTTGATAGCATGCCAACCTTGGGCGGTTGCTTTTTTAGAATATAAAGTGTGCGTAGGCCTAAAAAAAGAACATGTGTGTATCAAGGATACTGTACTTGGACACCCATGGGCTTAGGGGCCTCTGTCCACATCGTAAATAAATGAATTCAAATTTGAGGAGATACTAAACGTTAGTGTCACCCCGAATGTATCCTACCTAACCTCCGAATGTATCATTTTTAGTATCCCGCGACCATCATTTTGTCTTTACAGCCAGTCCCGTGTTCATAATCTTTTCCTACGCTCCCTCTGATAATTTTCAATATCATTATTAATAATTAATGCAGCTGCTGCACCCAAAATTAATAGCTGACGTTCCATAAATATATGCTCTAGAGCCTAGTACCAAACTAGCTGCGTGTGAATACTCTAGCCCCGTTTCTATTGTACTAGCTAGTATACAGATATCTAGGCGCTAGCTAGCACACTTGAATTCTAGTACAATCAAGTGTCGTGTAATAGTTAGTAGCTTAAGTAGGCCTCAAGTACGGCGCTAAACTAAATACAAAACGACAACTACCTAAACTTATATGAAACTGACCCGACCCATTCCATTCGAGTTTAGGTAGGTGTGCTATATTTAGTATATCGCCGCACTTGAGACGTGCTAGATATGACTATGAAACTGGCCCGTAATGTTCTGTTGAATTATTAACTAGAGGTGGGGGGGGGGGGGAAGTATTATTATTAGTATCGCGTCTTACTACCCGTTCGGGTTATACGCACTTACACTAATGTGCAATGGTAGGGTGATTATGAGATGAAATGGAGGACCTACAGTTTAACGTGGGATCCGAACCACGGTGGAGGCCTGGCATTCCTCACATTCACAAGTTGTGATTAATACACATCTTGTCAGAGGTGAAGGAAGGGTTTGGCAATCAGAAAAATCTGTGCCGGGACCGAGAAATGAACCCCGGACCCTCAACACAGAAGTCTGACACCTTACCCCTAGACCACCAGGTCACCTTGGGGGGGGGGGGGGGGGAAGTAATAATAAACAGTGGGGAGCGTAGGAAAGCTGCATATATATATATATATCACGTGTTGAAAACCACACCCCAGTTCACTTAGCCGGGATTCGAACCTGTGCCCAAGGGCAAAACCTGTTTAAGACCTTAGATCAAGTGGCCACTGCCGTGTATCTGTGTGTAACTTTTGTTGAACGTGTGTGCGTGTATGTATACTCATATACATGTGAGTAAAAACGATCTACAGTATTTATAATCTATGTTAATAAGTGAACATATGGACAGAGCTCGAGATGTATTGAAAAGGAATGTGAGATCTCTAAAATCGGTTGACCTTTCAAGATAAAGCCTATTTGATATGTATTAGTAGACCCTATACAATTAATCATAGTCTTATATTCTTAGATATATTATAATAAGGATGCTTAGAACTGACACACGATTTGATCTAAAACCATTACTGTTATTTTATGGATTAGCTAGACGTTTCACCAATTATTAAGATGGTTTACCCAAAAATGTTATCATTATAATTAAGGCGTACAATGGATCCAAAGCCTGGCATGTTTTCGTGTCTCTCTTGATCCTATCAGGAAAAACTAATGTATTTGTAATGGCTTGCTCTATTAAACTATCTTATATTTAATGAAGTTGTTGGAAATTCCCTGGCATTCGACTGGATCGAGAATGGGGAGTTACAGGGAATTAAAACCAGCCCCAGTATAATATGTTTGGGATCAAGACCTAGCTTCCGGATTGGAGCAATGCAGAATAGTTGACCTGCGAATGCTAGTTACCTTCATACAGAAGTACCCTGCACTTTTTTGAATTTTTTTTTTTAACATCACGTCTTACCACCCATTCGGGTTATACGCTTATGTACTAATTGATCTAATGGGTTTTTAAGGATAAGGAGGGCTATATTTATAGTAACTGTACCCACATTTGAGTGTAAAACCATTTTGGAAAAAAACCACCATCAGTACAGCTGACCGAGATTCGAACCTCGATCTTACCATCATCGGCAGTCTAATCTAATGTGAGAGTAGCGCATTAGACCACGCGAACAGTAAAGTGGGTAAATGGGTATTAACGAGGCATAAGAGATGTATTAGTTTTAGGCGGTGCATCAAATCTGCTGTCAAAAGGATCAAACCAGCTTCGGTGGTGGCATGGTTTAAGACAGTGGTTCTCAAACTATGGTCCGTGGATCTCTGGCATTCCGTGGCGGTATTCCAGGTGGACCGTACATGGGACCACATTAAAATGAATGGTATGACACTATCGTATCTGCTTTCTCAAATAGGCTTTTATAGTTTGAGACTAAGTTGAAAAAAATAAGTAATCAGTGATTTAACCTCAAATAGTTTTTATTATACTATCATGTGATTATTATATCATAAATATTTCATTGTGTAGGCTACACCACTTATGATTGTCTAGCTATACTAAATTTCAACCCCATAATTTTTTTTTTTAATTTAGCACCGCGTCATACTACCCGTTCAGGTTATACGCTTAATTAATAATTATATTAATAGATTAAGAATTGGGAAGGTTGAATTTAGAGGAAGTGAACCCGCATTTGCGTGGAGGGAGAGTGGAAAACCATTTAGGAAACCCCCCTATCCCCCAGTTCACCCGACCGAGATTTGAACCTCGACCTCCCCGTCCTCGGTGGTCTAGCTCAACACGACTGGCGCGTTAGCTAACTACGCCACCGAGGCGGGTCATACATTATTACTTTATCTTAATAATGGTACGCAAAAAGCATAAAATACCAAGTTTTACCCTTTATCACTCGTGAACTGTAATAATTTGAAATCAGTAAATCTCTATTTATATCTTATCATAAATGCACTTATTAAAACTGTGCAATACAATTTTGGTGGTCGAATGACCTTGGGCGATATTTCGCCTGGGCTTATCTTATTGATACTTTCTAGATAGTAAATGTATTACTATATCAAAGTATACTACATAAGTCCAATTTTATATTAGAGCATTTAACTGTGCAAATTAAAAACTGATCTGCACAGATGTGCACATAGTCAAAGGCATAAATCCCATCCTGTTTGGATTGATGATGGCGGGAATCCAGTGTTCAAATCCCTGCCGGGTGTACTGAGGTGGCTTTACATGAATAGTGTGTCACTCTCCCTCTAGGCAAATAATAGTACACTTTATCTAAATTTTGTCTCCTCATTCCTACCCCATTAGTGTAAATATGCGTATAGCGCAGACGGGTGTAGAGATGTGGAACAGGGTAAAAAAATAATTATTAGAATTGGTGCGAAACAGGCGTCATTCTTGAAATAGACTAAACTACCGATGACGGGGAGATGTAGGTTCGAATATCGGTCGGGTGTGATGAGGGTGGTTTTTTCCAAAGTATTCTTACACTCTCCCTCCACACAAATTCGGGTACACTTCCCCTAAAATAAACTTCCTCATTCCTAAAACCATTAGCGTAATTATTGCATAAGCGTACAACCTGAACGGGTAGTAAAACGCAGTGCTTAAAAAAAAAATCCTTCGCTTCTGCTTTGAAACTCACAATAACTTTCGCAGCTTTGAAATATTTCGAAGGAAGACTAAACTTCAATATAAAATTTTGAAGTGATTTGAGATATATGACTTAATATGACTTATTTCAAGATATACCCAGTGGTTCTCAAACTTTGGTTCGTGGCGGTGAAACGGGTGGTCCGAACATGGGACCACAGGAAATTGAATGCTATGATACAGCCGCAATTGCTTTCACAAATAATCTTATATAGTTTGAGGTTAGATTTTCAAAAATAAGAAATCAAAGCCAACCTCAAATGAATGCGAATACTTCCTACATATCCATTTTAAACAAAATCGTTATTTAAATTTTCGAAAATTACACGATATTAAACTAATCTTTATTTGAGAGATTCAATCAAAGTAAAAACAACACCCAGAGAATTGACAGAAATATTTTTTTGTTATGGAGCACATAAAATGTAAAGATTAATCATAATATAGAGGTCAACATTTTTCGCTGTTAAACAATTAGTTTTTTTCCATAATAGAAAGTAAAAAGTTAAATCAAAAGAGTACAGTGTTGACAAGCTATACACTGATTTTGGTTGGAAAAACAGTAGAGAAATCAAAACATATTTTTTTGCAGCCAACATTGATATATTTTCTTATATTATTGGTGTTATTTAATAGTATTGATAATATATATCAAAATAACATCTGCAGATGACATGACTTTATGTATGAATATATTAAAATTGTTAAGTAACTTTAGTAACTAACTTCTATTGTTCTTCCTACCAAAATCATACTATAGCTTAGCTGATACTTTGCTGCACAAGTACAGTTCAATCATCATAGGAAGAGCCAACATTAGTAAAAAAAAACTACATTAGTAGTGTTATTTTATTAACAATAAATATCTAAAGTGACATAATAAAAGATGGCGACTTAAAAGTAGACTTAGTTTCATTTCTAGCTGTGAGATGAGGTTCTTACTATCAAAATTGGATTATAAATGTGTATACGAATCAAAGCTTATAATATAGAATATGTTGTTTTTACTACTTTCATTTTAAAAAAAATCCTGTTTCGATAAGTGCAAGGTAGGTCCACGTGTGCATAGAACGCTTATCAAGTGGTCCGTTACTGGGAAAAAATTGCGAAACACTGATATAACATTTTTTTTATAACAGCTACTTATGTCATAATAGTGTGATTTATTTTTTCTATATACTTTTATCTCCACCTGGATGTCCTTAAGAGATGATTTAAAAATTTAAAGTATTGATTATGTGACAGCAAAAACCTTATTTTATTAGGTGAGTTAATGTTGTAAGAAAAGGCGATGGCTATGGCGTTATTGATTCAATATATATACGATTATTATTATTATTATTAGTGTAGTATTATATAGTATTATTATTATTATTATTATTTATTATTTCGACCTCGTCTATGATTTTGCTTCGCGTGTTTCAAATTATTTCCACGCGTTTAAAAATTGACCTTCGCACACTTCAAATTTGAATCTAGTAAATCTGTAAAGTATAGTTACGATAAATGATAATCCACCCATATTATGAGCCAAAAAAATAACTAAATGTGTAAGAGAAGCAATGGTAGAGGGTAGGTTACCTGTTGTCATGGTCCCCTGATGGCATGTGGTGGGCGGGGGGAGGGGAACCAACATCACCCAGAGCCGAACCCCGGCCACTGATCCCGGTACGCCACCCTGCTGGAACCGGTGGGCTACGGCTGCGACTGAAACACAGAGACATTTACAAAACTTAAAAACATACTTTTATATCAATTATATAACCGTCTATGTGCGTTGGAAACACATTTGTCTTTGGTGGTGTCTTTTAGGAAAATGATGGTCCAAACTAATTTTGTTCCAGTGAAGTAAAGAAACCAGGGACGAAACAAGGAGAATATTTTAGGAGTTCAAACCCTCTTCAACTTCGACTGAAAATATGATAGTATATTGTATGTATTGTTTCTAAATCCCTACGTTAGTCGTTTATTGAGTTTTATATAATTAAAAAGCCTATACCTCATTTATGTTTAGAAATAACTTTAAATGGCTTCAAGAGGGATTTAATTTAAAATATTGCTATTTTAAGGGGGTTGGGGCGGGGGCTTATTATTGCACCATCTCAGTTAAATACAGCCCTGAAATCCTCATAAGTTACAGAGGGCAGTATCTATCAACTACTATGTATAGTCTTAAAAAAACTCAGATTTTGAAATATTTAGATTTAGTTTTCGTGATAATGAATGATTTGGGATTGTTCTCTTTAGTTTAGGAGGTAGATGCTCCTTGCGTTTTAAACACTTATAGAATCAATATAATAAATAAATCTAAAGTTATGTGTTTTTGTGGTATGTTAACGCTGTCACTCCAAAACCAAAAAATCTGTAAAAGATTAGCCAAAACCTTGCTTAACTCCAAGAGGATTCTACCCATACGTATTTAATTTTAATTTACATTTATTGCTAATGTTAAATTTGGTATTAATTATTTGTTTGCTAGCTGGCTCGTTCACCAAGAATAAATATAAACCTCAAAACAAAAGATAAATTCCCAAAAAATTGTTTCTAGCTCAAATACAAAGATATATTTCAAACTAAAACTCTAATACAAAGAGAATATTCAAAAATATAATTAAAACTCAAATCTAATGAGAAATTTCAAAATAGATTCCAGCCTAAAATCCAATGTGAAATTTTAAAAGTAATTTCAGCCTGTTATCCAAACGACAGGTACTTACAACTCACTTAACATAAATTAGAAATTCCGTCAACAAAACCACATGCGTTTATGGCAACACTGGGCGTCCAATGACGTAATATCGGCACGAGTTCAACAACTTATTCACCCGCCTCGGTGACCGAATGGTCTAAGGCGTCACTCTCACATCAGACCAGACTGCCGGTGATGGGGATATCGGGGTTCAATCCCGGTGAGATATACTGAGGTGTTTTTATTTTTCAAAATTATTTTCCTCTCTTCCTCCACGTGGGTACACTTCCTATAAAATGCAACCTTATTCATCCTTAACCCACTAGCAAATTAGTTCATAAACGTGTAAACCAAAGGGGTAGCATGACGTGGTGCAAAAAACCAACTTATTCATACTATACCTATTTGTCTACATAATCCATGCACGGTAGAGCGATGAGTATCACATGACAATAACACACACGACTCGACCACTGTAAAGCTCACCAACTTTTGGACACAAAGGATAGTCGCAATACAGCCCAGAACAGCGCGGAACAGAGGAATACAAGCGGGAGAAAATAGGGGGAGGGACTGACGGAAAATGTACATCAATGTCCCCGAAGGCTCGCCGCACACATTCGACACGAAATTAAAATCCCGCAACAAATAATAGTAATTTTTTCGTGTTCTTTTTATATATCATGGGTTCTATTATTTTTTAATTTTTGCGTTACGATCGTTCCGTTGCGAACATTGAGGGCGGACTGTTTAAACGGGAGACCGCAGCTCTCCGGTTATCTCGGACGAGAACTCCTAGAACTTCTTATCAAAGTTTGATTCAACAGTTTTATATAATCAGGTTAGATGGTACAGCTCTGCGCAAGAATATAGCTTAAGCTACAGCTCGATCAGCTAACGTAGCAATTTTTGTTTTGTATTAATTTTTTTGCGCCCCTTCTTGCTAACCGTCAGGGTTGTACGCATTGTCTTTTGTCTCTAATGAATTATAAATGGTGGGAGGGTGGCAAAATATTTAAGAAAAATAAATTCGGTAAACACAGCCGGGATTCGAGCCCCGATCTTCTCATCAACGGCAAATAAGATTGGATGAGCCTGAGTTTAGTAGGCCTACGCGCACACATTTTAATTCGGCCGAGTTGAAACAAAATTAATATGTTATTGTTTTGATTTTCATAACAACAAGGAAAATAAATTTTAAATCATAGCACCACGTCTTACTAACCGTTCAGGTTATACGCTTAAGTACTAACTAAGCTATTGGGTTAGGAATTAAGGAGGATGAATTTACAGGAAGTGAACCCACATTTGTGTGGAGGGAAAGTGAAAAACCATTTAAGACAAACCACTTCCAGTTCACTCGACCGAGATTCGAACATCGATCTCCCCATCCTCGCAGTCTAGCTTAACACGAAACTAACGCGTTAGCTAACTACGCCACCGAGGCGGGTCATATAACAAGGAACCTCACCTAAGATTAAGATCGTTGAGGCAATAGGTTTCATTATATCTTCATCAACCTAAGAAATATATTTCGTATCTAATCCTGTGGGTTTCAATTTTTTCATGGCCATGGGGTATTTATTTAACCTACCCTTTCCAAACCAAATTAACATTAAGGTGGGGTGCTAGTGAGCGTGAGCTTAGTGGAGTATTTTTGCGGTTTTTAAAGCATAAACATTTCTTGGCCAAAATAAATCAAATATTTCTTCTATAGAGACATTGTTTAGTTTTCTGCACATGCTAATCTCAACAGTTGTTGAATATCTGAAAACTCATGAGCATAGAGGAATTTGGTGACAAACTTTTTAAATAAAGAGAAAAAGTTGTCATTAAATTCCAATACACCCTTAACAGATATTCAAAAACTGTTGAGGTCATCATGTGCAGAAAATTAAACTCTATGTGTAGAAGAAATATTTTATTTATTTTGTTTAAAAAATGTTTATGTTATAAAAACTTCAAAAATACTCTCTTTTCACATATATGCAGAATATTATCTGTAAATTATAGCTCCCTTATTCCTACCCGAATTAGTGTATTTAAAAGCGTATAGCTCGAATGGAAAGATAGACGCGGTGTAAAAATATTCTGCAAGAAATAGGTTTATTGCAATATATCTTCAATAAGACTTATGACACGTAAATGAAGTTAACCATCTATATTGTAAAGGGGTCGGGGTTTAAGGCCCTTAGTCCTTGACCATTTCATGTATATAAATATATAGTTCACCAATGTTTATTTGTTAATTTAATACCATTCTTAAAACCACTAAATTCACTATGGTTGTAATAGGCTTGCAAGTGCCCAATATTTATAATATTCAAAGACATTTAGTAATATTTTACATATCATTTTATCAAAATCCCCCCCTTTAGTTTATTAGAAAACATGTTAACACTATGAAGATACTGAGAGTATTACACTTATAGTACATATTGTTTTCTAATCGATTAGGCCTATTTTAATAATAGCCTTCAGCATCTTCAATGTATTATTGCTTTTCTAGGCCTAATTTAATATTATATTAATATTACTATCAAATGTTTAATTATAATAAAGTGTGTGGTTTAATGTTAATTATAAGTTGTCAAGTTGTAGTAATATATGTTTTAAATTTCAATTCATTAATTTCATTTTTAGACCTTTAACTTTTAAATCTAATAGTTTTCATTCTTGTAAAATCTTTATTGGAATCTTAGAGTCATCTAAATTATTACTTTTACCTTTTCATTTTAAGCTAGTGCTATTTATTTTATTGCCCAGGAAGCTGAGAGAATGCACCTGTTGGCTTGCACGTTGGCCTCACAGTGGAAAGGGAGGTTTGGGCGAACAGCTAGCCAATCAGACATCAGATTTATGCGTCTTGTGTTTGACACTATGGGGAAGGAGGGTAGAGCGACCACGACCGATACACTGCCGGCTAGCACGCGAGCTGTATAAGAATACAGAATGAACTCGTGTATGTGTGCAGGCGTTTTGTGTGTGCCAAGGAGGGTTAAAGGATGGTGGAGAAATGACAACATTTGTCTAAATCACAACATTTAATTTTTCCATCTCATGTATTAAGGTAATAAAGCCCTATATTAGATAAACTTTTGGGAGCCATTTTTGAACCTTAAATGAGAACATTTTTTCGCCATTCTTCCCAAAGTAACTAATATCCGTAACATTACCAATTGAATTTGTGTCAGTTTCGACAACTCAAAGGAAAAAATTACTCAAAAACTGGATTGGACTTCAAAATAGTTTTTTATATACAGTCACATTATGGATAATTAAAATCATTATATTATACAATATATTTTAGAAATCAAATACGCTTAAATTTTTCCCATAAATAAAATTTCAACACAGTTCTTAAACTTAGAGTTTTATGAACAAAATTGTAAGTAAGAAACACATGTAGTATCAAGAAAAACTGAAAGTGATTTTCATCGAGCTATTCAACAATGATTTTTGCTCTTCACAAAACAAGATTGAAATATTGCAACGTAATGAAAAGAATTAATTGTGCTCAGACATGGGCCAACACAAGAAAATTGAATCTCGTCACTCATCTCGTGACATGCATCAAAATTCAGCATTTTTCCATTTTATTCTACAACGATCCTTTGAAAAATAACCACTGACAGTCGCATGTTGGGTACAATTAATCATACCATTTTTTAGAGTCAGATATGGTAGGAGTGTTTTCGTTTCTTCAGGCAAAACTTTTGTGTGGATGAGCTTTTTAGGTCCTTTCTTTGTTTGAATACTTATTTGGTTTAATTTTGACTGGTACTACAGGTTTGAGTTTGTCAGCAGTATTTTTTATTCTGCCTTTTATCTTTCTTTCTGTTTAACCGCTTTTTTGCTGCTTCTATTAAATTAAAGTTCTCATTTAAGGGACTAGCGTACGCACAGACAAACTTAACTACCTGGGAAAAATTGTGAGTACAGTTTACTTAGCCAAGTTTAATCATTTGAAAACTAATTACTTCTAACCTTGAATACCTCTCCAATCGTCCTTGGGAACCTTAAAATCCTTGAAGCTCTCAAATAACCCATTTTTCTTCTCAAACAGGACACAGCCTTGGCACCAAGCGCTCTGTCGCTACTATCCATTTTTGCCGTTGAGGCTGGCATGCAAAATACAATATTGCTAATATATTCATTGTTCTTATTGATTTGTAAGGCGAAATGTAACAACATTTATAGGCGTCGACATCCACAGTAAAAAACTGTAAAGTCTTGGCTCCTTATTTAGTATCTTCATAGGGACCCCCTTTCTCAATATAAGGAAAGGCAGTGAAACGTTGTGTGCATTAAATGGAAAAAACAGAAAGCATCAAATACAATGCCATACTATGTTACCTTACTATACAATTCAACGTTTTTATATGACTGGTACAAAATAACTTACCTTGCCTCCAAAAACTTGTGCTGAAAACGGTCAACAAAAGCTTCAGAATGAGTGAGAATACGTGGTCTTTTTTTTATTGATATAACAGACAAATATGGCGTGGTCTTGAACTGCCCTCTATGGGGACTAAAGGGCATCTCTTAGGTAAGCCACTTGCCACTAGAGTGCTCTTGCTTGTTTACCTGATACAGCCATGTCTCATATTAGGGCACTATCTCATAATAGGGTCCCTTACCCTAAGTAGTTTGTTTTCTTTACATTGTGTAACCAGTGGTTTAAAATGTATATTAATGTTTATTTAAGATAAAACTTCAGCATCTACTTCATAAAATTCAATTTATTTTTTCGGCTATGTTCTCCACCCCCGCCATTAATTAATTGACCCCGAGAAGCTCTACTGAATCCACTGGCTGCCGCAGACAATATTTAAAGAAGAAGATGGAGAAATTCGACTTTTTAGAATATTGTATGTAATAATATTTTTTATCCATTCATTTGTGTTTCAATTGTTCTCATAATAATATTATAAATGATACACATTATGACATATAGGCCTATCCTACAACTGTTGTGTTAAATTAAACATTTTTGAGTACATTTAATGTGGAGGACCAACTTGAGTTCAAGAAAGATCGTTACACGTTGAAAAACAGAATGTAGCAACAACAAAAAATCCCCTTAAAATGACTCATTTTAGAGTAAAATGTTCACGCTCAGGCACAAATGAGCACAAAAAGCGTAATCGAATGGCATATACATAATTGTGTTACGTTTAATTTTCAATCAGTCGAAGGTTAGCCTGAACTCAAGTTTACTACGTGCGATGGAATACGCAATATTCAAGTTGACCCATTACATAAAAAGTTCTCTAAAATACCTAGTTTTAGAGTACAAATGTTCATGTTTGGGTACAAATTAATAAATAGAACACATTATTTTAAGGTGGGGATGTAGGGAACGCTAAGTGTTTTTTCAGTTTTTATAACAAAACTTTTTTAGTTTAAATAAATCAAATATTTCTACAGTAGACACAAAGAGTTTAATTTTCCTCGCGTGGTGACCTCAACAGTTCTTGAATATCTGTCAAGGGTATCCTAAAAGATAATGCCTTTTTTTTTCTTTCCTAGTTTAAAAATTTTGTCATCTAATGCCACTATTAGTTTAAAAAGTTCCTCATCTAATGACACTATGCCCACGGCCGATATTCAAACTGTTGATATCACCATGTGAAGAAAATTAAACGCTACGTTTAAACTAAAGCAATAGTTTATTCATTCTGGCAAAAAAAAAAGTTTTTTTTAAATAAAAACTCGCGTTATCTACTTCTCCAACTTAAAGAGATGTAAAGAGCTAACTTGAGTTACGTACTTATTACTCCTAGACCGTCTAAGTCCGGACACAGCACTGGACATTACCAACAGTTCGCTGTGGCTATCAAGTCATTTGGGTCAGTGCACCTGTAGAGAAATGCGTGCGCAATATATTCATCTGGTCGTGATGCCATTTGAGGACAGTATGCTGCAATTTTCTGTAGGTATGATGTGCCGCCTAGTAATGATAGGTATATCTTTCCTTCCAGCCCGATATTCTTCATGTTTATGTTTCCATTTCCTCTGCAGTCACAGTTGGTCAGTCACCCGCGTTCTTCTTTCCAGCAATGGAAACTGGACAGTCACAAGTACAAAGGTCGCCACGACTATTGTAGTTAATAGACACTTTCACTTGATGGCTGGTAACAAAAATTAAGTGTTGGCACTCCATTGGAACAAATCTATTTGGCAGAGATAGTTCAAACAGTTACGTGCTGTAGAAGGATTAGAATTAGAAGAAAGGTTTAGTTTTTTTAAGCACCGCGTCTTACTATCCGTGCGGCTTATACGCTTATTTACCAATCATGTTAATGATTTTGGAGATTAGAAAGGTTATATTTATAAGAAATGTATCCACATTTGCAGGCGCGGATCCAGAAAATTTTCATAGGGGGGTCAAGCTAATTATAAATAACATAATTACTAATAATGTAAGCTTATTATTTAAGTAAAATAAGAATATTTTAGAACGTTTGAAAATGCATTATAGCAATGTGATAGTTTTTTTTGTCTGATCAATTTCTCAGCGTAGTCACCTAAATAACTCTAGAAATCCACAAAAATTAAAATTATATAATGTCAATAGCAAGTATCTTTTTAAAGCAACAGTAATTACTACTACTACTACTACTGCTACTACTACTACTACTACTAATAATAATAATTAATAATAATAATAACTATAAAACCTATACAAAACATTGTTCAAACGTACCTCATATTTTATAAATGCATTAATTGCATTTTCCTCTTATTCTTTTGAGCAAATTTCTCCAAAACTTCATCAGGATGAACTTCTATGCTTCGATGAATATTTAACATGGCCAAACCATTTAATCGTTCCTCATCCATATTTGACTTTAAGTATGTCTTTAACCTTCTTAGGGTAGAAAATGATCTCTCACTAGTGCAAGTAGTCACGGGAAGAACAGACAAAATGTGGAGAAGAACTTTAATGTTTGGGTAAAAACCATCTGAAGCATGCATTAAGCTGTCAACCGCACTAGATGGACACTCTGCCTTAGATTTATGTTTCCAGCGTTGTTGCCACAAGTCAATCTCTCCACGAAGTTCTGACGGAGTCCCAGGAAGGTCATTAGCATATGTTTGAGCTGCTTGTAATAAAATTTCATTGTCTTGGTTAGCAAATGCTGGTATTAAACCGTATAATGTGATAATATTATCATGTCCAGTTGATGAAAATCTAGTTGACAGTTCAGAAATAAGATAGTCCACAAATGGCAGGTAGACATTTAGTCTATAATATTCCTCAGGACTATATGCAGCAACATTTGGCCCATGAGTTTGTGTTAGAAAGGTCCTTGGTATAGTGATGTCAATTTCATGTTTTACAGCCAAATTCACCGATTCATTATAGACTTCTGTATATTTATTAGGGTTATTCCGATAATCTTTCAATGTCTCTAAAACATTTGCTACCATATTATAGCAGTTTTTCAGGTCTAACGAAGGGTTTTGAAGCTGACGAGACAACGTGACTGTTAGACTGAAGATAAATGAAACAATATGCAGAGTTATAATAAAGTCAAACCTGAGAACTGAGGTGAGTAAAAGTGCTGACTTTGATGATGGTGCTTCCGCATCAAATACTTGTAGGAAACATACAACTGCATCAAAAACATGTAAGAATTGTAAAAATGCATCGTGTCGTTCTACCCAACGCGTCTCACAAAGCGTTTTGAGTTTGCACTTTGTTTCTGCAGGATATTGTTCATGTATTTTTGCTTTCATTAAATCTGTTCGTTTACTGGATTCTCTTACTTCATTTGTTACGTTACTGACCACAGCAATAGCGTTCCTTACACTTGTTAAAGAACATGCTTTAGAAATGGACAGATTTAGTTTGTGAGAAGCACAGTGCATATATATAGCAAGAGGCTGCTTTTCCCTAATACGAGCTTGCACACCTTTGATTTTACCAGACATGTTAGACCCTCCATCGTACCCTTGACCACGCAGGTTTTCAATTTTAAGTCCCAAATTGTTTAATTTTTCAAGAAGTAAGTTTGTGAGAGCCTCGCCGCTGAGATTTCTCGCTTCCACAAAACCTAAGAATTCTTCTCGAATTTTAAGTGAAACTATGTCCAGAAATCTAACACAAAGACTCATCTGTTCAACTGTTCCAACATCCGTTGTTTCATCTGCTAGTACCGAAAAAAATTGCCCTGCTTTAATGGACTTAACAATTTTACTAAGGATAACTTCTCCACAAGCTTCAATTAATTCGTTCTGAGTTGTTTTACTAATAAACGTTGCATTTTTGGGTGCTGTTTTTATGTGATTTTTTAAATCACTATCACCGGCATCAATACGGAATCTTAAAAGTGCTCGGAAGTTTCCCTCATTTTCTGTGCTATCGTTTTCGCTAAGCTCTCCATCATCACGATGACCTCTTAGGGGAAAGTTTTGTCGGCCACATAGTATAACTGTCTTTATCATGGGTATCAAACGTGCTCGATTTTCTTCAATTCTTTTTTTCACTTCACAATTTAGTCTGACTTCAACTGATTGTGTCCTGTTTTCAAATGTATTCTTAAATTCAGAACATCTTATAATTGCTGTTTTATGATATTCATTGGAGGCGTGTCCGCAAAGCATTTCATTTCCTTTTTTGTAGTTTAGAAACGGAGTCTGTACAAAGCTTCCGAGAGATATTCTACTCCTACCTCCTTCCTTTGATCCAAAAAGTACACATGCAATACAATAAGCGCCATTGTCCTTAGCACTGTACGTCAACCAAACAAACTTGTCCAGCCATGATCTTTGAAAATGTCTAATACCTCCTGACTGAACAACATTAGGGAACTTGTAGCTTAGTGGTGGAGTCCACGGTTCTACTAGCATGTGGTATTTTAAGTCATCGGAAATAGTTTCAGCTCCAACAAAGTTGCCAATATCAAATTTTTCTGGTCCTACACTTTCTATAGAGATTTTAGTATTTGAATTAAATCCACTGGTTGAGGGTGAGTCACAAACTAAGTTCACTGACGCACTATTTTCAATTAAATCCACAGTTTCGTTTCCTGTTGATTCAGGATTTTTTTTCTTGAAAAAACAAAATAAATCCGTCTGTCCCTTTCTTTTTGACATTATAATATCAATACTTGCATTCAAATCACATAACTAGCAAAGACAATAATTTAACACAAAATTGAATAGCAGGAGGAAGTATCACAGTCACAGTATCACAATGACAATAGGCAGTAGCACAATAACCATAAAAAACAAAACATAAATACCACACTCACAGTTTACTAAGAGTAAAGAAAACCATCATAGGTCATTATAATCACAAATAGACTGAAATATTTATAAATTACACTTTATTGCACATAAGCATTAACAAAACGAAACACACACGTAAAATGTTCCTCGTCTAAGGCCACTCGAACGAATCGTTCCGGTATTCTAAAAGTAAATATTTCCAGCTACCTCTGACTGGTTTGAAACAGATTAGCGTACTTTTCACTGGAAGGGGGTAAGTCTTTCTAAAAATAGCACACTCCACCCCTCTTTAACTCGGTCCACTACTTGTGTTGAAGACAGGTGTATGAGGTGAACAGCCTGCACTAGGAATTCAGTAGGGGTGTGCAAATCTTCGAAATGTCAAAGTCAAAGTTGAAGCCTAAGTCACCTTCGATTCGACGTCGTCACTTCGACAACCACCTTAGCATCTTGAGAAGTTTTGAAGATAAAATAAAACCTCTATATATAACGAAAATATTTGAAAATCACTAATTACTACCCATTTAAATAAATTATAATAATCACATAACAGCAATAAAAAGTATTTTAACACTAACTTGATATTGAATTATATCTACTTATAACGCAAGCAGGAATAAACTCAGATATGTCAGCATAAAAATAATATAATATAGTGTGTTTTTTCCCTACTAAACTTTCTCTTTATTTATAAGTATTATTAGATAATTTAAAAATTAATAATAGTGTTGGTGACCTGGTGGTCTAGTGGTAAGGTGTCGGACTTCTGAGCTGGCGTCCGGGGTTCAATCCTCGGTCCCGGCACAGATTTATATGATTACCAAACCCTTCCTTCACCTCTGACAAGATGTGTATTAATCACAACTTGTGAATGTGAGGAATGCCAGGTCTCTACCGTGGTTCGGATTCCACGTTAAACTGTAGGTCCTCCATTTCATCTCACAATCACCCTACCATTACACATTAGCGTAAGTGCGTATAACCCGAACGGGTAGTAAGACGCGGTGCTAATAATAATAATAATAATAATAATAATAGTGTTATTTGATAAAAAAAACTGTATTTGGTTTCAGCTTCAACCTTTCTTGGCATGCTTCAATCTTTGCTTCACCTGAGACTAAAAGAACATTCGCACATCCCTAGGAAAGATAAAAACTTGTATGATTTAATTTTTTAGTATTTTATTTCTAAATATACATTTTTTAAATTAATTTTCTAAACACCACAGGGGGGTCAGCTGACCCTTTGACCCCCCCTGTATCCGCGCCTGCACATTTGCATGTACGGAGAGTGGAAAGCAGTTTTGGAAAATCTCCCCGTCATCCGTAGTATAGTATACTGCGAGGATAGCGCGTTAGACCATGCGGCTACCGAAGTGGGTCATTGGGTTAAGTTAATACAATCCATTGACTATATTACATACAATGCACACACATATTTTTTGTAACCAAAATTAACAACATTTTACTCAATTTTCAGTATTATTTCTAGATATCGATTATATAGAAAGTGACAGCTGTAGATCCCATGATTTGATGTTTGAATCTATAACATATTTTTTTTGTAACTATACTTCCTACCAGCCCTACTTTAGATAAACTGCCATTTAGTCAGTCATACGCTAAGTCTAGCACCGCCACTTTTGAAAGATGGTGTCAATGTTGGCAGCTCAAAATGTATTTGTAGATACTCAAATAGATTCTTCAAAACATTCCCAACTTTTCATTCTCTGATAGGTCCATACTCTGTGTTTTACTACCCATCCGAGATGTACATATTTAAACAGCTATAGTAGGGATGAAGGTCGAATTTAGAGGGTGTGTTGCCGCATTTGCTTGCAGTAAAGGTGGAAAAGCTATTTAGAAAATCCACTTAAGTCCACTATATAGTATTCAAACCCTGATGTCCTATCCCCGGCAAGCTAGACAAGACGAGATTGAAATTTGTTCCAGGTGTTCACCTGTGTGGGCCATTCGCGTGAATCTTTACTCGTGAAATTAAAATGTGGTTCATTTTAAAGGGTTTTAGAACAAAATTTTAAAATGCGCAGTAAATCCAAGCTCTTCTCATTAATAATAAGACACAATCCCAACACAACATCTTAGGATACTATGCGAACTAAAATGGTGTCAAACACGGACGATTTTGAGAACATTTAAGTTGATTTTAAAATTAAATTTTCTTAAATGTTAACATTTTGTTGGGTTGTTTCTATAGGTATTCCTGTATGTTAAATTTCAAGCCTCAATTTTCTTTAAAAGCTACTAAGACTTGACTCACGCCAATGATAATAATTCTGAGAAATAAAATAAAATAAATTGACAGACTTTGAAATACAATCCCTCCATTTTTATACACCCTTACCTCCCAAAGTGACTAAACCTAAAGATTTTCTAAAGGGCTAAGATAAAAATTTAAATATCTATAGTTTGGGTTAACAAACTTAGTTGGGGAAAATTCAAGATATAAATGATCAAATTGAGTTTTATGTACCTATGAGTGGTTTAAAAAAAAAGTTTATATATATATATATATATATATATATATATATATATATATATATATATATATATTATATATATATTATATATAGATCTATGTTATTTCTATAAAGTTTTTTGACTGGAATTTCAAGTTTTTGCAATTTTTAAAAATCTTTTAAATTAAAAAATTTATGAGTAAGTCAGACATTAAGAGCCAAATAGTAAATATTGTGTGTATATTATAATATATACATAAAACCTAATTTGTACAAGAATCCCATTTTAAGCCACCAAAAGCGATTCATAGTCACTATTATTTGGCATTGCATCAGTTTGTTTTATTTGCTTTATCAAATAAAAAGTTATCAAAAGCATCCAATAATACTTAACTATGAATAAATGTATAACCTCTCTTAACATCATTAATCAAACGGACTAAGAATATACAGTTTTAATATTTTTACCAACGCCATTGCAGCAACATGAGTTTTCAGTTTTGAAATAACGGGCTTTTGAAAATCATACTTCACTCACATAAAGTTAAATTTTCATAGTAAAAGACTCTTAGAAAATAGAAACATATTATGCACTCAATAATGATAACATTTTAATTTATTAGCACTATTATTTTATAGGTATGCCTAATGATAATAGCTATATAATGTGATAATTACAGATAACATTACTTGACGTATTATTAAGTGAATGTAGATCTATTAACTTTTCTAGCTATCAGATAAGGCGCTTCCTCAGAAAATTGGATTGTACATAAAACAGTTACTTTATTACTTTATATAAATAGGCTATATAAAGTCAATGAATTCAACTTTTAACCGCTTAGGTGGCTGCGTGTTCAAACGCGCTACTCTCACGTTGGATTAGATTGCTGAGACGGGAAGATCAGGGTTCGATCCCAGTCGGGTGAAATGAGGGTGGTTATTCCTAATGGTTTTCCACTCTCCTTCCACACAAATGCGGGTGCACTTCTTTTCAACTAAATCTTTCTAATTCCTAAACCATTAATGTAACTAGTTCATAAGCGTATAACCCAAACGGGTAGTAAGACGTGGTGCTAAAAAAAAACTACATTTATAGTACCCACTTCCGTGGTTGCATGATCTAACCCTACCCTTTCAGTATAAATATGTGGCTGTATAAACTGAACAGGTAGCGAAATGCGGTGCAAAAAGAAAAGGAAAAAAACAAAACGTTAAATGTGGCCAGCCAATGTGTTTCAAATTAATTTAATATTTTCGATTCTCACAACGACCCAAATTTACAAATCTGACGCTACTCTGTGGGTCCCCGAAGTGATTTCTATTAAAATCAGAGCACTGCTTTTTTTGTATTTATAGGGGTTGCACTCTCGTACAGTCACTTTAAAAGTTACATACACCTGTACAGTGTGCAATAATTTATAATGTGTCTAGACTTCTCTACGCGTGTCTCCATAGTCGAGTGTTCAGGGAGATCGATTGTAAGTTTAGGGAGTAAAGGTTCAGTTCCAGTTCAAGAGTTTGATGTCCGGGCAAAGTGTGCTGTCCTTATATTAAACTAGCAATCCCACACGGCGATGCCCGTGACCCACTGTGGTATAAGAATTATATAAGCTTCACCCCCACCCCCCCTTCCTCACAAAAATGGTTTAGAATTACGGTCCATTTCGTACACTTTTTTTCCCGAGGAGGATGTGAGATACTTTTATCACAGTTATCTCTGAAACGTAATTCTAAACCAGATTAACAACATTTTCTTCAAAAATTTGTTTAAAATGTTGTTGTTATACGCACTTACGCTAATGTGTAATGGTAGGGTGATTGTGAGATGAAATGGAGGACCTACAGTTTAACGTGGGATCCGAACCACGGTGGAGGCCTGGCATTCCTCACATTCACAAGCTGTGATTAATACACATCTTGTCAGAGGTGAAGGAAGGGTTTGGCAATCAGATAAATCTGTGCCGGGACCGAGGATTGAACCCTGGACCCTCAGCACAGAAGTCTGACACCTTACCCCTAGACCACCAGGTCACCAATAGCCTAATTAAAAAGCTGATTAAAAATTTTAAAATTTGGCTTCAAGGTGCATTCGGACCTCCTTCCGTCCACTATGTTAAAATTTTCAGATCTCTGCGTGCCGTAGATTTGGCTGGGCATCGCACACAGACAAACACTTCCTTTTATTACTATATAGATTAATGGTTGGCATAATCTTATTTTTATCAAACAAAATTGAAGATAAGAATAACAATTATGACCTTAGTTCTATATTGCACAACTCAGTTCCCCTAGGGCCTAGATGTATATTCTCACTTAGTGCATTCTCGCCAATGTGTGTCAGTAAAATGAACTCAACTGTTCAAATTTTTCTTTCAACCCCAAATACAAATCCTTATTTTCTTAAAGAGCAAACCGAGATTTAAATGTTTATGTAATTTTCACTAGAATAAACTTCATCTTGATACACAAAAACTAATTTTTAATTTTTTTTTTCATTTATTTGTGGTATTTAACGTTCACTTTTTGAACCGACTAATTATATCAACACACAAGAATTTCTATGAGCGAGAGCGAAAGGGCCTAAAAATTTTGCCGGGTAAGATATTTTCATAAACTTTTCGAGGTTCATTTACATGCCACAATACACATTGGACAGACGGCTTTACTTCCCCTCCGAAGAAAGTTGTGCTTTGGATTTTTATCGCTCAAGAAAAATCCATCGACCTAGGCTGGGTTTTCAACCCATGAGCATTGGGTCCTGAGGCGAGCACTTTACCCCAAGACCACCGAAATCGACCATAAAATAGGACGTGCCCTTCTTTTAGTTTAAATGTAGATTTGGTTCTATTACGACGCAGCTTATAAGCTACGGCCATAGTGGAACCAAGCAAGGTAAGATTACTACCATTCAGGATATAAGAAGGTAACGTAAACACTCTACAAGTCGCAAATCGTAACGAAATGAGCCCGATCGTTTTGTATTCGCATCGTCTTTTATCAGAACAGAACCTTAATGAAAATAATTACTGATATTACGGCGTTTGAATGTCAAAAACAGGTTTTAAAAACAAAAATTTAAAATAATATTTGTTTTATTTATTTTTTCACAATTTTCAGATGGTTTAACGCAAAAATATAATATGTTTACTAAATACCTATTTATTTTATATTCTCCACGTCTTACTACGTATCCGGGATATACAAATTCAATTAAACTAATGGGGTAGGGCGATGAGGAAGGTGAAATTTAAAATAACTATACCCTCATTTGTATAGAGGTAGAAGAGAAAGGACCAATTCTACGGTCAGCGGAAAGCCAAACTAGATTAGCCTGAAATTTAGCCCATGTTCCAAATGGTGCGGATTGCATTTTGCAAAACGGATTCATAGGAATACTGTATGCAGTACCACAGACCAAAGGAAGCAAGAACAATGTTGATTATAATAAATATCAAACTAGTGTTCTATTTTCTTGAATCCAAGTGTGTACCTGACGAGAACGACTGTTATGTCAAGAAGGCTAACGGGTCTAACCGGATAACGACATGTGTACTTTCTCTTAACGAAACGTCCAGCTACATTCTAAAAGTGCATCATCCGAAACATAACATCTCCACGATAACGCCCCCGGCCAAGATCTAAACTTGCCTTGTGACGTTGTTCCAAATGTGCAGGCTTAAGGTGGGATAGAAGGGACCTGCGGGAAAAGGCCAGTGCTTTGCAGTTTGTATAGCAAAACTTTGTTTTTTGCTAAAATAAATAAAATATTGCTCCAGTATAAACATATAGTTTAATTTTCTTCACATGCTGATATCAACCGTTCCTAAATATCCATCATAAGCTTAGCGGCATTGATGATAAACTTTTTAATAAAGAGAAAAAGTTGTCATTAAATAACAGGACACCCTTGACAAAAATTTAAGAAATTTTGAAGTCACGGTGTGAAGAAAATTAAATTTTATGTTTGTACTGGAGCAATATTTTATTTATTTTGGCCAAAAAAAAGTTTTACCATAAAAACTGAAAAAAAAAAGCTGGAATTTTCTCTCATTCCCTTCAATCCCATCTTAAACAATTTAATGTCCCTTACATATGAGACATTTTCACTTTGGGATCTTTCCAATATTTCTTTAATTCTATTGGGTCTTAGTTACCGTCTGGACTATCATATTTTAAATACGCTAATGGGTCAAGAATGAGTAATGTATGTAGAGTGAATGTACCCTAATTTGCATGGAAGGAGAGTGGGAAACTATTTAGGAAAAATATCCCTGCTGACCTCTCTATCATCGGCAAACCAAACACTATGAGCCTGACTTCTTGTCTTGTGCCCGTCGATGTGAGTTTCTTGCGATGTTATTTCAATATTAGCCTACTATTTCCAACTCAATTTGAGAATAAACCCAAAAGGCCATTACCGTCGATGCTTTCTGTATTTAAATCAGTAGATAAATAATGTGCACTAAAATGTTATGACACCCATATTTTATATATTTACTAAACTATTAGTCTGAAATCTTAGCTCAGTCGGTAACGTGTCTCCCCAGTGAGATAAGAACCTTGGGTTCGATTCCCGGCATGGCTTAGTAATGTGTAGTTGGCATAATGTGGGTTTCTACGTTAACAGTGATAAATTAACGGCCGGGGGCTGGGTGTTGTGTTTGTTCTAGATTTAAGCTAGTTTTTAAGTAAGATGCTGATAATATCATTCGGTGCAGAAAGTGCAAGTTAGACATAATAATAATAATAATAATAATAATAATAATAATAATAATAATAATAATAATAATAAATACCATGATATGGATATGTTTATGTTGACTTTCTAAATCACTATATTAATTATATAGGCGCAGGGTTAAAAACCTATTTAACAAGTGGTTAATGCGTTACTCTAAAAGAGAAAAATGTCCCTATCTGACCAATGTTAAGGTTTTCGGTCATTCCCTAAATCAAACCTAAGACTCTTAAAATTTAAACTAATATGTAGATAGGTCGATGCAACACCAACTAAATTAAGTAGTCGAAACTCTATCCTTAAGGTGGGGATGTAGGGAAGGCGAGATAAGGTCAGATTTTGCAGTTTTTATATCAACACACTTTTTTTGTCTAAAATAAATCAAATATTGCTTCAATACAAACATAGAGTTTAATCTTCTTCACAAGGTGATAATAACATTTCTTGAATATTTGCTAAGGGTGTTCTAGAATTTAATGACAACTTTTTGCTTTTCATTTAAAAAGTTTGTCATCTAATGCCGCTATGATAATGATAGATATTCAACAATTGTTGATATCACCATATGTAGAAATTTAAACTCTAAGTCTCTATTGAATAATTATTTTACTAAGTTTGACCAAAAAACTATTTTGCTATAAAAACTTTAAAAAATAGTGGCCTTTTCTAGCGTCCCTACATTTCCACCAGGCGCAAATTTAGGGGGGTCAAAGGGTCAGTTGACCCCCCCCCCCGTGAAAGTTAGAAAATTAATACAAAAAACCAAATTAAAGTTCAAATTTTAGAAAGAAAAATTCAACACAGATAAATTATACAGTTTTTTATCTTTTTACGCGAAGACACCTCTTAAGCCAGGTCCACATATGCGTTATTCGTCCACGCCTAATCAATGTTCGATATGACTCTCGTAAGTGTGGAAAAGATAATCGTTTTCATGTATGAATATTTGTCGTGCATAGCGAGTAATGAACATTGTTCCGCATAGAGACGGTAGACTACCCCACATCAAAGATGACTAATAATCTCTTTAGAGTATTTCATACACGAATACCGACTATAGAGTAAGTTATGTGTGGACAGCAGAAGCAGTGGAACTGTGGGGACTTCGACCCCCTGGAAATAATTTGCCCCTCCCTGGAATAAATTGCTCCCTCTAGATATATTTCAAATCCTTTGATATTATCGAATATGATGCTGAAAGATGACCTTAAATCAAACTCCAAATGACTTCTAAATGCATTCTGTTGTCAAAAATTTGCCGGAAGACCGCTTAAAATAACTACTAGACTAAAGGAATCTAACTGGAAGATAAAGTCAGGGGAGGAAAGATCTAAATAGCTTCCAAGGTCATCCAAATTCCAAAAAATGTCTAGGGGAGGACAACTCCAAATAGCTTCTAGATGTATGGCATTTTGAAGAATTTTCTGGCGAGTACCAACCCAAATATCCTAGTTTCTGAAAAAATTCCATTTTCAAAATTTTGTCTCTGGAAGACCACTTCAAAGATTATCATCTAGAGGATCATCGTAAAACATTAAGAAGAGGATCACTCTAAATAGCTTCGAGGGGTGTCTAAATTTCAAAAGTGTATAGGTGTGGAACACTTTTAATGACTTATAAAAGAATAAAAATTTAAAAAAATCAAGGCGAAGATTACTCAGAGCTTATAGAGTAAACCATTTTTCAAAAAATTGTTGAAGGAGAGCCACTTCAAATAGTTTAAAAACTATCTGATTTTAAATGATTGGGTAGGATGACCACGGTTTAAAACATACATAAGATCAAATATGAATGAGAAACTATTAAATGGCTTTAAACAGAAAACTAGCATCATAAGTAACTATGCTATTTATAATTATGACCTCCCCTATGAAAATGATCTGGATCCGCCCCTGATACCCACCACATAAAGCTACCCTATCTGGCCATCAAGCCTTGGGAAATAGTTGTGTGTGGTTCCTATACATCTCTGGAAGTCCATGGTCCAGTGATTTGGGATGAGGGGTTGGCTGTAAGAGGATCAGAACCGGTGCCCACTAAGCACGTGTTTTCGACAACATTTCGAGGAAGTTCCTCAAACTAAAACGCTTTCGTGGAAGAAAGGTGCATGTTCACTTGTAAGAGCATCGTCATGAAAGATCACTCTTTTACAGTGAAAATGTTGATTTTATTTCCGCTTTCATAGACACCTGAGCTACTAGTACCCAGGACCTTTTGATTATACTACTCTTATTTTGCCTGATAAGTGTATTTAAAGTCGCCTTGCTAGATTCAAACACACCGTTTTGAAGATATGCTCAGCCCAGGCTACCATTGACTTTTAAAGTTACAGCTTTAATTCTGACAAGTTTTTGTTATTAACTAAAAATGAATGGACACGAACAGATGTCAAAGTGACAGAATCGTAGGATAACTCGTGGACACTAACTAAGGATAGATTTTAATTTTCACTAGAAAGGGGACAAATTCAACGTAATATTGGGAACCTAGCCTCACCATACTTAGTGAACATTGTTTATTTTTAAGATAATTTCTCTACATTATCACGACAAAAGTTAGCCTTCTAAAGTAGTCATACATATTTTAAATGTCATATTTACTAAACGACGCAGTTAAAATAAACCTGTTTTCTTGATAGTCTTTGAATTCTCTGTCTTCAAATTGTTAAATGATGAATACTGTTCAAATAATGTCAGGGTGGTTACAAAACATATTTTACAAAATTCCCTGACTTTTCCAGGTTTTCCAGCAACATTTTTCAATTTCCCCCAACTACTTTTTTCCAGTTTTAATGGTGGATGATGACTTTTGTTTTATTTATTATTGATCACATATTAAAAAAAGTTTGTATCTACTAAACATAAACAGTTTTATCAGTTTATCAAAATTAAAATATTATTTTATTTAGGTATTATTAACGTTTGTTTAGTGTTTAGTGCGAAATTAATGGGATATCTAAGACATATTTTAATTCCCTGACTTTTCCTTATTATTAGTTAAATTTCCTGACATTTCCCTGTTTTCCCTGTCATCCTAAAATTCCCTGACTTTTCCAGGTTTTCCTGTTTTCCCTGTCTGTAGCCACCATGAATGTGCTTATGAATTATATTCTCCCCCTAGCATGTGAACCAAGTTGAATAAAAGAAAGTGATATCCAAATTATTCCCTAACTAGCCTTAAAGCCACGTGACAAATGTGTAATGCCATAAGCTTTAGAAGTCCAAACTAAAAAGTTTAAGGATAGTGCCCCTGGAAATAAAGTAAAAGAGCGAACGAAATCACTCTCTTCTTCCAAACCTATCTGAAATCCCCTTGGGTCCACGTAAGGTCTCCCTCTCGCTTTTTATTTTCTTTTTTTTTCTGTTGAGGAATTGGACTCCACCTCCCAAACCCCACCCCTCTTGACCGCCAAAAGTTAGTGAACAGACAAGAAAACCTACGTCCAGTCAGAACTGTTGGATGCGGTTGTTTGCTCTTTGAAACTTAACGGATGTTTGGAAACTCTCAAGTAGAATATGTTCCCTGTAAATATTAATATAGCTGTTTGTTTTTATAATGTCTGATATTTTGTACAACTTTGAACACAAGATCAAGTTTTGTGCTCTAAATAATGACCCGCAGTGGTAGTAACACGGTCTAATCAGGCTGGAAATAAATTAGGATATACGGTGGCAGAGCGTTTGAGGTTCGAATCTCGGTCGGGTGTCCTGAGAGATGTTTCCCCAAATGTGAATTATCAATGTAGCTGTTCAATACATTATTCTCAAGGTTAATGCTAGTTCAGTTCCTCTCAACAACCTTACTCCTAGATACCTCTTAGTTTAGGCCTTAAATAAATTATTACGTGTTAAATTATTTTTACTTAAAGTTAAGTGGGGTTTGGGCTGCTTATACCATATTTTAGAGAGAAAAATATTTACAATAAAACTGTACAAAAGACCATTATTAAACATAATAAGCACATTAAATTACTTGAAATATTTACAATATTATTTTAAGTTTTATATATACAGTATTAGACAACAATTACTTGACTTGTCTAGGTAGATAGTTAACTTTCGACGTCATGTGTCTTTCATTATTCATTGTTCATTGAGGCAACTTAAAAAAATTAAAACTAATCTAAAATGTGTATTTTATAGTTGTAATTCGTTTATATGTCTTGAATTATAAAAAAAACCCTCAGCTAACAAACCTAACCTTTCATTTTAAAGCCCTTTAATGTTAAATTTATTTAGTATGGTAATCTATACTTATGTAGAGTTTTAGTTGAATTTATGCAACGTTATCACGGATGAATAATGTGTAGAAGGAAGTGATCATCAACTCCAAATTAGGCTACTCGCACAATGAGATAACAAAATGTTAACCCCACCTCTACCCTTCGAAATTTTCTTAGTTGGTCAGAAACCATCTACACTCTACAACAGTGATTCTCCACCTTTTTTTGTTTGGAGGAATCCTTAAATTATTTCGTAGAAATTCGGGGAGCCCCCTACCTGGCTGACATATATTAGGTTCGACTGGATAGAACTAGCTCAAGATATGGGTAAGGTGTAATGAGGTGTACTGGATATAACTCAATATAGGGATAGGTGTAATGAGTTGGAATAGAATTAGCTCAATATAGGGATAGGGCATAATGAAGTGGACTTGATAGAACTAACTCAAGATAGCGATGTTTGGCGTACTTTTTTAGTGCGGCAATGAAATTCTGAGTAACTAATGCTATAGCGTAGGTAAGAATAAATTACAAAATATAGTGTAGCCAGTAGGGTTGGTACATAATAATTAACTTATACTTTTAGAAAAATATTTCATGAGTCTTTATTGTCTACTTTTATTTACTAATTATTGACCTACGGTACTTAATTTTGGCTTGTTAATTTTCTTACCAAGCTCATTTTTAACATTATTACCGTCACACTTTAACTTAATTTTCTTCGGATGATGAATTATTCTAACATATTTCCACATTGCCCAAAAATGATGACAAGCCATTAAAAATCAAACTTTTGTAAATTCTCGCGGAACCCTGGTTGGGAATCACTGCTCTACAGTATACCCAATTTTCTTATTAATGGACATATTATCTGGGAGCTTGAAAAACTTTTTAACAACAGCGCGTTTGACTACCGGTTTGGGTTGTACGGTTTAGGAAAAGTTACTACATTTATTTTCACGTAACCACACGTGTCACTTGCATGTATCTACAGTTGTCACCTTTGATAAATATATATATACCTTAGAAATCAATATTAATAAAACAGTCAAATGTTTTCAATGTCAATCCCAAAAAAATCTGCTCATATTTTCTAAAAGGTACTCTAAATGTCCATTCGTAATAAAATAGAGGTATACCATACTTCAGTTGTCACAATCAGGTCTAACATATCCCTATCGGTAGACACGTGGGTCCATTAAGTCAGGTCTCCTTAAAACCGTCACACGGTTCAAGGGAGCATCTACTCCCTTGGGAGATTTACCTTGCTAGAAAGAAATCAGCTAAGGTCACTTTCACTGTCACATAAAAATGCAACTTGGCTTGGTGATATTAGATAGGATGTGAAAAAAGTATCAATACTTTACTAATATCGATATTTTCCTTTCGATACTAGTATTTTTTTACTCGATACTTTATTTCTGATACTTTTACTGATATAAGTACTCACACTCGGGTATCAGATCGGTATTGAAAGAAACAACATTTTGCTACCTTCCTCATGCTTGGATTAAAGTTTAAGAAGTGTACAAAATAGATCTAAAAAAAGTATTATTATAATCATATTTAGCTTGTAACGTGTCAAAAATACTATCAAACATTTTGAATCGTACAATCGAACATACCTCAGAATGGAGGAAATCTATCATAACTACTTTTAATATGTTCCTATCATATGTGGCAGAGATAGACATACTGCGATATTAGCGGACGCCCTGCTCGACGATACCTCAATTGCCCCAGCGAACGAAGTAATCGGCCGTGGAAGACAACACGAGATAACTTCTAATTCGCGAGCCGGTGAGAGAAGAAATGAGCGAGGGATCGGTTGAGGAGAGGCCAGCTGTCGGCGAGCGCACAGAGTCCGGTGGCGCAATATGGAACCAGCCCACCCTCCCTTTTCTGTACTTGGAATAGTAATGGCCAATTCATGCAGATCCATTGGTACGAGCCTGTTCTTAGTTCACGTTACATTGTATTCACCACTCGTAAGAGACACTGTTACTAGTGACACTCTTGACATCGTTGAGAAGACAGCGATGGTTGTGGAGTCAGATTCACCTCCTCGCCGCAGATCAACTATGGAGTTTAGCATGAGTATCGAGAGACATAATTGATTATGTCATTGTGCCCTTAAGGCGTATTTTCTATTAATGGAGCTGTAGGATATTTCATGTCAAACGTTCTTAAGACTATGTTTTTTGTAGGTAACTCTTGTCTGTTTTCCTATGCCCTTATGGCATAGTTGATCCTACGTAAATGTCCATAAGACTATGTTCACTGTAGGTAACTCTTATTTGTTTCCCTATGCCCCTATTGCATAGTCTATTTTGTTGAGCTATTAGCTCTTTTATACTATGTCCATAGGACCTAGAATATGTATGTCAGTTGTTCTGACTTTTGTCTATGCCCATCAGGCAGAGTTTTTTATAGTGCGTCATGCGCTCTATCCTTCTACTTCTATTAGACTAGGTCGCAAATATTGGGGTCATAAATATACGTCTTAGACTGTTTGGCCATAATGTGTCTATAGAATAGCATAGGATTAAGAAAATGGAAGTTGCCAGGTTATTTGTTGTTTTGTTTCAAAACCTAACTGGGTCTGTTTCCCACACCAGTCATGCAGGTGTCTAAGTCTGTACTGATTTGAGGTACGCAACCTGTGGATGAGTTTCTCGTTCTGAGTAGTGGCTCGCGGGGTTATGTTAATTATGTACGGCCCGCTTGAGGTGCATATAGAATTGATCATGTTGATCTCATTAATGAGTAATGTTACTGTCCCCGTTGCAGGCTAAGTTAAAGTTTTATACTATTGATTGCACTGGCAGTACTATTTAGGAAAGGTCCGGCCATAGTATTAATTGCTTCTAGATACCTGGTGATTAACCACGGACTAAGTTTAAAGGATCGGTTTCTCATCTAGGAACATATTTCACTGTAATTTCTAACCCTTTGAGGAGTTAACTTTCGCTAGCTAGCCAAGGTTAATTTATAACCTTGTAGCTACTTAAAACTAGGTCTAAGATTATGAGGTTTATCTTGGTATTAAATGTTATGTAATGTTGAAGTAAGCCAGAGTGGCATAAATAATTAATAGGTTATTCTTGTCGACACTATCTCTAATTTAAAAAAAACTTAGTGTCATTTTCTATTTCCCTATTGGGAGTATTAGATGTGGTCCTGTTTTAACGAGTTATGAGTTCTAGTGTTTACACCAATGACCTACTACTGCAGGTTGTAGGATGTACCCAGGTGCTTCTCACCAATAGTTGTCAATATAACTATTCATACTCAAATATAAATTATCTAATCATAATCAATGGATGGTTTTAATATTTACAGCCTATATTTCTTTGTACTTTCTTTTGTCTCGTTTCATAATTAATAAACTCACTTTGTTAATCATGTATGTTATTCCTGTAATGTACCTATTATCCTATAATATAGTAAACAGTAGGGTAGTCAGGTGCAAGCTATTCAATAACGTTTCATTAGCTACATTTTCATATACCTTTTGAAAGATGGTATAGTAAAAACCTGTCATAATATCCATTATACAATACTATCTATATTTCGATACTAGTACGTTATCGATATTTTTCTTCCGATAATTTAAATGAGTACAGTATCGATACTTGTATTCCGATAACACGTCCCTAGGTGATATCCTTTGCAATTTGTCTTGTTCTTTACTGATAGTTTTCAATGATCGTAAATACCAAAAAACATTATAGGTATTGCACCCTTATTTTTTTTAGAAAATGAGACCAAGTTACGCATCAGCACGTCCTACTGTAACTCTCAAATCCTGGTAAAGTTAACGTGAACTATGTGTTATGCTTCAAACCAACGCCTCCCCCCTTCCACTCCCGATGACACACTCTTGTCAAATGTAACGAAACCGTCCCCCTCCTTAGAGCGTGGTAAACATCGATCGGATCGAAACTTCTTAGAAACGGTCTGGTTCTTATTTTGTTTAGTTTTCACGGCCCGTAGTGGCCGTGACAGGCTGTGGTCATGGTCCATCCATCTCGACGGGGGAAATTAGGACATCGAAAACACGTTTGGTTTGGTTTATGCACCGCTTGAGCTGCTGATCAGGTCTCAAACTAATGGCCTAAGATAGAGTCTATCTACGGTGAGAGCGTTGGTAAGTGACAGCTAGAATTAAGTTCTTTATTGCAAACATCGGCTGAAAATCACTAATGTCAACATAATCGGAAATCATTTTATTTTATTTATTTAGGGTATTAAATGTGCACGAGAATTTCTATGAGTGAGAGCAAAAGCGCTTACCAATTTTGCCGGGAAAGGTGTTCTCACATAGCTTCCATAGTTCTTTCACATGCCACAATAGACATGGGACCGACGGACGTCTTTACTTCTCCTCCGAAGGAAGTTGTACTACGGATTTTCATCGCTCTAGAAAACTCCGTCAACCCCGGCGGGGTTTCAACTCATGAACATCGGGTCCTGAGGCAAGCACTTTACCCCAAGACCACCGAGGTTGACCGGAAATATTTATTATGTGCTTAGTAATACCAATAAAAAAAGTGTTGGCAAACGATTCTAATAATAATTTCAGCCCGTGTTTACAATTTAAATAACCTTCCGCTGGCTGTCACCTACAGTCCTACCGTAGATAGCCTATACTTGAAAACGCCCCATTATCAAAATTACCCAAGAATTTTACAATAATGAACATATAGCAAATATAAAGTGGATTTGGTAGAGTATAGTCCAATTTTCATTAGAAAAGCCTTATCTGAAAGCTATAAAAGCTACCAGATCTATTCTCACGTATCCATACGTCAAGTAACGTTATCTGCAGATGTCACTCTTGATCGATAGTATCACAATACAACTTATAAAAACATGTAATGCTTGTCCTAGTGTGTTTTTTTTTACCAAACTAAAGAATATTGATTTGCAACAGGGGTCATGTGGTTTAAGATTCCAGGCTCGCAATAAACTGGATTGCCAGGTATTGATATGAATGGTTTCCCCAGCATACCTTCACCATGGATCAAACAGATTTATAACTCTAGTCATAAAAAGTATTTACTAAAATAAATCTGAAAAAGTTATCAGTTTCGTTTGGTCTACTATTGAGCGTTAGGTAGGGGTTCGAGTCTTGGATGGGTGTTATGGAGTGGTTTTCCTAAATACATTCCCCACGTTCCTTCACCGCAAATGTGAGGACATTTTCTCTCAATATATCTCTTTCTCAGGCCTATAAGTGTATATATACTGTTTAGACTGGATGGTTACTAAACCAAGAGACAAAATATAAACTTTTGTATTCGCCATTTATAATATTTATTATTAAGGTTGAAACATAAACGGATCAAAAATGTATACAAGATGAGAAAAAAGTATTTAATATTCTTAAAAATATTGTGAAAACAAAGATGTTAAGCTAACATTTGTTTTGTGTTGCATATTTCATAGATCTGTGACAATGCGTGGAGTATAATGGAGACATACTGGTTTCGGAAAAGAACACAGATATTCACTCGGAAGTTAGCTGAAAGAAATATGGACTTCTAAACTGGGTAAAAGGTGGTTTCTCTCGTGTTTTACGTCACAGTATACAGGAACCGCAGAAAGAGAATAGTCATGAGGTACTAAAACAATGTTGTAGGTGACCTGGCGGTCTAGGGGTAAGGTGTCGGACTTTTGTGCTGCGGGTCCGGGGTTCAATCCTCGGTCCCGGCACAGATTTACCTGCTTACCAAACCCTTCCTTCACCTCTGACAAGACGTGTATTAATCACAACTTGTGAATGTGTGGAATTCCAGGCCTCCACCGTGGTTCGGATCCCACGTTAAACTGTAGGTCCTCCATTTAATCTCACAATCACCCTACCATTACACATTAGCGTAAGTGCATACAACCCGAACTTATAGTAAGACACTGTGCTAATAACACTAGCCAACAGCCATTTTATATTTGACATCTTATACACAAATTCCTACTAAGATTGACGTGCTGAACTCAAATATGTTATTAAAAATGCCCTATCAACTAAGGTTTATGAGATACAATTCACTTTGAATTATAAGTTAAAATAGAAACTTTACAGTGTTTGGCATGTCCCACTATATTTTTTTTACATAAAAAATAATTTACTTAAATATTAAGGTCAGGATAATACAAAATAAATCGGGAAAATTAGGAAGACATTTTTCAACCTTCAAGATTTGGATACTAGAGGAGGAGGAGTCAAAGGGGGAAGGAGGGGTGTAAAGAATAGGTGCTTGCAGGCCTGCCTAGAAGTCTGTTAAAACAAAGTCAAGGTCAAGCAGTCTATCATCAGCATCTTTTCAGAGTATATGACAGTGCGGCAATCCTTTGTATTTATGTGCTTTGGTGGTCTCGGCCAGTTTAGTGAATAGTGCTATCGAAAACATGTCATATTTGAAAGTACGTGGATGTGTGAATAGTTCATTTAACTCAACAGAAAACTATTTCGATTTTGATCAAAAAGACCTATAAAATGTATTTTGGCAGTGCACTTGGGATCAAGAGAAAGACTGGGCTGTATATCGTGTGCCGTTACACTAGATGAGTGGTTAAAGGAAAACGTTGTGCTATGGCCTTTGCTGTTACAATGGTTTGGCGTGAACCAAAAGATAACTGTACTGACTGATATTTTTGTAATACCAAAATATCGGGATATTCTGGTGAAAACAAACATTCTATTAAGTATGTAACTGTGTCTTCTGCCCTTGCCACATAGGAGAGAATTAACTGTTCTTATACCACCTTTAAATACAACAGACATGGAAACTTTAATTGCTGAAGAGTACTGTCCTGAACGTAATGATAAAATACCACACTTGATTGAACAAGCAGAACTTTATGACTTAGTTCGTGACTTACGGTTGTCGAAACATCAAGCATAGCTACTTGGATATAGGCTTCAACAGTGGCATCTTTTAGCTCAAGGTACAAACATTTCAAGTTTTATAAATAGAAACAAACTATTGTCTACATATTTTGAAATGCGCAAACGCAGTGTGTTTATGTACAGACATTAATGGCTTGATGTTGGAGCTTGGACTTGGTAGAGGTGCGTCTCTTCATAGATTATTATTATTATTATTATTATTATTATTATTATTATTATTATATTATTATTATTATTATTATTATTATTATTAGCACCGCGTCTTACTACCCGTTCGGGTTGTACGCACTTACGCTAATGTGAAATGGTAGGGTGATTGTGAGATGAAATGGAGGACCTACAGTTTAACGTGGAATCCGAACCACGGTGGAGGCCTGGTCTTCATAGATTCATCCAAAGCTTGTCTGAAAGCAGTGCTACTACATAATGGGAATAAATTGCCATCGATACCTCTTGCTTATGCAGTTGGAATGACAGAAACCTAGGAGAGTATGATTACGCTGTTGGAAGGAATAAAAAAATAATAATCACAAGTGGCAAGATTGCAGTGATTTAAAAGTTGTTGCTTTGCTTCTTGGCCTACAAGGTGGCTTTACAGTTAAAGGGGGGCATATTTATTGGCCCTCAGATTAGGAAACTTCTTTAAGAGCCGATATTTGACGCCAAGTTGAATGACCTTGAATTAACTGCATAGATGTCTTTTTAAACCTGTTACTTCTGGATTTTTAGGGTAACATAAAGGATCTAAATTACATCAATTTGGTGGATAATCTTTTGGAGAACTATAGAAAATTGGGTTGTAGGAGGTCCTTGGAAATTCACTTTTTACATTCCAGCCTTGATTTTTTCCATGAAAATTTGGGTTCTTTTAGCGATGAACAGGGTGAACGTTTCACGAGGATATTTAACCATAGAATACCGGTACAAGAGATGGGACCCTGCAATGATGCAGATATTGCTGGATTTGTCTAGGAGACTAACGAAACACTGTACAAACAGAAGTCTACATTAACGTATTTTCTAACTAAATGTGAATAATTAAGCAATTTGAACACTTAAAGTTATATATCAACTATTTAAAACTTATATTAAGTTGCTTAATTTATTGTTTGAAACTATTTATCAAAAAAATTGCAATGGGCATCAAGAGAGATGCTTTACATTGGAAATGGTACAAAGTATTCTTAGTTTCCATTATGTCAAGTCAAGTGATCTGAGCTATCCCTTTGTATATATTACCATTACATAGAAAGTAACACTAATAATACAGTCACATGTTGTCAATTTGTCAACAATTATTTTTAGTATTTTCTAAGAGACTCATCCTAAAAAAATGCTCTGTAATTTGTATAATATACATAAAATAAAATGTTTTTCAACTCTCTATTTTTTTAAATAGTATCAATGCCATAAATATTATTTAGTAGGTCTACATTTTCTACTATGGGGATACTGCGTTTTCACTTTAACCCTCAGTGGTATGGCAAAAATACGGACACTTTGGCATGGTGGGGTCATTTTTGACCCCAGTCAATAAAAAAATTAATAAAATCTTTCTTTTCAAAATATTTAATCAAAAAAAATATGAAGATATAGATAACTAATTTATACATCAGTTTTTAAACAAGCATTACTTAAATATTTTTGTTTTACTTCAAAAAAAAATCCATTCATATTTATTTACCAAGAAAAATTATTTTAAAGTAATTAAATATTTGATTTTCACAAATGGTTCTAGACTTATTTTATAAATCATTATAGGGATGACCTTCACTCAGAAGCTAAAAAAAATAAACAATAAATAAATGTGAAACTGACAGGCAGGCAATATTCAATTTTTCGATCGTGTTATTGATCGTTACGTTCCGAAGGTGCATCGGAAAATTCTGGTCCGTATTGGTAACATCCAAATAAGGGTCATCGTTGATATCTCTTCAAAATTGCATCAGGATCGTCTCTCAGTTGATCGCAACATGAGTTAAAAACTATTGTAAAAATAAATCAAGCAATCTAAACTCATAATCGAAGTAAAATAATCAATCAAAAATCATCCTTAAACGAAAATAACACACGTTTAGAATATATAAAAATAAATAAATAAACGAAATAATAGTCTTACAAATATATATAGTACTTTAAGTATAATACACCAAAGAAAGTAAGACATTTGTCACCAAAACGACAATAATAAACTTAAAAAAGTACACACAATATTGGTATGGTGGGGTCAAATCTGACCCCAAGGACACTGTATTACGACAATGATAATGAACAAAAACACAACTGTTGTTTCTACCCCAAGAGCATACTCACTACTATGATTACCTGGAAGGGCAACCAAGTAGTGCTGTACTCTAGCAAGTTACACAGAAATTTTTACCAGCTGGGGTCAGATTCGACCCCACCATACCAGCTGAGGGTTAATAATGACGTCGACCTTAATGGTCTTGGGGTAAAGTTCTCGCCTCCAGATCTGATGTTCGTGGGTTCACACCCAGCCAGGGTCGAAGGATTTTTCTTTAGTGATAAAAATCCGTAGCACAACTTCCTTCGGAGGGGAACTAAAGCCGTCGGTCCGATATCGATTGTGGCATGTAAAAGAACCCGGAAAGTATGTGAAAATTCCTTTTCCGTCAAAATTGGTAGGCCATTTCGCTCTTGCTCATAGTAATTCTCGTGCACTGATATAATAAGTCGGATCAGAAAATGCACGTTAAAAACTTTATATAAATAAATAATAATATCGTAACGACCTGCATCAATGGGCGCGTGGGGCTTATGTCATTGACCTCACCTTGTCTGGTTTGTCAGTTATGGGGAGTTCAGATTAAATACCGGCTGGATATACTGAGAGTGTTTTTCCCTAATTGGTTTTCCACTCTACCCTCACGCAAAAGCGGCTATATTTCATCTAAAAGTTTAACTTCCTCATTCCTCCTCCATCATTGTGAATATGTGGCTATCGCGTATGGATAGAGAGTTTCATCTACAAGAGAGTGCTTCAAAATGATGCCCAACTACTATGTTACCTATGTACACTGTACAGTACATGTCTCATCTTCGTTGCTGAGGGATGATGTCGTGAGCTTTATAAACATATCCATACTAAGGCAGTTGCACCTATCATAAAATTTAATCCATAGTGTTTTTGAGTATTTACTGTTAACTAAGAAAAACCAGTTTCGATGGTTGATTGGTCTAAGGCGTCACTCACGATATACTGGACTGGAGATGACGGGGAGATCAGGGTTGGAATACCTGTCGGGTGTATTGAGGGTGTTTCTCCTTAACGTTTTTTCACTTTCCTACATGCGAATGCGAGTACACTTTCTCTAAACTAAAACTTTCTCATCCCTAACATTTTAGTGTAAATAATTTACATTATGTAAACCCTAACAAATAATGAGACACGATGACAGAAAAAAGTTGAGGAATATCTGCCTATTTGCACTAGATTAATATGGGTATGAGTAAGTTGGAATCCACCCATTTTGGCGTAGAGGTGAGAGTAAGAAATCGCTTAGGAAAAATTAATCTAATTAGAGGCCTACACCTTACCAGAATTCAAACCCCGATCTTCCCGTTAACCAGCAGTCCAGTTTAGTGTGAGTGTACTGCCATATACCATGCGGCCACCATGGCAGGTGGATTAAAACACGGTGTACATACACTTGGTGGAAAACTTTAAGTTGACCGACTTTCAAAGTCCCCGCCTGTACAAATTTACGAACATTCGGGTGTGGCATGGGACCCTCCCTCCCTCCCCAAACCCTCTCCAAACACACACGATTATTTGTTAACTATGAAGGAGGAAGGAGGAGGAGGGGGGGAAGTACAGATTGAAAATACTGAGGAAGAAGGGAGTTTGGGACGGACCAAAAAGAGTCAGTCATCCTGCTACGATGGGTCGGAAGCAAAAACTGCCCGTAAAAAAAACAACTGGTCGACCCTCTCAATAATTCAACCATCCCAGCACACAAGACCAGATGTATAAAACGGGGTGGGAAAGGACTTTTGGGGAAAAGGGTAGAACGGGGGATAGTTCAAGACCTGAGAACTTGGCTAGTGTTGGAGGGCGGGGGAGTCCTTTAAACTTTACACATGAGGTAGTAGGTACACTCACTTTAAATAAAATATATCTCGTCGGTCAGGGGGTTCGATATAACAGCGAAGAGAATATTGAATTGATCTTAGGTCTGTTTGTTTAGTTAGTGAGATAGTTTGTGGGTTGGCCGCACCGGTCCGTACGTGGGGTTTGAATCTTGGCCGAGTGTACTTGAAGTGGGCTTTCATAAATGCTTTATTACTCTTACTGCACGCAAATGCGGGTTCGTTTACTCTAATCTATACCATCTTCACTAAATAAGTGACGCGGTATTATTAAACAAGTGAAGTAATAAATTAAAATTGGTATCATTTAAAAAATGTCGAATGAACTCATTCATTAATTCATCCCCAACTGTATGTTAGTTTAAAAAAATTCACTATTAATTTATTATAATATTGAAAAAAACATTAAAACCCCTTCCCACTCTATTCCATTTCTTGAAACCGCCCACCCTTTCATCACTCATCAAAGCTTGAGCTGAGCTTTTAGGTTGTTTTATTAAATTATATAAAAAAATTGCTTTTCACTAAAAAAAAAAAGTTGCTGATCCTTGGTCTAAGGCATCAATCTCGCCAAAGACTTGATTGAAGATGATTAGGAGATTAGGTTTCGAATCCCAGTCGGGCGTATTAAGGATAGTTTTACCGAAATTGTATCTCACCCATCCTCCGTGCAAATGTTGCTACATTTCATCTAAACTTCCACCTTATTCAAACCTACCACATTAGGGTATTTAAATATGCGTATAACCCGTAAATGGGGGCAGAGGGGACAACTTTATATTTTTATTTTGCCGTATTTACATGTTATTTTAGCGAATTAGCTGACAATATTTGAATGAATATCAACACACAGGTTACAAATCAATATATTACGGCACGGTCCGTATGGAGGTAACGTAACAGCCCTCCCGAGTCACATGGTTGCGGAAATCCGATAGTTCACGATACCATTGGTCACTCATATGTAGTTGACGATTCTCACGCGTCCATCACAGACTCAGCCTTAAACTATGAATGAAGAATTGCCCTGGGCACGGGACGATTCCTTGATAGCACAGTGGTAGAACTTTTGAGCAAAAAACCGAAGGTCCCGGATTCGATTCCCGTGTCCAACTGTAATTTTCTAACTAATTTAAACTAATATTATTTGACTCTAATTAAATAAATTTGCAAATTTATTTATACAATTATGTATTCATTGATTTTAATAAATGTATGACTTAACCTAGTATTCAATTTGGTATTATACGAAAAGTACCATCATAAAACATTATAGTTGGAACCGACAATTTTTTCCAATTAGGAATCGATTTGAGTTGGTAAGTAATCGGTTCTATATTGAAAATCTTGAATTCGCAAAGGTCTATATAATATAGAGCGTATAGGAAGATTGGAAAACCACAAGTTTGCTTAAACTACATATTCAGGTCAAAATTTAGGTGACGCGGCAGTAGGCCTAAAGTCAGTTGGCCAAAAACTCATTTGACCTAAAATTTAGTTAGCCTGGAAGTCATTTAGCCTTAAAGTCATTTGACCTAAAGTTTAGGCTAAATTAATTTAGGCCAACTGACGGGTACTCAAAATAATATATACCACTAATACATTAAAAGTTCCCCTAAGCTTTACAATTTGTAGAGAAGAAAAAAGTGCAGAAATAATGGTTGTAACACATTATATAACCAACCTCTCCCTCCTACAAAGTAAAATGTGCCACCGGTTGTTTGATCTCTGAGTCTTATCAAAGAATTTGAACTCTACACACACTGAGCGGCAATAAACCACTGATCCGCGTGCTTAAATGACCTGTCCATAATTGAACACATGACATCCCCTCTAAATAGAGGCGTAGTCACTAATAGGGCGTGCGTGCGTGTTGTCCAGTGGAACGTGTGATAGGCGGAAAGTTGGCTACGAACAGTCTGGTAAGTACCCAGTCAATTGACTAGCATTGGCAAAACACACGACAATTTGAGGTGCGCGCGCATCCCACTAGCTTTTAATATGAAATTCCCCCCAATCAAATTGATCGATTTTTTTATTTAAGGTATTTAACATGCACTTTCTGAACCACCTGATATCAGCACATTATTTATAAATTAACTTAAATATACTCGTATATAACAACAGACACAAAACGCAGCCCCCGGTCGTTTATTTATCACTGTAAAAGGAGAAACGCGCGTTTCACAAATAATATTTTTTTCGAAATGTGGTAATCGAACCCGAGGCCCTTAGCTAAGTAGGCAAACTCGCAACCGACAGAGCTAAAATGTTGTACAATAAAGCACCATTCACACTGATAGGACTGTGCTGGGACTGTATCGTGTCGCTACCATTCACACTGATAGGACTGTGTCGTGTCGCTACCATTCACACTGATAGGATTGTGTCGTGTCGCTACCATTCACACTGATAGGACTGTGCTGGGACTGTGTTGTGTCGCTACCATTCACACTGATAGGACCGTGTTGGGACTGTGTCGTGTCGCTACCATTCACACTGATAGGACTGTGCTGGGACTGTATCGTGTCGCTACCATTCACACTGATAGGACTGTGTCGTGTCGCTACCATTCACACTGATAGGACCGTGTTGGGACTGTGTCGTGTCGCTACCATTCACACTGATAGGACTGTGTCGTGTCGCTACCATTCACACTGATAGGACTATGTTGTGTCGCTACCATTCACACTGATAGGACTATGTCGTGTCGCTACCATTCACACTGATAGGACCGTGTTGGGACTGTGTCGTGTCGCTACCATTCACACTGATAGGACTGTGCTGGGACTGTATCGTGTCGCTACCATTCACACTGATAGGACTGTGTCGTGTCGCTACCATTCACACTGATAGGATTGTGTCGTGTCGCTACCATTCACACTGATAGGACTGTGCTGGGACTGTGTTGTGTCGCTACCATTCACACTGATAGGACCGTGTTGGGACTGTGTCGTGTCGCTACCATTCACACTGATAGGACTGTGCTGGGACTGTATCGTGTCGCTACCATTCACACTGATAGGACTGTGTCGTGTCGCTACCATTCACACTGATAGGACCGTGTTGGGACTGTGTCGTGTCGCTAAATTCACACTGATAGGACTGTGTCGTGTCGCTACCATTCACACTGATAGGACTGTGCTGGGACTGTATCGTGTCGCTACCATTCACACTGATAGGACCGTGCTGGGACTGTATCGTGTCGCTACCATTCACACTGATAGGACCGTGTTGGGACTGTATCGTGTCGCTACCATTCACACTGATAGGACTGTGCTGGGACTATGTTGTGTCGCTACCATTCACACTGATAGGACCGTGCTGGGACTGTATCGTGTCGCTACCATTCACACTGATAGGACTGTGCTGGGACTGTGTCGTGTCGCTACCATTCACACTGATAGGACCGTGTTGGGACTGTATCGTGTCGCTACCATTCACACTGATAGGACTGTGCTGGGACTATGTTGTGTCGCTACCATTCACACTGATAGGACCGTGCTGGGACTGTATCGTGTCGCTACCATTCACACTGATAGGACCGTGCTGGGACTGTATCGTGTCGCTACCATTCACACTGATAGGACTGTGTCGTGTTGCTACCATTCACACTGATAGGACTGTGTCGTGTTGCTACCATTCACACTGATAGGACCGTGCTGGGACTGTATCGTGTTGCTACCATTCACACTGATAGGACCGTGCTGGGACTGTATCGTGTCGCTACCATTCACACTGATAGGACCGTGCTGGGACTGTATCGTGTCGCTACCATTCACACTGATAGGACTGTGTCGTGTTGCTACCATTCACACTGATAGGACTGTGTCGTGTCGCTACCATTCACACTGATAGGACCGTGCTGGGACTGTATCGTGTCGCTACCATTCACACTGATAGGACCGTGCTGGGACTGTATCGTGTCGCTACCATTCACACTGATAGGACTGTGTCGTGTTGCTACCATTCACACTGATAGGACTGTGTCGTGTTGCTACCATTCACACTGATAGGACCGTGCTGGGACTGTATCGTGTTGCTACCATTCACACTGATAGGACTGTGTCGTGTTGCTACCATTCACACTGATAGGACTGTGTCGTGTTGCTACCATTCACACTGATAGGACTGTGTCGTGTCGCTACCATTCACACTGATAGGACTGTGCTGGGACTGTATCGTGTCGCTACCATTCACACTGATAGGACCGTGTTGGGACTGTGTCGTGTCGCTACCATTCACACTGATATGACTGTGCTGGGACTGTATCGTGTCGCTACCATTCACACTGATAGGACTATGTTGTGTCGCTACCATTCACACTGATAGGACTATGTTGTGTCGCTACCATTCACACTGATAGGACCGTGTCGTGTCGCTACCATTCACACTGATAGGACTGTGTCGTGTCGCTACCATTCACACTGATAGGACTGTGCTGGGACTGTGTCGTGTCGCTAAATTCACACTGATAGGACCGTGTTGGGACTGTGTCGTGTCGCTACCATTCACACTGATATGACTGTGCTGGGACTGTATCGTGTCGCTACCATTCACACTGATAGGACTGTGTCGTGTCGCTACCATTCACACTGATATGACTGTGCTGGGACTGTATCGTGTCGCTACCATTCACACTGATAGGACCGTGTCGTGTCGCTACCATTCACACTGATAGGACTGTGTCGTGTCGCTAAATTCACACTGATAGGACCGTGTTGGGACTGTGTCGTGTCGCTACCATTCACACTGATATGACTGTGCTGGGACTGTATCGTGTCGCTACCATTCACACTGATAGGACTGTGTCGTGTCGCTACCATTCACACTGATAGGACCGTGCTGGGACTGTATCGTGTCGCTACCATTCACACTGATAGGACTGTGTCGTGTTGCTACCATTCACACTGATAGGACTGTGTCGTGTTGCTACCATTCACACTGATAGGACCGTGCTGGGACTGTATCGTGTTGCTACCATTCACACTGATAGGACTGTGTCGTGTTGCTACCATTCACACTGATAGGACTGTGTCGTGTTGCTACCATTCACACTGATAGGACTGTGTCGTGTCGCTACCATTCACACTGATAGGACTGTGCTGGGACTGTATCGTGTCGCTACCATTCACACTGATAGGACCGTGTTGGGACTGTGTCGTGTCGCTACCATTCACACTGATAGGACCGTGTTGGGACTGTGTCGTGTCGCTAAATTCACACTGATAGGACTGTGTCGTGTCGCTACCATTCACACTGATAGGACTGTGCTGGGACTGTATCGTGTCGCTACCATTCACACTGATAGGACCGTGCTGGGACTGTATCGTGTTGCTACCATTCACACTGATAGGACTGTGTCGTGTTGCTACCATTCACACTGATAGGACTGTGTCGTGTCGCTACCATTCACACTGATAGGACTGTGTCGTGTCGCTACCATTCACACTGATAGGACTGTGCTGGACTGTGTCGTGTCGCTACCATTCACACTGATAGGACTGTGCTGGGACTGTATCGTGTCGCTACCATTCACACTGATAGGACTGTGTCGTGTCGCTACCATTCACACTGATAGGACTGTGTCGTGTCGCTACCATTCACACTGATATGACTGTGCTGGACTGTGTCGTGTCGCTACCATTCACACTGGTAGGACTGTGCTGGACTGTGTCGTGTCGCTACCATTCACACTGATAGGACTGTGTCGTGTCGCTACCATTCACACTGATAGGACTGTGCTGGACTGTGTCGTGTCGCTACCATTCACACTGGTAGGACTGTGCTGGACTGTGTCGTGTCGCTACCATTCACACTGATAGGACTGTGTCGTGTTGCTACCATTCACACTGATAGGACTGTGTCGTGTCGCTACCATTCACACTGATAGGACTGTGTTGTGTCGCTACCATTCACACTGATAGGACTGTGTCGTGTCACTACCATTCACACTGATAGGACTGTGTTGTGTCGCTACCATTCACACTGATAGGACTGTGCTGGGACTGTGTCGTGTCGCTACCATTCACACTGATAGGACCGTGCTGGGACTGTATCGTGTCGCTACCATTCACACTGATAGGACCGTGCTGGGACTGTATCGTGTCGCTACCATTCACACTGATAGGACCGTGTTGGGACTGTGTCGTGTCGCTACCATTCACACTGATAGGACCGTGCTGGGACTGTGTCGTGTCGCTACCATTCACACTGATAGGACCGTGCTGGGACTGTGTTCGTACCGTGCTGGACCGTGACCTTGGGAAATCACTTATGAAACTATCCAAGACGACACAGTCACAGCACGGCCTGAACGCAACTGTTTTACAAGGTAACTCTTGTGGGAATGACCTGTTCGAGATTGTTGGCAGCACGACTCAGTCCCAGCACGGTCTGCGCACAGTCCTATCAGTGTGAATAAAACATAATTGATTATTGTAGTTGGTTTTCATTTACCTGTAAATATAACTTGTCGATCTTATTTTACTGCCCGTGCGGGATATTCGAATATTTACACTAATGAAGTAGTGATGAGTAAGCTATAATTTAGAGAGAATATTTCCTTATTTGTGTGTGTGTGTGTGGGGGGGGGGGATAATTTAAAAAACACCCAAACGGGATTCAATCCCTGGCCTCATATTTTAGCAAACCAGACTAGTTGAGATTGGAGTTTAACCCACGGGCACACAAATGCGTTTTTTGTGTGTTTTATACGTCCATCCCGTGCACCATGACCACAGACAAGGCATACACCAGCCTCCAGGATAAAATGGCTGTGCTCCGTGAGAGAGCTTGAGTCCTTCAACAAGGGGATTAGTTAGGTGCCATCAAAGGGCTTTTTTTGTTTTGTTTTAAAGTGATCATTCTAAACATGGTTTCATTAGAGAGAGGTATACAAAATTATTTATATCGAGCGAGTCAATCGGCCAGCTTCCATAAAGAGGTTAAGGTAGCGACCCAGCCCCCTCTTCACATAATCCTACTTCACAAAGAGCTTAAGCATACAGAACATTACGAGCACAATGGTCCCTTTAAGACGAACATATTAAAAGTGAGTTGTTTAATAACTGCACATTTTGGCAGTGCTATCACCACTGAACATTGACACTAGCGAGCCCCAGCATCAATAGATTCAACCTGGCTCACGGAGTGCTATGAAACTTCCACAAGACTGAGGATCTGGTGTAGGTAGACTGTCTGTGCCCATGTCTTACTTACCATAACGAAAACCAGCGTATTTACACTAGTGGGGTACGGGGTCAGATAGGCAAATTTTGTTTGGAGGGAGAGTGGAAGACCATTTAGGGAAGATACACCTCGGCATCCCGTTCGGGGTTCGGACCCCAAACTCCCCATCTCCCGCGCCAATGCACTTAAGTATGAATACAAAACCAACACCCAATTATCTGTATAAACTTAATGGTGGAGAAATGAGCTCGACTACTAGTTACGACAGACGTCCCTATAAAAATGTAAAGCACACTCATAAACTTACAAATTAATCCTCTTCCTACTGGGTTCAGTCTTCTGTGGCCGCCCCCACGCGTTTTATTTGCCCGCGCTCCTTTGTACAGCTGTAATAATTACAGAGATCTAGTGTAGACGGAGCCAACTGTTTGAAAAACACAAAATAAATGGCATGGAAATATGAGCTGGGAATAAGAAAGGGTAGTTGTTTACACTCATTTGCACCCCCTTTGTACACGGGAGCACGCCTTCCACAGCTTTCATTCGAGAAAATAAATTAAATTTACCCCCCCATTTCTCTAGAGAGAGTTTTTTATAATACATTTTGTAGCAAAATATGTCTTGAACAAATAATCTAGATTTGAACCTTTGTTTGAGAACACACACAAACACACACACACACACATATACATATATATGGATGCGTTTAGTTGTGGGTGTGGTTGGGTGGTTGGGTCAATGTGTATGGATGGATGTGGGTAGGGTTTGGGGTGCTGAGTATGGGTAGTTGTTGGGTGTGTGAGAATGGATGTAGGTAATAGATAGTAGTTGGGGGTTAGTGTGTATGTATGTAATGGGTCGGGGTTAAGTGTTGATGGATATGGGGGTAGGCTATGTATTGGATGTGTAGGCTATGTATGGGGTAATGGCTGGGTGTGTGGGGAGGTAGGTGTTAGGTTCGTGTGTGGGGATAGTTGAGTATGGAAGGTGCGTGGGATTATAGGTTGGGCATGTGTGTCTGGGGTTGCATGTAGATAAGTGTGGGTAATGGGTGGAGGCAGATGGAGTGAGAGGGAATTGTGAATGGGTGTAGATTTAAACGGGGAGTTGGTGGTGTGAATATGTGTGTAGGGTTGATAGAGAGGGGAATACTCGGATCATCATATAAGTTATATATTATTATTAGTACCACGTCTTGCTACCCATTCGGGTTATACGCACTTACGCTAATGTAAAATGTTAGGGTGATTGTGAAATGAAATGGAGGACCTACAGCTTAAAGTGGAATCCGAACCACGGTGGAGGCCTGGCATTCATCACATTTACAAGGTGTGATTAATACACGTCTTGTCAGAGGTGAAGGAAGGGTTTGGCAATCAGATAAATCCGTGCCGGGACCGAGGATTAAACCCTGGACCCCTAGCACAGAAGTCTGACACCTTACCCCTAGACCACCAGGTCATCATCATATGAATAACCTTATCTGTTACTTTAAAAAACTATTAAGTCTACATTAGTGTACTCTTATTTTATGCTATGTTTTTTGGGGTGATCAGTTTTAATTTTGTATTTGTAAGTCATACTTAGTAAGCACATGTGAATCATTTAAAAAAAGGAGCCACACGAGGAAGGCAAGTGTAACATTGTAAGTCAATAAAATTTTCAATTTTGTTAATGATTATTGTAGTTCTAATCTATTTTTATAACTATTTTAGCTACCATAAAATCACTATGACAAGGTTATTTGGAGGAATTGTGGACTAAAAAAAATTGATATTAAAGGTTGGTTCCAAGTCATCTCTATGTAAAACACTTGTTGGTATGAAACACCTGTAATTGAATATATGTACTAGGGTGGGGTAGCGTCTGGTTGGGGTTGCAACCTCAATGGGTATGAAATGTGCTTGCCCTCGTGGTGACTGTCATGACTCGGATTGACAAGAGGCTTCTCCTCTCTTCCTGGGGGATGTTCCTTGTCCGGGGTAATCCTAGCAAAGTGTCTCCTCGTGGCGTCCCCAGGGCAAAGTCCGGAGGGTTTACCCTAAGGGTGGCTTAATCTCTGTCAAGTTATCTGTGTGGGAGTGAATGGGGACCCCACTCCCCTTACTCGTCACACCGTACAGGCCAGGTTTACTACACTATCACCCTACCATTACACATTAGCGTAAGTGCGTATAATGCGAACGGGTAGTAAGACACGGTGCTAATAATAATGTATGCCCTCAGAAGCTAATCCGACAAAATACAAGCATTTTCCCTGTTTAATCCCGATGCAAACATTCAATCAGTATTCCCGCTTTTCCTGGTTTTCCCAGCCAGTGGCTACTATTCTCTTAAATGATCTAAATTATTTTATAATAATTGTTTTAAAGCGAGATATATTTTCAGGAAAGTTGTTTATGTAAATACTTACCTAACACAAAACCTAAAATGGAACGTGTGGCTATCCAGGTTTTAATGCCTTAATGTGAATAATAATTGAGTATAATGATTGCCTGAAGTGACGTCACTATCTTTGAGATCTGACATTTTGCATTTCAAGGGGAATGCGCACTCTCTATATTGTTAATATCTTTGAAGAGTAAACAATACTATCATGAAATGTATTCTCAATGGTTTAAACTAGTTTTAGGGATCATTGATAGTAATCAATAGAAACCATCTCTCATTATTAACTTAATTAACATTGAGGTGTTACGTTTTATGTTTTAAAATATTTTGATTCGATTGTTTATTTTATCTAGAAGCCATAACCTTTATTTGGAAGTGTAGAATATGACTGTATTAGTGCTAAAATATTTGTACATACGATTTGAAATAATTGTTTTCAAGCGAGATATATAAACAGAAAAGTTGTTTATGTAAATACTCTTCACAACACTAACTCTATAAACAGAACCAATTCGACCCCTACGTCATAGTATGTAAGTAATGTAGGCTAAGTAAGTGCGTCGGGTGATTGGCTCATTTAAACAATATAAATAGCTTCTACCAATAATTGATATACTAATTCAACATTTTATTTATTGGTTTTTTTAAGAATGGATAAAGGCCCTTACCCCATGACAATTGAGTAATAAACTTCATAATTTTACTTTATGTTTTCATTACGATGATAGAGGGCCTGTTACTTCCCTCTTTACAAAAAGATGTTTTATATGAAAAAAAATGTTGAAATAGGACCAGAGAGCATTGTAAATGAACGTCAATGAAATCTGGTACATAAGAGTGAAGGAAAAATGATCAATATCAAGGTGTTTGGGTCTTAGACTGAGAAAACTCTCACTCATAATTAAAAACCAACAAATTTTACTGAAAATCAAGAAATTCGTACATTTTCTGAAATTGGGGTTTTAAAATAGTCGTTAATTTACAATTTAAATTGTAAAATTCTACCTCCACCAAAAAAATTATAGAAATGACAGGTTTTATTATTTTTTTGAACAAATTAATATGAGTATCAATAAGGACACGATTCTCAAAAAATTTAGTAAGGTCAGAAATATCTGTAGTGAAGCTTACTTATCATATCTTTGAATCGTGTGGAGCTTGTATTTACCGGGTGCGACAGCTTTCGGACAACATCAGATGCTTCAGTATAATACTCCTCTTCATCAGTCTCAATGAACTTGTAGGTCTGATTATGGCGCTTGAGGTAGGTTCCCATGAAGCCAGAATCATCGAGTTTTAACAGTGATTTTTAACTTCATATAGCCTGAATGATGTGGCTGTTTTTCCATAAACTCTGACATATAATTAATCACCTTCATCGAGATTGAATCCGTCTTCTGTGTCTTCATCTTCTGTCGAACTCCTCTGATCATCCTCTTGTTCACTCTCTGGGATAGACAACGAATCCTCAGTTAAGTCAGATTCTTAGTTTCTGTATTAGGCGTCTCTCTCTTCTTCTTCTTCTGTCTTTTTGTTTTAGCCTGTTCTTTTTCTTATTCTTTCTTCTACTCCTCTTCCATCTTTTTCAAATATTATTATGTGGTTATAGTTTCACAACTCATTATAACAGCATGCAACTTTTAAACAAGCTTAAATCTAGAACATACACAACATCCAGTTCCCAGCCGTTAATTCATCACTGTGTAAAGGGAACCCCGCATTTCACCGATGAATATACAAACACGCTACCGACTGAGCTAAGGTATCGAACCAAAGACTAATCGCTTGTGGAAAATCACCGGCCGAGATTCAAAACTTAACCTTTCAATCACATGAAGTCCAGTATATTGCCAGAATGACACCTTCGAACATGTGAACACCAGTATGTAGCCTATATTAAATTGATCGCCATGATTTTACGTCATGGATAGTTTAGTTTATAGGTATGTTTCTATTTTGTGAGGAAAATTAAAAGCAACACTTCTATATAAAAAAAAAGTGTATTAAAATCTAATTAGAAATCTTAGCTTGTTGAATGCAATATTTCTATTTGAAAAGGTAAAACTAAAAAGGACAAGAATAATAATCGGTAGGGTATAGTCTTGTTCCGAAAGTAAGATTATTAGATTTATACTCAAGATTCGTGTGGAAACTTGGCACTATCGGTAAACATCAATCAGAGTTTTCCCATTGGATCTAAATTACGAAATGTATTTGATGTAATTTAATTTGTCGCCTTTAATAACGGGTTTCTTTCGTCCACAAAAACTTGCTCGAGTAGCAGAGTAGCAAGAAAATATTGAGATGAAATTCTATTCGTTGGTTTGAAGTCTGTGTTACGTTTCAGAATAAAATACACGTAACAATTACTCAGATATGATTTATTAACATTAAAAAACTTAGATAAATATTCCAATGTAAAGAGAATAGAAGGTAGCACCAGATAGAGAAAATCATCTGATTGGCTGATATTGTGACGTCACTCAGTACACAAGCCATCGCGTAACATACTCAAAACTACTATGGAAGACAAACTAGGTTGTTAAAATTCAGATTATATTTTGGAACTATAAATAGAGAATAAACTTTTAAAATCAACATCAATGACCAATTAACCTCTTTAAGCTACTTATTTGGGGAAAAAATGCGTGTGTGGCTGTCTTCGTATTAAAATATATTAACAGCTGTGTAATGGATGACGTAAACAATGACATAATAAATTCCTACAAGTGGCACTACCTTTCTATTATCTTTACATTGAATAAAACCAGATCGCAACTTCTCCGTAACAACAAAACAGACTGCGAGAACCAACATTCGTGGAGAAAATTGCGAGCAAAGATAAAGCAGTTCTGAATCTTTACAGTCTGACACGTCAACGCCGCGGCAAAAACTCAACGAAGACAAGAAGAATGGCGAACTTCCCTTTCATCCAGGAATATGCCCCGGTCCCTTACTGTAATCGGTACTCAGGTTTGTGAAAGGGTAAGTAGCAAATTCTCGTTCAGTGAGAAACATTCCTGCGTAGAGAGACAAAACTTGTTAAATCACCGAAAAACCAAACTAGGTATTGTATCTAAATTTGCATTAACTCAAACCAACGCCTGGTGGTGGTGCTGGTGGTGGTGTGTGGTGTGGTGGTGGTGTAGTAGTAGTAGTAGTAATAGTAGTAGTAGTAGTAGTAGTAGTAGTAGTAGTATTTAACGTGCACTTTCTGAACCTAGTGATTATTATCAGGACACGAATTTATGATAACTTAAATCTAAGAACATAGCACCCAGCACTCGGCGGTAATTATTTAAACACTGTGAAAGGAAACACCACCTCTCCCCGTTTCCCCATTAATGTCTTGGCCATCCTGGGAATCGAACCGGGACCATTAGTTTAATATGAAGACTCACTACCAACTAAGCTAGGGTGTCAGACCAAAGACCAGGTCCCACGAGCGATGCTTCCGTACTTTTTCAGCATACAATATGTCAACTATTACGATGTGAGCAATTAACTATAGTGGCTATTATTATCATCAAAACAACTAGGTATCAGTAAAACATGTGCGTAATTTGTTGTTAACATAGGCAATAGATTTCAGCAATACTAAAGATTAAAAGTTGCCTTTCATAACAAATTGCACAGTCTGTCTTTCAAACAAAAGTTAACCTAAATATATTTGTTTAGGACAAAGGAGAGAGTAAGGGTGATTATATGAGTCTCAAGATATAAGGGTACCTATGTAGCCTAGTGGAGGGAGTAAGGGATGATTGTTACAGTCTGGAACATCCGAAAATGTTTTTGGTGTACCAGGCGCTGTGCCTGGTAGTCCTCACCCTCGCGGTGAACGAGATGCCGGACCTGTTTAGCAAAGCTGCGTTATGCCTCCTCTTCACCACACACGGCGGCCTCACCCTTGTGTGCCTCATACACATCTTGGCGCAGATACGTGGGAATCCCTTCTCCCGTCTGCACGTGAGTAGCAGCCGGATCTCTAGGGGGGAATAGTGGGGGGCTGAAGCTTTAAATTAGCGCGAGTTTAAAAAAAAAGGCGGCATTGCGGGCGAATATAATATAATTCTTGGAAGGATTCAGTGGCGTACCCAGAAATCTGCTTTAGAATGGAAAGGTGTGGGGGGGGAATTGATGCATTTTATGTCGCCACGCATTCGCATGGAGCTACAGTCAACATCATCGCTGAGAGAACTGCAGGTCTTATGGAGAAAAGCTATATCTTCTCTCTCTCTCTCTCTCTATTTACCATTGCCAATTCTCTTCGCTTTAAGTAATGTCGGGAGGTGGTGTGTTGGAGTAAGAAGAAATAGCTACCGGCAACCTCAACGAACCAGTGTTGCAAAATTTGTCTTATGCTTAAGGGAAGATTGACCACGTGTGAACAAGAGAATGACAACGTTGTTTCCCAATAGTAACCATGCAATTCCCTCACCTATGATAACCAGTATAGCGTGGGAAACCATAAAAGAAAAAAATCATCATATTACCCATAAGGGATTTGAACAACAACCTCTCTACGTCATGGGCAGACCATACTAAATGCGTTTTGCATTTGGACCACGCGCATACTAGTTTATACAGGATGTTATTATTATTTTAATTTTTTTCAAGTGAGAATTTTTGGGGCATTTTTAATGTTAATTATGGTTCACCTTTTGGATATCAAGTCGTAGATATGTTCTTACAATGTAGCTTATGTATTCGATTTCCAGTGATGAGAGAGGTTGAGGTTAGAATCACGGCTGGGTACAGTTAGGTTTTTGTTTTACATACCATAACCATGATAGTGCTACCTGGTTTCATCCTTAACGCACGGATAAAAGTTTTATGTCCCATTTGTTAGAAAGATTAAACTCGAATGGATCGAACTTTATATTTGAGAAAGTGGTCTTTGGGATCATTATTGATTTTTTTTAAGTTCAAAATTTGTTACCCAACGTTTTTCTTGTTTCGTGCAGATGGGCATCTACTTGGACGTGGCGCTGATCCTGCATTTCGTTAGCACGTTGGTCGTCATCATAACTTACCACGAGTCCGATTGGCAGCTGCCGGCGCTGATGATAGTGCACGTGGTCCTTTTGTTGACCGCCTTCCCGTTCTATATCAGGGACATGATCCTCCTAGAGTCCACAGAAAAGTGGGATGACGATCTCAGATTACCTCCTACACCAGACTACCACTCTGCAGCTGATCTCAACATATTCCCCTCCTACATCGTATTATAGTTGTGACGTCATGGCTATCAATAAAATGATCCTCATCATTAGGAAAAAAGAAAAAAAAATCATGATTTTCAAAAGTAAATTAAGTTGTTATTTAATAATTAATAAAGTTTAATGTGATAAGGTATGTAAATATTTATATAAAATTATTTGAATAAAAAATTATAAATATGTTAATATGAAAATATGGTTAATTTGCTGATTTAAAATTATTGTCCTGGTGCTTTTCCTTATTTTTCAGAATTCATTAAAAAAACTGGTATCACGTATCGTACAGATTTCTCATATTGTGTATGATATAAATGAAGAAAATCTTTGAAAATAATTATTTTCATTAATCTACCCAAATTTTCCTCATAAAAACAAACACATCAGCTTGTTTATTAAAATAAACATACCTTATATATAAATTTGAAAGAACCTTTTTCAAAATTAAGCTATTTATAAACAACAATAAAATTACCTAAACAGATATATATAGAGAGAGTTATTTATGATGTAAAAAACTTAAGTACCATACTCATTTTGAACAAAATCGCCAGATTTTTTAAATATTTGAATTAAAAAAAAAGGTAATCATTGAACTACCCAAAACTATTTTTTCCTACAAAAAAAAGTATGTATAGACTTTTAATTGTCATTTAAACGCTTCCAAGATAGCATTTTAAACAAATTCATTAAAGCCACTTTCAAAAATGTTTCAAATTTTTGAAAAGCACTCATCAGTATGTTACAGTGTAACGAAATTTTGCCCAAAAACCAAGTACACAGTATTATTTGTGAGGTAAAATAATCCGTAGATATTAACTTTAATTAAAATTCGTTAGATTACATTATATAATTATTTATTTGTATCCTAATTAGCCAATTTTTTATTTCTATTTTTATGTTTGATATTTTATCTATTCCTAAAAGGGTATCCAGTATTATGTTAAAAAGTGTTGGTTATTATTATTTTAATGTGTTGTTTTCCGTAATTATTTATACATAAAGGTATTTTGTACTGTTCTTTTCGGTGTTGTGACTATGAGCCTGAGTTACTCTACTTTATATGTTTCTTAATAGTAGTACTGAATTATTATTTTATAGTTATACATTTTTTTAATGACAATGGTTTCCACTCTTTATTCATGACTTTGGTACTATTGTTTATTTATTAGCACCACGTCTTACTACCCGTTCGGGTTTATACGTACATACGCTAATGTGTAATGGTAGGGTGATTGTGAGATGAAATGAGGACTACAGTTTAACGTGGAATCCTAACCACGGTGGAGGCCTTGCATTCCTCACATTTACAAGTTGTGATTAATACACGTCTTGTCAGAGGTGAAGGAAGGGTTTGGCAATCAGATAAATCTGTGCCGGGACCGAGGATTGAACCCCGGACCCCAAGCACAGAGGTCTGACATCTTACCCCTAGACCACCAGGTCACCGGTACTATTGTTGTTTTCACTCATTATTTTAAAACTTTAATTTGAGTATTTCTTAATTGATTTAAATATAGATAACTTGTCTTTCCCCAGGAAGTAATATCATAGCCTAGACGTGACTCTCTTAGCGCATGATACACTATTTTTAGAATATCAAATGTAACATATTGTTTTAGTGGTTATATAATATATATATATTTTTAACCATTCCCGCTCTTAGCTTCCTACTCATTATGTCTATGTAAGTATTCCATTTCATATGAGAATCAATCATTAGCCCAAGATAGTTATGCGTCTCAACTTGCGTATATGTTAAACAATTACACGGTTTTATATTGTGTAAACAATCTAAGCAATGACCTTTTATATCTAATTCATACTTTATAACATGCGGTATTCTGATATGCATTGTTTGCGTCTTTTTAATGTTGATTATTAATTTATTATTGTGAGTCCAGTTTTGTATCCTATTAAAGTCTTCCTGCAACATTTGTTTAACTCTATCTACATTTTTGTGCATCACATACAGTATTGTGTCGTCAGCATACATAAATATAAAGTTTGACATTGTTCTTGTATAGATTAACCATAGTATTGGCCCAAGAATAGAGTCTTGTGGTACTCAAATATTTATACCCAATTCTTTACTTTCTATATTATTTATTTTAACTATAATTTTCCTATTTGTTAAGTAATCTTTAAATTATTCATAAATATAACTTCTGATATCAATTTTATAAACTGATCCTAGTAAAATATATTTATCTAACGTATAAAACGCTTTGACGTGTCTATAAATGCTGTAGCTATGTGTTTGTTTTCGTTTAAATTCTCTAGCATTTGATTAGTAAAAGTGGTAAAATGTATTTCCGTACCTTTTTTTTTAATCCGTATTGTCTTTGGTCAATTATTTTATATTTATCTAAATAATTTATCAAGTAGTTGGCAACGTATCTTTCCATTATTTTGACTAAAACTGGTGGAATTGCTATAGGTCTGTAATTTCCATAATCTAAGCGGTTCCCTTTTTTTATAAATTGGTCTAATAATTGCTATTTTAAGTTTTTGCGGGATTACACCCTGTTGTATACTTAAATTAATTAGTTTTGCTATCAACGAGGTAATTTGGCTGTTGATAGTTTTCAAGTCTTTAATTCTGATTTTATCTATTCCCTGGCTTTTATTTATATCCGATTTATCAATAGTGTATTTTATTTTGGAACATGTAGCCCTAGGTATAAACATACTTTGAATTTGGTAATCGTTTCAATTATTCGTTTTGTCTGGTTGCATATTGCAAGTATGTTGTAGGTGTATAACTTGGTTTTTGAATATTTCACAAAAATTATTTGCAATATTTTCAATTTTCTCAATTTTACCCAAATGTGTATTTATAACTTTATCAAATGTCATTTTACTTTTTCTACCCAGAATTTCATTTATTTTATACCATGTTTTCTTAATATTATTACTCAATTTGTTTAGTTAAATTTGATAATATAATTGTTTTTTCCTAAAAATTATTTTATTGACAAAGTTTTTTTTTTCTTTGGTAATCTATTTTATAGAATTTTGCAGATGGGCAACTTTTCCACTTCCTGAATAATTTATCTCTGTGGCGCATTTCTCCGACCAAATCTGGTGTTATACATTTCTTTTGTATGTTTTTTCCAACAGGATTATATTTATATTTGGAGCTACCATAAATGCCATTAAATATCTCAGCAATGTTTGCATATAATGATTCAACATTTTCTTGATTTTGTAACTCATCCCAATTGACGTTTTCAAATTTAATTTTAACTAAACTCTCATCAATTTTATCCAATAAAATAGAGCTATTATAATTTTTACTATAAAAATAATTATTTTGGTTGGATTCAATTCCTAATGCTACTATAAAATGATCAGTAATTTTAGTATTTATTATACTGCTTGTTATTTGTCTGGTTGTTCGAACATATATGTGAGCCAGGCACGATTTAACCACCCTACTTTCCAATATTTCTTCGCTTGTAACTTTATTAACTGTAGATTATAAGCCATGAGAAGCAAGCATATTGTTATAACTTTTTATTGTGATGTCAGTTACATCTAATATGTTTATATTTATATCACCTACCAAAACTATTTGTTCATTTAATCGAACTAATTTAATTATGTCACTAATATTCTGAATAAAAGTGTACTTATTACTTTGGTGATCTGTAGATACCTAGTATAATAATTTTGGAGCTATCACTTAACTTAATTTTAATTAATCTATATTCTCAGAGTATTTTTTTAATTTCTAATATGGTTGTCTCAAGGCTATTTCTATAGTACATAATTACACCTCCCCCATAGCTATTGGGCCTATTGTCCAAGCATTTATTATAACCATCAATATTATATTGAATAACCTGCATATCATCTTATTTTATTTCTGTAAGCACTATAATGTCTAGTTTACCAATAACATTTCCCTGTAAAGTGATAAGTTCATCAAAATGTTTGTTTATGGATCTTATAATAAGGTGAATAATATAAATATTATTCTTTTTATGTACCTTGCGTGCTAATAGTTCGGACCATTCATTGGGATCGTCATATTCTTGATACTGTATAGTCCTAATGTCGTCTTCAATAGTTGTTATATCTTCATTTTTCTCATTTTCTTCTGCTTCGGTTGTTTGTTTATATAGTCGTATTCTGTTTTTGTTGACAACACTATCGTCACTTTTAATTTGCTTGATCACATTTATAATATATTATAGAACAAAAAACCAAACAACCAAACAAAGAACATGCTAATTTAAACTAAAGGGGCACATTTTATTTTGTTATTAATTTTAGTTAGGTCACCTTCTGTCTCTATCTTAAAGCTCATTTCACCATCACTCTTGCGCATGTAGAGTTTCCCATTCTTTATCCATAAATATTTATAATCATTTTCCCTGTCTTTGTTTTTAACTTGCCACAGTAGATTTTTGTTAAACGGGGTCAGGTTCTGGTTTATGTAGATACGCCTCTCTGTCCCTTTTTCAATTACCATTTTATTGGTAACTATTTGACGCCTTTCTTATAGCCATGCGTTTCATACCATTTTAGATGAAAATGGGACCATCACTGGTGGTGGTATATTTTGGCTCTTATGAGGTAGACAATTTAATAACTCAATATGATTTTTTTAATGTGGTAGTTCTAAATATTTAGCGATGTTTTCCATGACTAGTACACAAATCTTCAGGTGTGCGCGTTCGGCGTTTCTAATCCATGAATTTCTTAGTTAATATTTCTTCCGTATTGCTCAATTTGATTAAGTCGTTTATCAATACATACATAGCATTTACAACCCCAATAATGTGTTTGTTTTTAACTTTAATTCACTTCAAGAGAGTTTTAATTAACATAAAAAAAATCTTATCAACTCTTGTTTGGGTTCTTCATTCTGAGCAACAACAAATTGGACCTCTAAAAAAATATATGGGTGTGACCCTGAGTTAGTAAGTTCAGCACCGTGGACATTTCGTTGCATTATCGTGCATAAGGGATTGGAAAACCATGCCAATTGCACCCGGGGGGATAGAACCACGACCACCACTTCACCAGCAAACCCAACTAGACGAGCTTGACGTTTAACCCGCGTGCGCAATGGTGTGGGCGGTATGTTAGTTTCAGTCAAATTTTAATTGGAAGAGCCTTATATGACAGATGGAAAAGTTACTATATCTACTTTCAAGTATTCAAACGTCAAGTCATGTTTTTATACATGTCACTTTTTTTGATATTATTATATATAAAATAACAATACTATAGTAAAATGTTATCAATGTTTACAAAAAAATAAAAAGGTTTGTATTTTCTAAAAGTTTCTTTCCGACAAAATCCTACTATAGATGGTATTCAAATGTAAATTTTGCGTCAAAATGTGACAGCAGAGCTGCCTCATCCTCAGTACTTCCTCCCGAATGTGAACAAACCGTCGCGTCGACGAGGAGGTGCCTCGAATCTCACCTGACACACATGCCCGGAGATAAGGTAGAGCAGTTTTACAACGTGTTAACCGGGGCAGGGCGGGCCACGACTGTTGGCTCGGCAGTTAATATCGTACAACACCTCAGAGAGGGGACCTTGAAATAATAAAGAATCACTTTCTTTATTCTCGATAACCATGTGGACTCGCAGACGTTTCGAGCACCTAGAATGGTGACACTAGAAAGGCTATTTAGAATAAAGTGTTACCGCGTTTGACGTGGAATGAAAGAGTAGAATACCATCCAAGAAAAATCACCTCAGTACACCCGACCGGGATTTGAACTTCAACCTACACGTCATCAGTCCACCAGACAGCACGAGATTAATGCCTTTATCCGCATGCTCATACTGGTGCAGGTAAAATGTGACTATATCTACATTCAATGATTCATAATCGAAAAGATGTGTTGTGACTCTGTTATTTGTGCCAAACCATGCTGTTTTATTTACAACTGTAAGATAAAGTGACCTTGAATAATATAAATTTAATTTTTTGTATGCTCAAAATAGCCCGCCACATTAAATGTTCCCTATAATGCCTAATTTTAAAGCACAAATGTTCATTTTCAGGCACATATGAGCACAAACGGAGCACAATGGAGTGACATAAATAACATTTTGTTATGTTGTGTTTTAAAATATGTGGCGGGCTAGTTTGAGCTCAAATTGGCCTGCCACATTAAATATTTTCTAAAAGGGTTAGTTTCACAGCACAAATTTTCATGTTCGGGCACATATGAACACAAATAGAGCACAAAACGATTGAGCAAAAAAAAATCTGTAATGTGGCAGGCCAACTTGAGTTACGTGCAAATTGACATTCCCTTTAACATTCCCAAACTACCCGTGGCTATTTATATATTATTCCGACAAAGAAGATAAGAACTAGGAAGCGGCGTTGTACATTACAATAGCGCTAATGAGTTCATTTAAACTTAAGGACACAAACAATAGCAAACTTTTGAACTAGGCTACTTTGAGAGTTGAATCTTAGTTGCAGCCGTTTTGGAAAAAGAGACTGTCTCAGCCCACGGATAATGCGTAACTTTGTTAGGTACAGTCCGATTTCGGGAGAGTCTTTGACAATCATAATAGTACTAACTTAAAACCATTTTCAAATAGCCAAACGTGATTCATGTGATTTGTAGTTGTCACTTTTGATCAATATTAATATAAGTAGCATATAATTATAAAGTAAATTAGTTATAATAATAATATATTAACATGCTTCATTGGCCGCATGGTCTAACGCGCCACACTCGCAGTAGACTAGACTGCCGATGACAGGGAGATTGAGGTTCGAATCTTGGTCGGGTGTACTAAGGGTGATTTTTTCCTAAATGGTTTTCCACTCTCCCTCCACTAGAATGCGGGTACAATTCCTCTAAATATAACCTTCCTGATCCCTAAAACCACTAGCATAATTAGTACATGAGCGTACAACCCAAACGGTGTAGTACTAAAAACGGTAGTAAAAAAACATTGTAATGTAATTAATCTTAAATACAGAAACATATATAGGTAATTTTTAAAAGTATCTTGCTTCCAGAATCCTACTATAGGGCCTAATATAGTTCAAACAAGGTCTTGCATCAGAGAGCGTGTAGCCAAGAGTCTTGATTAGAAAAAAGTGTAAATGAAATCATTTTACCCCAATTTTAAAATAATACAATAAAATTTTGATTTTGTTTGGAAGTACTGTTCAGGACCCAATATTCGTGGGTTCATTCCTAGCCGAGTTCGACGAATTTATCTTGTGCTATAAAAGTCAGTAGCACAACTTCCTTCGGAGGGGAAGTAAAACCGTCGGTCCCATGTCGATTATGGTATGTAAAAGAACCCTTTTGAGATAGGAAATAATTTATCATTTTAAAATTAAATTAAAATTAATAATATTTTTTTTAGAACCACGTCTTAAAATTGTATTTATAAATAAAACCAATATTTTCTGAGCTATAAGCAAATATATATAACAAAATAATTATGTAGCTCTTTGAAAACAGAAATAATGGATTGTTATGCTCTTTGGTGGACAAAGATGTTCTTCTTTACTCAATGTTTCTATAACCATGTACATTATTTCACTTATACTTTTTGGTGGAGTGTTTCTGTAACAGTGTATGTTATTTCATCTCACAAATCTTACGAATTTTTAGTAAATGTTTCAAGATAAAAGAGAAAATCTGTGCGGTGCACCGTACTATTTATTAAATGTATATTTTACTTTGTATGTCATGTCCTTATCACCAGAGTTATTAATTACTTACACTAATCTGTGGGCACTAGGACTTAAGGTCAAGCTCATTTAGTCCAGTATGTGGTAATGGGGTGGTCGGGGCACTGTTTACCACTCTCCTTTCACGCAAATGTGGGTACATTTACTATAATCATACCTTACCCATTTCTAGCCTATTATTGTAAGTGGATAGCCCGGATGGGTAGTAAGACGTGAAGTACAAATAAATATTAATCTAAGAGAAACATACAAGAATTGTGTTCCCATTATCAATAAAAGAGGATGTGAAAACAGCATATAGAAAATAGTCCTTACAGCACTCGGTTGTGATTAGAATCTCAACCTTCCCCATCAATGCAAAGCAAATGCGATGTGAAACTAACAACTTAGACCACTCAGCCAACGCTCCTGATCCCTGGTGGCCTATAAGTCGTTCTTTGATCACAATCTCACTTGTGTTAAATGCCTACAATACATATTATTTGTTTGCTAGGTAATTACGTTGATAAGCACAAATTTAAGAGGAAACTCACCCGCATTATTGGACATTCGGACCAAGGCGTCAGTATCGTCTGGTCTGGTTTGTTAGTAGAGGGAAGGTCAGGTTTTCAGTCCCAGCCGGGTGTACTAAAGTGTTTTCCCCTAAATGGGTTCCGACTTTCCCTCCTCGAAAATGTGGGTACATTCATTAACCCATTATAACTTCATCATTCTTTTTCCAGTAGTGAAATTTGTTGCATGACTTTGTTGTATGAATGTCAACTAAAAGTTCAAGGAACCCTGGTATGATCAAAGGCAGTACAACGCATAAATTAGTATTTATCTACGGCTTCAGGAAAACATAATTTGAATACTTGCGTGTCCAGTTTTATAAGTCGTACGCTGGTATTGCCATCTATTTAGAAGGTTAATATTAAATATCACTCGCTTCGGTGGCCACGTGGTCTAACGCGCTACTCTCTTGTTGAATTACACTGCCAAAGATGGGTATGATCCCGGTCGGGTGCACTGAGGGTGGATTTCTCTAAATAGTTTTTCACTCTCCCTTCACGGAAATCTGGGTGCATTTACTTTAAAATAAACCTTCCCAATCCCTAACTCATAAATGTAATTAGTACATGTGTGTATAGCTCGAACGTATAGTAAGACACGATGCTAAAAATATATATATTAAATATCGAAAAACAAAGAGGGCACGATGTGAAGAATATACATACATACATAGTCATGCTTATTTTGAAATAAAGCAACCGCTTCCCTGGCTTAGAGAGCGCTATTCTTGTACAAACTTCCAGAAGTAAGTTTGAAAGGAAACAAGCCTTTACTTCGTACAGGATTGCCAAGTTCAGAAAAGAGGCACTCATTCTGTATTCTGCCTGATGGGTAGGCAACTTACCTTGCATATTTCCATCCTACTCTACATGCTATAGTAGAATTTTGTTAGGAAGAAAAGAAGGATCGGTAACCGATATGGATCCCGATAGACTTATAAACTCATCAAAGGTCCAGGATCATCCGTCTTTTCTCCACTCAACTTAAGGTGGGATTGAATGGGATGCGAGAAAAATCCAGTGTTGTTGCAGTTTTTAGGGCAAAACTTTTTTTTTGCTAAAATAAATAAAATATTGCTCCAGTAGAAGCATAGAGTTAAATTCTCTTCACATTATGATATCAACAGTTCCTTAACATCTGTCATGAACATAGCGTCATTAGACGAGAATCTTTTCAAATGAAGAGAAAAAGTTATCATTAAATTCCAAGACACCCTTGACAGATATTCAATAACTGTTGATATCACCAAGCGAAGAAAATTAAACTCTATGTTTGTACTGAAGCAATATTTGGTTTATTTTAGCAAAAAAAAAGTTTTGCCACAAAAAATGAAAAAACACTGGCTTTTCCTCACAAACCCTTCCATCCCACCTTGAGCTTTTGTTGGTTCATACATTTTATACATATTTCATAAAATCAGCCTTCCTTAAATATTTATGTCCTTGCACTTCAAGGAAAAAAAACAGAATAAATAAAAATGTTTATTTTCTATTTTTCATACTAAACGGTATAATTTTCCTATTTCATTACTAATTATGACCAAAAGGTTATTTTGGTCACACGTGAATGTTATTTTTAAGTTCTTGATATAGATAGGAGTTTAGATGATTCCAAGATCGACTTTTAATGACAATGGAGTTTTCTAACAATATTTACTGAAGATTTCCTCGAGATCAACCGAGCGATCGCGATCAACGAGTTGCCGATCTCTCGTTTAGAATATAAACATTTTTTTTATGTCAACAATGATAATATTTTAAGATAGCATTAATTGTAAATTATTTTATATGCAGGAATTGATAATATCTATAAAAAGTGACAGCATCAGATCGATTGAATTGACGTATGAATATATGCAAGTAGTTTTAGGTAATTTTTGTAACAGTGGGATACTGTTCTTCCTACCAGAATTCTAGTACACAACTCACCCGTTCTCGATCCATTCGCAGCGGTCAAGACATGGAACTGCTCTCTTTTTCTTAACATCCCGTTTTACTACCCGTTTGGGTTATACGCTTATGTCTTAACTACGTCAATGGTTTTAGCAATTAGTAAGGGCAGATTTAGAGGAAATGTACCAGCAGTTGCGAGAAGAGTGGAAAACCATTTTGGAAAAAATTCTCTCAACGACTCTTAAATTTGCCTCTTGGGATCAAACAGTATTATTTAATATTGGGTGGTGGTGGTTGCTACAGTATCCCCATGGCTTCTTTGATGCTGACTGACAGCTCACAGCTGACAGCTGACGGCTTTGAAAAGCTACCAGACAAAATTATGTATCCCTACGCCGAACCATATGATCTGCAAAAAACATGTGTTTAGCAGCTATCACTTCTGACAGTCAAAATTTAGGTATATACCTAAATGTTGACTGTCAGAAGTCAGCTGTGAACTGTCAGTCAGCACCAAAGAAGCCATGGGACTACTGTACCTCGCGTTTGTTTTTTGAAGTAGGATATTAAAAGAAGGCTTTCTAAACACACCTAGCCCAACATAGTACACCTAATACTGCAAGCCCAGGCCTATCGCTAATATATTATGTTCAGGTTGATTCTAAACTCCTTGTACAAACTTTAATGGGAGCTAGGAAACACTAAAATACACCTTTTTCATTGGTAAATGTATGTTTGCAAACGTCACCCTTTGGTAATAGAGGGCACTGAAAGGCGGCTGTAAAACTGTTGTAAATAAAAATGTTGTTCAGGCTTTCTGCCTTTCATTTATGTACAAACAACAGTGCCTTCTATCACAAAAGGGTGACGTCTTCAGGAATACATTACATAACAACAAAAAAAGTTTGTTTTAGTTAAAGTTTGTACAAAGAGTTTCGAACCATCCTGTATAGTTAGCCTAACTAGTAAACAAATATATCTCCTAGTTAGTACCATAGGGCATCGAACAAGGGTTCTCTAAACTTATAGTTGGACTACTCTAATTACTAAACCACAGGGACCAAAAGCCGGGTATTTTTTTTCACAGTCTTAAAACCCGTCCGAGCTATACAAATTTTAATTACGCTAAGTTGTTTTTTTAGCACCGCATCTTACTAACTGTTAAGGTTGTACGCATGTATAATAATTACGCTAGTGAACTAGGAATGAGAAAGGTCGAATTTAGAGAAAGTGTACCAGCATTTACGTGGAGGAAGTGTGGAAACCAATTTTGGAAAAACTACCGATGGTACACCCGAATGGGATTCAAATCCCAATCTCCTTGTCATTAGTGGTCTAGACTATTGTAAGTGTGTCGCCTTAAACAATGTAGCCACCGAAAAAGGCTACGTTCAATTAATAGGTGAAGATGAACGATATTTGGAAGGAATGTTACCAAATTTATGTAAAAGTTAGAAACCATTTATGAAAAAATTGTCTCAGTAAATCCAGCCGGGATTAGAACTCCGACCTCCACGCAAACTAGACTAAATGAGCATGACGTTCAGTCCACCTCCGATGGCAGATTTTAGATTGAAGTGCCTTGATTTGTCAACGTCGAGTTTGTGTTGTCATGCTTGGGAGAACCCAATAGAAATCAAGTAAACTGGTACTTAATGATTGTACATCTGAATCATCCGGGTCGTATGTCCAGATAAGTTATTCTTGAAGTAGGTCAGTGGGTATGACATGTTTTTTACGATCGCTCTACAACCACATTTTGACGATGAAAGTGCTCACTTTCCAGAACATTCGTTTCGGCTGATCGTCTTGCGACCCCTAAAGTATTAGCTGATTTAACTGTGGCCCCTTTATAACCACGCCCTCTGTGAGAGAGTTAATAGATATCAATATTTAAAAATTGAAATTTACTTTATTGTTTTTATCAATATATAGATATTTAGTGTTTGCCAATATAAAAAATCTATTGAGAAATCCCTCTCTTAAAGCATCCCAAATATCAACCCTTGATAAAAAAAAATTACTTACAAAATGATTAACTTTGTGATGTAAATGCGTTTCCTTGCTTGAATAAATTATCATTAATTTATGCACTGTAAATTTTGGTAGGGTCAAGTTAACCCTTTTATTTGTGAAGCTATCATTGCACCGTACGTAAACGCTGACGTATTTAATTATTGTGTGTACGTTTCTGTGTGTGTATACATATATTTATATATACACAAACTTTTTTTTTCACCGCGTCTCATACGGACCGTCCATATATTTACACTAACAGGCTACGGATGAAATAATGTATGATTTAGAAGAAATGTACTTGTATTAGCGTGGCGGGAGAGGACAATCTTTCTATGAAAAAATTAAGTGTTCACTATGATGATGTTTTTTATCACTCGTTCTATCATTATGACCATGTTTCTACCACCCATTCTGTCATTATGACCCTGTTTCTACCACCCGTTCTGTCATCATGACCCTGTTTCTACCACCCGTTCTGTTATTATTACCCTGTTTCTACCACCAGTTCTGTCATTATGACCATATTTTTACCACGCGTTCTGTCATTATTACCCTGTTTCTACCACCAGTTCTGTTATCATGACCCTGTTTCTACCACCCGTTCTGTCATCATGACCCTGTTTCTACCACCAGTTCTGTCATCATGACCCTGTTTCTACCACCCGTTTTGTCATTATGACCCTGTTTCTACCACCAGTTATGTCATTATGACCCTGTTTCTACCACCAGTTCTGTCATCATGACCCTGTTTCTACCACCCGTTTTGTCATTATGACCCTGTTTCTACTACCCGTTATGTCATTATGACCCTGTTTCTACCACCAGTTCTGTCACTATGACCATATTTTTACCACCCATTTTTGTCATTATGACCCTGTTTCTACCACCCATTCTGTCATTATGACCATGTTTCTACCACCCGTTCTGTTATTATGACCCTGTTTCTACCACCAGTTATGTCATTATGACCCTGTTTCTACCACCAGTTCTGTCATTATGACCCTGTTTCTACCACCAGTTATGTCATTATGACCCTGTTTTTACCACCAGTTATGTCATTATGACCCTGTTTCTACCACCAGTTATGTCATTATGACCCTGTTTCTACCACCAGTTATGTCATTATGACCCTGTTTCTACCACCAGTTATGTCATTATGACCCTGTTTCTACCACCAGTTATGTCATTATGACCCTGTTTCTACCACCAGTTATGTCATTATGACCCTGTTTCTACCACCAGTTATGTCATTATGACCCTGTTTCTACCACCAGTTCTGTCACTATGACCATATTTTTACCACCCATTTTGTCATTATGACCCTGTTTCTACCACCCATTCTGTCATTATGACCATGTTTCTACCACCCGTTCTGTTATTATGACCCTGTTTCTACCACCAGTTCTGTCATTATGACCCTGTTTCTACCACCAGTTATGTCATTATGACCCTGTTTTTACCACCAGTTATGTCATTATGACCCTGTTTCTACCACCAGTTATGTCATTATGACCCTGTTTCTACCACTAGTTATGTCATTATGACCCTGTTTCTACCACCAGTTATGTCATTATGACCCTGTTTCTACCACCAGTTATGTCATTATGACCCTGTTTCTACCACCAGTTATGTCATTATGACCCTGTTTCTACCACCAGTTATGTCATTATGACCCTGTTTCTACCACCAGTTATGTCATTATGACCCTGTTTCTACCACCAGTTATGTCATTATGACCCTGTTTCTACCACCAGTTATGTCATTATGACCCTGTTTTTACCACCAGTTCTGTCATTATGACCATGTTTCTACCACTAGTTCTGTCATTATGACCATATTTTTACCACTAGTTCTGCCATACCCATTTTATAGTTTTGTCGTTAAGTGGTCACTATGCATAGGTTTTTACCGCTAGTAACACTCTCTGTGAATTGTACCACCAAGAGAATGCAGTTGTATCTCCCTCTGTGAAATCCATATTCTCGCTCTGTGAAGCCCAATATGGCCTTGCACTTACCGCTGCCGCATTCCACCCTCTACAGACGAGCTGCGTTCCACGGACATCAGACTCTACTTCAACGTCTGTATAGTGACGTTCAGTATGAATACTTTGACGGGTAAACAAAATGTTAAGGATCCGAGAGACAGCCGAAACTGGTTCCATCAAAGGGCCCTCAAATAAGATTCATTTTAAAATTCAAACCCACAAAAAATGTTAAATTTTTCTTTTCTAAAATCTCATGTTAATACATTCGTAAAATGATACAAAGAAAGTGATTTGAACCATATTATATTATTGTTAAATTTCAGCATATACTGTATTACTTTTATCAACCCGTGGTACCCAGGCTCTCTTTAATCCAGGATGATTTGTTATTTTATTTATATTCGCCTACTTAGGGAAACAATTAGTAACTATTATTATTATTAATTATTATTATTATATCTATTTATTAATTATTATTATTAACTATTAATTTTATTATTATTATTATTATTTGCTGATAGTGATGTAAAATTATTTAAAACTATCAAATCAATTGCAGATTGTCTAGATTTACAAAATGATGTAAATGGTATTCTACAATGGTCTTTGGAAAATGGAATGTCTATTAATAAATCTAAGACCCAATCTATATATTTTACTAGGACAACTAATCCTTTCTTTTTTACTTATAAATTGGGCAGTGAAAACATAGTTCGCACCCTTTATATTAATGATCTTGGTGTTCTCCTGGATAACATAATTTATTTCCACTGTCATGTTGACCATGTAATTTCCCATTCATTGAAATTACTTGGACTTCATTTAAGAAAATTGACTGTTTTTATGTATGTACTACACCCTGGTTAGATCTAAGTTAGAATATGCTTGGAATTCCATTACCTTAACTGACTCTCTTAGGTTGGAAAACGTTCAAAGAAAATTTGTCGCTGCGTGCCATGATAAATTCTTTAGTAACAGGATTTATTATGATTATGACAGAATTCGAAACCTCTTAGGGCTCCAAACTCTCTTCTCGCGTAGACTTTATTGTGATACCCTTTTTGTTTTTAATATTTTAAATAAAAAAATTTCTTGCAAATTTGCCCTTGATCGTGTAGGCGTTCATATCCATCTTTTATCGGGCTTCTCGTAATCCAAAATTATTTTTTCTCATTAGCTCTTATAAGGTAAGCCCTATAGGTCGTTGTATCCATAGCGCCAATTCTAGATTTGTCGAATTCGACTTCTATCATAAAAGAAAAGTTAAACTCAGAGAGTTATTTAAGGAAATCTCATATTAATAATTTATCATGTAGAGGTTCTGCCTATAATATTTAAATTTACAATATTCTGATCTATTTTTTTGCATTCTGGCAATATATGCAATCCCGTACAATTTAATAATAACTGTGCAAATGGCAGCAAAAAGCCAACTACCGAGTCGCAGATGGCTGCGTTATCCGATGGCTCGTGATATTAATATAGCCACATTTTGTAGCCGACAATTTTTTCTAAGTCCTTCATAGACTCTGCCTTAAAATATGAGTGAAGAATGACGCTCGAGACGGAACGATTCCTGGGTAGCTCAGTGGGTAGAGCATTGACCTACAAAGCTAAAGGTACCGGGTCGATTCCCGTGTTCAGGTGTAATTTTTCAATATTCAGAATATGATATCTAGATGAAGTAATTTCCACTAATAGGTTAAATAATAGCTTTGGCTAAAAATTCTATTTTTTGCATATTGTTACTGCTTTTAACCATTCTTTAGTTATTTGTTATTAATGCTATTTTTTATTCTTATCATTACTAATTACTACATTTTTTTCGTAACTATTCATCAGTACATAAAATTATTTAGCCATTTTTGTTTATCTTATTTTCTCATTTAAATATATGTATTTGTAAGGTACTTGTGTACTTTTCAGCGCTAGCCTGTTATAGGTCTTACGACTTTTGGCCAGCACTATAATAAAGGAAATTGAAATGTAATTTATTATTAGGTGTTCTGTCTTATGACAGGTACATTCCTTTTGTCAGTGAACCTAGACCATCAACGCGCCCTGCCCTGTCTTCTGCCTCCTTCTACAGCTCCCAGAATTTTCCTCTTTCTTTAAAGTCATTTAATATTTGAATCCTCCTTTTGCCTAAGCTCCTCTTTCCCTCAACCTTTCCTTCTATGACGTATGCAGAAGACAGTTTCTCCTAAGGAGTTGACAGTTATAAAAGTTACCAAATCAACTTTCATGTGTGTGCGTAAAGTTATGTGAGCAGAAGTTGTCACTTTTCATGATTTAATAATATTAATAATAAAGTGATATATAATATCTGTTGACCGTGATCATATGTTTGTATTTTCTAAATGTGTCTTCTTACATTATGTTTGTATTTTCCGAAAGTTTCTTCCTACCAGAATCCTAACATTTTTTATTGCTACTGGAAAAAAATAATGTTTAATTGGCTTTAAGAATAATCTTAACTATAAAATAATAAAAGACAAAAAGATGGATGAGAACATGTTTGTATTTTTGAAAGTTTCTTCTTCTCAAAATTCGACTATACCTTTATTGATACTGGAGAAAAATGTTTTGACTATAAAAATATTCTTAGCGATAAAATAATAAAATGACAAAAAAAAAATCATGAATGAGAACATTGATATGCCTGTTAGAAGAGCGATTGGTGTAAAAGGTTACAGGAATACGGTTTTATATCCTTGTAGAATTGTATTTTTAATTCTACCAAAACAATTTGATAATAATACCAAACATTACTTACGTTATGATAAGGCACAGTTTTTTTATCTTTGCAATATACATTTGGGGTAGATATTGTAAACATTCTAAATATATAAGTATTTTAAGACAATGACTTAAAACAATAAAATAAAGAAAGATACGTCACAATAAAAGAAACATCCAAAGAGAGAACCAATTCAATCAAAACTTAAATAAATAATTTGAAATAAGTAAGATGAAAGAATTGCAAAGAGACTAGAGTTTTGGTTTTTGTTCAACTCTGTATTACGGCCAGCTCTTCAATTTTTAGAATTTTGAAAGTGGCACTCAGAACGTTTCCAAAGTAAAGTCCGCCCAAGACTAATCTCAATTCGCACTTTTAATTTTTACTTTATATTTGGGTTTTATTTTACACTTAGAATATATCTAGCCCTCGTCGGTGGGCACGCGGTCTAAATGTCAAGCTCATTTAGTCTGGTTAGCAGGTTATATGGATGTCAGAATCTGAATTTTTACTGAGAGTACAGCAAGTGAATTTTCTTAATTGTTTCCTAGAGTGCCCCCAAGCAAGTGTGGCTAAATTCACCCTATTTATATCTTCCTTATCTCTGTCACATAAGCACAATTAATATATTAATATAGTCCAAACGGGTAGTCAAATGAGGTGTAAAATCAATTTACTAAATAGTAGAAGAAAACAAACGGTTTCAATTTCCATATCTAGGTGTCATTTTTAAATTTACGAATAATTTCCTTCTAAGTGTACCCTGATAAATCGTTGTAAGATGAATATTAAATATTCTTCACATAACCAATAATATCGAATGCACTCTTTCGATAGTCTCAAACTTTTGATTTAAATCATAAATTTCATGTCATGGGTTCGATTACCAGAACTGTCGAAAAATGCATAGCTAGTGAAATTGGGGGTTCCTTTTTCATAGTGCATTATTGATGGATGGAGAACTGGGTAATGTGTTTACTTTAAAGTAAAGTTATGTTATAATTAATTACGGTAAATTGTTCGTCTCCAGTTGGTTCCGTAGGTGTAAGAAAGTGTTTTTCACATCAATATTCCACAGAAACACAGGTCTCAAAGATTGTAGCTGCCGAAAGGGCTGCCCACATAAATAGTGAACCCAACTATAATTCGAAATTATTGAGTTAGATTTTAAACTGTTACGCCATGCATTGCTAAGTATTATTTCAATATTAACCTAGGAATGAAACATATTAGCCTACTGAGCACAGTTTTACAACAAAGGCTCAATACTTTAGAAAAATCCCTGAAAACCAAGGGACACCGTTTGCTTAGCCGCATTGATCACCACATCAATCACATCTATCATCCGCAGCTGTAGCCAAGCGATCTTGGATGTTATATTTTCATCGCCATTAACAGGGACATCGAGGTTCAAATCTCAGGTGTAGTGAGGGTGGTTTTTCCTAAATAGTTTTCCACTCTCCTTCCAAGCAAATGTGAGTACACTTCACCTAAATATAGCCTTCTAATCCATAATATTGTTAGCGTATTAAGTACATAAGTGTATAACCCGTAAGGGTAGTAAGATGTGGTGCTAAAAACAAAAAATCCAAATTGTTCCTCTTCAGCTTGCCTCTTGGATCAAGATGTCAATGTGTTGAGAGTACCATAACAAAATACGCCACCAAGTTTGGAACGTGAGTGTATCGGCTTAGTGTGTCGATCGTGATAGGAAAGTATGCAGGCACTCTCCCATCAACAGGTATGTAGCTGTGGTATGGTGGGCAAGACGCGACACAAGGGGTCAGAGTTCAATGCCAACCAGTACTGGTAAACCTAACTCTTTATGGATTAATATTACTAACACTACGACCAGGAACACAGCTGCAGGCATTACACTTGCATTGCAATTACCACCGTTGACGCGTAAGTTGGGGTTCGAAAGCTCGAGGAAGGTTTTTCCATCTCTAACCACCCTTTTCATCCATATTACCTAGACTTAAGATATTAATATCTCGTAGGCTATATGTAATAATAACCATCAAGTTTGATCTAACCCACTTCGGTGGCCGTGTGGTCGAACGCGCTACTCTCGCAGTAGGCTAGACTGCCGATGACGGGGATATCGAGGTTCGAATATCGGTCGAGTGTGCTGAGGGGTATTTTTCCAAAATAGTTTTCCACTCTCTATCCACGCAAATGCGGATATATTTCCTCTAAATCCAACCTTCCTTACCACTAAAACCATTAGCGTGATTAGTACATAGTTGACCTGGCGGTCTAGGGGTAAGGTGTCAGATTTCTGTGCTGGGGGTCCGGGGTTCAATCCTCAGTCCAGGCACAGATTTATCTGATTGTCAAACCCTTCCTTCACCTCTGACAAGACGTGTATTAATCACAACTTGTGAATGTGAGGAATGCCAGGCCTCCACCGTGGTTCGGATCCCACGTTAAACTGTAGGTCCTCCATTTCATCTCACAATCACTTTACCATTACATATTAGCGTAAGTGCGTATAATCCGAACGTGTAGATAGATGCGGTGCTAATAATAATAATAATAATAATAATAATAATAATAATAATATATAATTAAGTGTATAAATCGAACGGGTAGTAGGACGCGGTGATGAAAGAAAAGTTTGATTTACTGATATTGAAGGTGAGTTGAAATTCTTAAACAATTGATGTCTTTCACTGTGACGAAAACACGTACTTTGATCTTTCACGATTCTCAAGATCCTTAAGAGAAAGAGAAGAATAATATCATAGTACTTACTTGCTTATTTTCATTGGATATATGATGTGCATGAGTGGTAGGTAACAAGACAATTGTTCGCAAATTTGAAAGAAAATGGCTACCTATATTTTTTAAATGTGATTGTATAGGGGTTCGAACCCGTCACTGTACGGCTACATTTATCAAGTATATAGTATGGAGCCTACGAGAAGCTTCACGGATTATATAATGAAAGAAATTGAAAAAATAAAGTTCCCAGTTTACAAAAATAGGACAAAATCAGGCAAAGGCTACTTTATCATGTCTAACTAGTCTGTAATAGTTCAGAACAAAACTTCCGAAAATGGTTTAGCTATACCCCGCATGATTTTGGTAGGAAGAACAGTTCAGAAAATACAAATATTTTGTGTGGTTGGTATTGCTAACATTCTACAATATTATTAATAAACCTATTATTCTACTGGTATTTATATTATCTATCAAAGGTGACAGTTATAAATCACAAGACTTGACGTAATAATATATTAAAATTGTTTTAATAACTTTTGTAGTTGTCAGACAGTGTTCTTCCAAGCAGAATTCTATTATAGCTTTAAACTAATTTATCTTTATTAAAATAGTTTATAAAATTGTTTATTTTGTAAAACACTCCTCATATATAAATTTTATCAAATTGTTAAGATACATTTTCCAACAAGTTCAATTCATTAAAAATCAGATGTAAACTAACTACTCTTAATTTTAGAGCTAGAATTAAAATCATGATTTCACCTCAAGGCATGACAATATAAACGTCTAAATACGAAATACATATCCGTGGATATTTTATATCATCTCTATCTAAAATATTTAAATACATGTTGGAACCTTGAAAAATGACTACATCAACATATTTTCAGTTAAAAGAAGAACGGGGCAGTGCAGACATTTTTCATTTCATACAATAAATAGCTACACACCCGCACACCATAAAATAGTTAAGTGAGATTTCTGTAGCATTAAAATTTTCATAAAAATTAGGATCATCAGTTGCTACTAAATTTTCAGCAACTTCCATTTCTTCAAATATGAAATCGTTTGGACTTATGAATCCCATTTTTGTTTGGTTTTAAATTTAAAAGACCCCGAAGTATTTAGCTTCCGTTCAGGCTCCTAAGCTTGTCATTTGAAAAAAATGTTCATGTTTCCACTTAGTGATATTTTCTTAGTCTAGCTTCAGGACTATCTGACTGAAATCCACTGAGAAGTAGGCCTACACATTAAAAATGTAACTCTGCTAATAAATATTTACTAATCAATACTAGTCAATTTACTTGTTTCTGAAGATAAAAAAAAATCGACTGTATAAAAACAGGTGACGCCTTTTTTTTCCTCACTCTAGTGTGTTGACATAATTATGAAACACACGAGGTTTTTTAACTTGATCCAATTTTAGTGTTAAGTCCTACTGACGTATACACGAAGCGGGAATCTCCCCCCAACTTACTAATTAAATCAGTATCACCCTCGCCCTCTCTATTCGTTGTAAGTAGAGTATTTTATTTCTATTCAAAGCGTAGCTGATGGAATGGACGAGCGGGGCTTCATAAAATCCTTTTGTTGTGACCTCTCCTCTCCCCCCACCCCCAAACTAAATGCCGTCCAAAATAAGGGGGGGGGGGGACGGGATCGGGGAGGTCAAGGGTACACTCGTTTCGTTGTTTTATGAGCTTAACCTTATCGATATTACCTGTCAATTGATTTTTACTAAACATGAGGTGAGTGAGATTCAAGTCACCTTTAGGAGGCTGACTGAAATCATGTGTGTTCTTGAAAGATATATGTGATGTTTTTGTTGTTGTTTAGCATCGCGTCTTACTACCCGTTCGGGCTATACACCTACTCGTATATTCTAACTACACTGATGTGATATGGATTAGGAAGGCTTTAATTTAGAGGGTGTGTACCCGCATTTGCGTGGAGGGAGAGTGTAAAACCACCCTCAGTGCACCTGACCAGGATCGAACCCCAATCTCCCCGTCTTCAGAAGTTGAGTGATGTTAAGTTAGTCTGTAAATCATGTGGTAATATAGCCTTGTGCTTATAAAATATTAGCAGAAGTACCCGGCGTTTTATGGGAGAAAATTTCTTTGGTTTCTTTGCTTCCAATTCCTATTTTTAATTAATTATTTAATAAAATCTAGTTAAAATTTTAAAATTTTTCTTGGGGTGCACACGTTCATGCACAGGGGATACTAGTTTGTTTAAATTGTAGACCTCTGTGTGCGGTAGATATGATGCAATGCTCATGACAGATAAATAAACTCCTAATCTTATTAATGAAATATACATTTAGTTAAAAAATAAATCCCAAAGATGGTCCTGTACTCAAATATGTTAAGTTCGAATCAAGTAAAGAAGACTCATGTTTGTTTAAAAAGGAAATGCCAAGTTCGATGTCCTCAAAATATTATTTAAACTATTAATCACATCAAATGTGAAGCTTATTGGTCTACTATGAAGTTAACTTTGAATAATAAATTAGTTTTATTTCTAAAGATACTTGGCACATTTAAGTTTCCCGATTATAAGTGGGCTTTCTCACTCGTGACTTGCATAGTCAATCTTCACTTTCATCAACCAGGATTCAAACGCAGCCCTTCTGGAGACACTCGAATGTAGAAGACCAAATAAGAATAACACCCTAAGAGCACATCTCGTGGCCGACTAACCGGGAAATTGTGGAGATATGGTCTCAAATACCGGTCGGGTGTACTGAGGGTGTTTTTTTTAACGGTTTTAAATTATTCCTCTATCAAAATTTGAGTACACTTCCTCTAAGTTTGACCTTCCTCATCCCTAACTCAGTAACGCAGATGGCACATATGCGTATAAACTGAACAGGTAGTAAGGAAAATAATAATAATAATATTTAGCACCGCGTCTTACTACCCGTTCGGGTTATACGCTTAAGTACTAATTACACTAATGGATTAGGAATTGGGAGGGTTGAATTTAGAGGAAGTGAACCCCCATTTGCGTGGAGGGAAAGTGAAAAACCACCCCCAGTTCACCCGACCGAGATTCGAACCTCGATCTCCCCGTCCTCGGCGGTCGAGCTCAACACGACTAGCGCGTTAGCCAACTACGCCACCGAGGCGGGTAGCAAGGAAAAAAACACAACAAGATTACACCCTAAAAAATCCACCATACAAGGGAAAATTTGTATACTCATTAAATAAAATTTCCTAAAATAAAATAAGCTATGGTCCGATTTTTCTTAGGAAGAGCCTCTTGACAGCTATAAAAGTAGCTAGAACTAAATTCACGTATTAATACGTCAAGTCGATCATCATCTGACAATTTTAGTAAATATTATCAATACCTAGAAACTAACACTAAAAATATGGTAAAAATTTCATCAATGTTGATCACAAAAATATGTGTTTGTATTGTCTAAAAGACATTTCCTGTAAAAATAGGACCGTACCTGAAAAAAAAAAGATATATATATCAGTGATATTCGAAAGAAAACCACCAATTCCTTCATAAAATGTTGTGAAATCTGCTAGATGGGGGGGAGGGGGGTGTTCAGGGGTGTATGTTGAAATATGTACGAGCTGAGGCTGGGCGTAACATGCGAGTGGCTGGGAAGATAGGGAGAGTTGGGCTATAAATATTCACATGTTATGGTCGGTCCACACTGAATGATGAAGAAAAAAGTTGAATGGATCAGAGAAAGGGGAAGAATTCAGTGTGACTTTCTTGTATTTAAAACAAGTATTGTATTCAAATAATATAGGAAAAGTTAAGTTAGATAAGGGTTTGTTAGGTTTTGTTAATTGGAAGAGAATACATATAAGAAGAGTGGTGCCGGAATAGATAAGATGGAGGCAGCTGGCGAGGTCGGTGCAAGATATAAATCAGGAAAGTGCAAACTAACTTACAGGAGGGCTAGAAGAAGAATAAAATGTTTGGTGGTCCAAATATCTTTATTCATTAATTTTTCTTCAAAATTAATTTTTTTTAAAAAGATTAAGACACATAATAAACTGACATGAACAAGTGTAAATACAGTGAGAATGCGAAAAAATCTTAAATATCTTAGTGGCAAGTATGTTTTTAAGTTAGTCGCTCAAAAGATTTATATGATGGGATGTGAGATGGTGATTCTCAAGAGAGAAGACAGATATTCATCAGAACTCGGTTTCTAAGATCACTTTTTCGAAGTTTCATGGTTGAAAACACTTGTTTGCATGAATATGAGGATGCAAACATTGCCATATATGTTTGGACATGATTTACTAATTTTGTAAATGTTTATTTTGACGTGGTTTTATATAAAAAAATACAGTTTTTGTGTTTTTAAAAAAAGCCTGCCTCATTACTCAAACCATTTAAATTGTTTATCCTGTGGGCCGGGATGAACACACCGGCGGGCCGTATTAAACTCGCGAGCCGTAGTTTGCCCATCCCTGATCGCAGGATTATAACATTCATTTTGGTAAGCTTCAATGCTTAAAATATTATATTTAAAATAAATGAGTATTGATTAAGCTCGCTTAAACTATATTAAAGCTATTTACGAGTTGATTTAAGCTCTGGTAAGTTCGTTTTATCTAATAGATTGTAAAGAACTGGAAGTATATTGGTTAGAATATTTAGGCTACTTAATAACGAAATAAGTAAAAACTAATGTTAATTATTCATTTATTAAATTGGGTCAAAATCTTTCAAAGATTTTTTTAATCTGTATGCGCGTGGCATTGCTAGTTTACAATGCCAAAGCTCTGGAGTCGTTTACTCATTATTTGAGTCATTTATTATATCAATTTGAGTTATTTAACAAATCAATACAATCGCCCACAATTTTTTTCGTAAAGTAAAATAGTAGAAATTACTAAAAATAATTGTATCAAGGTCGATACACCTTATAAGTTTTTTGATTCCCTGACTTTTCTAGGTTTTACAAACAAACAAAAAGGCATTTTCCCAGTATTTTATTTACAAAGAAATAAAATAAAACTCTTATTTCGCTATTTTCTATAAAATTCTTGTCACAATAATTATTAAAACCAAATATGTCTATACTTTCGCAAAAACAGCTTGAGTTATGGAAAAAAACTAAAAGTTTGTCTTCTGCTCCGTAGTTAGAAAATTAATCAAAACATATTTGTGAGTCTTATGAAGGAATTTTTCAGATTTTCCTACCTTCTCCCCATCACATCAAATTCTCTGATTTAACTACGTTTCTTACGTTTCTTCCGTTTTTCCAGGTGCGTAAAAAACCCCCGAGTATGTTATTATTATTATCATCATTATTATTATTACTACTAATACGTGGCTGTAAACCGTGTAGTTAGTTATCTTTGTGCGAAAACTTCTCCATGAACGCTGTCATTTACAGGTATTCTCAGTTACATGCTCTCTGTTCTTAGCGCCATCTCGCAATAATGTTTCTGAATTATAAATACCATGTTGTGCACATCACTGTAACACACTGGTCTGACATGAATACTAGTTTTGGAGTCTGCAGACTACTTTCTGAACAGCAACGGTTCTTACACTTCGTTTACCCTCATTGCTTACTTTGACATACTACCATATGGTTTTAATTTATAAGCCCCATTATAAGAGAACTTTGTAATTGATTAAATAGCCAAGATATTATGTTTGTTAATAATTACGGTTATAGCCGCCTCTAAATGTAATATACTACAAATTGATTAAAAAAAAGGACACCTAAGACACGGGAATCGAACCTGAAATCTATAGCTTACTACGTCAATGCTATACCACTAAGGCAGCGGGTCCTAAACTGGGGTTCGCGAAATCTTCCTGGGGGTTCTCCAAAATATTTTTGTAATGGCGAATTATTGCAGCACTTTGTGAGGATGGGGAAGCATTTACAACTGTTTATCGTCCCACACTGAAGTCAGGTGGTTATATCGCCTCACACTGAAGTCAGATGGTTATATCGTCTCACATTGAAGTCAGGTGGTTATATCGAGGTAGAACTCTTACAAGATTGTGTGAACTTAAACACAAAGTTTTCTTTTTTTCTTAAGAACCATCCCTTTCACAAAGAGAAGTGCATGCAAGATCAAACGTGGCTCAAGGCTTTGGCCTATTTGGCAAACATTTTCTCAAAAATAAACAGTTTGAACCTCTCTCTTCAGGGGTCAAATATTGACGTTTTTATTGTGCAAGAACGTATCGATTCGTTCATAAAAATAAGTTTTGGGAAACGTGTTTAATTAGCAATCAAACAGAGTGCTTTAATATCCTTCACGACTTTATGGTAGAAAATCAGCTTTCTTTGGACGAAAATGTAAATAACGTGGTTATAGAACACTTGGAGGGATTTGGAAAAACCTTCAGAGAATATTTCCCAGCCATGTCCAATAATAACAATTAGATTCGCAATACTCTGGAAGAAACAGCAGTCCTCCACATTAAGCGTGAGTGAAAAAGAGCAGCTCCTTGAAATTTCCATTCATTTTGAATTAAAGAAAAGCTATAGATCCTTGTCATTAATTGGTTTCTGGTTAATTTTAAAGGAGTTCTCATTGTTAGAGAATAAAGCTATTACAGCATTGTTTAAATTTTCTTCTACGTATTTGAGCGAGAAACTTTTCCTTCATATACCTATTTAAAAAATAAATAAATATAGAAACAGGCTCAATGTTCAACGTGACTTGAGACTTAATTCTGTGCCATCCAAAGCAAGAGCATCCTTCTCACTAAAGTCACGTGAAGAAGTGAGTAGCTGTTAAAACTTGTAAACAATTTTGAAACTTAAATCAGCATGGAATTTTGTGATTAAAGGGTGGTATTTCAGTATGTCAAAGCTGCAATTTCCAGTACCACTTTAAAAAACATGTAAAATGTGATAATATTGTGACAGTAAAGATAAGAAAATGTTACTACAGTAGGTACTTTGCTTATTTAATTTTGGTTTTAATTTTTTAAACAAAAGTATAATTATTTGAACTTGTACTTAAGTAGTTTCAATATTATTCCATTATGTTTCGTGGGGTATCCCAAAGTACCTACCAAGCTATAGTAGGTTAATTTAAAGGTATTAAACATTTTGATTATAATTTATAACTAAATTTAGGTGACCTGGTGGTCTAGTGGTAAGGTTTCAGACTTCTGTGCTGACGTCCGGGGTTCAATCCTCGGTCCTGGCACAGATTTATCTGATTACCAAACCCTTCCTTCACCTCTGACAAGATGTGTATTAATCACAACTTGTGAATGTGAGGAATGCCAGGGCTCTACCGTGGTTCGGATTCCACGTTAAACTGTAGGTCCTCCACTTCATCTCACAATCACCCTACCATTGCACATTAGCGTAAGTGCGTATAACCCGGACGGGTAGTAAGACGCAGTGCTAATAATAATAATATAATAATAATAATAATAATAATAATAATAATAATAATAACAATAATATAACTAAATTTCATAAAAATTAGGGATAAAACTAAATGAGTGGCTATGGATATTTACCAGTGGGGCCGTGCAACTCAGATGTTTGTAAAAGGGGTTCGCGAGTCAAGAAAATTTGGGAACCACTGCACAAAGCTACCGAAGAATTATCTCGTGCTCAAGGTCACTCATATTTTAAGACAAGAGTCTATAAGAAACGTGTGTGTATCTTCAGCTATATACTATTTATGAGTGCTTAGTTAAGATTTTTGAAATAATTAAGATTTTTGAAACTTAAAAGTGTATTTGAATCAAATCAAATTGTAGTATTACTTTAAAAGTGATTTTAAAACTTTTAATGTCTCATTTTAAAAATAGGGTTTAGTATTTTCATAACTAAAACATGTAATACCCCAAGCACACTAATATTATTATTTCTAGTCCTTCATTTTTGATAAACTATCATAAATTTTGATATTAAGCACGAAGATGTTTCTTGAGCTATAATCATTGTTTCTTGCCTACCCCGTAAGGGAATGGTGTGATTAGGTATGTATGTATATGTAGTATTCGTCTACCTCGCAAATATGTTTTTCTAGCTTCCTAAGAGAAGTCAGCTTACATCACTCGTCACAGTACCAAGACCGATTTTGGTGGCGGATGATTATGAAACTCTTTCTAATATATTTTCTACCGTAAGAGAAGGCCAAAGTCACCATGAACTGACTATATATCCTCAACGTGTTTTAACTATCGTTTCCCCTTTCGAAAAATACTCTGATGCCGATTAACTGTACCCCAACTAAGGGCAAGGCGAGTTGATACGAAACTCGACCGGTTTTGACAAATCCTTACAAGTTTTGCTTTATTTGGTGTGTTCCTTCTCAATTCTTGATGAGATTAGAGAGTAGGAAGAAGGTGACTTGTGGGTTTTGCTCGTGTTAGTAGCGCCCTTTCAAAAATCGGAGGCGTTAGCACCCACCTAAAATAAGCCGTAAATGTTCACGCCCGTCGGCTGGTTAAAGCCTCAATTCTAGCAAGTGGAGTAATTAAGATGACGTTTATGACGTTTATTTTTAGCTCGGTCCTGTTTCAGAACTACCAGTATGAGGAAATGTCGATAGGTTAGGTTAGGTCAAGCTATGCTAGGTTAGGTTAGGCCAAGTTAGGTTAGTCATTGACCTGATACTTCTATTCTGCCGTTGGGGGGAGTAAATAAAACAAAAATTAAATTTTTTTGTAGGTAAATAGTATAAATAAATTTTGTAGATATAAACATTTACCCTCCATAGAACAAGAAGAGGGATTTGAATATAAAGTGGACGCAAACACACACGGCTATTTTTCCCAGAGCGCGAACACAAATGGGTGCTAACTATTACGGGCGCAACCAACAAGGAGCCAAGAAGAATCCTCCAAGGAACCGGGGCCAATAAAACCATATTTAAGGTGACCCCGTTCCTCCCATGCTGTGCTAGATCATTGCTGAAACCATACCTTAAGAGCTTATCTGAAGCGTGTAAGACCCAATTACCCTATAGAATAAAGTGAGGGTTCGTCCCTGATTTTCGGAGACAGTCCCCAAAATAAGACTTAAGTCCCCAACTTAATCTGTCCCCGATCCATTAGAAAAATTAATGCAATTTAAAATGTATATTAATTAAATTAAAATATTTCAGTTAAGTTGCTAAACAGTTTAAGCTGACTCACTCACTCCGATTTCTTTTTTTCTTTTTTTCTTTTTTTTTAAGTTTTGTTATAGCTTTATTTGCATACCATTATCTGTTTATAAAGACCCAATTTATTTATTGTGCCCAGTGAAACGAAGAGAAAAAAAATGACAATAAGGTGTGCACCATTTAAATGGTAGCGACCTTCTCTGGTTCCCGCCAGTGATTTTAAAATATCTGTCCCCGTAATTGCCAAAAAACGTTTGTTACTTTACTATAGAAGGTCCATAATTTATTGGCACATTCGAAAGTTAATAACAACAAAATAATCTGTGTCTTAAGCATGTTAGTGAAATATCTCACCATTTAGCTTATTTTATATAGTAACATATTGGGGCCTTTATATTCAAACGTCTTAGTGCTTACTATCCAATATATTAAGAGTATTTTTTAAATAATATTAAGAGTATTTTTAAATACCAGCAATCAATGCTTGCATTTGAAAGTGTAAATGTTCGCCAGGTTTCATTGAAAAATTAGCAATAGTACAATTTTAAATTACTCTAGTAACCAAAAGTAACCAAAACTCTTGGGTCAGAGAGTCACAAGCACACTTACGTCCATGCTCATTCAGAATTATTACTAGCTTGGTAAAACATCAACAACAAAAAGTAACTATTTCTTCACATCAAACGTTTCAGTCTCCTTTATTACAAGATTCCACAACATATTTTAACGGTAGCCTTCCGCCTCTTCTACAAGAGTCAAGGAATTTCCCTTTAAAAGAGATTTTTATATTTTCTCCGTTTCGTTTATATAATCACACAAAACTTGGGCTGTGCGTCCGCATTTCTTTATTCCCTTGTTCTCTGAAAGCAAACGCTGCAAATAGCTTCCCTGCGCGGAATGTCTTCTGCAAAGAAAGTAATGCTTGTGTACGATGCAAGACTTTCAGTTTATTTGCTTGCCTCTTTTTGTCTGTTTCTTGTACACAAAAACACGAGGAACTTCTACTTTCAAACTACTGCTTGGTACTTGAAAGAAGTAGGGGGGAAAAAGTTCCAGAAGAGAAACATTCTTTGTACACTCGAATCTAATACAGTCTAACCACAACTCTTGTGTGAGTTCCTTCTGTCTTTAGTTAGTTCGTCTAGCTCAGGGATTAATAAAGGATTATTCAAAGAATTAGGGATGAGAAAGGCTCAGTCCAATTTTGTTAGAACCATTAGAAAATTTACTAGATCTACCTTCATGTAGTCATACGTCAGGCCATGCTATCTGTAGCTGTTAATTTTGATAGATATTACCAATACAGTACCTATAAAATAACATTAATAATATGGTAAAAAAAATTAATATTGACTACAAAAAATAGATTTTGGTACTTCTTAGAGTAAAACTATATTGGATTTAGAGAACGTTTGCATAATTTAGTTAGAAGAAAGGACGGGAAAACATGCAGAGCCAAATTATAAGTGAAAAATAAGCCAAAGCGCACCCTGCCAGGATTCGAATCCCAACCTACCAACGGATAGCAAGTAAAATTAGTCTAGTGTCTTGGACCGCTCTAATGATCCTCTGTTTAGTGAGGGCATGGTTCAATTTCGAATGTTTGTACCGTGCTTTGTTTCCACTTTGTAATGTCCCATTATCACAAGTTATAGTTATTCACCCTCCGTGGCGTGTTGGCTAACGCGCTTGTCGTGTTGAGCTCGACTGCGAGGACGGGAGATCGAGTCGAATCTCGTCGGTGAACTGGGGTGGTTTTCCCTAAATGGTTTTCACTCTCCCCACGCAAATGCGGTTCACTTCCTCTAAATTCAACCTCCCAATTCCTATCCATTAGTGTAATTAGTATTAACGTATAACCCGAACGGGTAGTAAGACGCGGTGCTAAGTATTATTATTATTATTATTAATTTATTCTTAAATCATACTTATGTTCTCATCTATATAAAATAATTTAATACAGATAAATAAATGTATTATTCTTAGAATATTTCCGACCCCTTAACTCAGTCGGTAACGTGTCAGTCTACTGAGCTGAGGGTCCCGGGTTCGATTCCCGGCATGGCTGAAAAATATATCATTGTTGAAATGTGGACTTACACTTTCACAGTTATGAATTAACGGCAGAGGACTGGATGTTGTGCCTGTCCTAGTCTTAAGTTAGATTTTAAGACGTGAAGCTATGACAGGCCTAAAAAGGTGGTAGTGTAAAATATATGACTGGAATAAAATAATTGATCCAGGCCACAGGCTGGAAACAGTAATAGATGGGAATTCTCTTATATTATTACCAATTATGTCCGACTAAAGTTATTTTGGTCAGACTCAAATATTATTTGAAAGTGCGTTATATATTTTGCAAGTTTAAAACCAAAGATCGACTTTTAGTGACGATATAGTTTTCTTACGCAATCGACAGAAAATTGACGATCGCAATCGACAAGTTGCTGACCTGTGTCTTAGACCAATGTGGTTGGTCCAATTGGCAGCCAGTGGGCTAATTGCTGTCCGCGCTCACTGAAAATGTGTCCCTAACAGTATCCTAGAGGAGAATTAAAGGGAAAACTTCAGTTGCAGATAAGATATAGATAATGATTCAAATAAAAATATTTATTTTAAAGGTCATAGTTGCATTTTATAATGCAATTTTGGATAAATAAATATATCTTTAAAATATTATATTATATAATAAGTTTTTTGTAAAATCGTGTAATGCGTGCACATTTTTATTGAAAATAATTGTTTTATTAAGTGTTTATTTGTAGACCTATATTAAGTTGATGAGATTACTAAATAAAGCTTCGGCCCACGGTGCAAAATGATAATCTGACTAGGCCCTAGGGATGAAAAAGTTTGGACCACCCTTCCTTGGACCACTAGGCCACTTAAGCTGCATCCCAACTTAATGTATAAAGCAATTAGTGCATTATGCAACGTTTATAACCGCTAGAAGAAAGTAATGAACATTAGACTGAAAGTGTGTGAGTGTTTTTAATAATTACACTCTCGCGCGTTTGTAAACTAATTTGTAAGAAAGTTTATTCAAAAAATGTTTAAATGGGTATGTTACACGATGTAATTAAAGTCGAGGAAGTAGAGGTTAAAAATTACTCTCCCTTCTCATCCGTTTAGAACTGTGAGAAGTGGGCTAAACGTTGTGCTAAACTAGGGTTCAATTATCATAATTATTACGATGAGATTCAACTGTTACGGTTTTACATTGTATTAGTTAGTAGAAAGAATGACGTAGTGAAATGCAACATCTTGGAACAAAAACGTGTCATGTGCCTGTAAACATATATCATGATTTTTTATTTTGTTTTTAATATATTTATTTTCCTTGTGTTAGTATCCGTTTGGGTTGTGAGCATACATTAATTATGGTAAGTTAATAGGGAAGAGGATGGATTAATTATAAAGTAAATATACCCGCAATTGCGTGAAGAAAAATTGTGAAATAATTTGGCGGAAAATACCCTCAGTACCCCGAGAGAGAATAGAACCCCGATCTTCCCCACCACCGGCAATCCAGCTAACACGAGGGTGACGTCTTAAACAATAAGACCACATATTAAGGTATATTTCATTTTAATTTGTACGTTTTAACACAAGGAGTATTAATAAACATTGGTAGAGTCCACTTTTTATCGAATCTAATTCTTCATTTTGCCTACGATTCTTTCAAATCCTAATCACAGAAAACAAGATACGCGCAAGAGGTAAGTTTTCACAAATTTGTATAGTTTTGTTTTAACCCTTCAATTCTGATTTCGTTTTGATTAATTATTTAGTTGCTAGAAAACAAATTTAAAAAAATTTGTGTAATGGTTGTTAAAAGTTTATCCCATAACTTAGGTCTATAGTTAGTTAACCCACTAATAAGCATTATAAAAGCTATAGAAATAGAATCATAATTAAAATTTGAATTTTTTAATTTCGAAACCTATATTTTTTTTCGAACTCTCCAATCGCGAATAGCTTAAATAATTCCAGAGGATTGTTCTAAGGACCCATTCCAAGGTATTCAACCGCTTGATTTGTTACTAAGGCGGCCGCCTCGGTCAACGAGAAGTTATAAATCGCTGTCAGGCCACATGGCTTAAAATACAATGTTCTGTATCGTTTTCTGAAACTACTTCTCTATTCTGTATATATTTATACTCCCTTTCGTCCTTAACTTCAATCACACTTTGTCATGTCAGTAAGAGAGAGGGGAAATAAACCTACGAAACTTCTTATCTCAAGGTAGTTAGTTAGTAGCTATCTATTATCTTATAATTTTCTGTTGTGAACCTATCAAAAATCACTGTATTTGAGAGGAAGTTTAAGTCTAGAGACATTTATGATCAAGCCTAGTCCCATAGCTACACAAACATGCATAAAAAGTCGTCGGAAACGAGCTAATGTCATTTTTAACACTTTTTTTTTCTAATAATAAAACCCAAATTATAGGGGTGTTAAGGAAAAAGAGCCTTATTGGTATATTTCGACTTTATTTTGGCGTGAACCCTATTTTTAAATAACGTATCATATAATTATATCTTGTAGTAAAGGTGAACGAACGACTGCTCGGCAATTTCTCGCTTACCGAGGCCGCCTTCTTAAGTAGGAAGCATTTTAAAACTATATTTAAACTTATCTAATTGCGCAATGATACTAAATATATTGTACCTACTTTGCTAAACTAATACACAAGCATATATTGTGCAGCTGTAACTTTTGACGAATTTATTTAATGTTGACATTTTTAAAGCCAATATGGCGACCTATCGTCAATGTTAGCTACTGCCCTTATTAATGGGCACGTGAGCTAAAGTGTTTTTTTAAAGTTATTTCCATAGTGTCTTAATACCCGTTTGAGTTATACGCATGAATATCATTGAAGTTAAAAAGGTATGAATTAATAAGATATTTTATAATAATGTACCCAAATTTGCGTAGAGGGAACGTGGGAATTTTTTTAGGAAGCTCCATCATCAATACACACAGCCAAGATTCGCCCAGCTAACTTTAAACCTGACCATACAAGGTTGACACCTTATCCCACGTGTCCACCGATATGAGTCGGACTAAAGTGATTTAGGACAAATGGATCGCCCCTTGAATGAGGATTCATTTGCTATGAACTCTACCCTATTCATTATCTCAATAGTGTAAAAATGCGGATAATCCAGATGGATAGTAAGAAGCAGTAAGTTACACGTAATGAAAATATTCGGCTGCTGAATATTAGTTTGTTATATAATGTACTCTTAAAACAGTTGTTCTCAAACTGTGGTCTGCGGTGGTGTGCCAGGCAAATGAGACCACAAGAGAAAAGATTTAAGGGTATTATGTGAAAGAGCTAACGATAAAACGAACAACAGCTAAGTAACAATATTGTGACCCACCTCAGTGGCCGTACGGTCAAAGCTAGTCACTCTTAAAGGAGACTAGACTGCCGATGATGGGGAGATCGAGGTTCAAATCTCGTTCGGGTGTACCGAGGGTGGTTTTTCCAAAATGGTTTTTCACTTTCTCTCTACGCAAATGTGGGTATATTTCCTCTAAATGTAACCTTCCTCATCCCTAAAACCACCGGGCTAGCGTAATTAGTATATAAGCGAATAACCCGAACGGTTAGTAAGACGCAGTGCTAAAAAAAACTTTTTTATATCATATGTAGTTACAATAACATGTGAAATGTGTATAAGAAACAAAGTATAGTAAAAATACTGTATTTTACCGTTTTATAGACACTAACAATAATATAGTTTTTAGCGTCAGAAAAGGGATAGGTGTGTAAAATGTTGCGGAGAAATTGTGACCAAAAAGGTTCAAAACGGTACATTTTAATATTTTTCATTTCATTTCTGTTTCTAGCCTAGAATGTAAATTGATGTGTACTTGTGTCACTCTTGCATTATGACAAATTAACAGTGGCGTGAGGTATACATCAAATAAACGTGAGAACATTCTCACTTGACTTCCGTGACAAGAAACATTTTTCTATTTACTGGGCAGAAACAAAATAATTCACACTGTAGTGATTGCGGGTCTTAAACAAATTTGATCGTGCTTGAGATAAAAGTAGTGGTTAAAATGACAGTTTCAGACCACTTTCTCCCATAAGGTTAACATTGATCCTCCTCATTTTAAGAGGAGGATCACTTTCACCCATAAGAATAGCATTGATCCTCCTCACTGAGGAGTTTGGTCACTTTCTATCCCATTGCTCGTCTTCACAGGGAAGGTGGGTCACTTTCTCCCATTAGAATAGCATTGATCAGTGGCGGATGAGGGAATATTGTTTTGGGGGGTTTAGCTATGATCCTCCTCACTTCGGAGTTTGGTCACTTTCTCCCACATTGATCCTTCCCATAGAGCCAGTGGTCACTTTGTCTCATAAGAATAGTATTGATCAGTGGTGGATCGGGGATTATTATTTTAGAGGGTTGACAAATTTTTCTAGTTGTATCTTTGATCATCCTCGCTGCCAAGTTTGGAAACTTTCCCTCACATTGTTCGTCTTCACAGAGGGGTTGCGTTACTTTCTCCCATAAGAATAGCATTGATCAGTGGCGGATCAGGATTATTATTTTGGGGTTTTTAGTATTGATCCTCCTCACTGCGAATTTGGGTCACTTTCTCCCAAATTGATCCTTCCCATAGAACCAGTGGGTCACTTTCTCTCATAAGAATAGCATTGATCAGTGGCGGCTCGTGGAATATTATTTTGGGTGTTTGGCATTTCTTTCAAGTTTGATCTTGGGCTCTCCTTACTATTGAGACGGGTAACTTTCACCCATACATTTAGTATTAAGAGTTCTAAAAGTGATTCAGTGGCGGATCAGGAAATATTTTTTTGGGGTTAACAATTTTTTCGAGTTTTAGCATTGATCCTCCTCACTTGAAATTAATGTCACTTTCTCTCATAACAATAGCATTGATCAGTGGCGGCTCGTGGAATATATTTTTGGGGGTCTTAGCATAGATCCTCCTCACTTCGGAGTTGGGTAACTTTCTCCCACATCGTTTCTCTTAACTGGTGAAGTGGGTCCCTTTTTACCAGAAGAAAAGCATTGATCAGTGGCGGATCAGGAAATATTACTTTGGGTGTTTGGCGTTTCTTTCAAGTTTTAGCTTGCACCCTCCTTTCTATTGAGGCGGGTTATTGTCTCCCATGCGAATGATACTAAGAATTGTCAAAGAGAATCAGTGGTGGCTCGGGAAATATTATTTTGGGAGGTTGACAATTATTTCGAGTTATATCATTGATCCTCCTCACTGCGGAGTTTGGTCACTTTTTCTCACATTGTTCGTTTTCACAAGAAAGGTAGGTCACTTTCTCCATTAAAAATTGAATTGATCAGTGGCGGATCAGGAAATATTATTTTAGGTGTTTAACATTTCTTTCAAGTTTGATCTTGGGCTCTCCTTACTATTGAGACGGGTAACTTTCACCCATACATTTAGTATTAAGAGTTCTCAAAGTGATTCAGTGGCGGATCAGGAAATATTTTTTTGGGGTTAACCATTTTTTCGAGTTTTAGCATTGATCCTCCTCACTTGAAATTAATGTCACTTTCGCTCATAACAATAGCATTGATCAGTGGCGGCTCGTGGAATATTATTTTGGGGGTCTTAGCAAAGATCCTCCTCACTTCGGAGTTGGGTAACATTCTCCCACATCGTTTCTCTTAACTGGTGATCAGTGGCGGATCAGGAAATATTTTTCGGGGTTAGCCATTTTTTCGAGTTTAAGCATTGATCCTCCTCACTGCGAAGTTGGGTTACTTTCTCCCAAATTGATCCTTCCCATAGAGTCAGTGGATCACTTTCTCTTATAAGAATAGTATGGCTGAGTGGCGGATCGGGGAATATTATTTTGGGTGGAGGTTGACAATCCTTTCGAGTTTTAGCATTGATCTGCCTCACTGGAAATTAATGTCACTTTCGCTCATAAGAATAGCATTGATCAGTGGCGGCTTGGGGAAATATTATTTTGGGGTTTTTAGTATTGATCCTCCTCACTGCGAATTTGGGTCACTTTCTCCCAAATTGATCCTTCCCATAGAACTAGTGGGTCACTTTCTCTCATAAGAATAGCATTGATCAGTGGCGGCTCGTGGAATATTATTTTGGGTGTTTGGCATTTCTTTCAAGTTTTATCTTGCACCCTCCTTTCTATTGAGGCGGGTTAATTTCTCCCATGCGAATGATACTAAGAATTGTCAAAGAGAATCAGTGGTGGCTCGGGAAATATTATTTTGGGAGGTTGACAATTATTTCGAGTTATATCATTGATCCTCCTCACTGCGGAGTTTGGTCACTTTTTCTCACATTGTTCGTTTTCACAAGAAAGGTAGGTCATTTTCTCCATTAAAAATAGAATTGATCAGTGGCGGATCAGGAAATATTATTTTGGGTGTTTAACGTTTCTTTCAAGTTTGATCTTGGGCTCTCCTTACTATTGAGACGGGTAACTTTCACCCATACATTTAGTATTAAGAGTTCTCAAAGTGATTCAGTGGCGGATCAGGAAATATTTTTTTGGGGTTAACCATTTTTTCGAGTTTTAGCATTGATCCTCCTCACTTGAAATTAATGTCACTTTCGCTCATAACAATAGCATTGATCAGTGGCGGCTCGTGGAATATTATTTTGGGGGTCTTAGCATAGATCCTCCTCACTTCGGAGTTGGGTAACTTTCTCCCACATCGTTTCTCTTAACTGGTGAAGTGGGTCCCTTTTTCCCAGAAGAAAAGCATTGATCAGTGGCGGATCAGGAAATATTATTTTGGGTGTTTGGCATTTCTTTCAAGTTTTATCTTACACCCTCCTTTCTATTGAGGCGGGTTATTTTCTCCCATGTGAATGATGCTAAGAATTGTCAAAGAGAGTCAGTGGTGGATCGAGAAATATTATTTTGGGAAGTTGACAATTATTTCGAGTTATATCATTGATCCTCCTCACTGCGGAGTTTGGTCACTTTCTCCCACATTGATCCTTCCCATAGAGCCAGTGGTCACTTTGTCTCATAAGAATAGTATTGATCAGTGGTGGATCGGGGATTATTATTTTAGAGGGTTGACAAATTTTTCTAGTTTTATCATTGATCCTCCTCGCTGCCAAGTTTGGAAACATTCCCTCACATTGTTCGTCTTCACAGAGAGGTTGCGTCACTTTCTCCCATAAGAATAGCATTGATCAGTGGCGGATCAGGGATTATTATTTTGGGGGATTTTAGTATTGATCCTCCTCACTGCGAATTTGGGTCACTTTCTCCCACATCGATCCTTCCCATAGAACCAGTGGGTCACTTTCTCTCATAAGAATAGCATTGATCAGTGGCGGCTCGTGGAATATTATTTTGGGTGTTTGGCATTTCTTTCAAGTTTGATCTTGGGCTCTCCTTACTATTGAGACGGGTAACTTTCACCCATACATTTAGTATTAAGAGTTCTAAAAGTGATTCAGTGGCGGATCAGGAAATATTTTTTTGGGGTTAACAATTTTTTCGAGTTTTAGCATTGATCATCCTCACTTGAAATTAATGTCACTTTCTCTCATAACAATAGCATTGATCAGTGACGGCTCGTGGAATATTATTTTGGGGGTCTTAGCATAGATCCTCCTCACTTCGGAGTTGGGTAACTTTCTCCCACATCGTTTCTCTTAACTGGTGAAGTGGGTCCCTTTTTACCAGAAGAAAAGCATTGATCAGTGGCGGATCAGGAAATATTACTTTGGGTGTTTGGCGTTTCTTTCAAGTTTTAGCTTGCACCCTCCTTTCTATTGAGGCGGGTTATTGTCTCCCATGCGAATGATACTAAGAATTGTCAAAGAGAATCAGTGGTGGCTCGGGAAATATTATTTTGGGAGGTTGACAATTATTTCGAGTTATATCATTGATCCTCCTCACTGCGGAGTTTGGTCACTTTTTCTCACATTGTTCGTTTTCACAAGAAAGGTAGGTCACTTTCTCCATTAAAAATTGAATTGATCAGTGGCGGATCAGGAAATATTATTTTAGGTGTTTAACATTTCTTTCAAGTTTGATCTTGGGCTCTCCTTACTATTGAGACGGGTAACTTTCACCCATACATTTAGTATTAAGAGTTCTCAAAGTGATTCAGTGGCGGATCAGGAAATATTTTTTTTGGGGTAACCATTTTTTCGAGTTTTAGCATTGATCCTCCTCACTTGAAATTAATGTCACTTTCGCTCATAACAATAGCATTGATCAGTGGCGGCTCGTGGAATATTATTTTGGGGGTCTTAGCAAAGATCCTCCTCACTTCGGAGTTGGGTAACATTCTCCCACATCGTTTCTCTTAACTGGTGAAGTGGGTTCCTTTTTCCCCAGAAGAAAAGCATTGATCAGTGGCGGATCAGGAAATATTTTTCGGGGTTAGCCATTTTTTCGAGTTTAAGCATTGATCCTCCTCACTGCGAAGTTGGGTTACTTTCTCCCAAATTGATCCTTCCCATAGAGTCAGTGGATCACTTCTCTTATAAGAATAGTATGGCTGAGTGGCGAATCGGGGAATATTATTTTGGGTGGAGGTTGACAATCCTTTCGAGTTTTAGCATTGATCTGCCTCACTGGAAATTAATGTCACTTTCGCTTTTAAGAATAGCATTGATCAGTGGCGGCTTGGGGAAATATTATTTTGGGGGTTTTAGTATTGATCCTCCTCACTGTGAATTTGGTTCACTCTCACTCCATCAATCCTTCCCATAGAGCCATTGGGTAATTTTCTCTCATAAGAATAGCATTGATCAGTGGCGGCTCGTGGAATATTATTTTGGGGGCCTTAGCAATGATCCTTATCACTACGAAGATGGGTCACTCTCTCTCACATTAATCCTTCTCATAGAGCCAGTGGGTGACTTTCTTATAAGAAGAGCATTGATCAGTGGTGGATAGGGGGTATTATTATTATTTTTTTTTTTTTAGCATTGATCCTCCTCACTACGAAGTTGGGTCACTTTCTCCAATATTTGTCCTTATCATAGAGAAGGTGGGTCACTTTTCTCATAAGAATAGCATTGCTCAGTGACGGATCAGGAAAAAATAATTTGGGAGGGGAGGAGGCAGAACGAAGGGGGTAAACCAGGAGTTTATAAAATAGTTACACCATTCATTTGATAAAATTTTTATAAATCCCTAACATTTTATTATAATATTACCACGTATTGGATGTTACTCGTTTAGCCGTTTATTAAAACTTTTCCCAAGAGGCACTTCGAGGAAGCGAGTAACGTCACCTCCCACCTATAACTAATTTTGATTGGAAAATCTATGCTAACAATATTTGCAATAGTATGATTCACCATTGTGTCTGGTCAGTGAGCTTAGCAATCTGCCGAAGTTCTTAATAAGGCAATAATGTCCCCCATCCACATTTGAAAGAAACAACAAATCCACATGATTTTCACGACTAACCTTAGTTATCCTTAAAGGGAATATTTCCCCTTGGTAGCCATACACATTAATAGATGCATTATTTTGTTTTTCAAATTTAGCTATTTGCGGTATTTGCACAGGATATTCAATACCATCCATTTTTAGTTTACTTTCCAGTGATATATACTTACTCACTCGATTAGCGTGCTTGTCAGCTGGGTATAGAAATGCTAGCACAGACCAAAGAATACATTTACTGTCGGCATTTCTTATATTAATTAGGGCAAATTTATTTCTCAACTCTTCTGGTGATGGAATATAGCTAGAAGCAGCAAAAGGAATATATTTAGCTAGTTTAAGTTCAAAGTATTTCACACGGTCCTCAGACCAACCACTTCCCTTGTGGTGGAAAGAAGAAGCTGCTTCAATCGTGTAAGTGCATGCACCCTCAATCTGCGATTTTAATGCGTCAGGACTTAGAGTGACGATACACTTACTGCGAAAGTAAGGAGTGATTGTTTCCTCTCCCTCCCCTCCAACACGAGAGTACTCTACACAATCAGATGTATACCATTTTAGATTACCCATTACACTAAGTTTTTGGGTAAGCGTTGCTTCCAACTTTCTTTTAATTTCGTTAATAAAGAGTAAAAATAGCGTGTCTTTCGAGAGAGAGATCTTGATGATTTTGACTGTACCATTCAAAGCTTCTGAGCAATTACAGGAGTCGTAATCTTCATCAACATCGAGATTCTCAATAGATTCCTGCTCTCTTGACTTTGAAACGTCGGCAACATTCCCCAGTGGTGTTGCTCCTGTTGCAGTACAGTTATTTAGCCTGTGTCGTAATAGATTATCCCGCCGTGAAAATATTTTTCTGCATTTATTACACTCCAATGACTTCACCTCCCGACTATGTGAGGAAATATGTCGCCGTAAGTTATCACTCCTATTAAAAACGTGTCCACACTCATCACACTTTTTAAGTCCACCCCTCGTGTTGTAAACATATATGACGTGCCAGGTTGGTAAGCTTTCAACCTTGGTTAAAGATTTTGAACAGTTCTTAGAACCATACTAGACGAGCTTCACGTTTATGTCTGCGTGTTCACCAATGGACATATAAGGGTTTATTTAAAAAATACACTGGCTCTATCTCTCTCTCTCTCTATATATATATATATATATATATATATATACTCTAGAGCGGCGTATCAGGACACTTTTACCACTGAGAGAGTGTGTATTGTGACGATTCTGTCAAAACACGTGACGTAATCAGTCACCTTGATTTATGTTGCTTTCATTGCTTATACACCGTTTTTGCTAAGAAGGGAGAAACTTCTCATCCTGTGAGGTATAGTCCAAAGGTCCAAATTGTCAATGTAAAAATACCTAGATGGTAAAAAATTATATTCTCTCCTGATGTTTTTAATTAGGTAAAAGTGATTATATGTTGTTTTTTTTTCATGCTATCACAATTTTATAATTCATGTTGCACTCTAATCTTAATTACTTGTATTGGTCACAAGACCTAAAAAAAAAAAATTACTATGTTGTTGTGCCTGCGAGTTATGAATATTTTAAATTAATTAATTAATTGTTGATTGTCAATAAAAAACTAGAAATAAAATGTTTGTTTTTTTTAATTCCTAGAATATGTTGTGACAATATACACGTGTAAACAATGCCAGAATGGTAAATGTGAGTAGTTTATAATTTTAACTAATGTAAGGTGTCGCGCGCGCGCACACACACACACACACACACACACACATACATATTCATTTATAAATTATAATTGATGTGACGTTATATTGCTACCCCGCCAAATAGCTATTAGTTCCTTCATACCAAGAACGTTCTATCATTTCTCAATTATCGAAAACAGATATTGCCTCAGGCTATGAAGGAACTAATAACTATTTGGCGGGGTAGCAATATAACGTCACATCAATTATAATTTATAAATGAATATGTATGTGTGTGTGTGTGTGTGTGTGTGCGCGCGCGCGCACGCGCGACACCTTACATTAGTTAAAATTATAAACTACTCACATTTACCATTCTGGCATTGTTTACACGTGTATATTGTCACAACATATTCTAGGAATTAAAAAAAACAAACATTTTATTTCTAGTTTTTTATTGACAATCAACAATTAATTAATTAATTTAAAATATTCATAACTCGCAGGCACGACAACATAGTAATTTTTTTTTTTAGGTCTTGTGACCAATACAAGTAATTAAGATTAGAGTGCAACATGAATTATAAAATTGTGATAGCATGAAAAAAAAACAACATATAATCACTTTTACCTAATTAAAAACATCAGGAGAGAATATAATTTTTTACCATCTAGGTATTTTTACATTGACAATTTGGACCTTTGGACTATACCTCACAGGATGAGAAGTTTCTCCCTTCTTAGCAAAAACGGTGTATAAGCAATGAAAGCAACATAAATCAAGGTGACTGATTACGTCACGTGTTTTGACAGAATCGTCACAATACACACTCTCTCAGTGGTAAAAGTGTCCTGATACGCCGCTCTAGAGTATATATATATATATATATATATATATAGAGAGAGAGAGAGAGATAGAGCCAGTGTATTTTTTAAATAAACCCTTATATGTCCATTGGTGAACACGCAGACATAAACGTGAAGCTCGTCTAGTATGGTTCTAAGAACTGTTCAAAATCTTTAACCAAGGTTGAAAGCTTACCAACCTGGCACGTCATATATGTTTACAACACGAGGGGTGGACTTAAAAAGTGTGATGAGTGTGGACACGTTTTTAATAGGAGTGATAACTTACGGCGACATATTTCCTCACATAGTCGGGAGGTGAAGTCATTGGAGTGTAATAAATGCAGAAAAATATTTTCACGGCGGGATAATCTATTACGACACAGGCTAAATAACTGTACTGCAACAGGAGCAACACCACTGGGGAATGTTGCCGACGTTTCAAAGTCAAGAGAGCAGGAATCTATTGAGAATCTCGATGTTGATGAAGATTACGACTCCTGTAATTGCTCAGAAGCTTTGAATGGTACAGTCAAAATCATCAAGATCTCTCTCTCGAAAGACACGCTATTTTTACTCTTTATTAACGAAATTAAAAGAAAGTTGGAAGCAACGCTTACCCAAAAACTTAGTGTAATGGGTAATCTAAAATGGTATACATCTGATTGTGTAGAGTACTCTCGTGTTGGAGGGGAGGGAGAGGAAACAATCACTCCTTACTTTCGCAGTAAGTGTATCGTCACTCTAAGTCCTGACGCATTAAAATCGCAGATTGAGGGTGCATGCACTTACACGATTGAAGCAGCTTCTTCTTTCCACCACAAGGGAAGTGGTTGGTCTGAGGACCGTGTGAAATACTTTGAACTTAAACTAGCTAAATATATTCCTTTTGCTGCTTCTAGCTATATTCCATCACCAGAAGAGTTGAGAAATAAATTTGCCCTAATTAATATAAGAAATGCCGACAGTAAATGTATTCTTTGGTCTGTGCTAGCATTTCTATACCCAGCTGACAAGCACGCTAATCGAGTGAGTAAGTATATATCACTGGAAAGTAAACTAAAAATGGATGGTATTGAATATCCTGTGCAAATACCGCAAATAGCTAAATTTGAAAAACAAAATAATGCATCTATTAATGTGTATGGCTACCAAGGGGAAATATTCCCTTTAAGGATAACTAAGGTTAGTCGTGAAAATCATGTGGATTTGTTGTTTCTTTCAAATGTGGATGGGGGACATTATTGCCTTATTAAGAACTTCGGCAGATTGCTAAGCTCACTGACCAGACACAATGGTGAATCATACTATTGCAAATATTGTTAGCATAGATTTTCCAATCAAAATTAGTTATAGGTGGGAGGTGACGTTACTCGCTTCCTCGAAGTGCCTCTTGGGAAAAGTTTTAATAAACGGCTAAACGAGTAACATCCAATACGTGGTAATATTATAATAAAATGTTAGGGATTTATAAAAATTTTATCAAATGAATGGTGTAACTATTTTATAAACTCCTGGTTTACCCCCTTCGTTCTGCCTCCTCCCCTCCCAAATTATTTTTTCCTGATCCGTCACTGAGCAATGCTATTCTTATGAGAAAAGTGACCCACCTTCTCTATGATAAGGACAAATATTGGAGAAAGTGACCCAACTTCGTAGTGAGGAGGATCAATGCTAAAAAAAATAAAAATAATAATAATACCCCTATCCACCACTGATCAATGCTCTTCTTATAAGAAAGTCACCCACTGGCTCTATGAGAAGGATTAATGTGAGAGAGAGTGACCCATCTTCGTAGTGATAAGGATCATTGCTAAGGCCCCCAAAATAATATTCCACGAGCCGCCACTGATCAATGCTATTCTTATGAGAGAAAATTACCCAATGGCTCTATGGGAAGGATTGATGGAGTGAGAGTGAACCAAATTCACAGTGAGGAGGATCAATACTAAAACCCCCAAAATAATATTTCCCCAAGCCGCCACTGATCAATGCTATTCTTATGAGCGAAAGTGACATTAATTTCCAGTGAGGCAGATCAATGCTAAAACTCGAAAGGATTGTCAACCTCCACCCAAAATAATATTCCCCGATTCGCCACTCAGCCATACTATTCTTATAAGAGAAAGTGATCCACTGACTCTATGGGAAGGATCAATTTGGGAGAAAGTAACCCAACTTCGCAGTGAGGAGGATCAATGCTTAAACTCGAAAAAATGGCTAACCCCGAAAAATATTTCCTGATCCGCCACTGATCAATGCTTTTCTTCTGGGGAAAAAGGAACCCACTTCACCAGTTAAGAGAAACGATGTGGGAGAATGTTACCCAACTCCGAAGTGAGGAGGATCTTTGCTAAGACCCCCAAAATAATATTCCACGAGCCGCCACTGATCAATGCTATTGTTATGAGCGAAAGTGACATTAATTTCAAGTGAGGAGGATCAATGCTAAAACTCGAAAAAATGGTTACCCCAAAAAAAATATTTCCTGATCCGCCACTGAATCACTTTGAGAACTCTTAATACTAAATGTATGGGTGAAAGTTACCCGTCTCAATAGTAAGGAGAGCCCAAGATCAAACTTGAAAGAAATGTTAAACACCTAAAATAATATTTCCTGATCCGCCACTGATCAATTCAATTTTTAATGGAGAAAGTGACCTACCTTTCTTGTGAAAACGAACAATGTGAGAAAAAGTGACCAAACTCCGCAGTGAGGAGGATCAATGATATAACTCGAAATAATTGTCAACCTCCCAAAATAATATTTCCCGAGCCACCACTGATTCTCTTTGACAATTCTTAGTATCATTCGCATGGGAGACAATAACCCGCCTCAATAGAAAGGAGGGTGCAAGCTAAAACTTGAAAGAAACGCCAAACACCCAAAGTAATATTTCCTGATCCGCCACTGATCAATGCTTTTCTTCTGGTAAAAAGGGACCCACTTCACCAGTTAAGAGAAACGATGTGGGAGAAAGTTACCCAACTCCGAAGTGAGGAGGATCTATGCTAAGACCCCCAAAATAATATTCCACGAGCCGTCACTGATCAATGCTATTGTTATGAGAGAAAGTGACATTAATTTCAAGTGAGGATGATCAATGCTAAAACTCGAAAAAATTGTTAACCCCAAAAAAATATTTCCTGATCCGCCACTGAATCACTTTTAGAACTCTTAATACTAAATGTATGGGTGAAAGTTACCCGTCTCAATAGTAAGGAGAGCCCAAGATCAAACTTGAAAGAAATGCCAAACACCCAAAATAATATTCCACGAGCCGCCACTGATCAATGCTATTCTTATGAGAGAAAGTGACCCACTGGTTCTATGGGAAGGATCGATGTGGGAGAAAGTGACCCAAATTCGCAGTGAGGAGGATCAATACTAAAATCCCCAAAATAATAATCCCTGATCCGCCACTGATCAATGCTATTCTTATGGGAGAAAGTGACGCAACCTCTCTGTGAAGACGAACAATGTGAGGGAATGTTCCAAACTTGGCAGCGAGGAGGATCAAATGATAAACTAGAAAAATTTGTCAACCCTCTAAAATAATAATCCCCGATCCACCACTGATCAATACTATTCTTATGAGACAAAGTGACCACTGGCTCTATGGGAAGGATCAATGTGGGAGAAAGTGACCAAACTCCGCAGTGAGGAGGATCAATGATATAACTCGAAATAATTGTCAACTTCCCAAAATAATATTTCTCGACCACCACTGACTCTCTTTGACAATTCTTAGCATCATTCCATGGGAGAAAATAACCCGCCTCAATAGAAAGGAGGGTGTGCAAGATAAAACTTGAAAGAAATGCCAAACACCCAATAATATTTCCTGATCCGCCACTGATCAATGCTTTTCTTCTGGAAAAAGGGACCACTTCACCAGTTAAGAGAAACGATGTGGGAGAAAGTTACCCAACTCCGAAGTGAGGAGGATCTATGCTAAGACCCCCAAAATAATATTCCACGAGCCGCCACTGATCAATGCTATTGTTATGAGCGAAAGTGACATTAATTTCAAGTGAGGAGGATCAATGCTAAAACTCGAAAAAATGTTAACCCCAAAAAAATATTTCTGATCCGCCACTGAATCACTTTGAGAACTCTTAATACTAAATGTATGGGTGAAAGTTACCCGTCTCAATAGTAAGGAGAGCCAAGATCAAACTTGAAAGAAACGTTAAACACCCAAAATAATATTCCTGATCCGCCACTGATCAATCTATTTTTAATGGAGAAAATGACCACCTTTCTTGTGGAAACGAAAATGTTGGAGAAAAGTGACCAAATCTCCGCAGTGAGGAGGATCATGATATAACTCGAAATAATTGTCAACCCCCAAATAATATTATCCCGAGCCACCACTGATTCTCTTGACAATTCTTAGTATCATTCGCATGGGAGACAATTAACCGCTCAATAGAAAGGAGGGTGCAAGATAAAACTTGAAAGAAATGCAACACCCAAAATAATATTCCACGAGCCGCCACTGATCAATGCTATTCTTATGAGAGAAAGTGACCCACTAGTTCTATGGGAAGGATCAATTTGGGAGAAAGTGACCAAACTCCGCAGTGAGGAGGAGGATCAATGATAAACTCGAAATAATGTCACTCCCAAAATAATATTTCCGACCACCACTGATCATCTCTTTGACAATTCTTAGTCATCATTACATGGGAGACCAAAATAAACCCGCCTCCATAGAAATGGAGGTGATCCCTGTCAGGGAAGATAAAACTTGAAGAAAGTACCAAACTCCAAAGATAATATTTCTGATCAAGCCCTGATAAAAATGCTTAACTTCTGGAAAAAATTCGACCCACTATCACCAGTTAAGAGAAACGATGTGGGAGAAATGTTACCCAACTCCGAAGTGAGGAGGATCTTGCTAAGACCCCCAAAATAATATTCCACGAGCCGCCACTGATCAATGCTATTGTTATGAGCGAAAGTGACATTAATTTCAAGTGAGGAGGATCAATGCTAAAACTCGAAAAAATGGTTAACCCCAAAAAAATATTTCCTGATCCGCCACTGAATCACTTTGAGAACTCTTAATACTAAATGTATGGGTGAAAGTTACCCGTCTCAATAGTAAGGAGTAGCCCAAGATCAAACTTGAAAGAAATGTTAAACACCCAAAATAATATTTCCTGATCCGCCACTGATCAATTCTATTTTTAATGGAGAAAGTGACCTACCTTTCTTGTGAAAACGAACAATGTGAGAAAAGTGACCAAACTCCGCAGTGAGGAGGATCAAAAAACTAAATAATTTCACCCCAAAATAATATTCCCGAGCCACCACTGATTCTCTTGACATTCTTAGTATCAATCGCATGGGAGACAATTAAACCGCCTCAATGAGGAGGGTGAAGATAAAACTTGAAAAAAATTTGCCAAACACCCAAAATAATAATTCCACGATCCGCCACTGATCAATGCTATTCTTATGAGAAAAGTGACCACTAGTGTCTATGGGAAGATCAATTGTGGGAGAAAGTACCAAACTCCGCAGTGAGGGGATCAATGCTAAACCCCAAATAATTTCCCAAGCCGCCACAGATCAATGCATTTATGATCGAAAGTGACACTTTAATTTCTGTGAGGCAATCAATGCTAATACTCGAAAATTGTAACCCCCCAATAAAAGAGCAAGATAACTTAAAGAAATGCCACACCAAAATAATTTTCCATCGCATGAGATCAATGCTTACTTCTGGGACCCAAAAGGACCCACTTCACCAGTTAGAGAACGATGTGGGAGAAGTTACCCAACTCCGAAGTGAGGAGGATCTTGCTAAGACCCCAAAATAAATTCCACGAGCCGCCACTGATCAATGCTATTGTTATGAGCGAAAGTGACATTAATTTCAAGTGAGGAGGATCAATGCTAAAACTCGAAAAAATGGTTAACCCAAAAAAATATTTCCTGATCCGCCACTGAATCACTTTGAAACTCTTAATACTAAATGTATGGGTGAAAGTTACCCGTCTCAATAGTAAGGAGAGCCCAAGATCAACTGAAAGAAAGTTAAACACCAAAATAATATTTCCTGATCCGCACTGATCAATTCATTTTAATGGAAAATGACCTACCTTCTTGTGAAACGAACAATGTGAGAAAAAGTGACAAACTCCGCAGTGAGGAGATCAATGATATAACTCGAAATATTGTCAACCTCCAAAAAAAAGGGCCCCAAAAAAAAAAAAAAAAAAGGGGGAAAAAAATTTCCCCAAAAAAAACCCAAAAATTTTTGGGGAAAAATTTTCCAAAAAAAATTTAAAAAAAAACCCCCAACCCCCAAAAAAGGGGGGGGGGGGAAAAAAAAAAAAAAAAAGGGGAAAAGGAAAAACCCAAAAAAGGGGGAACCGAAGAAAAGCATTGATCAGTGGCGGATCAGGAAATATTATTTTGGGTGTTTGGCATTTCTTTCAAGTTTTATCTTACACCCTCCTTTCTATTGAGGCGGGTTATTTTCTCCCATGTGAATGATGCTAAGAATTGTCAAAGAGAGTCAGTGGTGGATCGAGAAATATTATTTTGGGAAGTTGACAATTATTTCGAGTTATATCATTGATCCTCCTCACTGCGGAGTTTGGTCACTTTCTCCCACATTGATCCTTCCCATAGAGCCAGTGGTCACTTTGTCTCATAAGAATAGTATTGATCAGTGGTGGATCGGGGATTATTATTTTAGAGGGTTGACAAATTTTTCTAGTTTTATCATTGATCCTCCTCGCTGCCAAGTTTGGAAACATTCCCTCACATTGTTCGTCTTCACAGAGAGGTTGCGTCACTTTCTCCCATAAGAATAGCATTGATCAGTGGCGGATCAGGGATTATTATTTTGGGGGATTTTAGTATTGATCCTCCTCACTGCGAATTTGGGTCACTTTCTCCCACATCGATCCTTCCCATAGAACCAGTGGGTCACTTTCTCTCATAAGAATAGCATTGATCAGTGGCGGCTCGTGGAATATTATTTTGGGTGTTTGGCATTTCTTTCAAGTTTGATCTTGGGCTCTCCTTACTATTGAGACGGGTAACTTTCACCCATACATTTAGTATTAAGAGTTCTAAAAGTGATTCAGTGGCGGATCAGGAAATATTTTTTTGGGTTAACAATTTTTTCGAGTTTTAGCATTGATCATCCTCACTTGAAATTAATGTCACTTTCTCTCATAACAATAGCATTGATCAGTGACGGCTCGTGGAATATTATTTTGGGGTCTTAGCATAGATCCTCCTCACTTCGGAGTTGGGTAACTTTCTCCCACATCGTTTCTCTTAACTGGTGAAGTGGGTCCCTTTTTACCAGAAGAAAAGCATTGATCAGTGGCGGATCAGGAAATATTACTTTGGGTGTTTGGCGTTTCTTTCAAGTTTTAGCTTGCACCCTCCTTTCTATTGAGGCGGGTTATTGTCTCCCATGCGAATGATACTAAGAATTGTCAAAGAGAATCAGTGGTGGCTCGGGAAATATTATTTTGGGAGGTTGACAATTATTTCGAGTTATATCATTGATCCTCCTCACTGCGGAGTTTGGTCACTTTTTCTCACATTGTTCGTTTTCACAAGAAAGGTAGGTCACTTTCTCCATTAAAAATTGAATTGATCAGTGGCGGATCAGGAAATATTATTTTAGGTGTTTAACATTTCTTTCAAGTTTGATCTTGGGCTCTCCTTACTATTGAGACGGGTAACTTTCACCCATACATTTAGTATTAAGAGTTCTCAAAGTGATTCAGTGGCGGATCAGGAAATATTTTTTTTGGGGTAACCATTTTTTCGAGTTTTAGCATTGATCCTCCTCACTTGAAATTAATGTCACTTTCGCTCATAACAATAGCATTGATCAGTGGCGGCTCGTGGAATATTATTTTGGGGGTCTTAGCAAAGATCCTCCTCACTTCGGAGTTGGGTAACATTCTCCCACATCGTTTCTCTTAACTGGTGAAGTGGGTTCCTTTTTCCCCAGAAGAAAAGCATTGATCAGTGGCGGATCAGGAAATATTTTTCGGGGTTAGCCATTTTTTCGAGTTTAAGCATTGATCCTCCTCACTGCGAAGTTGGGTTACTTTCTCCCAAATTGATCCTTCCCATAGAGTCAGTGGATCACTTTCTCTTATAAGAATAGTATGGCTGAGTGGCGAATCGGGGAATATTATTTTGGGTGGAGGTTGACAATCCTTTCGAGTTTTAGCATTGATCTGCCTCACTGGAAATTAATGTCACTTTCGCTTTTAAGAATAGCATTGATCAGTGGCGGCTTGGGGAAATATTATTTTGGGGGTTTTAGTATTGATCCTCCTCACTGTGAATTTGGTTCACTCTCACTCCATCAATCCTTCCCATAGAGCCATTGGGTAATTTTCTCTCATAAGAATAGCATTGATCAGTGGCGGCTCGTGGAATATTATTTTGGGGGCCTTAGCAATGATCCTTATCACTACGAAGATGGGTCACTCTCTCTCACATTAATCCTTCTCATAGAGCCAGTGGGTGACTTTCTTATAAGAAGAGCATTGATCAGTGGTGGATAGGGGGTATTATTATTATTTTTTTTTTTTTAGCATTGATCCTCCTCACTACGAAGTTGGGTCACTTTCTCCAATATTTGTCCTTATCATAGAGAAGGTGGGTCACTTTTCTCATAAGAATAGCATTGCTCAGTGACGGATCAGGAAAAAATAATTTGGGAGGGGAGGAGGCAGAACGAAGGGGGTAAACCAGGAGTTTATAAAATAGTTACACCATTCATTTGATAAAATTTTTATAAATCCCTAACATTTTATTATAATATTACCACGTATTGGATGTTACTCGTTTAGCCGTTTATTAAAACTTTTCCCAAGAGGCACTTCGAGAAGCGAGTAACGTCACCTCCCACCTATAACTAATTTTGATTGGAAAATCTATGCTAACAATATTTGCAATAGTATGATTCACCATTGTGTCTGGTCAGTGAGCTTAGCAATCTGCCGAAGTTCTTAATAAGGCAATAATGTCCCCCATCCACATTTGAAAGAAACAACAAATCCACATGATTTTCACGACTAACCTTAGTTATCCTTAAAGGGAATATTTCCCCTTGGTAGCCATACACATTAATAGATGCATTATTTTGTTTTTCAAATTTAGCTATTTGCGGTATTTGCACAGGATATTCAATACCATCCATTTTTAGTTTACTTTCCAGTGATATATACTTACTCACTCGATTAGCGTGCTTGTCAGCTGGGTATAGAAATGCTAGCACAGACCAAAGAATACATTTACTGTCGGCATTTCTTATATTAATTAGGGCAAATTTATTTCTCAACTCTTCTGGTGATGGAATATAGCTAGAAGCAGCAAAAGGAATATATTTAGCTAGTTTAAGTTCAAAGTATTTCACACGGTCCTCAGACCAACCACTTCCCTTGTGGTGGAAAGAAGAAGCTGCTTCAATCGTGTAAGTGCATGCACCCTCAATCTGCGATTTTAATGCGTCAGGACTTAGAGTGACGATACACTTACTGCGAAAGTAAGGAGTGATTGTTTCCTCTCCCTCCCCTCCAACACGAGAGTACTCTACACAATCAGATGTATACCATTTTAGATTACCCATTACACTAAGTTTTTGGGTAAGCGTTGCTTCCAACTTTCTTTTAATTTCGTTAATAAAGAGTAAAAATAGCGTGTCTTTCGAGAGAGAGATCTTGATGATTTTGACTGTACCATTCAAAGCTTCTGAGCAATTACAGGAGTCGTAATCTTCATCAACATCGAGATTCTCAATAGATTCCTGCTCTCTTGACTTTGAAACGTCGGCAACATTCCCCAGTGGTGTTGCTCCTGTTGCAGTACAGTTATTTAGCCTGTGTCGTAATAGATTATCCCGCCGTGAAAATATTTTTCTGCATTTATTACACTCCAATGACTTCACCTCCCGACTATGTGAGGAAATATGTCGCCGTAAGTTATCACTCCTATTAAAAAACGTGTCCACACTCATCACACTTTTTAAGTCCACCCCTCGTGTTGTAAACATATATGACGTGCCAGGTTGGTAAGCTTTCAACCTTGGTTAAAGATTTTGAACAGTTCTTAGAACCATACTAGACGAGCTTCACGTTTATGTCTGCGTGTTCACCAATGGACATATAAGGGTTTATTTAAAAAATACACTGGCTCTATCTCTCTCTCTCTCTCTATATATATATATATATATATATATATATACTCTAGAGCGGCGTATCAGGACACTTTTACCACTGAGAGAGTGTGTATTGTGACGATTCTGTCAAAACACGTGACGTAATCAGTCACCTTGATTTATGTTGCTTTCATTGCTTATACACCGTTTTTGCTAAGAAGGGAGAAACTTCTCATCCTGTGAGGTATAGTCCAAAGGTCCAAATTGTCAATGTAAAAATACCTAGATGGTAAAAAATTATATTCTCTCCTGATGTTTTTAATTAGGTAAAAGTGATTATATGTTGTTTTTTTTTCATGCTATCACAATTTTATAATTCATGTTGCACTCTAATCTTAATTACTTGTATTGGTCACAAGACCTAAAAAAAAAAAAATTACTATGTTGTTGTGCCTGCGAGTTATGAATATTTTAAATTAATTAATTAATTGTTGATTGTCAATAAAAAACTAGAAATAAAATGTTTGTTTTTTTTAATTCCTAGAATATGTTGTGACAATATACACGTGTAAACAATGCCAGAATGGTAAATGTGAGTAGTTTATAATTTTAACTAATGTAAGGTGTCGCGCGCGCGCGCAACACACACACACACACACACACACATACATATTCATTTATAAATTATAATTGATGTGACGTTATATTGCTACCCCGCCAAATAGCTATTAGTTCCTTCATACCAAGAACGTTCTATCATTTCTCAATTATCGAAAACAGATATTGCCTCAGGCTATGAAGGAACTAATAACTATTTGGCGGGGTAGCAATATAACGTCACATCAATTATAATTTATAAATGAATATGTATGTGTGTGTGTGTGTGTGTGTGTGCGCGCGCGCGCACGCGCGACACCTTACATTAGTTAAAATTATAAACTACTCACATTTACCATTCTGGCATTGTTTACACGTGTATATTGTCACAACATATTCTAGGAATTAAAAAAAACAAACATTTTATTTCTAGTTTTTTATTGACAATCAACAATTAATTAATTAATTTAAAATATTCATAACTCGCAGGCACGACAACATAGTAATTTTTTTTTTTAGGTCTTGTGACCAATACAAGTAATTAAGATTAGAGTGCAACATGAATTATAAAATTGTGATAGCATGAAAAAAAAACAACATATAATCACTTTTACCTAATTAAAAACATCAGGAGAGAATATAATTTTTTACCATCTAGGTATTTTTACATTGACAATTTGGACCTTTGGACTATACCTCACAGGATGAGAAGTTTCTCCCTTCTTAGCAAAAACGGTGTATAAGCAATGAAAGCAACATAAATCAAGGTGACTGATTACGTCACGTGTTTTGACAGAATCGTCACAATACACACTCTCTCAGTGGTAAAAGTGTCCTGATACGCCGCTCTAGAGTATATATATATATATATATATATATATAGAGAGAGAGAGAGAGATAGAGCCAGTGTATTTTTTAAATAAACCCTTATATGTCCATTGGTGAACACGCAGACATAAACGTGAAGCTCGTCTAGTATGGTTCTAAGAACTGTTCAAAATCTTTAACCAAGGTTGAAAGCTTACCAACCTGGCACGTCATATATGTTTACAACACGAGGGGTGGACTTAAAAAGTGTGATGAGTGTGGACACGTTTTTAATAGGAGTGATAACTTACGGCGACATATTTCCTCACATAGTCGGGAGGTGAAGTCATTGGAGTGTAATAAATGCAGAAAAATATTTTCACGGCGGGATAATCTATTACGACACAGGCTAAATAACTGTACTGCAACAGGAGCAACACCACTGGGGAATGTTGCCGACGTTTCAAAGTCAAGAGAGCAGGAATCTATTGAGAATCTCGATGTTGATGAAGATTACGACTCCTGTAATTGCTCAGAAGCTTTGAATGGTACAGTCAAAATCATCAAGATCTCTCTCTCGAAAGACACGCTATTTTTACTCTTTATTAACGAAATTAAAAGAAAGTTGGAAGCAACGCTTACCCAAAAACTTAGTGTAATGGGTAATCTAAAATGGTATACATCTGATTGTGTAGAGTACTCTCGTGTTGGAGGGGAGGGAGAGGAAACAATCACTCCTTACTTTCGCAGTAAGTGTATCGTCACTCTAAGTCCTGACGCATTAAAATCGCAGATTGAGGGTGCATGCACTTACACGATTGAAGCAGCTTCTTCTTTCCACCACAAGGGAAGTGGTTGGTCTGAGGACCGTGTGAAATACTTTGAACTTAAACTAGCTAAATATATTCCTTTTGCTGCTTCTAGCTATATTCCATCACCAGAAGAGTTGAGAAATAAATTTGCCCTAATTAATATAAAAATGCCGACAGTAAATGTATTCTTTGGTCTGTGCTAGCATTTCTATACCCAGCTGACAAGCACGCTAATCGAGTGAGTAAGTATATATCACTGGAAAGTAAACTAAAAATGGATGGTATTGAATATCCTGTGCAAATACCGCAAATAGCTAAATTTGAAAAACAAAATAATGCATCTATTAATGTGTATGGCTACCAAGGGGAAATATTCCCTTTAAGGATAACTAAGGTTAGTCGTGAAAATCATGTGGATTTGTTGTTTCTTTCAAATGTGGATGGGGGACATTATTGCCTTATTAAGAACTTCGGCAGATTGCTAAGCTCACTGACCAGACACAATGGTGAATCATACTATTGCAAATATTGTTAGCATAGATTTTCCAATCAAAATTAGTTATAGGTGGGAGGTGACGTTACTCGCTTCCTCGAAGTGCCTCTTGGGAAAAGTTTTAATAAACGGCTAAACGAGTAACATCCAATACGTGGTAATATTATAATAAAATGTTAGGGATTTATAAAAATTTTATCAAATGAATGGTGTAACTATTTTATAAACTCCTGGTTTACCCCCTTCGTTCTGCCTCCTCCCCTCCCAAATTATTTTTTCCTGATCCGTCACTGAGCAATGCTATTCTTATGAGAAAAGTGACCCACCTTCTCTATGATAAGGACAAATATTGGAGAAAGTGACCCAACTTCGTAGTGAGGAGGATCAATGCTAAAAAAAATAAAAATAATAATAATACCCCCTATCCACCACTGATCAATGCTCTTCTTATAAGAAAGTCACCCACTGGCTCTATGAGAAGGATTAATGTGAGAGAGAGTGACCCATCTTCGTAGTGATAAGGATCATTGCTAAGGCCCCCAAAATAATATTCCACGAGCCGCCACTGATCAATGCTATTCTTATGAGAGAAAATTACCCAATGGCTCTATGGGAAGGATTGATGGAGTGAGAGTGAACCAAATTCACAGTGAGGAGGATCAATACTAAAACCCCCAAAATAATATTTCCCCAAGCCGCCACTGATCAATGCTATTCTTATGAGCGAAAGTGACATTAATTTCCAGTGAGGCAGATCAATGCTAAAACTCGAAAGGATTGTCAACCTCCACCCAAAATAATATTCCCCGATTCGCCACTCAGCCATACTATTCTTATAAGAGAAAGTGATCCACTGACTCTATGGGAAGGATCAATTTGGGAGAAAGTAACCCAACTTCGCAGTGAGGAGGATCAATGCTTAAACTCGAAAAAATGGCTAACCCCGAAAAATATTTCCTGATCCGCCACTGATCAATGCTTTTCTTCTGGGGAAAAAGGAACCCACTTCACCAGTTAAGAGAAACGATGTGGGAGAATGTTACCCAACTCCGAAGTGAGGAGGATCTTTGCTAAGACCCCCAAAATAATATTCCACGAGCCGCCACTGATCAATGCTATTGTTATGAGCGAAAGTGACATTAATTTCAAGTGAGGAGGATCAATGCTAAAACTCGAAAAAATGGTTACCCCAAAAAAAATATTTCCTGATCCGCCACTGAATCACTTTGAGAACTCTTAATACTAAATGTATGGGTGAAAGTTACCCGTCTCAATAGTAAGGAGAGCCCAAGATCAAACTTGAAAGAAATGTTAAACACCTAAAATAATATTTCCTGATCCGCCACTGATCAATTCAATTTTTAATGGAGAAAGTGACCTACCTTTCTTGTGAAAACGAACAATGTGAGAAAAAGTGACCAAACTCCGCAGTGAGGAGGATCAATGATATAACTCGAAATAATTGTCAACCTCCCAAAATAATATTTCCCGAGCCACCACTGATTCTCTTTGACAATTCTTAGTATCATTCGCATGGGAGACAATAACCCGCCTCAATAGAAAGGAGGGTGCAAGCTAAAACTTGAAAGAAACGCCAAACACCCAAAGTAATATTTCCTGATCCGCCACTGATCAATGCTTTTCTTCTGGTAAAAAGGGACCCACTTCACCAGTTAAGAGAAACGATGTGGGAGAAAGTTACCCAACTCCGAAGTGAGGAGGATCTATGCTAAGACCCCCAAAATAATATTCCACGAGCCGTCACTGATCAATGCTATTGTTATGAGAGAAAGTGACATTAATTTCAAGTGAGGATGATCAATGCTAAAACTCGAAAAAATTGTTAACCCCAAAAAAATATTTCCTGATCCGCCACTGAATCACTTTTAGAACTCTTAATACTAAATGTATGGGTGAAAGTTACCCGTCTCAATAGTAAGGAGAGCCCAAGATCAAACTTGAAAGAAATGCCAAACACCCAAAATAATATTCCACGAGCCGCCACTGATCAATGCTATTCTTATGAGAGAAAGTGACCCACTGGTTCTATGGGAAGGATCGATGTGGGAGAAAGTGACCCAAATTCGCAGTGAGGAGGATCAATACTAAAATCCCCCAAAATAATAATCCCTGATCCGCCACTGATCAATGCTATTCTTATGGGAGAAAGTGACGCAACCTCTCTGTGAAGACGAACAATGTGAGGGAATGTTTCCAAACTTGGCAGCGAGGAGGATCAATGATAAAACTAGAAAAATTTGTCAACCCTCTAAAATAATAATCCCCGATCCACCACTGATCAATACTATTCTTATGAGACAAAGTGACCACTGGCTCTATGGGAAGGATCAATGTGGGAGAAAGTGACCAAACTCCGCAGTGAGGAGGATCAATGATATAACTCGAAATAATTGTCAACTTCCCAAAATAATATTTCTCGATCCACCACTGACTCTCTTTGACAATTCTTAGCATCATTCACATGGGAGAAAATAACCCGCCTCAATAGAAAGGAGGGTGTAAGATAAAACTTGAAAGAAATGCCAAACACCCAAAATAATATTTCCTGATCCGCCACTGATCAATGCTTTTCTTCTGGGAAAAAGGGACCCACTTCACCAGTTAAGAGAAACGATGTGGGAGAAAGTTACCCAACTCCGAAGTGAGGAGGATCTATGCTAAGACCCCCAAAATAATATTCCACGAGCCGCCACTGATCAATGCTATTGTTATGAGCGAAAGTGACATTAATTTCAAGTGAGGAGGATCAATGCTAAAACTCGAAAAAATGGTTAACCCCAAAAAAATATTTCCTGATCCGCCACTGAATCACTTTGAGAACTCTTAATACTAAATGTATGGGTGAAAGTTACCCGTCTCAATAGTAAGGAGAGCCCAAGATCAAACTTGAAAGAAACGTTAAACACCCAAAATAATATTTCCTGATCCGCCACTGATCAATTCTATTTTTAATGGAGAAAATGACCTACCTTTCTTGTGAAAACGAACAATGTGAGAAAAAGTGACCAAACTCCGCAGTGAGGAGGATCAATGATATAACTCGAAATAATTGTCAACCTCCCAAAATAATATTTCCCGAGCCACCACTGATTCTCTTTGACAATTCTTAGTATCATTCGCATGGGAGAAATTAACCCGCCTCAATAGAAAGGAGGGTGCAAGATAAAACTTGAAAGAAATGCCAAACACCCAAAATAATATTCCACGAGCCGCCACTGATCAATGCTATTCTTATGAGAGAAAGTGACCCACTAGTTCTATGGGAAGGATCAATTTGGGAGAAAGTGACCCAAATTCGCAGTGAGGAGGATCAATACTAAAAACCCCAAAATAATATTTCCCCAAGCCGCCACTGATCAATGCTATTCTTATGAGCGAAAGTGACATTAATTTCCAGTGAGGCAGATCAATGCTAAAACTCGAAAGGATTGTCAACCTCCACCCAAAATAATATTCCCCGATCCGCCACTCAGCCATACTATTCTTATAAGAGAAAGTGATCCACTGACTCTATGGGAAGGATCAATTTGGGAGAAAGTAACCCAACTTCGCAGTGAGGAGGATCAATGCTTAAACTCGAAAAAATGGCTAACCCCGAAAAATATTTCCTGATCCGCCACTGATCACCAGTTAAGAGAAACGATGTGGGAGAATGTTACCCAACTCCGAAGTGAGGAGGATCTTTGCTAAGACCCCCAAAATAATATTCCACGAGCCGCCACTGATCAATGCTATTGTTATGAGCGAAAGTGACATTAATTTCAAGTGAGGAGGATCAATGCTAAAACTCGAAAAATGGTTAACCCCAAAAAAATATTTCCTGATCCGCCACTGAATCACTTTGAGAACTCTTAATACTAAATGTATGGGTGAAAGTTACCCGTCTCAATAGTAAGGAGAGCCCAAGATCAAACTTGAAAGAAATGTTAAACACCTAAAATAATATTTCCTGATCCGCCACTGATCAATTCAATTTTTAATGGAGAAAGTGACCTACCTTTCTTGTGAAAACGAACAATGTGAGAAAAAGTGACCAAACTCCGCAGTGAGGAGGATCAATGATATAACTCGAAATAATTGTCAACCTCCCAAAATAATATTTCCCGAGCCACCACTGATTCTCTTTGACAATTCTTAGTATCATTCGCATGGGAGACAATAACCCGCCTCAATAGAAAGGAGGGTGCAAGCTAAAACTTGAAAGAAACGCCAAACACCCAAAGTAATATTTCCTGATCCGCCACTGATCAATGCTTTTCTTCTGGTAAAAAGGGACCCACTTCACCAGTTAAGAGAAACGATGTGGGAGAAAGTTACCCAACTCCGAAGTGAGGAGGATCTATGCTAAGACCCCCAAAATAATATTCCACGAGCCGCCACTGATCAATGCTATTGTTATGAGAGAAAGTGACATTAATTTCAAGTGAGGAGGATCAATGCTAAAACTCGAAAAAATTGTTAACCCCAAAAAAATATTTCCTGATCCGCCACTGAATCACTTTTAGAACTCTTAATACTAAATGTATGGGTGAAAGTTACCCGTCTCAATAGTAAGGAGAGCCCAAGATCAAACTTGAAAGAAATGCCAAACACCCAAAATAATATTCCACGAGCCGCCACTGATCAATGCTATTCTTATGAGAGAAAGTGACCCACTGGTTCTATGGGAAGGATCAATTTGGGAGAAAGTGACCCAAATTCGCAGTGAGGAGGATCAATACTAAAAACCCCAAAATAATAATCCCTGATCCGCCACTGATCAATGCTATTCTTATGGGAGAAAGTAACGCAACCCCTCTGTGAAGACGAACAATGTGAGGGAAAGTTTCCAAACTTGGCAGCGAGGATGATCAAAGATACAACTAGAAAAATTTGTCAACCCTCTAAAATAATAATCCCGATCCACCACTGATCAATACTATTCTTATGAGACAAAGTGACCACTGGCTCTATGGGAAGGATCAATGTGGGAGAAAGTGACCAAACTCCGAAGTGAGGAGGATCATAGCTAAACCCCCCCAAAACAATATTCCCTCATCCGCCACTGATCAATGCTATTCTAATGGGAGAAAGTGACCCACCTTCCCTGTGAAGACGAGCAATGGGATAGAAAGTGACCAAACTCCTCAGTGAGGAGGATCAATGCTATTCTTATGGGTGAAAGTGATCCTCCTCTTAAAATGAGGAGGATCAATGTTAACCTTATGGGAGAAAGTGGTCTGAAACTGTCATTTTAACCACTACTGATAAAACACATTTTTCTTACAACTGTACAAAAGTGTATCAGTAGGACTTTTATTCAACACGAATGCCACCCGCTTTAGTGGCCAAACCATCTGAGGCATGACTCTCATGTTAGACAGGCAAGGTTTGAATCCCGGTCGTGTCCACTGAGTGTTTTTTTAACGGTTTACCACCCTTCTTTCACGTAAATGCAGGTATATTATCTCTAAAATGCTTCTTTTCTCATCCCTACTTCATTATAGTAATTATTATAAATGAATACCACCTGAACAGGTAGTAAGATGCGATGATAGCATACATAAGGTTGTATCCTGATTGCGAACAGGACAAAGTTCGTCTAGAACGCGAACACACTCAAAATGCTGTGGCCACCTAAATATCCAGTGTCCAGATTGCGAACAAATAAAAGAGCAACTCGCGGGAATTACTACGTGAGGGTGTTGACAAGGGTGGAAGGGGTTGCTGACAACACCCACCGGCCACCGGAGCTTTCCTCCTAACCAAGCATAGCCTAACCTTACCTTACCTAACCTAAAAACCTAACCTAATCACACCTAGCCTAACCTAACCTAGAAATACTTCAAATTAGAGGTGAGATGGTACATCAAACAAGACTTGTCCGCAAACTAAACTACTTATCATATGTCAAAAGCAGATAATCCTCTCCAGGTATCCACGTGTTCGCAATCTGGACTGTTTGCAATCAGGACGACATAAAAAAAAAGATGGTTCATTAATGACTTGATCTTAAGGGTTGGGCTGAGGAAGGAAATTTTACAGGAGACGCACCCGCTTTAGGGAGAAGATATAATAAGATAGCCAAATTGAAAGTTACATACCCTCAATACACCCGGTTAGGAAACAAATCCTAAGCCACATCAACAACAAAAAAGTGCGCTACGAGTCTAATGGCTTAGACCACTCGACCACCACTGCGGGTGCCAATCATTTTTCAACATAATGCGTGCCAGGCTTGCATAGAGAGAAAAGGGCGGTGTTTTTGCAGGGTTTTTTTTAACCAAATGTTTTTTGGCCAAAATAAAAAAATATTACTCTCTATATCAACAGTTGTTGAATATCTTCCATAAATATAGCTGCATTAGATGACAACAATTTTAAATGAAGAGAACAAGTTGTCATACAATTCCAAGGCACCCTTGACAGAATTTTCAAGAACTGTTTAGGTCACCATGTGAAGAAAATTAAACTCTTATGTTTCTACCGGAGGAATATTTTATATCTTTTGACAAAAAAAAATTAGATACAAATTGCAAAAACACTGCCCTTATCTCGTGTTCTCTGTACTCTCACCTTAAGGTTTTAATCTTATTATATAAAATGTAAGTCATTATTCTTGAGTGTCTTATATACAAACTGAACTATGTTTTTTAGCCATAGTTTTGACAAAGCGGCTGTTAACTACTTTAACCTAGGTGATAGGGATAAAGAGGGTAGATAAGAGGAAAATCAAAACCATTAGCTTGAAAATAGGGTGAATAGTCCTAATTTAAAAGTATAATCCTCATTACACTAAACCAAGATTCAAACAATATGAGCCACGATCTCTCTGGTCAAGAGTAAAGCGCGCGAGCACTGAGGCATCATTCGTTTCAGTCAGACTGGCAGTCTTGAATGAAACTAAGATCGGGGTTTGAATTTTGGTTGGGTCTTTTGAGGATGGTTTTTCCCAAAATTGTTCTCTACTTACCCTCCACGCAAATGCAGGTACACATCCTGTAAATTCAACCTTACTCATACTTAACCAACTAGCTCAATTAGTATAAAGGTGTATAACCCAAACAGGTAGTGAAACGAGATGCTAAAATATATATATATTTGTGCAGTGATAATACTAGCCGTATGAGAACATGAAACTGGAGTAAATACGAGACGAGCGCGCGCATACGGTCAGTATTAATGTCAATCTCTCCCACCACTTGCAATACTGATAGACTGATACTGATGAGATCAGAAAATTCTGATTACTTCAGTATTCTCACCAGTCCTGCCATCAGTCCATCAGTATTGCCCCTACATGATCATTATTACTGTCACTATTTTTAAGACTGAGAATCTGACTGATCGCCCCCATAAGGACTCGTCTCACGACCGATTAGCCGGAATATTAACTACACGATTACGCTATAGCCAGAAAACGTATCAAAGTGAGGTATCCTCCATTATTTACTTGACAACAGTGAGATTGTGAATGATGATAGTATTTTAGAAGGTAAAATCACTGGTCTCATATTTCACTGTTTTGTAATGAAGACTACAGAACCCCGCATAGCGATGAGACTCTTGGTTCTAGTTGTATTATTGTTCCAGGCTACCCGTGAAGTAAGAGCGGCTATTAGATTTGAAAAGAACGAGGAGTTGGGTAGTAAGCAATGGTTCAAAGTTTTACTTCACCTCTCTTACAGGTCCTGCCTGTGTTTCTAACATCTGCCCGGGGAGTCCCCCAACTGGACAAATTGATCCTATCTATCACAAGGAGGTATTTCCTGCTACATTCCTTCCGCTATACCTAACTCTTGACCTTTAGTCGGGACACTATAGTCACGAAAAGTGAAATTATTTTTTTTTTCATTTGAATACTTTGAGATTTCTTTCGCTTATAAATAAAATTTGGCAAGAGGAATAGAAAAAAAAAAAGGTATCTTGTTAAAAAGAAGGATACAAAGAGATGTTCAGAGACATTGATTTTTCTATTCTCTTTTGGTTTTCTTTAAAGAAATCCTCCTCTTTCCATTTTCTTCCTTCTTCCCCCCTTCCCCCCTCTTCTTTTTGGAACAGGAAAGTGCTCGTTATTTCAACACGGCAAGGCGCTCGAGTAAAAGAAAAAGTATTTTTCGATTTCCACGTGGTTGATTTGCGCTGATATTGGAATATTTTCACAACGTCGCGTTTGATTACATTCTCCCCTCTAGGGCTATTCAAGTAGCAAGGGGTATGAAGGTTGATAGATATATTCTTTAATAGAAATTTTTTTTAATCGTTTCAATTAATTCCAGTAGATTTATACAATAAATTATTGGTGGTAAATATAATTATTTTGGTTTTGTGTTTTGTTCCGATTTCCCTGAATGTATATTTATATAAAAGTAAGGAAACATAATAACTCTAGAAACTAGTATTAATGTTTTCTTCTATAGGCAATGCAGGTCTTCTGTAGTGCGCAGTTGCAGATATTATCCGCTTGAGACAGAATTACAATTTTTATTTACAAAGTTTATGGAAATGTATATGAAGTTTTGTTTGTATCAATAATAGTGTATTAGTATATTATTTATTATTATTAATAATGTTTATATTACAATATTAACCCCCTTTTAAATATACATTGGGTAAAATCCCTTGAGTAGTTTGGGGTCGGAATTATGATATGTCAAACTGAAGATGATTTCACAAGTGAGTGAAAACAGATTTTCCCCCTTCTCTATAGATGCGAATGTGTTTGCCCTTTCTTAAACAATAACCTCAATAACCCATACCTTATTAAATTGATTATAATATAACAAATGGTTTATAAGCTTTGTTTTACGTTCGCTAACAATTACGATTAAATCACTAAACACCGCGTAGCCCTGCACTAAAATGATGAATGAAACAGCACTAATAGCTCACAACTAGTGGACAGACTTCTAGGTATGTTTCAAACGGCTGTGTTTTACCTTGCCAAGAGGACATAAGCTCACATCTCCTACTGTTATCAGTAGGATTCATAGGTGCTAAGCTCAACAGGGGAATATTTTTACATGTTATTACCATGCCTGGAAACTGTGTTTTGTCTATCAGCTACTTTTACTAATTTAAATCAAAAGTTTAAAGATACGAAAAGTTTCTAAGAGTAAGTGAACCTGTATTTTCCTGGAACTATGATAAAAACCAACTTCAGTTAATAATTTTTGTATTGGGTGAATTTTACGTGCACTTTTCGAACATACAGATTATATCAACAAACCAATTAAAAACTATCTTAGTACTAATAAAAAAAAACACAACATTCAGTCCTCCACACAACAATCTACCAATAATAAATCTTCGACCATGCCAGGAATGGAACCAGGGCCCCCTAACTCAGTTGGCAGAGGCGCTATCGACTATGGTAAGGTGTCAAACTCATGCCAGTGAATTCGACCAAGATTTGAAGCACAGCCTGATTACTAACGGTGACAAAGTGTAATGAGAGTATAACGCTTTAGGTAGAATTGACTAAACGTTGTACGTTGTACATAATACAATATTTATGTGAATGAGATGAACTCACATTAACTATTCAGTTTTCAACATCACTAACTGTCTTTAAACGCTGTACTCTTCAAGTCCTGGCAGAGTGTAAATCGAGCTACATATTCTTATTATTCAAACCGCAACCACTCATAAATGGGAGGTGCTATTGGCTCATAGTTGTTTTTTTGTTAAATTTGAGCTATTATAATTTTTTTTCAGATAATCTGCCTTTGTAAACTCAAAAGCAAATAATTTCTAACAAGACAACTCTTTCATTTTTACTTTAAATGTTTTAAGAGGTGTAAGTAGTATTTTTTCAATGTTTTCCAAACTTCGTGCAAAAGATATCTATTTGAGACCTTGTAGGTGTGACTATTATTAGAGCCGCCATCAAAGTATTGGATTTCCCACACAATTGTAACGAGACTTATGAAATGATATATTGGGAAACTCGTCAAACTAAGATAATATTAGTTTTCATATTTTTTTAAAAATAAGTTATTTAAAACCTTTTTTTCGGTATTTTATATTACTTTCACTAGATGCATCAGCGAATTTATATAATATATAGTAGCATTCTTATTTAATAGAAATAACAATGCTCATTTTTAAGCAACATAATGGAAGCTCCACTTGGTAGAAAAAGGACAGCGCTAACTAAGAAACCAATGGGTGGGAATAAGATGGTGTCCATATGAGCACTGTGTAGGTGAGTTGCGGCCTAGTCTTGAAATCGTGTACGAGTTGCTGCCCGGCTTTTTGAGAGACACGTAAGAATCGCGGCCCAGTCGCTTGAGAGAGAGGCTTGAGTTGCGTCCACCTAATTATCAGCGTGCTTTCAATCATGCTGTCTTGAATTTCAGAGAGAAACTATCATCGTCTTGTCAACATCCTTCATAATATCCAAACTTCCTCAGTTTTTGTCGTTCAATGGTTTTGGCAAAAATTTGAAGGTTGGTTAGGTTAGGTTAGGTTAGGTCAACAGCCCGGTCTGCAATTCGTACGTGGCTCTAAAAATGTGGGGCCGCAATTCACCTGTTTCTTTAAAGCTAAACAACTCGTGCGGCCGCAACTCACCTGCAGCCATACTGCAATCTAAAAGTGGAACGGCCTATGCAGCGATCAGCAATTAATTTTGTTTGTGGGCCGTATGACCATATCCAAACATTTCACGGACCACTTGTATTGTATTACAAACAATTTGTAGGACCCGATCTCTACCTTTTTAATCAAAAATACAAGCAGCCATTTTTTTAGGGTGTTTTTTTCTCTTAATCGTGAAGATTTAAATTAACTACCGTTACAAAAATTACAAATTATAAACTTCATTCGGAGAACATCAAGCTTGTAGCATCGATTTTTTTCGCGAATTAATTGAAGAATTAGATGAAGTGCAATTGGATCTTCTGTTGTGTAGTAATTAATATGCGCTAGCCCATTAAAGGATTTACTCAAGCAAATTAAAACTTTTATAAAAACGATGTTGATTTATTTTTTAGCGAAATTCAGTCCCGCACATTTAAGTTTTTATTTTGAAAATCATATACCTATCACATAATTTAACATATTTAATGGAAAGATTCCTAAATAAATTAAAAATAACTTGAAACTAAGAATTGAAGATATCCAATTCCAAAAACTGTTTTAAATTTTGTCACCAAACCTTTCCTGGATTAGGGAAACAATTTATGGAGTGAAGTTTTGGTAATGCACCCTGACTAGAACTAATCAATTTTCAGCCGTCCTTAGAATTCAAACTAAGGTTTGACACCAAAAAAAAGGAAGCAGTTTTGAGCAGTTTCAGCTCAATTCAGCTTTTTAGTTACATGAAAATATTCGAGAGGTCATGTGGTAAGTGTTGACTATGTTCGGGTCTGCATATGCCTACGAAGTGGGATTCTCAGCAATGAACAGCATCAAAACAAACCTCACACAAGCTGAACCAAGAGCACTTGCAGGACTCGCTACGAATTGCCTGTACCACCACCAAAACTCCCGACATTCACAAAATAGCAAACAACAAGAAATATAATTTTTTTCATTAGATTTGAATGTGTTCTTACTATTTATATCAATTATTATTACTTTATTAATACTTGTGATTTATGAATAATAAAAGCGGTGTTCGTGGGTACACGGAATAAATGTCAGCCTCATATAGTCAAGTTTGTCGGTGATGGGGAAGTCAGGATTCAAATCCCCGCCAGGTATACTGGCAATAATTCTTCCCAAACAGTTTCCTATTCAACCCACCCCCACCTCCCTCCTTCTCAAAACTGTTACCAACATAATAATTAAAATGTTTATAGCCCAGATGAGTAGTAAAATGTATTGAAAAAAAATTAAGGTAAATTGCGAATAACCCTCTAGCTAGAGTCTAGAGCAACAAGATGCCTACAGTAGGCCCATGACTTCTTTGGTGCTGACTGACAGCTCACAGCTGACAGCTTTGAAAAGCTACCAGACCAAATTATGTATCCCTACGCCGAAACATATGATATGCAAAAAACATGTGTTTAGCACCTGTCCCTTCTGACAGACAAAATTTAGGCATATACCTAAATGTTGACTGTCAGAAGTCGGCTGTGAACTGTCAGTCAGCACCAAAGAAGCCATGGGGCTACTGTAGCCATGAATCCAAACCAGTGCGCGGGTAAAATATTGTATCCTCTCCTTCTGGCATGTGGATGATACCTTTGGCCTCGCCGGAAACCCCCCCACCTTATTGTAAAGTGTGACGACGCTACCAAAAGAAACAAATCGTCCCTTTGTGGTCTCGGTGTGAGTCTTGCTTGAGCGACAAAGCAGATCACGAAAAAGAGTTGCGAGAGATTCTTTGCAAGTCTTGCTGGTGGTGGAAAAAAAAACTGAAGAAAGGAAAAAGTTGTTTCCTCTTGAACTCGCATTGAAATCTTTTGAAGGCGTTATATTGTGACGAAAGGGGAAAAGCGCTCGGAAAAATAAAAATTGTAAACAGGACAAGATTGGCTTCCTCGATTTGGGTTTAAAGGGTCTTGTTTTGTCATTTTGTATGTAGAGTGGGAAAATTGGGCTTTGCCATTTCACGTGTAATGTGGTGATATAGAGTGGGAATGTTGGAATTTGTTATTTTATGCGGGGAGAGGGAATAATGGAATTTGTAATTGTATGCGTGGAGAGGGAATATTGGAATTTGTGATTTTATGTGGAGCGTGGGAATATTAGGATTTGTATTTTTGTGTGTAGAGTGGAAATATTGGGATTTGTAATTTTGTGTTTAGAGTGAGAATAATGGGATTTGTAATTTCACGTGGAGAAGGGGGATATTGAGTTTGTAATCTTGTGTGTAGAATGGAAATATTGGGCTTTGTAATTTTATGTGTAGCGTGGGAATAATTTGTAATTTTGTGTATTTATTGAGGATGTCTAGATTTGTAATTTCGTGTGTGGAGTTGGAATATTGGGATTTGTAATTGTGCGTGTAGAGTAAGAATATTGGGCATTGTAATTTCTAGTGTAAAGTGTGAATATTGAGATTGTAGTTTTGAGAGTAGAGTGGGAATATTAGGATTTGTAATTTTGTGTGTAGAGTGGAGATATTGGGATTTGTAATTTTGTGTGTCAAGTGGAGGTATTAGGATGTGTAATTTTGTGTGTGAAGTGGAGATATAAGGATTTGTAATTTTGCGTGAATAGTGGTATAACTAGGATGAATTGCGTGGTTACCACGGTAAACCCGGGTTCTTCTACTGGTGTATAATAATTATACTAGTATATTTATTACTTCGTAAAATATGGGACATCGTTTTGTTTGAAGTTGACTCTTAACTCTTTTGTTCCAAATGCATATCTAGGTAGAGTTTTACATGATGTGTACATGTTTGTTTTTCTACGGGTGTGAAACGTGGTATCTTACATTACATTACGAAAACAAAATGGTCGAAAACAAGGTGCTTAGGAAGATATTTGGTCTAAAATGGGATGAGGCTACTGGTAGTGGAGAAAATTACATAATTATGAGTTATATACCCTGTAATCATAACAAAACATTGTTAGGCTAATCAAGTCTCGTAAGTTAAGGTGGGCAGCGTAAATGGTAGAATCTAGAACCATGTTCAGGGTGTTTACTAGCAAACCCATTGTGAAGATACCATTGGGAATACCTAGACGCAGATGGAAGGATAACATTAAAATCGACTTGAAAGTGACATGGTGTAGTGAGGTGGAATGGATAGAACTAACTCAAGATAGGGATAGGGTGTAATGAGGTAGAATGGATAAAACTAGCTCAAGATAGAGATAGGGTGTAGTGAGGAGGACTGGATATAACTAGCTCAAGATAAAGATAGGGTGTAATGAGGTGGACTGGATTAAACTAGATCAAGATAGGCATGGGCGGCGTATAGTTTACAAATGAATGATTTTAGAATAAAATGTTTAAATGGTTTTAACAACTATGTTCAAAGTTTATATCTGAATATTGTTTCATATTAGTAACAAAGAAGTATGTTTCTATTTCTTAAGAAAACTTATTTAAGATCAGTATTTGAAAAAACCTTAGCTACAGAGATTAATACAGGCCTACTATGTGAGGGAAAATGTAGGCATTTTTCGTACCATTTATTTATATAAAATAAAAGGTACTTCCAAGTGTGAAGAAGTAATAGCTGGTGTACACACACACATACACACACGTGAGAGGGAAGCAGATTGTTTTATTGTGTCCCCATTGTTTCGCCTTGAGTCATTATGCCCAGTGCTGGCTCTGTGCTTCTAGAGTTCAACTTTCACTGTCCACTCGTCCCCCCGAGGCCTGGGAACTCCAGCAGCTGAGCAGGAGAAACTACCAAGCAACATATCAAGAGTTCAAAACAAGGACTTTCTGCTCCAATACAATGCCATTACCGTCAGAGTTCAAAGAGGCCCCTCTTACAGCTCTTAAAAATACTCTTATCGCTTTCAGATACTTTAACACGGCGGTGGCTCGAGCTTAGAAAGTTTGGGGTTTGAAGGTGGGAGGTCTAGAATACCTCTAGAAATTGTTGGACCTCTCTTTGAATTAATGGACTCCTAAAAGAGAGGGTTCTAAAATACACTCTGATTTTGATAGGAAGAACAGTTTATAGTAGTTACTAAAGTTACTAAAACAATTTTAAGATACTCATACATCAAGTCATGCTATCTGCAGCTGTCAAGGTTGATAGATATTAATTATATGCACCTATAAAACAACATTAATAATATAGGTATGGTAAAAAATTTTATAAATAAATATGTTTTAACTTTCTGTAGTGTTCTTCCAACCAAAATCAAAGTATAGTTAACCTTGCGATCTTGAAGACATCACCAACTATTTTTCTAAATAAATTTGATTAAGTAGGTATTAATATTTTTATGTGCTGGTATATTAAATTTAAAACTAAAATGGATTATATGTTTTCCGAATATCTGTGCAATTCCCACTTTTCATAAATCTGGATAGTCAAGAATATTGTGTATTTAGAGTATATTTCATTACAATTAACCGGGAAATTAAACATACGGTCATGCTTGAGCTAGAAATTATATCAAAATGCTATTTCCTGCGTTCTTCAATTAAACAGCAAGATTGGATCAGTTTAGTAGTTTTTACATTTTAAAAATATGTATTTTTAATTTCAGTTGTATTTTAAAAATATTATAAAACAGTTTTACTAATGTCAATTTCACTGTATGTTTTTTTAAAGTATAATGCAGAAAATCCCACCATAATTTGACTTTTGGCTCAAGTAATGTGGGCTCTTAAGGTGGGATGAACGCGAGAAAAAAAAACAGTTTTTTTTTTAAGTTTTATGGCAAAACTTTTTTTGTCCAAAATAAATAAAATATTGTTCCAGTACAAACACAGAATTTAATTTTCATCACATGGTGACTTCAAAATTTCTTGAATATCTGTTAAGGGTGTTCTGAAATTTAGTGACAACATTTTCTCTCCATTTAAAAAGTTTGATAGATAATGCCACCATGCTCATGAAATATATCAACATGTGAATAAAATTAAACTCTATGTTTCTACTGGAGCAATTATTTATTTATTTTGGCCATAAGAAAAAAAAGAAAAACACGGCCTTTTCTCGCGTCACCATTCCATCCCAAACCTTAAAAAAAAAAACACTCATCTTCTCATTAGATAACATCCGATTGTAGAATCATTTTTAATCGTTAATAAATTATACTTTCAATCCAAAAGAGGGGTGACTAAGATACAATATGTGACGCCACAAGGATGCGTAGAACAAGCTAAGAAAAGTCACGTGAGAATGTAAGAAAGGTGAAAGAATGACGTGAACTTAATCAAGTTGAACGGAAAGAGATCTTGGCGAGACCACAAAACCATCGGCTAAAGAGATGGCGACACAACTTCCTTAAATGTAATCCTTACGTGGAGCCCGCCACCTCTACGAGAGCAGTTGAGACGTGGAAACCGGTTACAGGGCCCCATGGAGACTAAGAGAGAGAGAGACAACTAATGGATAGTGTATTCTCAAACACGTACCAACTGTAGAAACTGAAAGTTTTCTCCCTCCTCTATTTACGTCACCACGATAACACAGAAACAACAATGCTGCGAGAGTTGTAACGAGAACTTACAACTCTGGGGTTTGCATGAAAGGGTTTTATTGCGTACACACACACACACACACACACAAACACACAAACCAACGGCCGTGTTTCATAGTTAGGAGTCTAACACTACGCACATGTTTCTCAAGAATCTTCCGGCTACCCTGCCAAAGAGAAACTTTACAACGTTCCGTTTCATCGACTGCTGATCAACAATTCGAAAACCCGCATAGTTGGGCACGAGGACTAAAATGTCAGCCTTATCTCGTTGTGGTTTGCCGTTGGTGTAGTGGTCGGGGATTAAAGTCTCGGCCAGGTGTATTGAGAGTGGTTCTTTCTAAATGGTATTCCATCCTCCCTTCACGCAAAATTGTATTTACATTCTTAGCCCTTTAAATTAACTACTAAAGGTAAGCTATACAGTAATCCATATGGAAGTATTATTGAAGATTTTGAAAACTTTTTGATGAACTTTACAAATTAATAAACCAAATAATACATATTTATGGAATACCAAGTTTTAGCTTTCAATCAATGTTGGTTGTGTGAAGTGGGTTTTCCTAATAATCGTTATTTTTTAAAAGGGCATAAGCAACAAATCAAAATTAATTGAAAATTAAAAAAAACTTTTAAAAGTTAAGCTAATAATTACAAATTAATCTCTAGTTAATTTTTCTGATAGTCTAACACAAGTCTGACATTTATGAGGATTTTTTGTATTTTTATATGTTTGAAAATAAACTTTTTATGTTTTTTGAAATTTGAGAAAATACGTCCCCTTTGAAAAAAAAAAAATTAGGGTGAAAAAGTTCTGAAATCTTTAAAAAAAGAACATTTATTATTATTAGACCCGGTCTTACTACCCGTCCAGTTTATACACACTTTACGTTAATGTGCAATAGTAGGTGATTGTGAGATAAAATAGAGAACCTACAGTTTAACGTGGGATCCGAACCACGGTGGGGCCTGACATTCACACATTCACAAGCTGTGATTAATACACGTTTGTCAGAGGTGAAGGAAGGGTTTGGCATCAGATAAATCTGTGCCGGGACCGAGGATTGAACCCCAGACCTCCAGCACAAAAGTCCGACACCTTACCCCTAGATCACCAGGTCACCGATATTTACTCAAATAAAACATTTGTAATTAATAAAAAAAGTATTTGGCACACAATTTTTTCCAGCCCTTTTTATTTCTTCTGTTTCATAGTTATTATCAGGACTGTTGTCTCCTGTTGTTGGCCTGCGATAAAATGCTTCGAAGTGTTCTGTGTACTCATGTGGGATGCACTCAAAGAGGTTGATCATAATTCAATTTTTGTGAATATTGAAATGGTATTTTTTTAAAGGGCATAAGTCAACTGACTTATTTATGTCTAAAAAAATGCTTACTGACTTAAGCCCTATTTTTAAAAAATACTACATATTCATATTTGTTTTGATGAGTAGGGAGCAAGAGTACAAACGCCGTTTTAAAGAGATCGATAGGCCTACCCACAAATAGCCTAAAAAATAATAATTAAAACCACTATGGCCAAAATGATGACTTAAGCCCTTTAAAAAAAAGATTTTATTGATTAGGGTTATCTTATTTTATATTCTACACTTATCATCCTTGCTCCTATAGTGTAAATAGGCAGAGAGCCCGGATTGGTGGTAACTGGTAATATGGAGTAAAAAAAACTATCCCTTTCAGCAACACTCGTCCTTCTTAGAGTTACAGTCAGGGCTATTAAGATATTTACATTAATTGGGTAAGGAAGAGGAAAGTATAATTTAAAATAAATGTACCCACAATTACCTGAAGGGTACCTCAAGAAACCATTGATAAAAAAACTACCTTTAGTACACTCGGTCGGGATTAGAACCCTAGTCTTTCCGTCCCAAGTAAACCTGACCAGACGAGGATGACGCCCTAGCTTATGTGCTCACTGATGCGAAGGACTGTGCTTTTATTTACAAAACAAATCAAAACTACAATCAATTTAAACCATCGGAAGAAACCCGCAGAGAGGGAATAGCGGCTGGCTTCCCGTTTACTAGCATCACCTCCATTATTGGTTCATTACCGTGTTCCTTTGGAGTTAGATAATTTTATGTATAGTGAAATAAAACCTCACTTTTGCTCGCGGGATAGCAGGATAACCAATGAAAGAGTATTTCCAGAGGGAAGCGGTAACAAGACTAAAATTACTTGACCTGAAGTCACTTAGCCTGAGCAATGAAAACCAAAGTAATTTTGCCTGAATAAACATTTAATGGTTGTTCTAGGGCCGTATGCAAGAACTTGACTAAGTGGATGCTAAATGGACACTAGAGTGAGTTTGCTTACGTCATCATACGTTAAAAGGTGGAGAGATGGTGTGCTCGGGACCACATTATCGATCCACTAAGCATTCACTAACGTTCTTGCATACCACCCCTGGAGTGAATTTTGAATTTTAAAAATTATCAGTGCTGTTAATTTCACCAAAAGTCAATTGACTTAAATTCATTAAAAAAAACAGTAATTTGCACTAAAATTACATTTACCCAAAGTTGGTTGGCCTGAAATGAATTTTGAATAAAAATTATAAGCAAAGTTAATTTCATCTAAAGTCAGTATAAAATTTAATTCATAAAAGTCAATTGGCCAAAATCATTAAGCCTAAAGCCATTGACTTACACTTTAGCCAAATTACCTTAGGCCTACCAACGTGTACTTTTTTTTTAGCGGGGTGAGGCAAAAGCTAGATAACAGTTGGTCTTCCGTTTTCTGTGCATTCCTAAGTAGGTCTCAAACTGGGCAACACATTTTCAAAAATAATTGTACATAATATTTTGTATGAGTTTGCCTGCTATTCCATATTTTATTGATGACGAAAAGGCCTTAACTTTCTGTTGTCAGCGTTACTTTTTCTCTTCTTCATTGGTCCAGTCAAAAACTTGACTACCCCTTACAACTTCTTCTTGGCATGAATAAAAACTTAAAACAGATGATTCAAAAAATCCAAAACTCATGTCTAAGATTTATTTTTAATCTAAAAAATATGGTCACGTTAGAAATTAGCTAAATAAATTAAAATGACTCAATATGGAAAACCGACGTCTTCTGAGTTTTAGTTCACAGCTTTATAAAATCGTATAATGGAAATGCCTATTTTATCTCTGCTAAGAATTGACTAAAATATATTCCAAACATAAATATAAAACACTAAATAGAGCTTCTCTAAAAGTACCCGAACAATAAACGAAACACTGGTGTAAAATCTGTTAATATTTTCAAAAAGAGGGAAATTTAAAAAAAATGAGCATCAAATGTTTATACAAAACTGTAACAAAAATATTAGGCTAATAGAAATAAGTTTTAACATTAAGTCTCAATATATATTATAATATTTAGAATAAAATTAGCATAAGTAACTCTTAAATTATAAGAAGCTGTAATTTGTAGAGTATAAATAAGTAAATGTTAACATAATGTGCCATTAAAGACTAATCTACCGTAGTTTTTATGTCTCCACTCAACATCACAAGCACTATCACTACAATCCATCGAAGTAGTAAACGGAGACCCGCATCGCTGGGCACTGGTTATGGGTTTGCCAACGACCGATAGGTCGGGGCTAAAACTTCAGCCGCGTGTGATGAGAGTGTATTTCACTAAATTGTTTTCCACTCTCCCTTAGAGTAAATGTGAAGAAATTTCCACTAAATTCAATAGCTTTCATCCTTAGCCTATAAATGCGAATATTCAGTGGCCCGAACGGGTTGTAAGGGAGAGTGGAAAGAAAACCATTTAGGAAAATCCACCTTTAGTGCACTCAGCCGGATTTCGAGCTCTAATATCATCATCTTCAGAAATCCAGCCTATTACGATTGTAGTGCCGTTTTAGACCATGCGACCACAAAAGAGGGTTAGCGATAAATTGTTATCTCTGATGTAAGTTACGAGTTATTTGGTTCTTTATGATCTTATGTCTACTAGAGATGCACGCTAAATGCCTGTTGGTCAATCGCAATAAGACTGTCCTTGTTGTTTGTTAATTTAGAGATGTCACAGTCTCGGTTTTTCTCAATTCAAATTTTTAAGTTTTTATGTTGTTCTCGAAGACTGCTTTTAGAATGTTCGAGTAACGGGATGCATTCATCCCTCGTCCCTCCCCCCTTGTCATTCGAGAAGATTTTACCCGGTGGCCGATGGAAATAGACTGAAGGATGCTGCACCACATAAATATTTACTGTGAAATATAATGTAAATCAAATAGATTTTTAATATTATTAAGTCGGAACAGATATTATATTTATTAATTGGCCAAAAGGGATGTGTAAATTATCATCGTCACAATACCTTAGACTAAAAATATAAAGTTTGGTGTAAACACCATGGAGAATACCATCTTTATGATAACAATTCGTGAGTTGAAAAATCCGCAAGATAGCGGGCGAAGCGCATCCCCATAACATGTAAAATCCGTGGATACAAATCGCTTTGCCTCCCGTAAGAAAAATCTAAAAATATATAAAAACACTAGCGGACCCGACAGACGTTGTCCTGCCCGAATGTTGGCTTTTAGTTTGGGTGGCATAATTGATTTCGATAATAAAACAAATACTATGTGATAATCACAATTACAAATTCACAATGAACTCCAATTAGTGAGTAACACAAATATTACAAATTCAGTGTTTGTCAAGACAACATACAAAATAAAACATCTTTTAGTTTTTGGCATTTCGCCCACAACTCCACAAATGCCAGCTGTATCGAAAAACAAACATAACTATGAATTATTCTCAGAAGTTCAATTATTCATGAACTTTTCAGAAGGTTTTAACGGTCAATTATTGATGAACTTATGATTTTTTTTAACGGTCAATTATTAATATTATATTCATTATTATAAATATTGGGTGGTGGTGGTGGTGGTGGTGGTGGGGGCGGGGAGTGGGGGTGAAATTTAAATAAAATATAAAAATAAATCCTAGAACCCGATTGCAGCGCCACCTACCGGGTCCAATTGTGAATCTAAACCATCCACGGACCCACTCAAACACACACAAAAAATTTCATCAAAATCGGTCCAGCCGTTTAGGAGGAGTTCAGTGACATACACACGTATATATATTAGGGAGCAGACTTCTCACGAAATTCGAGATTGCACCTGTAACTAATAATGGTCCCAATGAACAGTTATTCAATTTTTAATATTATCATTTTCTATGTCACAGGTTTCATTTATTGGAATTTAAGAGCTAAGAATAGAGGTATTGAAAATCATGATAGGTATTAAACCTAACCTCGATTTTTTTCATTACTAGTTAGCCTCAAGAAATAGAAGAACAATGTTTGACATTATTAATTTATTAAGTTTGAAACCAAGGTTTTGAACCGCTTGATATTGAGGGGGGGGGGGGGGGGGGGAATGAGAAAGGTTGTATTAGATGAAGTACACCCGATTCGGCATGGGAGATAAAATGGGGAAGATCATACGTAGAAAACCAACCTTTGTACAACCAAATAAGATTCGAACCTAAACCTCAACCCCTTCTAAAAGATAATGGTTTGAATCTCGGTGGGGACACAAACTCGGGGCGGTATATATAGTCTAGATTCGGAGGTCAGCTAATTGCCAATTTTACCTGAACTGGTTATCATTCGTATTCTTGGAGAAAGGTTGACACCCACGAGACTAGACTAAAAAGTTATAAGGAATGTTTCTGTCCCAAACTCTAATAGCCCCCCTCGGATTGAATGAGTGAAATCAATTGTATTAATAAAATAATAATAAGCCTGTCGGTACGTTCTTCTAACACTCTCGGCTATAAAAGACGGCCTTGACCTTTGATATCCCTTGACACAAACAGAAAATAAGACAATTACTGTACCCTTAAAACTATTTATCTGTCCTTGGAGAACAAAAGAAGTGCACAAAGCCCTTCCCACTAAAACGCCCCAATGTTCCATAGAAGGGAAGAATAAACTCTCCTCACCAGATATAAAACTGGCCTGAATACCATTTATCAGTGCCCTGGCCTTCCATTGTGCTCTCTAGTTTCCTTCAGTCCGTAGAAGTGGGAATAAGAGGTATTGTCCTGGTCGCAATCAAACTTAACGGGGGGCGGGGGAGATGAGAGGAGAGGAAATGTGAGTGCTTGTGAATGGGGGAGTATCCGGGCAGGAGCAACATCAATGACAAACAGTCCAAGACCCCTCGCAGGTGACAATGTTATATTACGGGATCAATAAACAAACTGGGACAGGGTTTTCTCCCGGGGGGGGGGGGGGGGGGTTTGGGTGATTATCGAAATATGTAAATGGTTCCACACAATCTTATATACTTTTCTATAGAGTATACTATAGTTTGAAAAAAAATTCAAAAGTAGTTTAGCTGTAAATTATCCTAAATCTTTTTTAGAAAACGAAAAATTATTATTTTGAATCGTGCAAAATACCCCCCAGATATCCATTTTAAACTAAATCGTTGAAGTCATTTTGGAAAATTACAAATTTTCAAATATCTGTCATTAGTAAACTATCCTTAATTTTATGGTTAAAATCGAAAGAACGATTTGGTATAAACGCATGACCATCTAAATATCAAGTTTGAATGAAATCTATCAGTTTGGGCTGTAGCTCTAGTGACAGACGGACAGAATAATAAAGATGTAGAGAGAGGTATAAAAAATTGTATGAACCCTGTCTTGTATAAAAGTATGGAGAGGTCGGGGTTCAAATACTGACGGGATGTACTGAGGTTTTTATTCCTATATAATATTCCACTCTCCCTCTACACGAATGTATGTGCTTTTCCTCTAAATCTCAACGTACTTGGTGTAGATATTTGGATTGCCTGGGCCAACAGCAAAACAAAGAGCACGCGAAGAAAATTATTAATTTTGTTTTTCTTGCATTTATAAATGATGAAAGCAAATGGAGTTGAACCAGCTCTCAAGTCACTAACCCCCCTTTTGGGTGTCAAGTGCGTTAGGAAAATATTGTGCCGTCAAAATTAAAGTGATAGCCAACCACAATAATGTAATTAACTTTCGATTATCCGCTTCGATGGCCGCATGGTCTAAGCCCTTAAGGCGTCATTCTCGCAATAAACTAGTTTCCCGATAACGGGGAGTTCGGGGTTTGATTCCAGGCGGGTGTACTGAGGGTGGTTTTTCCCTAAATGATTTTGCACTCTCCTCCACGCAAATGCGGATACACTTCCTCTAAACTTAACCTTCCTAATGCCTAACACTTTAGAGTAATTAATATATAGGCGTATAATCCAAACCGGTAGAAATACGCGATGCTAAATAAATACATAAGAAACTTTCCATTGCTGCCTTTGAGTTAAAGTCCCTTCCTTTGATGACCGTAAGTCTATCTAGTATCGTTAAAACCACCAGTTTGAACATACTGGCGAATATTTTGTATTTTTATCATCGTTAGGAGCAAGATATAAAAGGATCATTAAAATCGCAGTATAAACAAACAAGGCAAACAATCAAATGTCTCATTTCCAGGAACAGTTATTGATGCATTATAAAGTACTAATATAAATTTAAATGTGTTTGTATCGTAACCAACATTTTTTATCCATGCCTTACTAACCGTCCGTGCTATCCTCATTTAACCATAATAATGGGATAGGGGTTAGAATTTTTAAAAAATATGTAACAATTTAGATAAACTGATTACATTAGATTACTGATTAAAATTCCTATGGGTACGCGAGATACTTTATCCCAAAAATAATGACATATTGGGCACGCACTATTGAAAAGTTTCATCAGCCCTGATATAGAGCGAATATAATATCCTCCTCAAGGTGATGGACGAGACTAAGTTAGTCCTCTCTGATGAGTGCAGAAGCGAGTCCAAGTGGTTGTCGCGTACACAAAATAATAGTATCGAAGGTGAGTCATTAATCTCACACAAAGACGCTTCGATTGTTCCCATTTAACGGAGTAATTTATCGAGTGGATGAAATCCTTTAATGTCAACATACATGCAAATGAAGAGAAAATCCGCGCGCACATCCTAGTGTCACCCAGACAAGTGGTTTTCAGCTTGGTGTACACGTATTCCCATGGGTGCGTGGCATAGCCTATTTATAAGGGGCACGTGAAAATTATTTATTAATTACTTTTTTTTGGCTACAAGTTAACCTAGACTAAAGCTAATATAAAAAATAATTGTGCTATTTTAAACACGCTCTGACTTTTCATTAGCTATTATTAGTAGTCTGTTTTAAGTATTGTCTTTAAATGTGAATTTTGTATTACTATTAAGGTACTATCTCTCTTTTTATGCCTAAGCTGTAATTAACTTTTTTATATTGGTTTATATACATGTAGTGTAGAGAGTATATCACATAATGCGCATGAAGTTGAAATACATTGCTCCCAATGATAGCTTTCACAACCGAGATATAGTGAATAAAGCACAATCCATAAAGCTGATTTAACTGTTTACGTACTATGCATGGACTTGAGCATAAACAACCCTTGGACTTGAGAGGATTATCGAATTTTTGTTGTTTTAGAGTCAATGACAACAATATTGGTAATACGATAGAAAATAAAGGGGGGAAACTAAATGTTTGTTTCTATTATTGAGAAGTAAGTTCAACCCAATATTTAAGATAGTAATAAATTCAGAACAAAAGTAAGAATTAAATATAGATTAATAGTAAGCATACAAGCACTAATTAAATTAGGTTGGTTTTATGTTTCAAAATATACAATTTAATGAAAGTTGTTTTTAGAGTTAACCTTTAATAATAATACTTAGCACCGCATCTTACTAACCGTTTGGGTTATAAGCTATCCTTTAATAGAAGTATTTTAAAGAGCTTATCTAAGAGATCAAAGAAGCTAGGCCAGCTTTTAGAAATAAAAAAATTGATTCTGACTTTAATCAATTTTTTTTTTGTGACCGGTTGTATTTTAACCACAAATTTTGTACTGTAAGCTATGCACTATTAATTATGCTTTATCAAAAAATCTAAACCCAGCGTAAGTAGCATGTAAGGTTTGTAAGGGTTTTTACTGTCAATTAATACACAGGTGTCCTATAATTCGCGTATAAGGACTGTACCACACGATTCTGTGGCCCAAACTAAGTAGAAAATACTCTTTGGTAAAAATACGTTAGGCCCTCAGTTCCTGAGAAAAACTACATGAAAGTTTTAGAAACAGTAGAATAAAGAGGTTATGTGGCAACGCTGTGCCTTACATTATGAGTTGGTGGTAAGGCATAGGGCTAGGTAAATATTCTAGTTCAGTAGTATCGAATAGGCCATGACGTACACACACGACATGGCAATACCAATGGGTGCATCAAACAGCCAAGCTGGACCTGCGGCACGATTGTACGCTGATTGCTATCCCAACAACGGCACCCCAAGTGTAAATGTGTTTCGCCGGTTGGAGTTGCGTTGCCGAGAGACTGGTAAAATGGACCAGCATAGCGCGTGGATACAGGACAGCCACGCAATGTGCGGACAGCGGATCTTGAGGATGCTGTACTAACTGCTGTCCAACAAGCACCAGCACGCAGCACACGTGACATTGCGTGGGCTACGAACGTATCAAAGTCAGCGGTACACCAGGTTCTGCACGATGAGGGCTACCACTCATACCATTACACCACAACGCAGAATCTGCTGCCAGGTAATCTTCCTTGCCGTGTAATGTTCTGTGGGTGGCCTCTGCAACAACATGAGGCGGATCAGGATTTCATCAGTCGCATACTGTGGACCAATGAAGCTTGTTTCACACGTTATGATATGACTAATTCTCACAACAACCACCTGTGAGCACGTGCTAACCTGAACCCCATTTGAGTTCGTGCCTATCAACAGCAATTCAGCATCAATGTATGAGCCGCTATTGTTGGGGATACACTTGCAGGCCCCTGTTTGCTACCGGAGCGGCTGAATTCGCAGTATCCCCGTTTATTCATTGCCACCATCTTTCCTCGCCTGCTTGAGGACGTCCCAATGCCTGTGCGCTAGGATATGTGGTTTCAGTGTGACGGTGCCTCAGCTTACTATGCAGCAATAGTGCGCCGACTGCTACACGACAACTACCCCCGCAAGTGGATTGGGCATGGGGGGGCCTGTGGAATGGCCCCAGAGGTCATCAGACCTCACACCACTTGATTTCTTTCTGTGGGATAACCTAAAATCACTGGTTTACCTACCGGATGACCTACCGCAGTCGGTCGAGGACATCATCGCACGGTTACATGCCGCTATCACCACGGTTGACGTCCCTATGTAACGCCACGTGCACGCCACATGCATCAAACGTGAGGAAAAATGCATTGCTATGCGTGGAGCAAACTTTGAACACCTAATGTGAAGGTTCGAAAACAGTACAGCTGATGTAACGCGCTACGCTTAAAGTGGAATAAAGTAATTTTCTCTATGTTCACGTCATTTTTCTCGAAAACAAAGGGCCTAACGCATTTTTTACCAACGGGCATTTTATATTTAGTTTAGGCCAGAGAATCATATAGTACAGCCCGTATCTGCGAATCTACGGACACCCTGTATATTGATGGTTTCTCACCCTCCTTCCACTCAAATGCTGCTAGATTACTTCTAAAATGCTTCTTTCCTGATACCTACTCCATTAGAGTAATTATAATATATGCGTATAAACCCAATAGGTAGAAACAAGCGGTAATATATAGAAAATTAATTTATATATTAGACTAACATGTAATATATATATATAGCTAGTTAAAGTTAATTATTTTAATCATATTAGCACATTTCCTAAGTTAAGAAACTAGATTAAAAAAGCAATTTTTCGTCTTGGTAGAAGGTCCTCGATTAATTAACATTTTAAAATACTTTTACATCTTGGAATACTTTAGATAAGTGTTTAAGAATGAGGGGCTAAGTAGCCGTGAAAGGTGAAAGCATTAATGTAGAATGGAAGGGCACGCGAGAAAAGGTCAGCGTTTTTTTCACTTTTTGGGGGTAAAAAAAAATCGACATAATAAATCAAATATTTCCCTAGTTTAGAAATATAGAATGTAATTTTCTTCACAAGGTAATTACAACAAATCTTGAATATTTGTCATGAGCGTATTAGCATTTGATGAGAAACATTTTAAATAAAGAAAAAAAGTTACCATCAAATTCTAGGACACCCTTGACAGATAATCAAAAACTATTGAATCTACTATGTGAAGAAAATCACATTTTATATTTCAAATAGAGAAATATTTTATTTATTTTGCTAAAAAAAAGTGTTGCTATAAAAACGGCAAAACTACTTCCATTAACTCGCATTCCCTATCATCCAACCTTAAAATACCCGTATATACCCTCACCATTGCACGCGCGGACTAAATGTCATGCTCATGTACTCTAAAGTTGTCGTTGACGGAAAGGTCGGGTTTCGAAACTAAGCCGGTTGTATTGAGGTTGTATCCCATAAAAAGTTTCCCACTCTACCCCCACCCAGATACGCGTACATTCCCTAGATATGTTAACTCCCTCATTCCTAATCAATTAGTGTAAATATACTGATAGCTCTAACGGATAGTAGGCCTATGACGCGGTGCAAAAAAAAATTTTTACTCAAAATTTAGCCTAGGGTATTTATGTGAGGGAGAAATTGTGATAAGGATAGTAAATATAACACAAATATATTTCTGGAAGGAGATTGGAAAATCCCCCAAATAAAAAATCCTAAGCAGCCTTTGGGATCAATCATGGCCTCTAGGCTTAGGTTTGGGCTCGCTATATCCAGGTGGTTCCGATTTATATGGGAATTAATAGGGGTTTGGGTAGTATACCTCAAAATAACACAAAAAGTCTATATGAACATATGTTCAATGTTCAATGGTTCTCAAGATATGCCTTCCATATCTCTGCTGGGATTGTTAATAAATGTACTTGATACACCCCTGTTGCACCTTTTGTAAGTGGAGTAACAATGCTGTTATACAAACAGGTCTGCAGCTACCCTAACAGGGGAGTATAAAATAGGGCTATCAAAAATTCCAGTAGAACCTTGGAAGGCCTTATCTAGGGAACCATCTAACATAGGACATTATATGTTCATATGGACTTTTTTGTGTCGTTTGAGATTTAGTATCTACATTCCAGATATTACCCACATAAATCGGAACACTCTGTATATACAGGCAGACATCCAAGACAGCAACAAAAAAAATCTAGTTTCAAAGGTCGACCAATCTCCTATTTAAAATATATATATATTGTTTTAGTTAAATAAAAGGAGTAATGAGCTGTGAAACTAAACCGTGAAATACATTTTGGATTATCTATCAAACAGTTGCCCAAACCCATGAAACGAAATCAGGTTGGTCCTAAAATTCACGGATATGGTAGGAGGTTGCCTAGGACGAAGCACTGATGTCAAACACTTAAACTCACACTAAATTGACGACCAATGTTGGGACGGAGCAAGGACTACAACTCTATGTTCATACTTGACTGATGATCTATGTTATTACGTAGCAAGGACTACAACTCTATGTTCATACTTGACTGATGATCTATGTTGGGACGTAGCAAGGACTACAACTCTATGTTCATACTTGGCTGATGATCTATGTTGGAACGTAGCAAGGACAACAACTCTATGTTCATGCTTGACTGATGATCTATGTTATTACGTAGCAAGTACTACAACTCTATGTTCATACTTGACTGATGATCTATGTTAGAACGTAGCAAGGACAACAACTCTATGTTCATGCTTGACTGATGATCTATGTTATTACGTAGCAAGGACTACAACTCTATGTTCATACTTGACTGATGATCTATGTTGGAACGTAGCAAGGACTACAACTCTATGCTAACACTTGACTGATGATCTATGTTATTACGTAGCAAGGACTACAACTCTATGTTCATACTTGACTGATGATCTATGTTAGAACGTAGCAAGGACTACAACTCTATGTTCATACTTGACTGATGATCTATGTTGGAACGTAGCAAGGACTACAACTCTATATTCACACTAGACTGATGATCTATGTTGGGACGTAAGGACTACAACTCTAAGTTCATACTTGACTAATGATCTATGTTGGGACGTAGCAAGGACTACAACTCTATGTTCATACTTGACTGATGATCTATGTTAGAACGTAGCAAGGACTACAACTCTATGTTCATACTTGACTGATGATCTATGTTGGAACGTAGCAAGGACTACAACTCTATATTCACACTAGACTGATGATCTATGTTGGGACGTAGCAAGGACTACAACTCTAAGTTCATACTTGACTAATGATCTATGTTGGGACGTAGCAACGACTACAACTCTAAGTTCATACTTGACTGATGATCTATGTTGGAACGTAACAAGGACTACAACTCTATATTCACACTAGACTGATGATCTATGTTGGAACGTAGCAAGGACTACAACTCTATGTTCACACTTGACTGATGATCTATGTTATTACGTAGCAAGGACTACAACTCTATGTTCATACTTGACTGATGATCTATGTTATTACGTAGCAAGGACTACAACTCTATGTTCACACTTGACTGATGATCTATGTTGGAACGTAGCAAGGACTACAACTCTATGTTCATACTTGACTGATGATCTATGTTATTACGTAGCAAGGACAACAACTCTATGTTCATGTTTGACTGATGATCTATGTTGGAACGTAGCAAGGACTACAACTCTATATTCACACTAGACTGATGATCTATGTTGGAACGTAGCAAGGACTACAACTCTATATTCACACTAGACTGATGATCTATGTTATTACGTAGCAAGGACTACAACTCTATGTTCACACTTGACTGATGATCTATGTTGGAACGTAGCAAGGACTACAACTCTATGTTCATGCTTGACTGATGATCTATGTTGGAACGTAACAAGGACTACAACTCTATATTCACACTAGACTGATGATCTATGTTGGAACGTAGCAAGGACTACAACTCTATGTTCATACTTGACTGATGATCTATATTGGAACGTAGCAAGGACTACAACTCTATGTTCACACTTGACTGATGATCTATGTTGGAACGTAGCAAGGACTACAACTCTATGTTCATACTTGACTGATGATCTATGTTGGAACGTAGCAAGGACTACAACTCTATGCTAACACTTGACTGATGATCTATGTTATTACGTAGCAAGGACTACAACTCTATGTTCATACTTGACTGATGATCTATGTTAGAACGTAGCAAGGACTACAACTCTATGTTCATGCTTGACTGATGATCTATGTTGGAACGTAGCAAGGACTACAACTCTATATTCACACTAGACTGATGATCTATGTTATTACGTAGCAAGGACTACAACTCTATGTTCACACTTGACTGATGATCTATGTTGGAACGTAGCAAGGACTACAACTCTATGTTCATGCTTGACTGATGATCTATGTTGGAACGTAACAAGGACTACAACTCTATATTCACACTAGACTGATGATCTAAGTTGGGACGTAGCAAGGACTACAACTCTAAGTTCATACTTGACTAATGATCTATGTTGGGACGTAGCAAGGACTACAACTCTAAGTTCATACTTGACTGATGATCTATGTTGGAACGTAACAAGGACTACAACTCTATATTCACACTAGACTGATGATCTATGTTGGAACGTAGCAAGGACTACAACTCTATGTTCACACTTGACTGATGATCTATGTTGGAACGTAGCAAGGACTACAACTCTATGTTCATGCTTGACTGATGATCTATGTTGGAACGTAACAAGGACTACAACTCTATATTCACACTAGACTGATGATCTATGTTGGAACGTAGCAAGGACTACAACTCTATGTTCATGCTTGACTGATGATCTATGTTGGAACGTAGCAAGGACTACAACTCTATGTTCATACTTGACTGATGATCTATGTTATTACGTAGCAAGGACTACAACTCTATGTTCACACTAGACTGATGATCTATGTTATTACGTAGCAAGGACTACAACTCTATGTTCACACTTGACTGATGATCTATGTTGGAACGTAGCAAGGACTACAACTCTATGTTCACACTTGACTGATGATCTATGTTGGAACGTAGCAAGGACTACAACTCTATGTTCACACTTGACTGATGATCTATGTTGGAACATAGCAAGGACTACAACTCTATGTTCATACTTGACTGATGATCTATGTTGGAACGTAGCAAGGACTACAACTCTATATTCACACTTGACTGATGATCTATGTTATTACGTAGCAAGGACTACAACTCTATGTTCACACTTGACTGATGATCTATGTTATTACGTAGCAAGGACTACAACTCTATGTTCACACTTGACTGATGATCTATGTTATTACGTAGCAAGGACTACAACTCTATGTTCACACTTGACTGATGATCTATGTTGGAACGTAGCAAGGACTACAACTCTATATTCACACTAGACTGATGATCTAAGTTGGGTAGGGACAGGGACTACTGCGCATCAACTAACCGTTTGGGTTTGCCACCTTTCGCTTCAAAACTAATTTAATAATGAATAAGTTGGATTTCAAGGGAATATACCAGAGTAAGCCTCAAGAGAACATGGGGAAACCATAGAGAGAGAAAATTCCCTCGAGTACAACGGATGAAATTCACACCAAAAATAAAATCCCTAGCCTCTTCATTAGAATCAGTACTGCAAACCACACAACCATCTCTAGTGTTCAAAGTATTAAGTTGTGTAGAAATTACAGCAGATAAAAATAAAAGTAATTAAATGACTCTGCTCCATAGGGATTTTCGGAACACGATGCTGTGACGAGCTTGGGATCAACTTAGTTAATAACCACATACCTCGCGCACAGTGGCGCACTCAGAAATTTTCTTTGGGGTGGGTGTATGATAAAAAAATTGAAGCCAAAATAAAATGTCGATGGTGTGAGGGGGAGTCTAAATGGTATACACCCCTTGAATTTTAAATCCAATAAAACTAATGTGCAATATTTAAAGGACTCTATAAGGTATTTGTAGGTTTTTCCATGGTAGCTAAGGGCAGCAATTTTGATCATGTAAGTGGCCTTGAAAACAATCTGTAGAAGACATTATTTATGTACTTTTTTACAATTGGGGATTATGAGGGACACTTTAAATATGATTAAAGTTATTTTATTACTATTTTATCTGAAAATGTAGCCATTACATTTTAAACATCTTCAGTGTTTTTTATTTTAGGTGTGCTTCATATAATTTCTTATATAAGTTTTTTTTAATCGCCACGTCATACTACCTGTTAAGGCTATACGCATATATACTAATTACGTAAGTGAGCTAGGAATGAGGAAAGATGAATTTAGAAGTGTGCCCACATTTGCGTGGAGGGAGAAGGTAAAACCATTTTGGGAAAACCACCCAACCAGGATTCAAACCACGATCTTCCTATCGTCAGCAGTCCAGTCAATTTCAACAGTGACGCCTTAGACCACGAGGCCACCGAAGTAGGTATATTTGAATGATTGCCTCTAGGTGTGCCCCTGAACTTTGTACATCCTCATGCATTAGGCAGCAAGCACGCTGTCAGGGGCGCAGCACCTTGCTAACTTTTTCAACATCTATATAATTACCTTTGTATTCTCAGCAAGAGTTCATCTCTCCCTCTCTCTCTTCTACACAGCGCGTGTACAAGTAATGGAAACTTGTTTACGAGATTATTTCCATACTTAATGGGGGGGCTAATTTGTAGTCGGTGCAGGGTAAAAGTTATGCCAACGATGTTATTTTTAGCTCTTTTATACCGTAGAATTTAAGAGCTAGCCTCCTATTCCCGAGAACTCTCGTCTTGAACTTAAATCTAGCCTTCTCGAACGCTTCAAAAACGGCGAGAAAACATTTTTGTGTTGCTGAACTAAAATCGTTCTCATTTGAGAGGAGTGGTCGAAAAAACAACTATTCAAATTCGCTTTATGTTGTATTAACTAATTTCTCATACAATGAATTATTTCCAGTGAGATCAACCAATCCCAGCACAGGATATACGTTAAATATTTTCCATTGTGGACAATATTTATCTCTGTGATACATAACCAATTTTCTTACTATTGTAAATACATTTATTAGAATACTTTTATTATATCAAAAAGAAATGTTAGGCCTACTTCTGATCAAAAACGTATTCTTCTGGAATTTACTGAAAAGCGTGATAAACTAAAAATATTGTTTTACCACAACACTTTATTATTATTACTAAGAAAAATAATAAGGATAACGAACCTTTGTAAAAACAGATAATGCAGACGTTCAAGATTGTCCCTCCACCATGCCTTCTAATGTGTCAATTTAATAACCTGCACTAGGCCTACATTTATTCAATCTAAATAGCTAGACAAATGCTTTATCGCTAATGTCAAATGCATTATCCCTATCGCTAAAGATTCGAAATTGCCTATTTAATTCAAGTTTACTTTCTTCTAATTCTTGGATTGCAAGCAAATGTAATATACGCGCCATATTTAATCACCAATACTGCTAAACCTTTCGAAATGTAATATTTAGAGTCTCGAATGGTCTCAAATGATTGAGGAATACCAAATGTGAAACTCGAAAAGGAAAAGTCCTCGAGACGCTCAAAAGCAAACTCGGAAATACGGGTCCTAATCCCAGCCCAAGGATAACATTCAAGGTGGGAATGTAGGGAACGCGAACTTAGGCCAATATTTTTGCGATTTTTATGACAAAACAATTTTTGACCAAAAATGAATAATAGAATAGGCATTGAATACGTTTAGTTTAAATTTCTATATATGGTGATATAAACAGATCTTAAATATTTGTCACTAGCAAAGTGACATCTTAAATTAAGTGAAAAAATTAGCATTAAATTCCGCGATGCCCATGACAGATATTCAAACGTTTCTACAGAGGCGATATTTGATCTATTGTGTTCAAAAAAATTGTTAAAAAACTTCAAAAATACTGGCGTTAGCTCACGAGACACTTTTGTACCATCTTAACCAATGTAGGTAATAAAGCTCGAACCAGGCATCGCGTCATGGTGGAATTGAGACCAATAAAACCTTTTTATCTTTTTTTTTTAAATATGGCTATAGCCAATTTGAAAGATGATGTACGAAAAAAATAAAACTTTCAAACTGATCCCAATTTCACTGCTATCAAATGAAAAAAACATAAAACCGTGTTACGATAAGTTTATTGGTTTGAGCATAATCGTGTATTGAATTTCCCGGTTAATCGTCCGTGATATTGGCTCTTAACTGAAAATTTTATTTGTTTAGTGTTTACATTTAAATATAAATCCACTCTAAGGTGTATTCATGTGTATTTTTCGGCTCTTCTTTCAGCAACATCTCCATTCGGTATCTCCACAAGAGCAGTTTAGGTGAGCGACTGACACGCTTGATAGGAACCGTGAGCTTGGGCTTCAATAGCACACAGTTGTATTAAGGATCCTTTTTTTAAAAAATCTATCTTCTCTCCAGGTGAGTGTTTGTAGGCCTATATTTCGCTATAAATCTTCTTCCCCATCAAGTGTCCTTCAGTTAGTGTAGAAATAGTTTCAATTTAAATTCTCTTTCTTTATAACATAATAATAAAAATAATAATGATGATTACATTAATATTAATTAGCAAAACTAAATGTCTAAATCCAATTTTTTATATATAGCTACAAAAAAACCTATTTTATATACAGTAGCTTCATCTATGTAAACATTATTTTGTGGCCAAATTGTTTATAATATGAAAATATTTTTTTATTTGACGAGAAATCAGATTTTATTGAGATCTGATTGACCAAAAACAAATTAGGAAGAAAAAAAACTTTGAATGGACTTGTTTTTCTTCCCGAAATGTAGGTTATGTGATTCAAAATTTTATGAAACTCTAGTGTATTTTGTACTAGGCCTAGTAATTAACTTATAACTGCAAGTATCAGGTTAGATAACCACACAGGGGTTCAAACGGTCAAGTACATTAGGCTCTCAGCCCACTATGGTGGCTGCATGATCTAACATATCCTTAGTTAAACCTCTTCTAGACTACCCTAATCATCCTTACCCAATAGATTAACCCATTTTAAAACGTATGAACCAAAAATAAAATTAGCTACTACTAAGATCTGGTGGGTCTAGTTTACTTGATTTATTTATTTATAATTTATGTTAATCTGTGAATGGCATTAGGAGAGCGTTCCACTTGGGTACGGCGACTTGTTTTAGTAATATACTGTAGTTATAAATATTTTGTATTAAAACATTCAGACCCAAAAATAACAATTTGGACAAAAAAGCAAACTTACTTTAGCTTTACCTAAAGGGCTGGGCCTTGATCCACTTTGAAATGTTTTATTTTGCCTATAACGTGGGCTCTCATTCTTTCTCCATTAAAATGCTCCAAGTTTTTTTTAATTCACCCTTCTCCTCCTGTTTCCTTGGATGAGAAAGTTCAAGTCACTAATGTGTGCGTTATTGATTCAACTCCCAAAACATATACCACCTAGAGCCAGAGTTACTAACACCGCAATAAAATTATATTTTAGTCAGGTGTTTTTTTAATAATAAGTCCACCCCCTCCCTCTTTCCTTTTTCTCCAGCATGGATCCCAGGATGTAAAGGACGCTGAGGCATGAGGTGTGTTGTGTTGGCCAGTAGTCACCGGAGCATTGCCCCTCCTTGACCCCCCAGCCTCCTCCTCGTACCAACCGAGCCAGCTACTGTTCTATGCCGGGACTACACAAACCTAAACAACACGTCAAAGTAACAAAAATAATAATACGGGATTTACCATGGATTCTTTGATCACAGTCTACAACTTACTAAACACGGGAGAGAACCAAAATCATACTAGTAAGTACTGCATGGTCGAAACAATCGTTCACCGCGTAGAAATAATGTCATATCCAACTATATCCAAAGTAAATTATATCCCGTTACGACCTATTAAAACTGGTAGGCCTACATAAGATGGCGTTGATTTTATTCTGAGTTACGCATTCCCGACCCCGTCCCGTGATCCACGTCTTATTATATGTTCGGGCTACATATATAATTAGGCCTACACTAATGGGGTAAGGATGAGGAAAGTATAATTTAGAGAAAATGTACAGTATTTATAAAACAGGCATACCAGGATACATAGAAAACCTTAAGAACACCAGCATTTTCCCATAAGATCCAATGTATAAGGAGCTCTCCGACTAAACGACATGGTGACACTAGGACACAAGAAGGCCTTATGTTTCATGCATGATGGGCTAAATCTTGCTCCTCCCACACAACCTCCCAGCCGTCACCCCTTCCACCCCTTCCATACACTTCAACCAAAGATCGCTCCAACTGTCAACACTCCACCCCTTCCTCCCGTTCTCTTCCTCCTCGCCTCAACCAGACCTCCCCTGCTGTAAGCCCTAATTACTCAACCTGTCAGGACTTGTCATCATTTGCTTGCCAGTGTAAGCCTGATCTCTATGGGAAACCTCTAGATGATGGTTGGCAAAAGAATTCCTCAATAATTTCAAAACATTTAATGGAACGCAGTACAATTCATTCCTTTAAAAAAAATTATAACCTATCACCTCTATGAACTAGCATAGCGCCAGAACCCAATATGCTAATCTCACCACAAATGGTAATACTACTCTCCTTCTTTTCACCTCCTCATTGACGTCACACATCAACTCCATACCCAGAACAGCAAATTATGCATCCTCCACTTAATTCTCCCTCTTCCTAATCGTCAAAGGTGTTAAGGTTTTTTTTCAATTTCCATTCCAGGCAAATTTGGATACACAAAACCCACCAAATGTATCTTAATCTACAGCGCTCAGATAAATAAATACAACCAAACCCATAACGGTGAGTTCCCCTCTCTAACCCTATCCTCTCCCACTCACCCTTCCACCATCCCTTTATCCTGACCACCCCCAAACCCACCACATTCAGAACCCAAAATGGTGAGTTACCATTTAATACACCTTCACTCCCCACTACCCTGACAAGGTTCGACTCCCGCATATCATCATTTTTCCTTAATAGATACCCTGTCAGCCGGGAGAAGATATTGTCCACACCAGCCTGACGCTATTAAAAAAAATCATAAACATGACGGCTTTTAGGACCACGTTGTAAGCGCCTCCTCGAAACTCGATGAGGTCATAAACCCAAGAGTGTTATTATAATAGCCACGATCTCTACTGCTCATGTCAAAAACCAAACAATCTTTATAAACATGTAAGCTTCAAAGAAGGCCCTTTAATTTTTTATTAGCCTATAAACATGTATATCTTTGATGTATAACACCAAGTACACACATTTTAAATGATGCTGCAGATAGCATGCCCTCATTCAACCCTTTAACGATAGATTCTTACTCATTAAGAATGTAATTTAAAAGCTTTGACTATGAAGAATCCTACCGATGCATATAATGTAAACAATTATCATATTTACACTACACTTAAACAAAGACATTATATCATTTATCTGAACTCTGCATCATACTTAGATGTATAAGTTCTATCTATCCAGCTCTAACATCCAGCGTAGTTAAATGACCCGTTCGAACTGGAATCGAGAATATTAGAACCTTATTCTCCTCCTAATTTTCATTTTCTATCTATATATTCATCCATCATTTTGTAGTTTCACGATCATCATCTTAAATAACCATTTCACAACCTAATATATGTATACCATGCTTAATCAAATTATACCTTCTAATTCGCTTCTAGCACTTCATTTTTTCAATACATATAATCTATGACATACCACACCTTGCCAATTAACATCTAGTCGTGTAAACACATCGTGTTTCAACCAACTACGACATAAGTTTGTTTGGTTGAATAATTTCCTAAATAATCTTTTCAATTTATATTTTTATATTCCTATCAATCTAACCTTATTATTCTTTAACATTACTTACTAAATTCTTTAATTTCGGTTTTACAGTTTCCATTGAATATGGTACGATATTGAAGTACCGAAACATGTTGGATAATAAATGAGTTTCCAGAGTTATCCATCTGATCTGGACTACCAAAAAGGAGCAGTGGGGCGTTTATTTCAGCTAAGATATAACTCAACTTTTTAATTAAATTAAATTAACTTTCAATTTATATAGATTGTAATCAAAACGTTTGACTGGAGATGTTAACCTTATTTACCTTGTTATTTAAAATAAGTTTTATATATTTTTCATCCTTGTATCAAAAACTATGCTTGTTGTAATTTGTAATATGTTATTAATGATAGTGTGACCATTTTACTCTTTTAAATGCACTAAATATTGAGTCAATGAAATATTTTAAATATTATGAAATTTTGTTATAAGTTAATTACCATCCCAAAATTATAAATAAATTGTCCAGGGTCTTTCAGTTGTATATGAATTTTCATTAGTATTCACACTTATAAATTCTTAAATTTGAAATCATATTCTCTGAATTCTTTAAATAACAATATCTATGTCTTAACTTATATTTACTCAATTCTGACTAAAGATTTATTTAGAATGTTTTCTAAAATGTTATACTTAGATGTATTCCCAGCCATACATGACACCTACATTATATTTGATGTCTGATCAAGAGTGTGTTTAATAACTTTTATCATAGGTCAGAGCTCTACATCATACTTAAACAACAACATTTTGTCATTGATCTGAGCTCTACATTATAATGAGAATTGATCAGGTATCTACATTATACTTAGATGTATATTTAGCCATGTATGATACTTGCATTATATTCTATGGTTGAACAAAGTCATACCTAATACGTTAACAACATTTGATCGCCATCACAACATTGTACATTCTGTCATTCCTTCTCCTCACATCCGGAGGAAAAAAATTTGAAAGTTGTTTTCGTGAAAGTGTATGAAGTATGATCTTATATGACAGCTCCTTAACGGGTGTTATTACTCTCTACTTTAAGCGCTTCGTTTGTATGTCCTCATCCTCTTTACTAAGAAACAAGTATGGAAAAATATTTTCTTTGGACTATTGGGTTTATCCTCAAAGTCAGCGCTCCATTGCAGTATAGTTGGGATTCTCTTGAGACAATTTAATTCCCTGTCAGGTCAGAACTAGCATTTGGGCTTCAACAAGGAGAAACCAAGCTTTTTACAAACAATAAGCGTCACTATTGTCTAAGCGGGTTATTGCCTTTCATTTCAACACCTCTAAAATGCCCAAAGAGGAGCTTGACCATCTCAAATCTTACCATCTTAAGTCAATCCATCTCATTTCTGGTAATTTTAAATGTATCCATTATGAGGTTATCCTTCACAAGTCTGGCCATCTCAGGTCCAGCCATTTCAAGTATACCCTCACACGTCTGTCCATCTCAAGTCTGACCCTCACAACTATGGTCATCTCAAGTAGGATCATCTCAAGTCTGACTAGCTCTAGTCTGACCCTTTCATGTCTAATCACTACAAGTATCTCAAGATATAAGGGTCCCTATGTAGCCTAGTGGAGGGATCAATGAATTATTATTTGAGTCTCAAGATATAAGGGTCCTTATGTAGCCTAGTGGCGGGAGTAAGGGGTGATTGTTAAAGTCTGGAACATCCTAAAATGTTGTTTTTGATCCGTGTGCCAGAAGCTGTGCCTAGTAGTTCTTACCCTCATGGTGAACTAGATGCCGGACCTGTTTGGTAGATCCGTCTTATGCTTCCTCTTCACCACACACGGTGGCCTCATCCTCGTATGTCTCGTACAGATCTTGGCGCAGATGCGCGGGAATCCCTTCTCCCATCTACACGTGAGTAGCAACCGGATCTTTAGGGGGGAGGAGAGACTTTAAATTAACGCAAGTGTCAAAAAAAGTGGGATCACGGCCGAGTATCATGTAATTATTGGAAGGATACAGTGGCGTACCCAGAAATTTACTTTAGAAAAGGAAAGGAATAGGGTCGGGGAATTGGTGCATTTTATTTCAACACGTCTTAGTACTCGTTTAGGTTGAATGCAAAGGCATTATTATATAAACTACGTTAAAAGTGTGGGGATGAGTAAAGTAGAATTTAGAGTAAAAGTATCTGCATCTGTAAGAGGGAGCATAGGAAACCAATTAACAATGAAAAACCCCTTATCATTTGCGTATTTACCAGCTGTGTTGTCTAATGGTCAGAGTTCGTGGCTACAGATCTAGAGGTCCCGGGTTCAAGCCCCAGCGCTTCCAAAATTCAGTGAAGCAGTGGGTTTGGAGCGAGCTCAAACTCAGCGTCATGAGGACAAATGAGGAGCTACATGAATAAAGAAGTAGCAGCTCTGGTTAGAAAAAAAAATATTAAAGTCCGAAAGGCTCTTTGGGCTGACAACATGATACCCTCTATCCGCAAATATTGGAACTATCATTGCAAATGGCAGCGGCCGTTCGGTCAGTATCGCTCGCTTTCGGGCCTATTCCCTGTAGTGTATTTTAGCCTAGCCGTCAGGGTTCGAACCCCCACGTTATAGGCAAACTAGACTAGATGCGTTTGACATTTAGATCACGTGCCCACCTATACGTGTAATATTAGAGTGAAATATTCTATTATTATGTTTACATTATTATTATATTTTCCAAGTAGGCATTTTTAATGTGAAATAGTGTACATCTTTTGGAATTCAAGTAGTTACAATGTAGCTTATGCATTTAATTGCTGCTGGGGGTAGAGGTTGAGGTTAGAATCCCGGCTGGGTACAACGGGGTATGGTTTTCCCACACCATCGTCATGAATAAGCTACCTCAAGCAGTTTTATAGCCCATTTGTTAAAAATAATAAACTTCATACTTATTTGTGATAGTTCTCTCTTCTCTCAAAAATATGTCCAAAACTTGTCATTCTAAGTTTTTCTTGTTTCAGGCAGATTGGCATTTAATTGGTCTTGGCGCTGTGGATGCATATCAGCAGCGCGTTGATTGATTTGAATCTCGGTCGGGTGAACTGGGGGTGGTTTTTCCTAAATGATTTTCCACCCTCTCTCCACACAAATGTGGGTTCACTTTCACTAAATTCAACCTTCCCAATTACTAACCCACTAGCGTAATTAATACTTAAGCGTATAACCCGAACTGGTAGTAAGAAGCAGTACTATAATTTAAAAACCTATAAAATGACCTATAAATTCTAAAAAATTACCTAAAAAAATTAACAAAAACTCTTAATAAATGCACATGACTGAATCAAACACGCACTTTACAAATGTAAAATGCAATGAAAAGCATTTAACAACTAAACTCTTTCAGTCTGCTAAATATAACATTGATTTACAAATATTTGCTTCAGAAGTAATAACTACCCCCTCCCAATGCAACCCTCTCAATCCAAGTTGCAGTCTCACCAGGAATATGTATTTTACAACCTTACAAGCAAAGAGGATATAAAGCTCATTAGCTACCATTATCTTCTTTCAGACTGTAACTCTGTGTTGAAAAATGTTTGTGTTTGAGCATTTATGCATTTACAAATATCGATATTATTTTTTAAAAATATACCGTACTTATTCAACATAAATGCCTATAAATGACTTCAAAATCCCTTAAAATGCTTAAAAATTACAAAAAAATTATGCAAACCAAGAAAATACTAACTTAAAATTATAAAATGACGAAAAATGACACAAAAAAACTATAAAATATACATTTCTAAAAAAGGGGGGAAATGGGCAGAAAAAAGATAACATGTCATCAAAATCCAATCCCTCATAATAAGTACCCGTAAAGTCACACTTTTTGAGTCTATATTCCAAACTAAAGTAAAAAGTATTCAAATAGTTACTTGAGATCAAAGCCTTGAATATTCTATTTTTTATACAAACTTTTGGGCAAGCCTGTAAACGAAACATTCTAACAATGTTTCTCGATTTGTGGAAAGGGGAGGGGATTGTACACAAAGTAGCTCGTGGTAAAACTTCCGACTTGCCCGTTCAAACAAAAGAGAGGGGAAATAGATGGTGAGAGCAAGCTCAGCCAATTTTTGTTTTAATAAGCGGGCTCGGCGTGTTGTAGCGTTGTAGCGCCCTTGTACTCGAAGAGGAGCAAAGAGAACAGAGATCAAAGCCTTTTTTATTTGTTTTTTTACTTTTCTAAGCACAAAGTGAAAAACTTTGCAAATACACGCTCAGAGCAACTATACGATGGCAACATTGATCGTAAAGTAAACTCCAAGTAGTAACATATATGAGGGAAAAAATTCGTTGAAAGGTTTGTATAATATAGGTAGTTCATTATCTTCACCAGTGGTCGTATGATCTAAGGCGTCACACTTGCAATATACAGGACTTCTGGTGATCGAGGGTGTGAATCCTGGACGAGTGTATTGATGGTGGGCTTCCCTAGGTGGTTTATAGCTCTGCTTCCAAACAAATGCAAGCACATTTATTCTTGATTTTACCTTTACTCCTCTACCCTATTAGTGTAATTTTGAGGATTGCCCGGACGGGTAGTAAGACGCGGTGCATGTAAAAACAAAAGTGGTTTATTAAAATGCGTGCCATCATTTTAAGTCGCACACGACGAAACGATTTTAATATTTGGTATATCGTTTCTAAAACCAAGAACTATATCAGACAGAATATGACTTAAAACCAAACTTAACCTAAAACAGCATATTAAAGACTAGCCATTCCTCCTTGCACCAGATATATCACAATATTATGTTAATGTTGACTGAAACCACGTACAACTATTACAGTATTATCTAGTTTGTATCCTCTGGTAGGTTTATTTTTTTAATTATTAGATTTTAAATTTAGAGATGGGTTGAATTCACATTTTTTCTTGTTAGAATCTCGTTTCCATATCTTCATTCTAGTTATGAATCTTTAATCTTGAATCTAAGTTAGAATCTTAGAACATACATGATAAGCATAAGAGGCTGATATCCCCACAATGATATGATTTAATTTTCTTCAATTATGATTTTGTTCACAATAATTCTTTAAATGCTAAAACAAATTAACATTGTATATTTAGTTACTCTATCTATGGCATTAGAAACAAGAAGGTTCAATGCCGCATTTACAAAATTACGCCACCTATACCTATCTTGAGCTAGTTATATCCAGTCCACCTCATTACGCCCAATATCTTTCAGGTCCATTCTAATGTTATCTTCCCATCTGCATCTAGGTCAACTCAATGGTCTATTTACATTGGCTTTGCCAGTAAGTACTCTGAACAAGGTTTTAGAGGGTATGTAACTCATAATTATGCAACCTCCTCCACTCCCCAGTATTCTCACCCCTTTTTTGACAAAACATCTTCCTAAGTACCTTGTTTTTGAACACCCTAAATTTGTTTTCATCATGTAAGGTAAGCGACCATATTTCACACCTGTAGAGAGCAAATGGTAAAAAAAAAGTTTTGTATTAATTTATAAAACTCAAAATGATAATATAATGTGAATACAAATTCATTTCGTAAACCAATGGTATGAGGTCTGATTGTTAGGTTTGTCCTCTAATTTGGTTGGGTTAAGCCACTTGAAGCATCAGAGTAAAAGAAGAAAAAAGCAGATTCAAAGTTCAAGTGAAATAAAAATTTTAATCTTGAAGTTAAATTTTTTTAGAATCGATTACTCCAAAATAGGCCTACCTCTATGGATTTTAAGGATTCATCTCTAGTAGTAATACAATCATTATTAACGACTATACTAAGAGATAAGAACGAGGAAGGTAGTCAAGAGTAAATGCATCAGAATTGGTTTGGAAAGACTGAAAAAGAAAAAAAAAATTGAAAACCACAACCCCGGCACCCTAACGAGATTAGGACTACAAACCTATGCGACAATAGCCTTTACTTCTTGTTTAGAACTGTTTGGGACTTGAACTTATAACTTTCAATACTGTTATTTTCCTGCATAAATAAGTTTTGTTTAATTATTACATGTCTACAATCCGTACACTTTAGAAGTATTAATAAATACCAGCATCGTTGATCGCATGGTCTAACGCGTCACTATCGTGTTATATAAGCAGCAATAGCAGCGGTATTATAATATATATATATTTGTTATAATACCACTGCTATAAATGTTATATATATATATATAAATAACAGATCGGATTCAAGCCCCGACCCATGTGTTAACAGCAGCCAAGTTCAAAGAGAGTCAAGAGAGTCTAAAATCCGAAACCACTAGGCCACCGGTGCAACTAAATAGCTAAGTTATATTGAAATATTGCAGCGTATAATTATAAAGCTAACATTATATTGTTTTATAAGCGAGTCGACCTCGGTGGTCTTGGGGTAAAGTTTTCGTCTCAGGACCCGATGCGTGTGTGTTCAAAACCCAGCTGGGATCGACGGATTTTTCTTGATCGATAAAAATCCGTAGCACAGCTTCCTTTGGAGGGGAAGTAAAGGATATCGGTCCCGTGTCGATTGTGGCGTATAAAATGAACCGGAAGATATGTGAAAATACCTAAATTGGCAAAATTGGTAGGCCCTTTCACTCTCGCTCATAGAAAAAATTTCAGATATTGATAATATATTCATTTGGTTCACAGAAAGTGCACGTTAAATACCTCAAGTAAATAAATAAATAATAAATTAATAGTCATCCCAACAGCTAATTTGACAAATTATATGACCAATGCGAGCTATATCTGCAAATAAATTTTTATTGTTATTATTGTTATTGTTATTATTATTATTTTATTGTTATTATTATTATTTTATTCATATTATTATGTTTAGTTTTGAGCACCTTGTCTTACTACCCAACCGGACTATCCACATTTGATGGGATAAGGATGAGAGTGTAAAACCTTTTAGGAAAGAGTCCTCAATCAACCAGGTCTAAATGTAAAGCTCATTTAGTTTGTAATAATGTTCATGTTTATTTGGTAAGGACTATTATACTTGCTATACCTCAGTTTTAGCTTATGTGGTGCTGACTGACAGCTCACAGCTGACTTCTGACGGCTTTGAAAAGCTACCAGACCATATTATGTATCCCTACGCCGAACCACATGATCTGAAAAAAACATGTCTTTAGCAGTTGTCACTTCTGACAGTCAAAATTTAGGTATATACCTTAATGTTGACTGTCAGAAGTCAGCTGTGATCTGTCAGTCAGCACCACATAAGCTAAAACTGAGGTATAGTAAGGTTATATCTTCTTTTTTATTCCCTTCTCCTTATTTTATATACTCTTCTTCTATGACGATGACATGTTTCGGTGATTTTTCACCATCTTCAAGTCTGAGGAAAACTAATGTTATTTCAAATTATTGTATAAATACATGTTATAAAACTATTAATTAAAAAAATTAAACAATATTGTTGTAAATATTTCAGAGAAATTACAATGTGATATACGAAATATTAAATAGATAATCATTTAAATTAACAAGCTTATAAATACATTATTTGTATAAAATATTATTGATTTTACTTCATACTATTGGAAGTTTGTGAAATTTTATGGTTTTATATATTTATATTAAAACTTCAAAAACTTTCCAAAAGTATGAAGTAATATCATTCATTTAGTTTGGTTTTCTCCTGGCGGAAAGGTCAGGGTTCGAATACCAGCTGGCTATAAGTACCAAGGGTGTTTTTCACTTTTTCAGCTAAATAGAAAGTATTGCAATCGTTAAAATTATCGACCTTGAATTATGATGAATCCTTACGTTTTATGTACCCTCAAAACCAAATAGTGGATTTTACAATTAGGTCTGTCCCTGGCCACTGATCTGAAATCATTTGATGGATTTTATTCACACTTATTTATATAATTATTATATGATTAGTTATACCACAGAACTTATTTTATTTTGACCCTAGCTCTTAAATTAAGAGCAATTTTTTTGATGAGTGGTTTTTTTGAGTTCCAAATTTTTTAATGATCTTGATTAAAATGTATATCTGAGGAGTGACTGACAAGACAAACAAAACTACAGGTATAGACTTTTTTTATCTGGAAAACATTCGTATGAGATTAGTCTACTGATGATGATATTTTTTAAATAATATTTAAAAATTGACTCAAACGTTTGGTTAAAAAATGATTTTTGGTAAGTTTTTGACAATAAACATAATTTTACATATTTGTTTTTGTTTCTAAAAACAATTTTATATTAATTTATTGCCTACGATTTTTTTTAGAAACTTGAATTTTAAAAAAAAAACTACAACGATTTTGTTCAAAATTGGTATCCGGGGCCTATTTTACATGATAAAGAGTATTTTATGTTTAATTTTCTCAAATAAATATATTTAAAGGTAGCTTAAATATGACAATTTTTCTTTTAATTTGAAATATTTAAAAAATGTCTTTGAAGATTAGGTTCAAAATGGATAGTTTAGAATGGTTTTTCATAATAAACAGGAATATGTTTTGGTTCTTACAAATCAAAAATTATTTGAGGCTGGTTTAGAAATAAGTAATATTTGAAATCTGTAATATGTGAACAGTTTTGTTAAAAATACATATAATATGAAGTGTGTTTATTATGATAACAAGATGTTGTGTTTGTTTTTCTGGTGAAAACTTACTTAAGAGTAGTCAATCAAAATCCTATTTTTTGAAAAAAAAAATTACACTAAAATAAATAGATTATATGAGAAAGTTTGTATAAATGTGTCATACCATTTATTTCTGAATCGTTTTTCGCTTTTCCTTCACGAAAATCTAGGTACATTTCCTTTAAATTATATCTTCCTCATTCCTGCCCCCGTTAGCGTTATTAATAAAAATATAATAGTCCAAACAAATAATAAGATACGGTGTAAAAACCAGTAAACAAGGTCGGGAATCAGAAACTTGATCTTAACTATCTCCAGCGAGTTCCACCAGATGAGGTTGTCAGTCACCTTTACTACGACTATTGTGTTTATGGTGTAAGTCACAAATATAGACTTAAGTGTTGTAAATCATTTATTTATTTAAGGTATTTAACGTGCCTTTTTTGAACCGACTGATTATATCAGATCATGAGAGTTTCTTATGAGCAAGATCGAAAGAGCCTACAAATTTTTCCGGGAAAGGTATTTTCACATACCTTCCAGGCTTCTTTTAAATGTCACAATAGACATGAGACCGACGACGGCTTTAATTGCTCTCCAAGGGAAGTTGTGCTACGGATTTTTATCGCTCAAGAAAAATCTATCGAATCCGGTTGGGTTTGAATCCACGATCCTCGAGCAGTGAGGTGAGCACTTTACCTCAAGACCACCGAGGTCTACTAGTGTCGTTATCAGAATTCAAAATACGACATAAAAAACTATTAGTAACGTAAACGTATCAGTAAATATTTCCCCTGGCTCTAGTAGCTACAATAATTGGGTAGTAGGGTGGACCCATAAATACAAATCATTTTTAAAACTTTGAGCTACATTTTTTTTTCACCGGTTAAACTAACTTGAGACTTATATAGAGGTTACTGATATGTGTACAACTAATCTTATAAGTGATATTTTTATTTATTTTTGTCACCACGTCTTATTGAACGTTCGGATTAGATGCATATGTACTAATTACGTCTAGTTATTATTATTATTTATTATTATTATTATTATTATTATTATTATTATTATTATTATTATTATTATTATTATTAGCACCGCGTCTTATTACCCATTCGTGATGTACGCACTTACGCTAATGTGTAAATGGTAGGGTGATTGTAAGATGAAATGGAGGACCTACAGTTTAACGTGGGATCCGAACCACGGTGAAGGCCTGGCATCCCACACATTCACAAGTTGTGATTAACACACGTCTTGTCAGAGGTGAAGGAAGGGTTTGGCAATCAGATAAGTCTGTGCCGGGACAGAGGGTTGAACCCCGGACCCCCAGCACAGAATTCAAACACATTACCCCTAGACAGCAAAAATTACCTAATTACGCTATTGTGTTAGGAATGAGAAAGGTGGAATTTTAAAGGAAGTGCCGTATTTTCACTAAGAAATTGAGAGAGAGTGGAAAATCATTTTATAAAAAAAACTTAGTACATCCGATCGGGAATCGAACCCCAGTGTTCTCATCATCGTTGGCCCAATCTATTGCAAGAGTGACGCCTTAAATCATGCGACCATTGAGGTGGGTAATGTATTAAGTTGGTAGTTATTACAGCTAGTAATTATTACATTTTGTAAACGCGCTTTGTAGCTTAGTACGGTGTTAACTTTCATTGCAAAGACATTATTTATCAACTTGAAATATAAGACAATAACACTCCCGATGAGAGTGTTTTCATTTTTTGCTGGAAAGGACTTTGCTGAAAGGGGGTTAGGAACTCTCCCGTGAAATAAGGGACGTTTGATTACCCTACAAAACGTACGAAAGCAACTTTGAAGAAGAAGGGAAAAAAGCGCAAAAAAAGGTCGAGTGAAACTACAAAGACATGAAAAACATGTGTTTATTTGTTCCTTTGCCGGTTCATCGCTCGACTTTCCTCTTCTAACCAGGCTATTGAGGTTAAAATTGATGTGGACCGTAGTTGGAAGAGTGGTTAGCACGCATATCTAGGACTCGTGAGTCTTTGATTCCTACCGGTTGCACGGGATGCTATTTTATTGGAGAGCGCAGTTTCTCTTCAGTTCGTTTAAAATTTACGCTTTACTTACAAGCAAGCTGTTGTTGGGAGTGTTTTGTTACATGTTTCACGTCGTGTGCTGATTAAATGGTAAATTCCCTCTTTTTCAAAAAAATAATAAGAAGAAAAATCCATGTGTTTGTTTTAAACTTCCTTTCACTTTTTGAGGTAATTTGTAATATATAATTGGAAGAAGGTACAGGAAAAGTGGATAGAAAACATAAAAGGAAACGAACATAATATGGCTGTTACAATGAAAAGAAGAACAGCCATATTTTGTTCGTTTCCTTTTATGTGTTTTCTATCCACCTCTTCTTTAACTTCTTCCAAATATATTTTAAAATTTAATATGTGATTTAATATTTGAAAAAAAATTTAAATGATTTGAGAGAGGGGTGTTGAGTATCACTGGTCATCTCAACGCCAAGAGTGGGGTTTTGGCATAAAGAACCTTTTATAAAATACAAATATGTTTTTATATGGTCAATAATGATAACATTTTACTGTATTATTAATGTTATTTATGGGTATTAAATATTATCTATCAAAAGTGACAGCTGCAGATCACATGGCTTGACGTATTAATACGTGAAAGTAGATCTAGTAACTTTTTTCTAGCTATCAGATAAGGTTCTTCCAATGAAACATGGACTGTGTGTACAAGCCCACAAAAGGTGTCGTCAACTGGTCGATCTTACATCATCTAAAACTTAGGTTATTTGGCTTAGTCCTGAAAATGTCCTGCAGGAGTCTTCCTTCCAGGATATAAAAATGTCCGTGAAAGCATGTGTCTGTCTAGAAAAGGAAACAAGAAAAAAGTAATTTTCAAAGCATATCAATATTTTCAAAGGGAAACTAGTATGGTGAGTGTGTAAACTTGTCGGAGGAAGAGGGTGAGTGCTATCAGTATAACAAGAGGCCTCTGGGGTGAACTACTCAAGTTCTTCTCTCTCTTTCTATTTCGTACATTGGTGTCTAAGTGTGATAGTGCTGAGACTGTTTAGGTGCGTCAAGTTAAAATTCAACCCACTTCGCAAATTATCTTCGAAATCTCAAAGTAGGCAACGTCCTTAAGTAAGATATTGAAATCAAGGAATAAATAAGAGATGTATAGACAATATAAAAGCAAAAGTAGACTGGAGAGACAAGTGGGTGATCGCGGTACCTTTGGTAAGTTTATAAATCGATCCGGTTCTAAAAAAAAAGCCGCTGTAACTTACAGTTTGGAATTGACTAAATAATAAGTATCTACAAGACATATTAATCTGGATTTTGTTAGGCTAGTAGAGTTTTTCCTTTACTTTTCAATGTTTTATATTTTACCCAAGAATTATTTTTATTTAGTTTTTAATCATGGGGAGAAAATGAGGTCCTTATATAATTTCAGTGGGAAGGGAGGTGAACCAAAATTTCTAGTTTCACCGTCGTCTGAAACAACATCAAATTATATTTCAAAATCATAAGATGAATAAGTTAATATTTAATCATAGAAGTTTACCCACATCAAAGTGGTCTAAGACATTAGATTCACAAGGACTTTGTCATCAACGACGGGGTAATCGATGTTCAAATCTCGTCCGGATGCCCCGAGATGGTTTCTTACATGTGGTTTTCTCATTTTTGCTACATGCTAATACGAGTAGATTTCCTCTAAGTTATCCTTCCATTTACTACATTTAGGATTATGATGTTAATATCGCTATGTTGAGGCACAAATTTAAAATATGTTTATTAACAAATAGCGGCCAAGATCAAGTCTCTATTACTCCCTCTCGAGAAATACCTGGTTAGAATCGAAACTCTAGAGGTAAGAAGGATTAGTGATAGTGTAAGTTATATAAATGTGTCACAATCTCTATCATCATCGAGTCCCAAATAGTGATCACATCATCGTGTGATGTATGAAATAAAGCACATGGAAAAAAGTCGGGATGGATCACAGGTAAATTTATATTTTTATATAGTGGGAAAAAGATAGAAAAACACTGCCATAAGAAAAAATTATTATCACATCACTTTGTCTTATATAAAAAAAATATATCACTATCATTTTTCGATAATAAAAAATTTAAGATCACTTTCCCTAAGAAAAAATAAATATCACATTACTAAATTCCTTTGAAAGAGAGATTTCACACTACCTTTATCCTGAGAAAATATATATATAGGCTATCACACATATTTTCTTTAAATAATTATCTCACCACCTTTTCCTTAAGAAAAAATAAATATCACATTACCCTTTCACTAAGAAAAATTATCACACTACCTTTATATCAAAGAAAATATAAATATCACACTTTTTTTTAAAAAGAACTCAGATCGCCATGCAACTTCAACCTACTTACATGAAAACCAGACTTCACAACTCTCTCCACAAAGTAAAATTAACTATATCAAAAAATATAATAATAATACCAGAAATTATCCATGAAGCTAAATCATGTAGCAGTGAGTGGCCAGCAACAAAAAGGGTGGAAAAGGGGGGGGAGGGTACTACGTTTGAATTAGTTAGCGCGGTCACCGTCATGGTGCTATAACCCTTTCCCATCCCGGACGACATGAATAATATGAGTGTGACACCGTAACTTAATTCCATGGAAACAATCCGACATATATATACTACTTGGTAACTACACCACGTTATTAGCAGTGAAGGGGCAAAGATTGTACATTAGAAGATCACGTCACAATTTCACACCAGCCAACAGCAAACAATCAAAAACGTCAGCAATATATTGTAGGTAATATAATACCAAATATATTTATACACAATCACCTTTTAGTACAAGGTCATTAAGAATGAAATTAGGGGGGGCACCTACAAACCCAATCACGTTTAAAAAAAACTTCAAGTGAGATTTGATGTTAAAATAAAATGTCTTTCATTATCCTGTTGAGGGCATTTATCATGAGCCACAACAATTGAAAAACCCATCCCGCACAAACTAAATTTAAGTTCGGCCAAGGTCCGTCTATTCGGTGGTTCAAACTTTCATGTCAGCATTTTAGATGAGTTATGTGTTAGTTATTAATTTATCCTCCTCACTCCCACCGTGGGCAGGTGGTCTAATCGTCAAGCTCCTTTAGTCTGGGTTGCCACTGTCGGGAAGATCAGGGTTCGAATTATATCTGGGTGTGATGATGGTAGTATTCCTAAATTGTTTTCTACCCTCCCTTTACGGGAATACATTTATTTACACAAATACGACTACACGTCTTCTAAATTCTACCTTTTCTCATCCTTATCCTAATAATTCAATTAAATGCCTATAGTACAAACGCGTAAAAGTATTATTCGGTAGCAAATAAAGAATACCCATGAACTTTAACTAATGTCAGAATTGTAAATCAGAAGATGATCTTTATATTATATTTTCTGTGATGTTGATGTAAGCCAACATTGTATGAATCATGATATCAAATTAACTCTATAGTTTCATAGAACACAAAGTTTAACTCTGTCAATGAAAAATATATCCATAGTAATCTATTTTGGCCCAAGGGAATTCAAAAATAGTTCATTTTTAAAAGTTAACTTTTATTTTTTCACCTTACCTTGGCTTTTATAATATTTCCCCTATCACCCCCCTCCCCCGGTTCTATGTATAGGCTACATAAAGGTGCTTAAAGCGTTTCTGTGATAATATTATGTATCCTTTGTTCACCCCTTATGGTAGCAAGCTTACCTTGTGTTATTCCGAATTTTGATTTTTCATAAGTCGATCTAAAATTACTTTATAATTATTTAGAAAAAGTCAAGAGTTTTTAGAAGGTTTGTAAATACTGTTTGTAAACTATTTGTATAGCACAATACCCAAATAAAATGTTCTAAACTAGTTTCAATTTTTCAATTCAAACACACGTCCTCTTAACATTTTAAAATGTCATTTAATATGTTTTAAATAAATATAAATTTAATAAAATGGCTATCATAAGGACGGCTGCAATTATTTCTATTCCCACTACTTTACATCCTCAACGTATGTGAAAGTCACTCTCGTTGCTCGCTGAAGCAGAGAGGGGTAATCTTGAGCCCCGGAAACAGCGACAGAACAACACATTTTGGTCAGGGTGCGAATAATAAAAGCAACGAAAAAAAAAAGGTGTGGCATCATTTCACTTGAATTACACCCATGTTCCAGCGCGGCCATAAACCCCACGTCGCCACAATAAAAACACCACTGTTAGCGATGGTGCTGTTATCGGGGTCACGGCTTCGATTTCCGGTGGTGGTAGGTTTTTTTTATCGTCGGTCGTACGCTTTAGTCACTGTACTTGCTATCGGAGACTCGAACTATTTAACGGCATCAACCATGGCCAATCTATGATTATCTTCGTCTCATTTTTGTATAGGAGAGGGGGAGAAAAAGATCAAATCGAAGAAACAAAAAAAAAAATTTTCAGGCACCATACCATGTTTACTTTACTTTACAGTCCAATTTTATTTGGAAGAGCCAGAAAAGTTACCAGATCTACTTTCACGTATTTATTGTCAATTAATGTGGTCGGTTGCTGTCATATTTGTTAGATAGTATCAATGCCTATAGAATAACACTAATCTTAATGTCAAGTGTAATTTAATTTTGGCCTAGAAAAAAGTTGTATTTCATAAAAGTCCCTTCGTATGTACACTTTACTGTTTTTAAACATGACAAGAGCTCCACCTAAAACAAATCTATGAAAGTATAAATGTGATCATTTTGAACACACGAGGATAAAAAACACCGATAAAAGTTCATTTTAACGAACGATAAAAAATTATTATTATTATTATTATTATTATTATTATTATTATTATTATTATTATTATTATTATTAGCACCGCGTCTTACTACCCGTCCGGGTTATACGCACTTACGCTAATGTGTAATGGTAGGGTGATTGTGAGATGAAATGGAGGACCTACAGTTTAACGTGGGATCCGAACCACGGTGGAGGCCTGGCATTCCTCACATTCACAAGTTGTGATTAATACACATCTTGTAATAAAAAATTAATTTTATAAAACTGTAAAACATAACTAGCTTAATTCTATTATAAACGTAGTACCCGCATAATTGGGCATGCGGGCTATGGCATCAGTCACGTTTGGTTTGCCAATTACTGAGAAGTCGGGATTCGAGTCCCAACCAGTTGTAATGATATAGTTTATACTTAATGTTTATTCTATCTTCCTTCACGCTGATGGCGAAACATTTCCTCTAAATGCCATCTTCCTCATTCCTTACCCTTTTAACGAAAATGTGCGGATAGCTCAGACAAGCACTGGATGACTGGTTGTAAGAGACTTGTAAAATACCTAAGCATTCTTTCTTACGATCAATATTAATATCATTTTACTTTATTATAAGTGTCATTTTATAGGTCCTGATAGTATCAATTGAAAGTCGCAGCTTCAGATAATATGACTTGACGTATGAATATACATGACAATTGTTTTAGTTTTTTTTAGATAACATGACTTGACGTATGAATTTACATGACAATTGTTTTAGTTTTTTAAACTGTCAACAAAGTGTATTCCTATTTAAATCAGACTGTACTAGTAGAATACAGTGCGCGTGAAAAATTAAGTAAAAAAATAACTCTTAAGTGTGAACTATAGAACATTCTTTTTAATTTGATTTTGTTGCAGCGCTGTTTAGTGCTGACGCACCGTAATAACACATGATTTGCAGTAAATTAAATGCACAAATTTCGCACGCCAGTGACTTAGATAGTGTTGCCTTTGGTGAAAGTTGTTTCTATAGTCTCTCGAAACAAATCAATTACACTCGCACCAGTGGCCAAGGGGTCTTGGGCGTTAGACACGCATTGCACTTGAGCACTGTTGACAAAGAGGTTTGGGGTATAAATCCTGACCTAGTGCGTTGGTTTTTTTTACATCCTTTATACACACTAATGCTGGTACATTTCCTATGAGTTAGCTACCTTTCTCATTCCTACCTCATAGATTAAGTCGTTAATAACTATAGCACTGAACGTACACATTTAAAAAATATAACATCACAAGTCCATGTCTTAGTTTGGTGTGGTGGTTTTCACACGAGCATCCTGGCCGGGTGTATTAGGGCACTTTGGGGTTTTCATGGTGTTTATTTTCAAGGCGAGTGTTGGTGCATTTTCTGTTAACAATGCCATCCATCTCCATGCCACTGGATTAAATCAATCCTTGCGCTGGGTACACCCTTAAAAAAATCAAATTTTCCAGACAGAATATTTTCAACCAATTCAAACCATGGCTAGTGGTTGGGCAGCTCTATAACAGAAATATAGAGCTCTCATTCGACCCCGGACGTTGCTCAAAATATTGTTTTTCTTTGGTGGATTACATAGTATTATAACCTACAATATTATGAGTCATTCCAGACTAGTACTAACACAAATAAATATACCCGCACCTCTTGTTACCGAGTGGTCTAGTGAGTTGGACTCACTCAGGCGCACTTGGTCACTATTCACGACAAGTTTGGGCTTCAAATCCAGGTAGTGTGAAGTGATTTTTACCATCCTCTATTCAATTTAATGTGAGTGCGCTACTTCTAATCTACCTTCCATGCAACTTAAAATTTGTATTTGTACTGAAAATACAACAATAATATCATAATACAGAGAACGCGTTAAGCCAAATTGGCTTAGTTCTTTATTCAAAAAATAAACCAAACTACATCCAACTTCTTTATCAAGATGATGGATTGAATAGCCAAGCTATTGTATTGTTAATTACGGTTATATATGCATCTAAATATCATATTATTTAAACAGAAACTATGCCGAGTGAAGAATGAGCCTGGGTATGGGACGATACATGGATAGCTCAGTGGTTAGAGTATTTACGTACTAAGCCAGGGTTTCCGGGTTCGCTTCCCGCGTCCAGGTGTCATTTTTCAATTTAAAAACTTATTCATCATGGTTGGTGAAGAGGGGTTATTTGCTATTGAAAGCATTCAAGCCTAGGTTTCCGTAGAATCGCCCTTTTTAAATGCGAGACTGTCCTAGTTTTCAAACAACGATGTCCCCAAGAGGGAGGGGGGGGAGGGTGCGGAAGTCAGATCAATTACTAGATAATATTTAATATTAAAATGGTATCTTATTTTTTTCATTTAAAAGTGACGTCATTGTCTGTAGGAAGAGCCAATTGTTTTCTGAAAATGGCAAAGCATAATTGCACATTTTCGGATAAGCTTTATAAAGGGGGGAAAAAATCGTGTTTTTGGAGTATTCAACGGACAAAATAAAGATATTGTCTGTCTAATGATTAAAGGGAATTTTAATACTGCAATATAAGTTTAGGAACACTAATTTTATCTTAAGTATTCCTGAACTTTTGAATGAAATTGTTACAAATGAAATATACCCGTGGACCATGAACTATGCTTTTTCGATATGTTATGTGAATGTTTACGTGCTATTTTTACAGTGAATGTTTGTTATACTTGCTTAATTATTTTCCCCGCTAATTCCTTATTCCTAAGAAATCATAATATTTATGTACCAATTTATGTGTTGTTGTTGGGTTTTTTTGCTCCAAACTCTGGGTTTGCGAGCTTTTCCCACCATCCTTCAGAGGCTGCGCTTGGGTTCTAAAAATGGAAGCATTGGAGGCGCGATGGATCGACTTTGAATAGTAATACTATCTTACGAACACGTGAATTATGGAAGCGTAACTAATATTGATATCATAGTAGTGTTACCTAACATAACATACCAGCCCTTCTAAGTGCCCATTTTATAACTTTTTGGCACTAAGGAGACATCCTACCGGTTAAGTAAAGCTTTTAAAACAAGGTTTGCGGAAAATGAAGGTGAAAGGTTCTTAATGGATCAAAAATCTTATAATTTAAGTTAAATTATTTGGGTTTTTTTTTCGCTGCCTGCCTCTCCTTGTACGCTTTTGTTAGGATGGTCATGGGGGAAGTATAAGGAGTGATTGAGATAAGTGAATCGAGATCATAGTGAATAGAGACCATTGACTCTGGTTTTATCGTTAATATCGAAAATGATTTTTAAGGTTTTTGTTGAAAAAAGTACTGGATAGAGTAGCCTATATGACAAAAGTAAAAAAGTGTTATGATAGTATTGTCTAAATAAGAGATGGGTTAGAAGTGATACCACCGTGTCAGCAACCTATATTAGAGTAAATATAACCTGGGTCGATACCCGGTAGATCCACTCACCTCCGCTAGTGCTCGTCCATGCCATTACATGGTGGCTTTCTTACACGGCTCCTATGTAGCGATTAACTGTAGTATACTAATGTTACTGGCCCATTTATTTAAGACAATAACACTAAATCTGACCTCCACCATCAAGACAGTCTGTAAGCGTAACGACATCAGAGTCTCCTAGTCTATTTCCCGACCAATCGACAGAAAATGGTTCCTTGTGAGTAGCGATTATTATTGTTTTAATATGTGCCTTAGCAAGCTTACATGGCATTGAAGTAATTAAACACATACTCGCTTCGGTGGCTGCGTGGTCTAACACGCTAATCTCGTGTTGAAATAGCTTACCGAAGACGGGTAGATTCTGGTTTGAACCCGGTCATGTGCAGTGAGCTTGGTTTTCCCTAAACGGTTTTCCACTCTCCCTCCACGCAAATGCGGGTGCATTTCCTATAAATTAAGCCTTCCTAATCCCTAATCTATTAGTGTAATTCGTACATATACGTATAACCTGAACAGGTAAGATGCAGTGCTAAAAAAAATTAAACACGTACATATTGTTTAGAATTGATGTTATTGTTTGGAAGTAAATGCTGATGTTGCTGACAAATGACGATCTACTTCAGCGATTATAAAAAACGCTTTGTTGGCCGCATGGTCCAAAGCTTTCACTCTCTCAATAAAATAGATTGCCGATGACGGTAAGATTGGGGTTCGAACCGGTCGGGCTTAGTGAGGTGATTTTTTCTTAACAGTTTTTCACTCTCCCTCCACATTAATGCGAGTACACATCCCCTAACTTCAACCCTTCTTATCCCTAACACATTAAGGTAATTAGTAAATAGGCGTATAGCCCGAACGGGTAATAAGACGTGGTGCAAAAAAAAAAAGTACAAAACAAAAAATATAAACAAGCTACCAGCAGATACCTTATAGGAAATAGCAAAAACATTTTTAGTAGAAAAATTTTAATAACAAATATGTTACTGAACAACTTTTTAACTGTTTTGGTAAATGTTAATAACAAAATGTTTATAACTATGTTTTCGACAAAAATTTTGGTAGCATGTCATGAATAATTTGAAACGTCAAAATTAAAAGTGGATAGTAAAGTTATTGAAACATGTATATTAACAAGTTAATAGCCGAGAGAATTTTCAGTAATAACATGTAATTGGCAGTTCCTACAGTTCGAGTAACAGGAAGAGTTGGCTATTGTTGCAGCCTGTGTGGAGATTATTGGTGCAGGAAGACATAAAAATAGGAAAAGGATGTGGGTTTGTCCATACCTTCAAAGTAGGGACAAGCAAAGTGGAAATTATATCATAAGTGACTTGAAAAAGGACGAAAGAAAACTTGAAAATGGTGATTTATCAAGTATTGACAGTTTCAAAGGTTTTGTGCGAATGTCAAGTAGTGATTTTGAGTATTTTGTGAACCGTATAGGTCCAAAATTTTCAGGGCAAGACACTAACTACAGAAAAGCTATTTCAGTCCCCGAAAAGCTTGCTCTTACCCTGCGCTTTTTAGCTACCGGTGACAGTTTTGATAGCTTAATCTTATTGTTTCGTAAATGATTATCACAAGGGGACATATTCCTAGAACTGTATGTGCTCTTCCCTTTGGTAGGTGACTTGAATAACTTCACATCACATGTGTGAGGAGCTTCTTCAGTCCCTGTCACCTCACCAACCATTTGTACAGCTGCTTCATCTGCCGAGTCGTCTGTACTAAAATTCTGGTTCACGATCCACTCTCTCTCTTCAAACAGAGTTGCCAACAGTAATAACTTGTTAGTAATATTTTTTTTATCAACATCCTTTGATCAGGACCACCTGCAGAGCGGTCGCAAAATGTGTTACTAACAAAGCTATCAACAATGTTATCGATATGTTAATGGAAAAAATAACAAATGTTGAAGTTATTATTATTATTATTAGCACCGCGTCTTACTACCCGTTCGGGTTATACGCACTTACGCTAATGTGCAATGGTAGAGTGATTGTGAAATGAAATGGAGGACCTACAGTTTAACGTGGAATCCGAACCACGGTGGAGGCCTGGCATTCCTCACATTCACAAGTTGTGATTAATACACATCTTGTCAGAGGTGAAGGAAGGGTTTGGAAATCGGATAAATCTGTGCCGGACCGAGGATTGAACCCCGGACCCCAGCACAGAAGTCCGACACCTTACCCCTAGACCACCAGGTCACCAAATGTTGAAGTTAAATGTTAAATGACAAAAGTTAATAGCAAAATGTTATTAATATTTTTAGTAACTTTTAACAATGTTAGTAACAAATGTTATCAACAACTGTTGATAACAAAAGTTAATAACATTTTATGGGCCCGTTTTTTTAAATTTGTCAAAAAACGTTATTAATAACACGTGTTTTCAACAATGTTACCTCCGGTGTAATGCAGCATTACGACGGTTACATATTAATCATTAAAAGGAGACATTAGCTTATTACGAACAACGTTTGACGAGAAATGTCGTGTTTTTCAGATCAAAATAAATTTTTATACATATTTAAAAAGGAATCCGTAGTAAGAACGAGGCTTAGCGAAACAGAAGGTGGAGAGGAGTTTCAGCAAAGTAAATAACATACCAAAGCACCTCTGACTCAACTCCACCTTTTGTTTCGCTCACCCTCCTCATTCTTGCATACGGGTCCTAGTCCTCCTCAAACAAAGAGTCGGTATTTTTAATTGAGTCCCAACACACAACATAACAGTTAAAGATAATTTAGGATATTTTTTAGTGGTTTCGAAGCTTCAGAAATAGAGCCGCGTGAGGGCATTGTCCCTTCAAGTAGGTGGTGTCCATAATGGCAGGATCCTGATGTTACAATGGACAACGTAATGTGTAAACGTTGCAATAAGTTTTCCACTCTGCGAATTGTTTGTAGTTTTATGGTTTTTTTTATTTATACTGTCATGATTAAGAACCATTATAATGTGAATCATTTTAAACTTTTAAAAAAATGCTAAGCATTTCAGTACTAGACGTTGCAGTGCTTGCCGTTCGGTCCATCTGTGAGCCAGACTATACACCTCTCTAGGAAGCAGGTTTTCCTTCCACTCCACAGTTGGGACGGGACGGTTACAAGCAGCCTCTTCAAGGTCATTCGCTGGAGGAGGTGACGCACTATTTAAATATTTCCCTTGCCTTAACACGCCAACCTGCCTGCCTCATGCTTCCTTCACCTGTACGGGCTGGTCTAGAAGGATACAGTCAACTGGAAAGAGAATGCACTGATATTTGCGTATGAGCACTTGAGAAGTTCTAGAAGGATCAGAACTGGAGAGGAAATAGTCTGGCTTCTGCGTGGGGAGTACTTGAAGTAAATTCTAAAAGGATATAAGCTGGAGATGAAATGGCCGGGGTTCTGCGTGGTGAGCACTCGAAATAAGTTCTAGAATAATATAAAGTGGAGAGGAAATGGTCTGTCTGGGTTCTGTGTGGGATGCACTTGAAGTAAATTCCAGGAGTATATAAATTGGAAAGGAAATGATTTTATATTTGCGTGGTGATCTCTTGAAGTAATTTCTAGAAGGATATAAAATTAATTGAAGAGGAAACCACTGTATATAAGTTTCAAGTTTCTTAATAGGGGCAGGGACACCCAGGAAATAACCAGGGGGCAGATGGGAAAATTTTCCCGCAGTGTTGGGGGGGACATTTCTGAGGCCCACTTAGATAAAATCTGAACCTACATCGCCCATAATGAAGTTTCCAACATACTATAGACATAATATATCAGATGCGGACAGTTACCGACACTTATTGAGATAAGTGGTATTCTATGTCCCTCTGGCATGTACGACTATGAACTTTGTATTCATAATTTCTGGTATATAAAAATGTCTACTGTCGGGTTCATCATACTTATTCAATCTAGCTGGAGATAAATTGGGAATATTTCTCACAACAATGTCGGTTAAATTCTAGTTTTATGAATTTATTCGTCTGAGATTTGTTTTAAAAAGTAAATTTTAATGTACAAAGTACCTGTGTGACAAAATAAATTGTCCCGTGGGCTAGAGTGTTCCTATACCTAGTTTTAAGACCATAGCAGAACAGCAAACAACGCTCACCTACATTATTTAATAATCACGTTAACGAGCTAGGAATGAAGAAGGATGAATTTAGAGTAGTAGGCCGCATTTAAGTGGAGGATGATTGGAAACCCATTTTTAAAAAAACACCTTCAGTATGGTTCTAGGTGCGTATTCCAACAAAACACTACTTTTTTTTAATGTTAGAAAACTAGTTGAATTAAATAATTAAAGAACATCAATATTTTAGAGAAAACTAATAATTTAAAATAAAGATTGATTAACAACATCATCACTTTTATGATTTAAGTTTATTCGGGGTCGCTTTGTTGGTGAATCACTTTGATATTTAATTAAAAGATTCCAAAAATATTAAAGAGGAGGAGGAGATAATATTTTTGCGCATAGGGGTAGTAAAGAAAGGGAGTGGGAGGGGGGTCATCATTGGTTTGCTGGTTTTTTATTTTAAAATATTAATTTGTCTGGTATTTTGACAGCCTACTACTATTATTATGCGTCTCGCAGGAGGTGCGGTTAGATATATCATATAAATACGCCTTCAGCCGGAGCACAAATTTCAAGTCTCGCCTAGGGCGAATAAAACCCTTGAGCCCGCCCTGGTAGGTAGACCGAAAAACAACGTGCGAGACAGAAGTGACCCACTTTTATAGTTCTTGGAGACATAAAAGTCAAGATACATAATAATCTTGAGGTTGAAAATGTTCGCCATCAAAATTCGTTCACTATACGAGAAAGTAGAAAATAAACATATGTTGACCAAATATACTATATATGTAAACTTTCATCAACTAAAATACTCAATCGTGCTTACTACAGTACTTGCTAACTCAAAAATCAAAATTATGAAAACCGATTAGCAAGGAAAGGCTGAAAAAAACTATATTGATAATAAAGCACGTGGAAAATCAAAAACAGTGCACCCGGACAAACTTCAAACCACAAAACAATTCGATATATAGGAAATTTGGTATATTGCGAGCCTGATTCCGTACACCACGTGACCCGGGTATAATAAATAAACCAAAAATAATCACTAATCACATTTCAAACCCTCAGTTTAAAAGTACACGGCAGGCCCTTTATGTTCTCTTCCCAAGACTCAAATAGATAGTAAAATAAAGATATAATATTTACACAGAGGATAATATATTATATTTGTGAATAAAAGGTTTGCTTTAAGTTTTAAATTAACATAAAAAAAATCTTGTTTGTCAAAACCAACTTGAAATAACATAATCCGATCTACAGTTCTGATCTCGACTAACACTAGAGATATTCATTATTATTTTTAATTTAATATAATCTATTAATTGCCCTTTCACGCGGTTCGGGTGTTCGCCTGTCCGGATAATGCATCCGGGCGTCTCCCTGGTCCGGACCTTTTCTCTGTATTGGAAGCGAGGTTATTTTGCAGGTTGCGATGAATAATTGAATGAACATTGTATATTGGATGCCTCTTGAAGTAATTTAAAGTTTTTGGAAACATAATTGGGACTATAGGTGTTAAGATTTTTAAAAGACTCCGATAATTAAAGTAATGAGGAGGAATAAAAAAATACATTAATGATACTTGGGTTCGAACCCCCTAAACACCGCTTACCTTTACGTCCTTGGATCCAGTCCTTTTATAACTGTCAGAGATTTCAATGATTAATAGGCATACATGGCACTTGGCTACAGCCAAGTAAGAAACAGACTCTTCAACCTTACGGGGGTTTCACTGCGATCCTTTTGCCAGCTTGAGTCCTTCAACACTGGTCTTCGCTAGTGTCACTGCTGGGTGATGATAGGACTAGCCACAGCGATCCTAGTGGCGAAGGACTCAAGCTGCCAAAAGGAGCGCAACCATTTTAACCTGGAGGCTGAGTGTCTGGGTATATTATTTGTCTGTGCACTTGACAGATGATGTCACATGGACGCACTGGAAATAAAGCGCTTCACCACACGTCACAGCGTCGATGTGGCAATGTTTTGACACTCTTATCAACAAAAGAGACTTGTTTCCTCTATAGCTGCATGCACTCTAATATCGAGACTAGATCTATAAAGAGTCTGCCACACTGTTTGTTGATCTAATTAAAAGATTAGGCTAGGACTAAATGAAACTCCACGTTTGAGAGAGTAATGTAAATACTAGCAGAGTTTTCTCCGTGGTAGCACTAAGGACTGACTCGAGAGTGGGATACCAGTTTGAATCGCGGCTGGTTCTATTGATGATGGTTTTTCCACGAAATTGGTTTATTGCCCTTTCTATTGGAGAATTATGGGTGCTCTTTTCATTCCTATCTTTATTCTCTACTATATCAAAAAGTGAATATCTAATATTTGTGTTAAGCTTACCGATTAAAAAAAAAAGCTATGTTAGTCTAAATTCAAAACCATAACACAGACCAATTTTCATAAAAAAGAACAGGAGCTGACAGCTAGAAACGTTACTATATCTACTTTCACGTAATCATAAGTCAAATCATCTGGTATTCTGCCGTCACTTTTGATAGATATTATCAATACCTATAATTTTTTTTTTAATAAATAGTGAAATGTTATCAATTTTGGCCGCAAAAAATATGATTGTATTTTCTATACGGCCTTTCCTATGAAAATAAGAGCCGCGTCAGTGGGTCCTCTGTCTAAATATCAAGTTAATCTAGTTTGGTTTGACAGTGACGGAGAGGATAATATCATAATGAGCCATCTTAATAGAGATATTTACTTAAAAACTTGTTGATTTAGTGAAACGAAATAATATACACTGTTGCAGAAACATTCCACCAACGAGTTTAAATGAATTTATTCACGCTGTTTGAGTTATAAACATATTGACACTAATAGAGTGGGAAATAATTTATGGAAAACGCCTTAGTACAGCCAACCGTAATCTGAGCCCCGATATATCAAACTAGACGAGACTGGCGACTTTGTCCGAATAACGGTGCGGTTTACTCGACCGTGACGGATGGTAGCGTGCTCGAATATGCTGAACCCGTTATGAATTGTGACAATATGTCAGAGAATCGGACAATAGCTATGGAAACCCTTAAAATTAATTAGAGGAAAACCTTTCTAATTATTTTAAATTCAGAAAAAAACTTCAAAATATTTTCTTTTCAATTCAGAAAAAAAACTTTAAAATATATAATTTTCAATTATTAAAAATCTTTGAATTTATTTACAATTTATGAAAACCTTTGGAATTATTTTGAATTCAGGAAGACCTTTGGAACTAAAACATTTCGATTAAGAGGAAACTCCAAAAAACCTAACAATTTTCAACCAATTCAGAGGTGGCCCCTAAGGTCGTCTAATAATTTGCTTTATATTATGTACTAAGTATCCTTTCTCTATGTTTTAGTCGACCTCGGTGATCTTGGGATTAAGATTCAGGACTCGATGTTCGAGGGTTCAAACCCAGCCGGGATTGAAAGATTTTTCTTGAGCGATAAAAATCCGTGGCATAACTTCTTTCGAAGAAGCCGTGGGTCCCATGTCGATTGTGGCATGCAAAAGATTCCTGGAAGGTATGTGAAAATACCTTTTCGGGCACAAGTCGTTGGCCCTTTCACTCTTGCTCATGGAAATTATCATGTGCTGATATGATCAGTCAATTCCAAAAGGGAACGTTAAATACTTAAGATAAATGAGAAAAAAAATTCTATGTTTTATATATTCCTCATTATAGACGCCTATGTTTGCAAAACATTTTTAGAAAATATGATGAGAAAAAACTTTAAAAAGGAACCTTAAACACCCTAATCAAATTTTACTCTATAATAGGTGCCTAGAAATTTGAATAATGTCCTTGTAATTCCGGGCAGTTGGTTATGCCCAATATACAACCCAGGCCGTGTCTGAATAGTTTGTCCCCTACGCACTTGTGCACTTTACTGCGCACTTTAATAAAACAAGTTTCTGGCGCCCCTAAGTACATAGGGTGCATGATAGTTTTCGGACATCAATGTACAGTTAGAGCCATCTGGTGGCTAATTCTGAAACATGCGTTTCCATGGCAACGATAATGAATTTTGATAGTGTTTTTGTCAATGGTGACATTTTTTTAAGGCGCAAATTCATATTTATCATTTATCTTCCTTAATTCTACGAACCTTAAGGTTTGTTCTACTTCCCCTGTAAAGAATAAAATCAATTGTATACCGTTGATGATATTTTATAATAATCATAATAAAAAAAGAGCATTATAATCAAAAGTAGACAAAAGTAAAATGAGGTTAAGCTATGGTTTTTATTTATTTAACCCCTTTATTATGTTATTGTTAAAAAACGTATTTGGAAAACGTGCGCCAAAAGTGGTCAATCCTATCACAGTTTTATAAACTTTAAAATTTTTGGGAAGCTGACAAACTAGGCCTAACTTACATTAATATCAAGTTGTTTTAAAGCATGTAAAAATATTGCCAGATAAATACATAGGCCTATAGGAATTCAAAAATAAATTACTTAATTTACATGTTGATCTCTTGTTTTTAAACATTTCTCCGGAATGAGTGAATGCTCAATAAACAAATAAATTAAAGCTACGCGCCAAAAGGAGCGCGATCTACGCAGGGATACCAAAGAGCATGTCAAACATTTTTGCATGTGTAGAGAAATTGTTAAATATATACGTATATTATATAAATATATATTGCCCTAATTAATTTACTTATATATGTAAAGTATTATTCTCAAATAAATTTTACTGAAGATCTTTTAACTCGTAAATAAAGTTCTTTTTGAGAGAGATTTTCACATTAGATAGAGAAATTTGACCGTTTAACTTCATGTATATAAACAAAGAACAAACCATACTAGTTTTATTTAACATTATGTGAATGTTTTATTCCATTTTCACAAAATATATATTACTTTCATTCAATATAAAAAGCTAATTTAACTAAAGTGCGCGATAAAGGGCAAGTCGTATGTGCCCCTTAGTAAAGTGCGCCATAAGGGGTGCAATTGTACACTCTAAGAGAATTCAGACACCATTAAAAATCACTTCCGGCCTTTCAGCCGACGCCATTGCAACTTTAAAGTGCATATGGCTCCCAAGGGCCCTTAGACGGACTATTCAGACACGGCCCCAGTCGTGCCCGCTTGTCGGAAGCACACAGGCTTCTGCCACAGAAAAACAGAAAATTGTACCCAAGTTATCCGCACCAAAGAAAAGGGAAAACGCGTGGATGGATCAAGCAAACTCACCTGGCAGGTATGGGTTGAGAACACTGCGTCGCTTTGATGATGTCATTATTTCTAGTTCCGTGAGGTGTTGGATATGACGTCACGGAACGATAGTGTTGCTGCTCTTCACCTATTGTTGCCATGGTCACACCATGAAAGAAGCATCACCATCACTCGCTAATTATAAAAGATAACTCCAAAAGATTTAAAACTTAGATTTTACCAATAAACATAAGCACTCGGCATTTTATTGAGCCTCTATTTACCAATTTTTCACATGTGACATTGTTACGCTTGACAAAATGCTTCACGTCAATGCTTACCCCACGTTGTAGCCTACCCTAATCACTTGTTAATCACAAACACACGTTAGTTGGAATGATTTGATTTCATAAGCATAGCGTATGGTGTGTTTGGTATAAAAAGTTATTTGTGTGCATAACTTGTATAAGCCATCCCATTTCAATCACACACAAAAACAAACATGAACGCATACATCAATATGTAAATGAGCCCTTGTTAAACACATTCTGTTATCAACGCAACTATGAACCACTTAACCTATAATTAACACTTCAAAACACAAAGTTAAGTACGGTAGGCTAATTGGTTTGTAATTATATAGTTAAGTGAAAATGCTTTGTTGCTATAAACAAAACTTGTTTTCAAACATTTTGCTAACAGTTTCATCTTTTATTAAAAAATAAAATGTTTATTTATTATTATATTTTTAAAAAAATCATTATAATTTAAATGACTAACCAAATAAATTATTTACAATATCTCCACTTTTTAGGAAATATCAGATATAATTTTTTTTTAAATCACAAAGGTCATAAAAAGATTTCACACTTCAAGTAACTTGATTGAGTACAAATAACAAACATTCGTAATACAATGTGAGAAGGATAACCTACTCGTAAAACTTGAAACAAAGCCAACACGCACGCTCGCGCAATCAGCTCCTCGAATGGAGAGAGTGTAGACGTGGCTATCACATGAGTCCAGTTGCTCGCTGCTTGCGACTACACCGGTGACTGGCCCGACAGGATTCAGTTCAGGCGCGCCTAAGCACCGGCCCTACCTACCTTGCCGCTTCCCCCACCTTCGCTACTACCCGCGATGAAAACGTTTGTCCGACCAGATCGGCAGAGCTCTAGCCAGATATTTTTTAAAAAGGGGTTCCTACTTACGCTGACATGTTGTTACGTCCCTCAACAAGAGATCGGTGACCTGGTGGTCTAGGGGTAAGGTGTCAGACTTCTGTGTTGGGGGTCCGGGGTTCAATCCTCGGTCCCGGCACAGATTTATCTGATTGCCAAACCCTTCCTTCACCTCTGATAAGACGTGTATTAATCACAACTTGTGAATGTGAGGAATTCCAGGCCTCTACCGTGGTTCGGATTCCACGTTAAACTGTAGGTCCTCCATTTCATCTCACAATCACCCTACCATTGTATATTAGCGTAAGTGCGTATAACCCGAACGGGTAGTAAGACGTGGTGCTAATAATAATAATAATAATAATAATAATAATAATAATAATAATAATAATAATAATAATAATAATAACAAGAGATGTCAAGAATTCTTTTAAAACACTAGCTCTTTCTGGAAACAATTTCAAGTGATTTCAAATAATGGATGTATGTACAGTCAAAGTTGAATAGGAAGATGCTTTTAAAACTATCAAATGTGACATCTACAAATCACATGACTTGACGTATGAATACGGGAACGTAGATCTGCTAGCATTTCTAGCTGTCAGATAAAAGTCTCTCCCTATGGAAATTGAACTGTATAAGCTACTAGCCTAGGATTTGAGGAGAAATACAACATTATAAACCAGGAGCACTTGTTTAATTTACATACATTATATTCATTTTCGGACTCTTGTTAAAAATCCTTTTTACATCTAGTTCCGGAAATGTTCCATGAGTTTTGGCGACAAGTTGTTAGTTCACGATTCTCACACAACACTTTCAGGGTGTGTTGGCTCATTTTTATATTTGTCATGCAATTAAAATATGCTCTAAAAATATTAGTAATATTTTTTTTATATATTTCATTAAGTTCTTCAATTATAAATGTCAATAAATGGGTCACGCGATCCGACATCACACATGACGGAATAACCACCGTGGGATGACAGTGTCACGTTACTAAATCTCCACCGTGACAGGGAGTAATTATATCAAAGTCATATCAAAGCGCCCGACGCGGATTGTACATGTTACCCGTGCGAAGTATCCGTGAAGAGTGGGGCGAGATGCCGTTGAAGACGCATCCAGCAGAAATTCTTATATTCTAGAAATGTCTACAAGTAACGGTATTACAGCCCTTCTTCGTCCTTTTTCTTGTTTGCTTCTGAGGAAGACTCCAGCCTTTCTGTACAAAAGAAAGACCCGTAACATAATTTTTAACGTTGATTGATTGATAAACGGCGATTACAGGCGTTGAAGACCACGCGCTAACCGCACAATCTGTCTCCACCATGTTCTGTCCTGGGCTTTCTCCCTCCAATCCTCCTCCACACCCAGTTGCTTGAGATCTCTGGCCACCTTGTCACTCCATCTCGTTATGTGTCACCCCAAAGGTCTTCAAGGGCCATGGCAGCTAGGAAGATAGGAGGAGTAAAAGTGTTGCATACAATTGTACACACGTTAAAACACACTGTCATTTAGTGAAAGAGCTCCTGCAAATCAAGTATAACAAATATTAAAAAGAAAACATCTAAGTTAGTGAAATAAATATTACGGTGCCCCACACAGACTTGCTCCGCTTTTATGTTAAAATATATATCTACTAAAAACTCGTCAGATTTGTGAAACGAAATAATAGGTCTATACAATGTTGTAGAAACACTACACCATAGATCTTAAATGAAATATTGTAATATACACTGTTACTTTATGGCAATAGGAACAAGGAACATTGTTAAAGAAAAATTGATAAAATAGAAACAGCTTTCTTTGTCCGCCAAAGAGCATAAGAATCAAATTCATTTTCAAATACCTGATTAAAAAGTATATATATATTTGCTTATAGCTCAGAAACCATTGGTTTTATAAAAATATATTTCAATTAAAAGATTTGTATATTTAATAGCTTACTACAACTTTACAATGATAAGTTATTTCGTATCTCAAATATTTGCGGATTAATAATGAAATTTGGAAAGTTTCTCTCATGTAAAGTGCCCTCAAAGTCATTTTCATGACACATTGAGAGTTTCAATCTTGTTTATAATGATAAACAGTGCTTAGATATAGAATTTAATCAAAATCGTTTTAGCGAATTTCGAGAAAATCTATTTTTTCTGTTTTTGCCCTTCAGTAAACTACCTTTAATTGGAGGGCTAGATATTTAATTCCAAAAAACCCTTGAGCTCCATTTTTTTTGACGATCACAATACTTTCTCTCCGAGATGTCGAGAAAAATTAAAAATTACTATTTGTCAAAAAAAAGAAAAATGCTAAAAACATAAACACATAATTCTATTTCGTGAAACTCAGACTACAGTCCAATTTTCATAGGAGAAACCTAATTTGGTAGCTAGCAAAGTTATTTGATCCCCTTTCACGTATTCATACGTCAAGTCGTGTTATAGCAGCTGTCAATTTTGATAGACAAAATCAATACTTTTGTAATAACACTAATAAATAATGATATTTTAAAATGTTATCAATGCTAACTGCAAAAAAAAAAAAAAACTGTACATTTTAAAAGTAACTTTCGATAATAATCGATAATATCATTGTAGGTTGTTGCTTGAAAGTGAATTCTATATAACAGCTTTAACACAAAAATGGTCACTACCGTTTTAAACACAAATAATTACTTATATAATATAATAATTATCAGCCAGTTGAGTGGGATGAGAGTGAGGAAGGAATATATAAAACACACAATAATAATTAATTGGAGTGAAACGATTAATTATGAAAGCCAAAAACTCCTTTCGTAATTCGTCACACTCCCTCCAACGGACTGAGGGCCTGCATTTATTTATCCATGGCTTAAAGTGATGACTCATCCAATAAATCATCATAAATATAAATATATGAATACATTGGAAAACCCACAACTAAACCAAAAAGGGTTTGAGAATGCGAGTTCAATTTCTTAATTTCCACATCAGTGGGCACACGGGGTAAGGTGTTAGTTTTGTCTGGTCTTATTTGTTGGTGATGAAGAGATCAAGGTTTTTGAATTCCAATTGGGAATACTGAGACTGTTTACTCCCCAAATAGTTTATAGGCTACCATCCTCCACACTCAAATGCAGGTACATATTTTCTAAACTAGACCGTTCTAATCCCTAACTCCTTAGTGTAAGTATGCGGATCTACTACCAGAATGATAGTAAGACGCGGTGTAAACATACAACAAAAAAAAACTCAAGGAAATGTTTTAAAAAGCAATAGTACATTCTTATTGTATTGGTCACGTGACGAATTTAGTTACACAACTTCGGCATGTCCTGGCCTTTGGTTGCCGCTGCCCGCTGGTTGACTCCGTTAAGGTTGGGGGGCGGGGGGGGGGTAAAACGATTCCCGTAAAAAAAGGAAGGTAAAGAAAGGCATGCGCATACGCAGGCAAGCATGCCAACGTGACAGCATCACAAGAACCTACCTATAGGTGGATTAGGGTGGCGACCATCCTGAATAGGTACAACTCCAGCTTCTCTGAAAATGAATCATTAATTTTTTTTTATCGTAAAGATGGTGACAGGATAGAGAGAAACTTCGATTGACCTGAAAATGAACAAGCTATACAACTAAATATAAGGGGTCACACGATTAAACAACTTTCAAATGTATACATACAGTTTTTCTTGAATATGTGACTTAAAAAATTCAAAGTATGACAGGTAATGTGATACTCATCAGACATAAAATTGTGACTTTTCACCCTCAAAATCGTAACGTTTTGACTTTATATAAATACAAGTTGGAAACTTTGGAAACGTAAGGTCATATTTCGGCTAGCCGATCAGGAGAAGTATTTTCTTGTGATGAGTGTTTATAGACTGCTAGAGCTAGAATATAAAAAGTCGTACCTAATTCATGTGTTCATGTACTAATAAAATGTGAAATTAAACATGATTAAGGGAGATGGGGGAATCATGCGAGGCGTGTAATCATGCGCACCAAGGTTTCTCATATTCCGCGCTAATGTTAGTTACTCCAACTGTTGCTGCGCTATTGTTGTTGTTATGCACAAAAGTGACGCACGATAGTTCCGCCATTTCCTTTATCAAGCGCATGGGAGCTGGATTACGAAAACAACGCTGTGTCTTGAAATTTTCTTCTCTTGTGAAATAAAAGGTGAGCCTACAGTTCTCATTTAAATATTTTAACCCAATTGTTTTCTTAAACTGTAGCATTTACTGCAATTTTACATGCATTCATTTTTATTGTATACATTGCTGGTGTCCCTGCTACAAAGATGTTTTATTTTGAAACCACTATGGGATAATGATGCGCAGTAACTGTGTAGGTGCGCACAGTTCTCCCTCGAAGGATGCATGGGAAGTGCGCATGATTCCTCCATATACGGTTAATTGTGAAGCAATGTTAATGCCAAACCGTCCCGTGTTTGTCCTCAGATGCCAAGAAATTTCATTCGGAAAACTCAGATAAACTCTTACACACCAGCAAATTTACAAAATGCAATGGATGCAATAAAAACCAATGGCAGGAAAATAAGGGAAGTTAGGAGAAGTTTCAACATACCAGAGTCGCCTTATAAGGAAAAAAGTCTAGAAAATCGGCCTGTTCCTCCTCGTCTAGGTCGTAAAGGTGTATTCTCAAAATAAGTGGAGACATAATTAAGGGATTATATAAATTATTCTATGGTTTAACACCCAGGGAACTAAGGCGGTTAGTATTTAGGTTCGATGAAGAAAATAAAATCCCTAATAGTTTTTATAAACAAAAGATTTAGCTGGCAAGGATTGGTTTATGGCTTCTTAAATCGAATTCCTGAGGTAACACTTGACAACTTGAAGGAATAAGCTTAAACAGAATTGCTGCTTTTAATGCTGAAGAAACAAAGCTATTCTATTCTAATCTTCAGAAAGTTATAAAGGCATTCCAATTTGAACAAAATAGGATATTTAATGTGGACGAAACAGGCATAACAACAGTACAAAAAATGCCCTAAAGTGTATGGCCTGAAAGGGGCCAAAAATGTCGGTGCTGATATTTTTGCTGAGCGAGGGTGAACCATTACAACCGTTTTCTCAATGAGTGCTGCTGGAAACTACATTCACCTGTGTTAATCTACCCAGAAAACGTAATGACTTCTACACTTCAGAAAAATGGGCCTATTGGTGCTTCCTACAAGTGTTCAAAGAACGGATGGATGAATTCTGATATTTTCCTTGACTGGTTATCTCACTTTGTAAAACATGCAAAGCCCACTGCAACCGATCCTATTCTTCTAGTTCTAGATAACAATTCCAGCCATATTTCGATTGGGGCATTTAATTTCTGTAAAACAAGTTTCATTCATATGGTGTCCCTTCAATTCCACACATCCCATTATCTTCAGCCTCTAATTTAACATTCTTTAGTCCTCTGAAGAGTGCACTTTACAGGGAATATGACCTTTACCTTACCACTGAAAGCCATGAAAAAATACTGAATATGACATAGTACAGCTTTTAAATAAAGCTTTAATGAAAATCGCCACCATAGAAAAGGCAGTTTCATGTTTTTGATCTGCTGGAATATTTCCACTCAACCCTGATAAATTTAACGAAGAAGATTTTGCTCCCGCTAACGAAGTAAGACAGTTCACAGTTGAAATTTCTCCTGAATCCGTAACTCCTATTTCTGCACGAGTATCTGACTCCAAACGTCAACATACTTCCGTCAATAAAGCGAGACCACAAGCAAATTGTGGGGCCGATGCAGAACCTGTTCAAGATCCTGAACCATTAACATTTAAAACCAATTTGATTTTCTCTATTTCACCCATTTCAAAAAAGAAGATTGAAAAACAAGTAGTGCTAGCTAGGAAAAAAGCTATGTGAAAAACCACACTCAGAAATATCAACCAGTATACCAGTGAAACGAAAATTATAAGTAGCTCAAGGTAAGAAAAGAATGATGGAAGACAAAAATCAGAGATGGGAGAGAAATCTGGAAATGTGGTGCGAAGGAGCTTCGACCAATCATCACAATACAACAACCGTAAAGGTAAAAGGAAAATAAAGAAGCAACCAACATCCGAAGCAGACGGTTCCACACTTTGTGATGACGAAATGGTTGACGATGGTCCTAGAAAAAATTGGCAAAGAACCTAATGAATTGTGTTGAATCTGTGGAGAAGTAGAAGAGACAAGGAATTGTGGTACAGGAATGTTTCCTGTTCATTTTGGAGTCATGTGGATTGCGCTGGTGTTCATACCCCAAAATATATGTTGTTATTTTTTGTACAAAATGAAACTGGAAAAACTGGGGGAAATAATATTTTGGCGACTTAGCCACTATTTTGTTATATTTCAATTCTCTTTCATAAAAATAAATTTACCTTTAAATTATAAAAATAAATATATATTGAGTTGTTTATGTATCACGCAACCTTGTTTTCAATGTGATTTCCAAACATTAATTCTACTGCGCACCATAGCCCTACCTATGCGCATAATTACCCCACGGGTGGGGAAACGTGCGCAGATAAATTCCAGTGCTTTTTTTCAATATTATTCGATCATGTAAAGTTATTAATCAAATATGTTTTCACCAAATGAAAGTATAATAATCCATGTTCTCTTGTATGTAGTTACATTTGTGATATGTATAGTGGAATCACTACAGAAATGAATCTCGCTTAGGTGCGCACCATTCTCCCACTCTCCCTTATACGAGAACTATGATCGCTGTGGAGCAAGAGACATTCGATAAAACTGATAAAATAACTTAATACTGTAATTACAAAGATAGAAATTAACTTTGATTACGGATCACTTAATAATTATTTCCCCTAAATCAAATGTAGTTTTGAAATTACACCTGCTAACAGGAATCTAGCCGGATCTTTGACATGTTAAGTATATCTCACTCCTGCTTATCAAAGCTCTAAAGCGCCTTGTATGGCAGAATGCATATCATGCCCCTGCCCTTACAGGGCTCTAAAACGCTTGTATGTGCAGAATGCATATCATGCCCCTGCCCTTACAGAGCTCTAAAACACCTTGTATGTGCAGAATGCTATCATTGCCGCTGCCCTTACAGAGCTCTAAAAAAGCCTTGTATGTGCAGAATGCATATCATGCCCCTGCCCTTACAGAGCTCTAAAAACCCTTGTATAGCAGAATGCAATATCATGCCGCTGCCCTTACAGAGCTCTAAAACGCCTTGTATGGGCAGAATGCATATCATGCCCCTGCCCTTACAGAGCTCTAAAACGCCTTGTATAGGCAGAATGCATATCATGCCGCTGCCCTTACAGAGCTCTAAAACGCCTTGTATGGGCAGAATGCATATCATGCCCCTGCCCTTACAGAGCTATAAAAAGTCTTGTATGTACAAAATTAATATCATGCCCCTGCCTTTACATAACCCTAAAACTCTTTGAATGAGCAGAATGCTTGTCTTTCCTCTGCACTTGAAGAGATCTAAAAACGCTTGGCATAATATGTAGGGTTCCTTAGGACAGTACGCTTAGTATTACACACACACACACACACACAAAACTATAGCGCTTGTCTATTTACTAATTATATAGGATGAACCCTTATACAAATAGTAATAATATCTTATTTGAACCATCTAGAATCGAACTTAGGCTCCCAAAACTTTTGTTTTATCATTTTAAACCCTTAGCCATAGGTATGGACCAAGGTGAATTGTATGGATAAAAACACTTGTAAATTGGTGCTCCTGACTGCTCAAGAAGGCCGAAGTTTATTTCCATGTTTGTGAGGAGCATGTTATCTTCATGAGGAGAAACAAGATTAAGAGTGATTATCTGGGAAAGAGTGGGGGTCGGGAAGTACAGACAATAGTAGAGAAACAAGACTGAGATTGTATGGTTATGTAAATGGAAACAGAGAGAAGACCAAAGACGATGATGAAGAAGAAGCTTGTATGAAAAATACCACAAAGTAAACAAAGAAAGAGTTGGGAGGAACATAAATGGAAAGTGTGCAATGGAGAGTAGAAGAATATAAGCAAATAAAGCGAGAAGAATGGTGGAAGGATAGAGGAAGATGGAGCCATTTTACTAAAATGACCCGGCCACAGGATGAAAACAGTTAATATTGATGATGATGAGAAGCACTAAAGTTTAAAAAAATTTACATATAATGGTTCAGTTTCTATCCACATGACGAATTATAGTGCGGTTCCTCTAAGCTACCTTCTTCAATTCTCGATATTTAAATTAGGCCGTTAATAAACATATCACCGGTAGAGTAAGTTGTGTGTAAGTCTCTTTCTTAAAAATTAATCACTGAAGAATTGGGTTTGATTAAAATGATAAATTAACTTCCTTGGCTCTACTTGTTGTGTATGTTTTAGAATAAACTATAGTACCCAGCTTTGACTTACTTACTCTATGGCATTAGGAACTCCGAAGTTCATTGCGCTAGTTCTATCCAGTGTACCTCATTACACCCTATCTCTTTCAGGTCCATTCTAATACTATCCTCCCATCTGCGTCTAGGTCTTACCACTGGTCTCTTCCCATTGAGTTTACCAGTAAATACCCTAAACACAGTTGATTCCTCTACCTGGGATTGACACATTAAAGCGTAACTTTGTATTTATTATTCCGTTCCTATTGATTATGTAGAATAAAATTAATATTCAAATTGTTAGCAAGGAGGTCTAAGGCGTTAGACTCACAGTTTACTGTTTCACCGTTGACAAGGAGGTCAATCTTTGAATCGTGGTCGGGTGAAGTGAGATTGGTTTTGACTTGATATCATTTTCACTGTATTTCTCTTTCATCTTTCCACACTGGTTTGTTTGCATTTCCTCTAAACTACTCTCCCAATCCCAAAGTATAAACTTACACACACGCATAAGCATTACATACATAGACACACACAATGGAGATGTAGCCAGGGGGGAGGGGTACTGGTGAGGCAGCTCCCTCCTGTAAATAATTCCTCCCCCTTATTAGAATTGGAATAAATTCAAAGGCGGGGAAATAATCCCCACCCACGTCCCGTTTAGAATAAATTTGACCCATTCGGAAATTCTTTAATATGAAGTTGTAAGATGGCCTTGCATCAATTCCAAAAAGCATATAATCCCCTCTACCGTTTGGAATAAATTTGACCCCCTCGGAAATTCTTTAACATGAAGCTGTAAGAAGGTCTTGCATCAAACTCCAAAAAGCATAACATTTTCGAAATATTTCCAGGAAAACCCACTCAAATAATTTCAGAGACATTTTGTTTTCAGATTATGTCTAGGGGAAGACCACTCTAAATAACTTCAAAAGGATTACAATTTTTTTTAATGGTGGTGTCGACCATTGTAAATAGCTTCTAGAGGCATCTAATCTTCAAAAAATATCTGATAAGGACTACTCAAAATAACTTATAGACGCATTCAACTTCAAAAAATTGCTAAGGGGGATCACTCCAAATAGTTTCTAGGAGCAGCCAAATTTCAAAAAAAGGCTTTTGGGGAGACTCACTCTAAAAAAAACCTCTAAAGGATTCTAGTTTTCAACGAGTCATGTTGCTTGGGGGAGGACACCAAGAAACACCCCTCTTTTTTCTTTTTTTTTTTTGCTGTTTGCCCCCCTCTATACACAAAAGGTTCCACCACCACTGGAAGCACACACAAACATACTCATACCTACACATGTATATTATATCCACACATATACATACGTATACAATTACACACATTCATGCACAATAAGTAAATATATTAACAACATTTAAGGAAAAATGGAAACCTCCCGGCTATTTTTCAGAGATTAACAATTTTTTTATCATTCCAACAAAATTAACTGCCAGAGAAACGGAATCCCAACTGTTCTGTGAAGGGTAATGGTTTCACTGTTCTGGCCGTATGTATAATCCCTCCTTCACAGCGGTGGTTGCGTTTAATCTTTATCGATGTCTCCCCGCGGGCTAACTAAAGTTCTGTACACTCCAGCCGCAGCGCTGGTGTCACACAGAGTTGGTAGCATCTAACAGACTGGAAGAAGAAGTGATCATTGTAGGGCCTCGACTGGGTCTGAGAGCGGTAAGCTTCTCCAACCTCTAGTGACCCGTTTTAATTCAGTACAAGTTGCCGTTGTGAAGGACCAACTATCATAACGACTTTGAACAAAACAAGTTCGGTAGCTCAGTAATTATGTGAACAGTAGAACTCGCTCCCTCTATTCAAAACATTCTCAGTGCCTATATCATATTGATTCTCTTATTGTTACTATCTTAGGATTTCTTTTTGAAAACAGACCGCCTCGGTGGCGTAGTTGGCTAACGCGCCAGTCGTGTTGAGTCAGACCACTGAGGATGGGGAGATCGAGGTTCGAATCTCGGTCGGGTGAACTGGGGGTGGTTTTTCCTAAATGGTTTTCCACTCTCCCTCCACGCAAATGCGGGTTCACTTCCTCTAAATTCAACCTTCCCAATTCCTAATCCATTAGTGTAATTAGTACTTAAGCGTATAACCCGAACGGGTAGTAAGACGCGGTGCTAAAATTAAATTAAATTTTTGAAAACATTTATCTTTGGATTTCAAGTAGAAATATTTCTCTTTGGATTCCAAGTTGAAATATTACCCTCATTTATCAATAATTTCAAGTTTAAATATCTACCACATTTCTCTTTGGATTACAAGTAATATATCTTTCCTTGGTGATCAAAGTTAGGCGGAAAACAAATTAATACTAAGCCTATGCTATTCAACCTAGGTTCAAAAATTCCCACGCCAGATTTAGTTTAAAATTGGTTGACGCGTTTGTCAGTTATCGTGGAGCAAACATATGAAAAGTTGGATGAAATACCAATTGATCGTATTAAAACAGGACCTAGCTACGCTCTGTTAACTATCATAGAAGCTAGTGTGAATTTCGGTAATGGCACAGGTAATAATTTTCAACAGTATTTAAATTACCCAAAAACTTTTCTAATCAACTACTAGTAAATACTTAACGAATGCATTAGATTACTCAAGTTTTATAATTTGTATATACTAACATTATTTTCAAACGCGAATATTACTGTTAGCATGTTACTATAATTCTTTGAAAACTATAATGTAAAGATGAAATTACACTCAAAGAATTGTGGGCCGACCGTGTCGTGTCGTTAGCATTCAGCCAACCATTCAAACCACAGCACAGCAGCACGGTCGATGCACAGTCCTAAGAGAGTGAATCAAACAAAGGTCTTAAACTTGCCACACACCGAATCGGTTCGTAACAGATCGGAACGGCTCAGAAGTGGGATCCTACGAACGGAAACAAGTTTTGTCCGCGCACTGGTTTGGAATTCAATTCATGTAAGTAGGATGACAACGGCGACCCAAGAGGATACATCGATTTTAGTGATTTGGTGATAACGAGTGATAGCAACAGCGAAGAGAAGGTAATGGAAGTTGATCTGTACATTGCTGCCGATGCAGATTGTGAGGAAGAAACGGCTTCAAAAATACTTTGAGTGCACGACATAAGTGCAACATAAAGTTTCCGAGATTTCCTCCCAAGCGTGTTCTTTCATGACACAGTCATAATAATGTTTGTTAGCAATGTCGTAATCTATAAGGTTTTGTTGAATTAAATTGATTATTTATTCATCCAAAGACATTGACAATAAAATAAAATAAAACTGTCGAGGAACAGTAAACTAACAACAAGAAGTGTAAAGTGAACGCGAGTGTAGATGAAGGAATAGTCCAGTCATAAGGACGCATGCGCATAGCTTAGGAATCCGTCAAAATATTCCCTCCTGGCAAACCATGATTCGTTCCGTTCAGATCTGACGTTTCCGATCCAATCCGAGCCATTGTGCGGGCCTCCAATAAAATTCAGGTAGTAACTTTTTTTAATGCTTTCCGTTCTGATCATTCATTCCTTTCCGATCCGATCCAGTGTGCGGCAAGCTTTAAACCAAGTTCAGATGAAGCCGATTCTTTCGCGCGGAAATTGGCAGCTGTTTAGTGGTCGCGGAGTCTGGGTTCGGTAAAGCACCCGAGTGCGAGATAATTTCACACATTAAGGACGGAGATAAACGGTGTTTTTGGCTTCCCTACACACGATTACAAAATTGAAGGAATGGACAATGGGTGTATCCAATATTAGAGACAGGCTCACGCATGATCACTTTGTTAGCCCGTATCTTAAGTTGAGAAATATATACCAATTCCTGTTCATCCCGTTTTTTCATTATCTTGACGGAATAATCTTCACACCCCATGTCCCATATGGCAGGCTTTATCTTCGCCTCGTCAATAAAAGGTTCGGTATCGAAGCGCTCCACCCATCATCCATTCCTTTGTCTACGTCCAAACCACACGGAATCCGTGCCCCAACTGAATGCCCTCTAGGCAAGTCACAGAGCTCCATCCACGCGTTTAACTCTGAGCTAGGGCTTACAAGGTAACTTATATGGGAATTACCTATTTTGAGATCATTTGCGGCATGACACAGCCCTACGAGTGTGAATCCTACTTTTTGTGACGTATCTAGGGATATTGATATTTTCGGGTTATACGCTTATGTACTAATTACGCTCATGGTTTTAGGGATTAGGAAGGTTATACTAGAGGAAGTGTACCCGCATTTTCGTGGAGGGAGAGTGGAAAACAATTTCGGAAAAAACCAGCACACCCGAACGAGATTCTATTCTCGATCTCCCCGTTATTGGCAGTCTAGTTCACTGTGAGAGTAGTGCCTTAGACCACGTGACCACCGAAGTACGTAGCGTAAAAGTTATTGAGGCCTAAATAAACGTATTCGAATGGGAACTATGCTGTTTAAATAGCTATACGTTTTCAACACCATGCCAAAGCTTTTTTTTGCATCGTAAATTACTTGTATTTGCTACCAAAATAAAATAATTCACGCTTTATATAGGATTTTGAAGATGCATAGCTTAGTATGAATAACGGTTGAAAGCGAACGTATTCACACATAATAGGATTAACGTTAAAAAATTGACTTTAGATACTACGTGGTATTTGTATCTCTATGTATAATTTAGGCAAAAATGCGGAGTGGAGCGTCTTTTACAGCCATGTTGCTTGCATGCCCGATATAGCAAGGGAAAAAAACCCCGCAGCGGTAAGCAAATGAAATAAATATCAAGCTCATGTAGTCTGGTTTGTCAGTGGTGGAGAGTTCGGTGTTCGAATCACAGCCGATTGTACTTAAAGTGGTTTTAGATATTCCACTACTTCAACCAAATGCGGTTATATTTTCCCTAAATTATACCTTAATACTTACTAGTCCCTACCAATAAGTGTGTTTAAATGCGTATATTTGGACGGGTAGTTAGTAATATTTGGAGCAAAATTATAACCAATTAAAACCTATAGTTAATATGAGCCAGTGACTTGTAGTTTTTTAATTGGTACGTTTGTAGGAAGTGAACACGTATTAGTGAATAGAGAGGTTTGTAAAACCGTAATGATTACTCAATTGTTGAAAACCACCCTTAGTGAACAGGGCCTAGATTCCAACCGTGACCTTCCCGTTATGGAAAATCACAATTTTTCCTGTTGCATGGTAAAAAATAAATGATTTATTGAAACGTTTAAAATCTTGCAGGCTTTGAGAGTTTTACTAGTCTTAATCTTAGCACTAACAAAAATAAATATACCTTATAATCATCAATTTATAAATTTGTAAAAGTCAACAAACCAATTTTAAAGTGAACAGTTCCTGCCCTTTATTGGAATTGAACCCGTACCTTTATATCACTAAGGACATTTAAATGATTCTGAGAGGTCAGACAAATTATTAAGTTGAGTATAAATTATTATCAGTGATGCAACTTTTGTATAGTGGGGCCTTAAGCTTTGATACATTGTTTTGTGACACCTATTGCTTATGGCCTAACATATCTCTAGCATTGTGTGAATAGGAAAAAGTCTATCTTGTGTTTTTATTTCTGTTTTTTTTAAAAACACATCTCACTACTAGTTCAGGATATAGGCCTAACGTATACTTTTTAATAGTTACTCTTATATTGACTGTATGTAGCAAAACCGTTTTATAATATTATCGTACTATACGAGGGTTACTCTTTACTACTCTTATTACCTAATTGCCTCTATCCTTCTATACATAATCTACGACTTAATTTTTTTTATATAGAACCCACTTAAGTGATCAGTAGATAGTAATAGATGTGTCTGGCTCACTTTTGGTACAAAATGGAGGACATCAATGCCCTCCACCTAGACCCAATTCCCAACCCCCGCCACTCTACTAACTATTTTTTTTTACCACACACCACATTTAAAACCCATAGCAGTAATTTCCCGATGAATGGTGATGTAATCTCATTGATGGTTCACCCCAACACACCCAGAACCAATAGCAGTAATGCAATTCTCCCCTTCCTCTCTTCCCCCTCTAGCGTCAGGAAGCAGATTCAAAGGACGTCCAGGAGAAAGCGTAACAACAAAGATGTAGTAGCAGGAAATGTATAGTGTAGTTTAGGTTAATTTTAGATTAGTTTAAGATCCAGCCTTAAAGTTGGTTTCTTACGATAATAGTTGGAAGCACTATCTCCAATAGGGCGCCTCCCCAGATGGTGGATAGGGTGATGCCCGTCCCCCGCTGGATCTCCTGTCGACCCTGAGGATTTGCAATCCAGATATCGGTGGCAGAACCAACGGAGGAGGGTAACCGGGGTGTAATATACTATTGAGAACTCTTAGTGAATTTATGGGTATATGCTGGCTAGTTACTATATAATATTTATAACTAGATGTAATTTAAAAATAAAATGAAATTCAAACTGTAAATGGGAATAACTTTAGGATAAAGAATTAAGTAGGCCTGAATTAAACTGTAGAAGTCAGGTCATAGACCTATCCTAATAAAAAAGTATTAAGTTAGATTATAAAGCATATGAATCTACGATAGGCCTAGCAAGCCGATACTGGAAAAATAAATGACTTGAATAAAAAACTGACCCAGGCCATTGGCTGGAAACAATAATGAATGGAGTAAAATAAGTAGTTTGTGTATACATATTTGCTATAAGGATAACAGCACGCATCGATAAACGAGTATTAAATATCTCTTCGTCACTACATCTCAGAATCGAATCAGGAAACCTTAACCTAGTTAAATTGAACTATTTATCCATAGGGACATACTTTATATAACTTGAACCAGTGGCGCAACCAGAGGAATGGGGGATGGAGGCTCTCCCCCAAAATTGACCGACAAGTCAAGCTACTGGGGGAAAGGTTTTATCATACAAACAACAAATAAAAATCCACATCTATGGGCACGCTGAATATTTTCTACACAAAGTTGGGATCCCTACTGAGGATGTTTTAATGTTTGTTCCCTAAATGATTTTCCAAACTCCCTCCGCACAAATTCGGGTACATTATCTCTAAATTCTATCTTCATCATCCATACCTTATTAACACAATTAAAATGAGTAGGTGAGGTCCAAATGGAAAAAATAAATCAACATATGCTATGTTACCGGTATCGTACACGTATAACATTATTTTAGTTTTTTCATTATTTTTTTCACACTTTATTAAGAAGTGAATAAAATTAAATAAAATGGCTACAAACAAGGCGAGATGAGTGGTTGGATCTGACTCGAGATAGTAGAGTTTCCTCTTAGCCTTTTGCATCAAAGGATGATTTTTACACATCTAGGACATCAGGATTCTGGCAGCCAAAGCCACAGAGAAGGTATACACCAGGTACTCAGCCTTATGGAGGCTTCGTTGTGCACAGTATGCCAGGTTGAGAACATCAACACTGGGGTTCACTATTGTCAATGTTCAGTGATAAAATCACTTCCAAATGTGCAGTTGTCACACTACTCCGTTTCAAAACATACGTCCGTTATAAAGATACTATTGTAATCGTAATGTACAGTCTGAGTAAGCTGTTTGGTAGAATTAGGCTATGTGAAGGAGTTGTGTCGTTATCTGAACCTATCTTGTGGAAGTCAGCCAAAGGATATTTGTGTCTTCTCTCTAGTGAAACCATGTTTAAAATAATATTTTTTTAAAGACCCCTTGATAGCACCTAGCGATCCCTGTGTTAAAAGCCTTAAGCTCTCCCAAGAAGCGCAGCGTTTTAACTTGGAAGCTGTAGGTCTGGTGTATACCTTGTCTGTGGCCAAGCCCGACCTTACTAGCCCAGTGTCGGCTAGTGTGGGGCTAATGAGGAGGGCTTCTCCAGGAAGATGCTGTTATAATTACTTAAAATCTACTCTCCTTGAAATGTTTACTTGAGGTCATTAACAACTTAATCTATTAGACACGGGTGACGTGGTAGATCAGAGGAAATTCACCCACGCTGAAAGAACTGGGAAAAAACACACAGTGATTGCTTGCGGAAAACCACTCCGGGTGCATCTGGTTGAGATTCGAACCCCAATCTCTCCATCACCTGCAATACAGTCTATTGTGAGTTGACACTCTATACTACGCGCCCACCAATTGGATGGAGTAAGGCCACTCTTAGAAGTTGTAGGGCCCTGGGCAGACCTCATTTGTAGATCCCGAGATATCTGTTTCAACCCCTACTCCTCCCCGAAAAATTAAATAAATTAATGTTTGTTTAATTTTATTACTTATTACAATATTTTGCACCTATATATCAATTTTCTTCTGTACAAGCCAACAGGAAATACAATTAAAGGTAAATATGTAATAATGAATGCTAGAAGCCTTTTTTTTTATATATGTTAAGGGTTAATTTCTCCCCAACCCTTATTTCGATTTTCTTACTGAACGAAGGTGATCTGTATAAAGTTAAAAAGAAAAACATTGTGCCAATTTTGAATTAAATGGGTAAATGCGTTCAAAAGTTATCGTGAGACATATCCACCACAGAAAATTGCAAATTGGTTGAAGTTAAAAAGGAGAACTCGCTTCACTCTTTCACTAAATCAGACCACGTGTTCATGTTTTTATTTACTTTTGTTTTTATTAACTCAGTCAATATTTGCTTTATCGCTTTATAGGGAAACTACTATACGAGCGCGCAAGTAAAAATTTCCCAACCCAAATTGTTTTCCCCCCTCTGTCACCCAAGCAAGCGTGGGGGCCCTCCAAATCGCGGGGTCCTGTACAACCGCACCGTTTGCACACCTCTAAGGGCGGCCCTGAATTGGAGTGATAAACAGTACTAGAATCAACGTACACAAATGTATAGAGTAGTGATTCCTAAAAATTCTTAAATAGTGTAATACAAATAATGAGATAGATATTGAGTTCTATTAATGCTTGTGGACACCCCCCTCAATCCGCCTCGACTCCCTTCGAACTATGCGCACATATATTAATTACACTAGTATGTTGGTTAGGAATGAGAAGTGTAAAGTTTAGAGGAAATGTACTCGCATTTGCGTGGGGAAAGATAGAAACTAATTAAGAAAAAACACACTCACTAGTACACCTGGCTGGAATTTGAGACCCGACCTCCACATCACTGTCAAATCAAACAAAATGATCTTAAAATTTAGAATGCTTGCCCTCATGCGCTGGTTCCTCGTTCTTATACAGCCCCCTTCACCCACTTCCACGCCTACTTTGACCATTTTAAACTAAATAGTTTTTCTTAGATAAACCCGTTTAAGGGCTCTCATAGTGTGTGTGTGGTGCCAGTAAATTTATTATTTATTTTCATCACCAGTCTTCCTACCTGTTCAGGTTTGACGCATATAGTTGGTAGTCATTCTAATGGGGTAGGGATGAGGAAGGAAGTATTTTTAGGTAATCTACCAGCATTTGTGTGGAAGGAGAATGGGAAACCATTTAGGAAAATCCACCCTCAGTAGACGCGACCGGGATTCAAATCCCTATCTCCCCGTCATCAGCACGAGAGTGACGCCTTAGACCATTCGACCCCCGAAGCGGGTAGTGTGAATAAATAAATAAATAAACATAAGAGAGGTTGCCGAGAGAGGAAAATGGTGTCTTGTGTTTCCGTCATTCACATTTTATTCGGCCAAGTACCAGAGTCAGCCCACGTACTACGTTCAAACCCCGCACGTCTTGTCTGGATGGAGCTGGCCCATCCTCAAAACTCACAGGCAACGTTGTATCTTTTCCCCAGCGTTACTCTTTTAAAACACTCCGTGATGTTCGTGGTCTTGTGGGACGGCGGCCCCACAGAGGAAACACATTTAGTCAGGAAGTAAAAGATTATAGAAACTTTCTGCAGTTTGTATACTCGGCTCGTCATAGAACCTTATCTGCAATTTCAAAGCTAGAGACTTTCATATAGGATTTTGGTTGGTATAAACTTTAAAAAAATACAAACACGTTTTTTTACGGTCAACGTTGATTACATTTTACTATTTATTACTGCGGATCACATGGCCTGATGTATGAATACGTGAAAGTAGATCAAGTAACTTTTCTAGATTTTAGATAAGCATCTTCCTATGTAAACTAAACTACAGGCCCATATTCACCCTTGGAAAAAAAAACTTTTTGAGATATTAAAAAAAAATGAGAATCGACAACATTTACACAACGTCTGCGAAAAAATTGTCACCATCAGTTAAAAATTAACAGTGGCCGAATCAATCCCCTTGTTTTTAAATACATAAAAGTAGATTAAGTATTGTTTTAAACCGTTATAACAAGTTCCTTGAATGGTGGGTTGCCTATACCAGATCATATTATATTAAAACGTCATGCCATGGATTCTGAAGATGTCACTTATGACAGATGGTGTCACTTTTGATAGCTATACAATATTTATAGTGATCAGTAGTCAACTTTGGATATTCGTTTATTTTTCATACAATGCTGTAATGTTCAAGAGGTTTCCAAGGCGACCCTTTTTTGTCATTGTATCAACCAAAAAAAATGTTGACAGAGGCAACACTTTTTTTTAAAATCTGATATTACTGAGTTTCTTCTATTAAAATTATTATAAGTTAATATAACCTTGACCATTGTCGGGAACGTTTTAATACTGTGCTTCTGGGGCTAATCAACCATCTGTTAGAAATTGGTTCAATTTAAGTGAGTATTCAAAATTTCCACACCAAGCAATTTCATATGGAAACGTATTAATCTATTTTTGAATTTCTTCATGATGAAGAGTAATAATATGAATAATAATAATATTTAGCACCGCGTCTTACTACCCGTTCGGGTTATACGCTTAAGTACTAATTACGCTAATGGATTAGGAATTGGGAAGGTTGAATTTAGAGGAAGTGAACCCGCATTTGCGTGGAGGGAGAGTGGAAAACCATTTAGGAAAAACCACCTTCAGTTCACCCGACCGAGATTCGAACCTCGATCTCCCCGTCCTCGGCGGTCGAGCTCAACACGACTAGCGCGTTAGCCAACTACACCACAGAGGCGGGTTAATAATATGAAGATGCACAGTTAAAACCATTAAATAAGATTGAATCATAAAATTCTCAAGATATTATATTACCATAGTAAGTCTTCGTTAACAACAAAACGAATAACCCGCCTCGGTGGCGTAGTTGGCTAGCGCGCTAGTCGTGTTGAGCTCGACTGCCGAGAACGGAGATCGAGGTTCGAATCTTGGTCGGGTGAACTGGGGGTGGTTTTTCCTAAACTGTTTTCCACTCTCCCTCCACGCAAATGCGGGTTCACTTCCTCTATATTCAACCTTCCCAATTCCTAACCCATTAGCGTAATTAGTACTTAAGCGGATAACCAGAACGGGTAGTATGACGCGGTGCTAAATAAAAAAATACATATGTGTTTGTGCCAAATATTAAACCAGGAAATATCCAGAATTGACTGTAACTACTGATTTTACCAGGTGATTATTTCAAGCTATGGACAAATTATCGCAGTTATAGTGAACCAAGAAGCGGTTGAAGGAACAAACCAACTAATTGACCTACTGTAACAGAATGAAATTAATCATTTTAACAAATATTTTTCCTGGAAAAAATATGTAAAACTATAATGTTAAATTAAACATCACTGGTGCAGTCTGTTGGGATCGAATCCAATCATTAGTACTTTTTTTTAAAGTAATATGGATGAGAAAGATATAATTATTGTAAATGTACTAGCATTTGCGTATAGGGAGTGAGAAACACTTTTGGAAAACCCATATCGGCTGCCACGTGGGCTGTCTGGTTCATCTAGTCTACAGTAGCCCCATGGCTTCTTTGGTGCTGACTGACAGCTGACGGCTTTGAAAAGCTACCAGACCAAATTATGTATCCCTACGCCGAACCATATGATCTGCAAAAAACATGTGTTTAGCAGCTGTCACTTCTGACAGTCAACATTTAGGTATACCTAAATGTTGACTGTCAGATGTCAGCTGTGAATTGTCAGTCAGCACCAAAGAAGCCATGGGGCTACTGTAGCTTGCCAGTGAAAGGGGAGGGGCCAAGTGTACTGAGGGTGGTTTTTCCTATCATGTTTCCCAGCCTCCCTCCATGAAAATGTAGGTACATTTCCTCCAAACTACCTTACTCATCCTTAGCTTAGTTAATATAATATTAGAGCCTACGTGTTTTACCTGAACGAGTAGTGAGACGCGGTGAAATCAATAAAACATGTGCGCAGCCGTTTGGGGTCGAATCCCAGCCGCCTCAGTAAGAATTTGGATGACTCGTCAGCATTTGTCGCATATTCACACCAATATGGTGAGGGGCAGGAAGGTAAAATTTGGAAGAAATGTTCCAGCACTTACGTGAAGGGAGGATGGGAACCCATTTAGGAAGGATACCCCCTCAGTATTTTTGTCAGAGATTCTAGCCCCAAATTCCTCGTCACCGGCAAACTATATTAGATGAGACTTGATACCTTCATCCACCGGTGCGGATATCAGGAGTGCTAACGTGTTTCCCAAGTCAGCCATCTGTCGGAAATGACAGTAATCTCAGTGGTACCAACTCCAAGAAATGATAACAGCCCGAGGGGATGCTCGGAGAGAGTGAATCAGTGTTTCTAATACGTGCTCGCTTCAATGTAAAACTCTTGAGATTGCTAGTTCATAAATTGTTACATTTACAAGCTACGATACGAGTTCCGGTTCAGTTCCTTTATTGCTGCTATGCGTCAAAATACACTTTTAGACTCTCTGCAACTTATATTAACTATTAAACTACCCTAAGGGGTGGCCGCGCGGTCTAAGACGTCAGACTCGTGATGGAAATTGTCACTAATGATGTAGAGGTTGGAGTTCGATTCCTGATCGACTGAATTGTAGCTGTATTTTTACTTGTTATTTATCCTTGTGATATTCCCACTCTACCTTCAATTTGATGTGGGTGTGAATTATAATCCTTGGGTGTTTTTTTTCCCCACCCGTGTTAAAACGTATCAATTGAAAATTAAAACAACATAGCTCTAAAAGAGCGTATTTTAAATATGCACCAGTATTCGTCTAAAGTAATATTGTAAGGCCAAATTTTTTTTAGCACGGCGTCTTACTACTCGTTCGGATTATACGCTTATGTAATAATTACTCTAGCGATTAGGAAGGTTATATTTAGAGGAAGTGTACCGAATTCACGTGGAGGGAGAGTTGAAAACCATTTAGTAGAAATCACCCTCTGTACACTCGATCGAGATTCGAACCTCGATCTCCCCGTTATCGGCAGTCTAGTCTACCGTAAATCCACATTAATAGAACATCAACCCAACCCCAAGTGAACCCGGCTAGGATTTGTAGCCCTGTCAAGCATACTAGATTTTCATTTTTTTTTTTGCTTGAATATTACTTATTTTTTATATACACCACTCGGTAGATACCTTTATTCACACTTATGACGTAGGGATGAGTAAGGTAGAATTTTAGAACAAATGTATTCGAATTTGTATAGAGGGAGAGTGGGAAACCACTTAAGAAAAACCACCCTCAATACATCATACCGAAAACTATTTAACTATTTGTTAGCGTATAGCCCAAACTGGTGGTAAGATGCGGTGCTTAAAAATAATGTATTCATTACAATGCTCCAATATTTTCCTCTTAAGTGAAATGCAGAGTTAATAAAAAAAAGTTGTGTGTGTTTGGGGTGGGATAGGTAGGTATATTTTTAATAAAAAATCCCGATTTGAACTTTTCTTAAATTAAAACTATTTTAGAACAATTTTTTACGATCTTTTTAGTTCAGTAGAGAGGTTAAAGGTTATATATAGCCTCCGTTTGAAAAACAATTTTGTGGCATCGAGTTTTTTCACTATCTATTATATATATAATATTGGTTGTAAAAATATTATTATAAATTATATATGTGTAATACATGATACTTCTTTGATCGACCAGAAAGCTATTATATAGTAGGATATTGATAGGAAAAAAGACCTTTCAGAGAGTAATTCCTACCGTGAATGGAGTATACTACATATTACAAGCATAAACCCCTTAGCCTGGGAACGAGAGGCAACTTTATATACAACTGCACCAGTTGACGAACGGTATGAGAAGTTATACTCATATCACACAGAGTCGCCATATATGGGAAGTTCAGAGTTCGAATCCTTGCCGGGTGTACTGGGTGGTGGTTTTATACATTTGATTTATAACTGTGATTTTCTCACCTTCCACATTAATGTGGATACACGTCCTCTAAGCTCAATTTCTCATCCCAAACGCTTGGATTAAGCCTTTAATAATCGCGGTATTTAAAACGTATCGATAAAAAAAATGGAAAAATAAATAGACACACGGTTACATACTTTTTCTTTTATATCAATTATAATATTTAGCACAAACAATTTTCCTCAGACCCACATCTGCGCTCGCATAGTCTAAGGCGCTACTCTCGTAATAGACTAGATTACCGATGACGGGGAGATCGTGGTTTGATCCTAGTTGGGTGTACTGAGGGAGGTTTCCCCCTTAATGGTTGCCCGCTCTCTCTCCATCAAATACGGGTACATTTCTTATAAATCCAACCTTCCTCATGCCTAACCCATTATAATAACTATTACATAAGCGTATAAACCGAGTGGGTAGTAAGACCTGGTGCTAAAAAAAATTCTTGGCCCACATTTTTATAACCACTTTTTTAAAGTAATCAAACTACAAACGACCTTGACGTAAAACATAGTACAAAGTACCAGGGTGGAGGGTGGGACTTTGTTAAGGGGCAATAGGATCGGGCACATCAACATCAAACAGAAACCGGAATAGTGAACATTGAAAATCAAGATCCATTCGTCCCTTAGCGGATCATCTTTACCATTTACGCGAGGATTCTGCGGTCCATTGACCATGAACCTAATTTGAAAGCAATGCTCTTCAACCTGGACTCAATAGTTTGTAAATTATCACATCCAGGTGGCAAGAGCATTCAAGCTAGACGCCCCCACCCCCCTTCCTCCTTAAAAAAAAAGGCAATTTATTTCACATGTAGGCCTACTCTTTCAGGCACTCAGCACGATTAGTTTTACTATCATCCGCTTCTGTGGGCTGATTGTCTAAATGTCGTGTTACTTTGTTCTGGTTTCTTGGTGACGTAGAGGTCTGGGTTCGAATCACGGTCAACTATATTGAGGGTGGTTTTCTTATATGGTTTCCCCACTCCCTCCACGCCAATGCTGATACATCAACTCTATCATTCAACAGGCAATCACCATTAGTGTCTTAATTGCGGTTAGCGTGGGAGGTTAGTAAAACGCTATGCAAAAATATAAGAAATTTATTCGTGTTCGGGACCGTACTTATGGTAAACTCTGAATTTCTAGTCACGCCCGTTTTTTTACCGCAGAAAGAGCACAAATGCGGGTAGATCTCCTCTGAAAAGCTTCCTTCATCATCCCTCCCCCCATTTTAATAAGTATATGTGTGTATAACCTAAACAAGTAGTAAGACGTGGTGAGAAAAAAATAAATTCTAAAAGTTTATTTATATGGCGATCTGACTATGAAGTGAAGTTTATAAACGATCTAACACATTCTTTTTGTAGATTATTTAAAAAGTTATTTTACTTATTGGTGGCAACTAAATCCAGGTATTTAACAATACGAGTTTGATTAAAATTAGTGACTTATTCTATACACAACTAATAAAATAATTGTGAAATCATTGCTTAATTATTAGACAGGCACAACAACTAGATCCCATTCTTCCAGTTTACTCACAAAGTTACGATTAAAATGTATTTCAAATTAACCGTAGCATTCCAATAGGGAGTCATTTCAAGGTGCACATACATAATAACTTCCACAAGATGTTATGCCCACAGTCTTAAACGATGTAATCAAAATAAGTTATATTTTTCACTGTGTAAGCCTAAATTGGAGTTGAGTAGTTTTTTTATTTAGGTATTCAGGCAAATGTTTTTGAATTACATATATTAAGACTAAGTCAGACGTTTATTGCTTGCTACAGATGTTTTACATTCATAATGTTATCTTGTGTAGACTGTTTATTAGTTCAAAAAGCAGACGTGTGTACATTATCTATATACTTGTCAGATGTCGTAATCAGCTAAAGAGAGATAATTTTAAAAGACATTGACCCGCTTCATTAGCCGAATAGTTTAAGTAAGGCGTCACTCTCGTGTTAGACTTGCCTGTTGAGCATGGGGAGGTCGGAGTTATAATCCCAGTCGAGTCTACTGAGAGTGGTTTTCCTTGAATGTTTTCCCACCCGACTTCTACGTAAATGCGGGTAGAAACTTTTAAAATGCTTCCTTCCTCATCCCTACCCAATTAGAGTAATTATATTGTATGCGTAATGCGTACAGCCTGAACAGATAAAAAGACGCGTTGATAAAAAAAAATTGAAAGCATTGAAAATTAACTTATAAACCAAAATAGCCTGGTAAAGAATACCCAAGACCAAACTTTAGATCCAGAATTTCCCCCCTTCCTTCCTCTCACCCGTTCGGGATATAATGAGCTAGGTACAGTAAAGGTAGAATTGAGTGGCGAGAAGCATGGTGAAATGTTCAGAGAAAAAAAACTTCTCAATACACCACGTCGGAATTTGAACCCCAACTTCCTTTTCACTGACAAAACATACCAGACCAAGACGGACGAGATTTATTGATTTCCTGCTTTTTCTTCTGGTACCGCGTCTTACTACCCGTTCGGGTTAGTCTATATATTAATTGCGCTAATGGTTTTAGGGATAAAGAAGGTTATATTTATTGGAAGTGTACCCGCATTTGCGTGGAGGGAGAGCGTAAAACAATTTTGGAAAAACTACCCTCAGTACACCCGAGTGAGATTCGAACCTCGATCTCTCCATCATTGGCGGTCTATTCTACTGCGAGTAGCACGTTAGATCACGCGGCCACCAAAGCGGATGATCTTCTGTTGATCATATTATATGCATTAAGGGTGCCGTCTACCAGAGCGCAGAAACACGTTGCATACCTACGTTCAGAAATCTCTCGTTATTTAGAAGGGGTTTGATATTTCAAAATATGACTCACGCCAAAATGGAAGCAAAAGGTAAATTATAACCCTATTTAATTAAAGGCTTTAACTTTTAAGTCGTTTTTAAAATAAATGTGAAAAATGTGAAATTCACTCGTTTTCAACAAAGGTTTCTCTTGAAATGTGACTGCCCTGAGATCTAAGTAAATGACCAGAAACATACATTTGGCTTTCCTCGAGCAAATAAAGTAACTTTTAATATCATCACATCAGAAATATTTAAAACAATTTAGGATTGCTGTAGTGGGAGCTTCAAAACTGCCATTTCCATTAGACAATGTGGTACAACTGGCGGCTCACGCTCACTAAAATGTGGCCCTCACAGTATCTTGGAGGGAAACTAAAGGTAAACCCTCAGTGGCAGTTGTGAAATAGCTAATGCTTCAAATAAAAATGTGTGTTTTTAAAAAGATCATGATTACATTTATAAAAATATGTATAAATATATATTTGTAATATTAAGTTGTTTTGTGAAAGTTTGCGTGCATTAATTTATTATTTTTGGGTTAGGCCCTAATGACCTCATTATGTTGACTGGCCTATAACCACCACCAATAATAATAATAATAGTAATAATAATCATAATAATAATATTTTTGGGATATTTTGAAATTAATTGTTTTTAGGTGTTATTTGTGGGCCTATATAAAGTTGATAGGATTTCTAAATTTATTTTCGAGCCGCTGCTCAAATTGATGATCAGATTTGACCTTTGGGATTAAAAACAATGGACCACCTTGCCACAAGAAATACCGCAGTGTGTTGGAAATGTGTCGCTTCAAGTAGGTGGTGCCTAAATCTTCACACCCCACTAAGGAAGTATATAACTCGAACCAGGCTTTGCAAGCGTCCTGTTGTGGTTTTGTGTATTCTACTTGAGAAAACAGTGACATTCAGACCAGGGAAACTACTTAACCATATTAAAAAATAAATAACAAAATTGAAAGATAATTACTAAAATGAATAAACTTTTAAACTAATCCAATTTCGCTGTTGTTAAGTGAAGAACGCAGAAAGCAGAAATTAGGTTCGTTATATGGTTCGTGTGAAATCATGTTAATAAGTTAGTCGGCCATGAGGATGGGCTCTCAGTATACAAGTTAAAATTTTAAATGGCCATTTGAAAATTCATGGGGCTATCAGGTGATTGACTTGTAGTTCCTAACTAGGCTTGTTACAATGACAACTGTATAATAGCCAATGCTTGTAAAGTTTTTTTAAAAATAGAACAATAAAGTTGGATTCACACTGAGAGGGCTGTGCGCCGACTGTGCGCCGACCGTGCTCCGACTGTGCGCCGACTGTGCGCCGACCGTGCTCCGACTGTGCGCCGACCGTCCGCCGACTGTGCGCCGACTGTGCGCCGACCGTGCTCCGACTGTGTCGTCTTGAATTGATTCAAAAGGGTTCTCCCAAGGTCACGATCCAGATGATCCAGCACGGTAGGTGCACAGTCCTGTCAGTGTGAATTGAAATCCTTGTCTGTGAACAAGTCTCATTAATATATAGACTATACGCAACGTTACCTTGTTACGTATGTGACCAATTATTCGGACGCAACAACGGCTACAAATACTACTTTTAATTCCTCTAGCCAACAAGGGTTTGCTTTAACTAGTTTTTATGTTTTTACAGCTTCTGAGTGGTTCCTCTATAGCTACACTGCTGGCATGTATAAGTGGTCAATGCTTCTCACTTTCCAGCACGCCAAATGAAATATTTTTCTTACAAGCTATGCATTGACTACTAGCCGTTTAGCTCGAAGTCGAATCCTCAGTCACAGAGTTCTATTTCAAAATTCGACGAGGGAAATACGGGGAGTGTGTCTTTCAAATGTGTAGACAGACTATTATTAAAAAGAAAAGAAGGTGACGCATCGAAACTGTGAGATGGGTTTGGCAAAGTCATCGAACGAGAGGGAGGAATAAGGGAGGTCCGAGGAAGGGGCTTCACCGAAGTGAAATGGATGGGAGATGAAGGGAATCCTAGGAAGATATGATGAATGAACGTGCGTGTCAAGGTAGTGGAGAAGCTGTAGAGAAACATCACGGTATGGTAAGTAGGTGTTTTTTAATCTTGATCCACCTTCAACGTTTTGCAACGGGAGCGACACCTTAACTTTCAAGATTGGTCCTCTTCCCGTAGGGAATGAATCCCGAATCTGTTACGGCACTTTGATTCAGAGTTTTGTGTGTGTGAAGAAGCTTGCGAGTTTTTTTTACTAGACGATGCTAGTTGGAAAAGCGGGAGTCCTGGGTTTTATATTTGGGCCCTGCGAGATGAAAGAGAGTGAACCCCGCGAGTTTACCATTGGACTGCGAGGGGAAAAGAGTGAATCCCGTGAGTTTACCATTGGACCCTGCGAAGGTAAAAGAGTGAATCCCGGGAGTTTACCATTGGATCTTGCGAAGGGAAAATAGTGAATCCCGTGAGTTTACCATTGGACCCTGCAAGGGGAAAAGAGTGAATCCCACGAGTTTACCATTGGATTCTGTGAAGGGAAAAGAATGAATCCCGCGAGTTTACTATTGGACCCTGCGAGGGGAAAAGAGTGAATCCTGTGCGTTTAGCATTGGACCCTGCGAGGGGAAAAGAATGAATCCGCGAGTTTACCATTAGACTCTGCGAGGGGAAAAGAGTGAATCCTGCGAGTTTACCATTGGACCCTGCGAAGGTAAAAGAGTGAATCCCGCGAGTTTATCATTGGACCCTGCGAAGGTAAAAGAGTGAATCCCGCGAGTTTACCATTGGATCTTGCGAAGGGAAAATAGTGAATCCCGTGAGTCTACCATTGGACCCTGCAAGGGGAAAAGAGTGAATCCCGCGAGTTTACAATTGGACCCTGCGAGGGGAAAAGAGTGAACCCTGCAAGTTTATCATTGGACCCTGCGAAGGGAAAAGAGTGAATCCCGCGAGCTTACTATTGGACCCTGCGAGGGGAAAAGAGTGAATCCCGCGAGTTTACCATTGTACCCTGCGAAGGGAAAAGAGTGAATCCTGCGTCCCTGGAAGGTTAAAATAGGGACTCCTATGAGTTTAAATCTGGACTGTGAAGTAAAAAGAGTGAGTCCCGTGAGTTTTTTTGACGCTGTGTGGTGGAAAAGAGTGAATCCTGCGAGTTAATAGCTTGATGCTGCGAGGTGAGAGGAGAGAATACTATTAATGAATCAATGTGTTTGTTTGGATTGATTATTGAAAAAAATTCTCTGAAGCAAAGAAATGTGTGTATAGCAATACATACATAATGCTTATATCTACATATATATATATATATATATATATATATCTTTTCTGCATAAAGTTTTTGTCTTTTAGTTTACATTGGAACACTTGTTAATCTAATATTTATATTCTTATTTAATAGAATTTATTTCTCACTGTTCATGTTTACGTAAATAGTGATTTCTTCATACACTGTTGTCATACTTCCATCTGTGTTCTCCCGTGCAAAGATTACAATAGCTCGCTTGGTAAATTATCAACAGCTATTCATATATAGTACAATAGTTTTTTTAAATAATATATATATATATTTTACTACATAGTTGAAATAATTATTTTACATATATTTATTAAAAAACAATTCATCTTCAACAATTTTGCTAGATCAAATACATGCATGGTTTTATTTAATAAATTTATAGTAAAATATATAAATTTGAAAACTCTATGGCAATAATTAAACTGAATACGTGAAACAGTATCGATAAGCACATGAATTAAACGTAAACATAGTCTAGTCTTGTTAGTGGTTTGCAGGTGGTGGGGAGATCTTGTTTTGAATCCCGGCTGGGTGTGCGGGGGTGAGCTACCATGCAAATACGAGTACATTTTCACTAAATTGTATATCCCTATATACTAGTGTAATTAATATAAATACTTACAACCCAAAGGGGGTAATGAAATACGGCGAAACAAAAATTACTTAGCGCTTGAAGCTTGAATCGATTGTGTTAGCGTTGCCATGGCGTTGCTCTGTCTATAACTAAGATAACTTTGGTATAAATCGGGATATGCGTGTATGGCGGGACAAAGATATACATAAACTCTTCTTCATATAGCTGAAGATTCACAAATCAATATGTAATTTAAGATTTCTTTCCGAATTGAAAATAAAAGTGTTTCCTTTCTTGCTAAGAGAAACAACGGGAGGTAGTTTTATTGCCGTCAACGTTGTGCGGCTATTGTTTGGATGTAGCGATGCCGTGCATTGTTCACGCTCGTGTATTGTCTCTTGCACATGTCCTAGACATATGGACGTGCTCGCGCATACAACATATCACGCAACGGTGACATGGCTCATGAAAACACAAGACCGTCAAAGGCCCTCCGAGAGAAAGAATAATCCCGGGCTAAGGTTCGATTATAGGCGAAGGCCGAAAAAACTACAAACTACAAAGCAGAAAGTTTTCCAATCCGAACCCCCCCGCCCCCTTCCCCCATACAGGGATAGAATCGGTGTGTGTATCAATAACTTTATTTACATATACATGTGTATATATTTATATAATATATATATATATATAAACTTTAAGTTTAATAGGAAACATTTTGACTTGGATTAAATACATCTGTTTGCGCATTTTGTGGGGAAATTGTTGTGTCAACCAAGGGTATTTGGGCTAGTTATGAAAATGGCTTTCAGAAATTTTTCTGAAAGTATGTTAGTAAAATATATCTCCATCTATAATAGGAAACAAGAAAGGTGTTTTATATTTGAATAGATGTAATGTAGAGCAGACAGTGAGATTAGAGCGTCATAAGCGTACGTGGCAGCGGAAGAGGGGATTATCATTAAGTAAACAAGAGGTCTAGAGTCTTTTCAGCGTAGGAATTGTTTTCTGAAAGGCCTTTTTCCCTACCAGAAATCTATTATATAGTAGGATATTGGTAGGAAAAAAGACCTTTCAGAGAGTAATTCATACCGTGAATGGAGAATAGCACGGGTGACTTAGAAAGGGCATTTTATAAAATAAGGAAAAAAATATTGCTTTCAAAATTGATAGCATTTACTATTTTATTGTTGCTATTTTTTGGTCTGGTTTTCCTGTGGCGGGGAGATCGGGATCCTTTCCCTGACCGGATGTACTAAGGGTGTTTTTTTTCCCCTGAATAGTTTCTCACTCTCCCTACATGCAAATGTGGGAATATTTTCTCTAAATTCTGTCTTCCTCATCTTTATTCCACTAGCGTAGGCCTAATTAGTACAACCAGGACGAATGTTAAGAGCCCATATCACGACTGATTAACCTGGAAATTAGATACACGAACCAGAAAAAGTAGCGAGGTGCGTTTTTCTGCATTATTCACTTGACAATAGCGAATTCAGGATTGGTTTAGTAGTTTTTTTTTTTTTTTTTTTCAATTTAAAATATGTATATGTCAATTTTGCTGTCGTTACTAAAAGAATTTCACTGGTCTCAATTACGCTGTTTTTTGAAATGGAATACAAAAATAACCCCATCATGATTAGACACCTGGTTCGAGCTGTATTACCTAAATCCGTGTTTTTGAAACTGTGTTCCGTGGAACACTTGGGCTCCTCGGTAGTTATTTCAATTCTACGACATTCTTTATTTGTTTTTCACTATATAAAATATTATCAGTAATTAAGATTGCCAAATTTTTTTTTCAAGTTTGAATAAAGGACATTCGCCAAAGGCGTAGGCAGATATTTTCAGTTTGCTTTATACTTTTATACTTGTAAAATTTAACTGTCTTTATTGAATGTTCATAATATTAGTGAATAATTTTATGAAGGCTCCACATGTATTTTTTCTGGTGCAAAGTCCCCTTTGGTCTAGAAGAGAAACATGTAAAAGGTGAGGTTATTTTTTGGGGGGAAAGTGGTGTTATTTTTCTCAAAAAGCGATGTTATTATTTACATAAATACAGGTCGAATATTGGTTGAAAAAAAACTAGGATAAAACTGTCCAAATGTTTCGTTCATATTGTGTATTTAACTAATTATTAACATATTCGGGGAAAAATCAAATATAAAATACGCACAAAACATTTCACGCTTAGTAATGTCAAACTCGATATTTCAATATTATTACCTTCGAGTCTTACAAATAGCAATATCGAAATAATCAATTATCAACTTAGGTTTATACCAAGATCCTCTACAATACTCTGTAGTAGGGATGGGTTGTGAAATCACAACCTGCTCCTTTGTCACTGCTCCCCTGACGTCACATTCATAACCTGTTCATGACAGACGAAAGGAGCTGTTTGTTTTTATTGTCATTGGCCCACGGATCAAATACGCGCTGTAACAGGTCCGGAGTAAGCTTGTTGCTCGTCTCTCTGTCACAGTCAGTGCTGGAACAGGTCCAAAGTAACCTTGCTCCTCGTCTCTCTGTCACAGGTAGCATTGGAACAGGTCCAAAGTAACCTTGCTCCTCGTCTCTGTCACAGGCTGCGCTGTAACAGGTCCGGAGTAAACTTGTTCCTCGTCTCTCTGTCACAGGTAGCATTGGAAGAGGTCCAAAGTAACCTTGCTCCTCGTCTCTGTCACAGGCAGTGTTGTAACAGGTCCGGAGCAACCTTGTTCCTTTATGCTCCGGAGATATTTTGGAGCAGTCGTACAGTAGAAAGGAAGTGGATACTTTGTGTTCTTGTCACAGCGTTGAGATCAGGTCCAGCGCAACCTTACTTATCTATTATAGGCCTAGTTTAGAGATGATTTGGGGAGTCACAAATAAGTTTTTAGGAGGAAAGCTTTCGTAGTACAAAACACTATTTCCACAATACAAGTACAGTATGTAATGTATTCTCACAATAAATTGTTACGTTATGTTGAACATTGAAAGGACCCGCTTGGTGATAAAATGATTTAAGGCAAGGATCAGCAACCTACGGTCCACTGGCTTATTTTATCTGGCCCGCAAAATATTTAGCAAACAAACAATTTGTTCAAAAAATGGACTTAATAACTAATTACTACATGGGAAATGTAAAATTGAACTTTTTTTTGCTCTACTATTTTTGCTTTACGTTTTTCAAACCAGCAAAACTTTTTTTTAAACCCATATGGCCCGCGATATCAAAAAGGTTGCTAACCTCTGGTCTATGGCTTCATTCTCGCACTAGACTGGATTGCCGATTACAGGGAGACTAAGGTTAAATTCCAGTTGGGTGCACTGAGGGTGATTTTTCCTAAACGTTTTCAACTCTCATTCCAAACAAATGTGGATGCACTTCCTCTAGAATCAACCATCTTCATCCCTAAGGTAATTAGCATAAATGCGTACAACCCGAACGGGCAGTAGATGCAGTGCTAAAAAAAACTAGGCTGGCAGTAGATACGAATATAGGAACTGTGACAAAAAGGAGCAGGTAAAAGGAACAGGTCCAGTGGTGGAGCAGTAGCAGATTGCTCCTGCTTTCCTAAAGGAGCAGTTTTTCCCATCCCTACTCTGTAGATGGTTTTGTTTAGGACAAATAATAATAACAACACCGAAACATGTTGTCATAGACGACTAAACTACTATCAAATAAGGAGAAGGGAATAAAAATTAAGAATATATAATTTTGTCAAACATGTCCACATGTAGTATGGTCCATATATATATATATAAATGTCCTTGCTTAGACCTAGCGTGAAATCTTAAAACCGGCTGTAAACAAAGAATCGAAATTTAGGTATCGTAATGTGTAAAAGTAGAAATCGTGATTTTTAATCCTAACCTCAGATAAAAAAAAAGCTTAAATATCCTGAAAACACCCATTTCTCTTTTGATCCATTTTATACCTATAAAATAAGTAAAAACTTATACTATTCGTACATACGGCAGCCCTGTTATAGTGCTATCACCAGTGTTCTGCGTTGAAAATTATATTGAATGATGTGGTATTTGCCCAATTACAAAGAAATTGTGTTTATTTAGAAAAAGAAAGCTTAAATTCGTGTTATTTGTGGGAAAATAGTAGAATTCATGTAAAAATTATAGTTTTATCGCCAATGCGAATTTTGCATGTCCCTAGCTATAGGTCACCCACAGTAGCAGAAGTGGTATCTGACAGCTAGAAAAAGTACGGTGCCTTTAAACGGGTCATTGTTTACTGCAATGCGTTGCTGTAGCCGATAAGTGGTTTGCTATATTGCAGCCACATATTGAAATATTGTCGTATGGACCGACAATATAGCCGGTAGTTGTTGACTATTGCAGTTAGTTGCTCGTGTATTGCCAGTATTATCGACCTGGTGTGGGCAACTTTTCGAACGGCTCGGCCAAATATATTTCTGTCTCCCTTTCTGACAAGTACCTCTCTCTCACTCTGCATTCTGAATAGGTATATCAAACTATTGTAGGAATCTCCAGTTGCCAAAAAACGGATAGTGATTGCCATTCTTGTAGTATTTGTTATACCTTTCCTCATATTCGTATCTATTTTTTGTATTCTTGGGCCAATTTATATTCAATAACAACTCAAAATCACTGTTTGACATTATTGTGAAATTTTTAAACAGATAAACTGTATATTGTTAATTCCAGGGTTAAATTATTTATCGTACCATGTTTGCTTAAAAAAGGACGCATTCACATTTCTCGTGTTTTTTTCCCCCTTTTATTTATGTGGTTATAAAGCAGGATAAATGCTGCAGAAATAAGTACAGTATCATCCATCTTGTGTTGTTTTGGCTTGGCCAGTCCGCCACCTATTGCCAAGAGTTTGTCGCAGTGTAAACAGTCAATCATACGGCAATGTGTGGCTGCAAACATTGCTCAGTAATCCTGGACGAAAAATCGCGTAGCCACAAGCTGCACTTGTGTTGACGCTAATATTGCAGAGCAATCAATAATTTTGGGAAATATTTTCGGCAATGTGCAATTTTAATTTCCCGTTTAAAAGCACCTACACAATTGTTACTTCTGGCATTCAAAACATTCCCACAAACAAACCATTTATTTTAAATTATTAACCGTGTTTATATCATTGAAACATTAACTTATGAAAATAATCGTTTGGTTGTTTATTTTATGTAGAAGCGACGCTTGTGGTTCACTTAAAAATGCTTTTCAAATGAGAGCTTCTAAAATGCGGCGTTTTCTTCTAGAATTAAGATGGTGAACAAGTCGAAACAAAGGCATTTGTTGACGTCAAACCAACCGTCTAAGAGGTTATGTTCTAACGATATCTAAAAGAGAATAAAAAGTTTTATTTTGAAAATAAAAATATTTTGTATAGCTCTCTGAGTTTTAAAAACTTTTTTTTATTTTGGTGGCTAGTTATAACAAGATCCGAGAGTGAATATATGTTTTTAATTTACTACGTCATTTATTATAATATCTTTTCTTGTCACAGACAAAAAACATAATAGGTTTATTAATATATTGGGCTCATTTTTCAATACGGCACAGATTTATCTGATTGCCAAACCCTTCCTTCACCTCTGACAAGATGTGTATTAATCACAACTTGTGAATGTGAGGAATGCCAGGCCTCCACCGTGGTTCGGATTCCACGTTAAACTGTAGGTCCTCCATTTCATCTCACAATCACCCTACCATTGCACATTAGCGTAAGTGCGTATAACCCGAACGGGTAGTAAGACGTGGTGCTAATAATAATAATAATAATAATAATAATAATAATAATAATAATAATAATAATAATAATAATAATAATAATAATAATTTTTCAATAAGTTACGAAAACACTAAATATAAAGTAATCCTTAGGAAAATTTTATTAGACGCGTTTGATAACATTTTTACTGATAATAAAGTAATGTATTAGTACGAAAATAATTATTATTTCCGATTAGTGTGACATTAGTCACTAATAAAGCAATAAAGAACTTTCTGCTAGCTGTCAGATAACACCCTTCCTACCATGAATGACCTTAGGCTTATACTAGTGGTTCCCAAACTTTTTGAATAGCGTACCACCCCAACAATTTCCATATTTTGGAGTACGACCAACCGGTAATGCTAAATATTTACTATTTCAGTACATATTTAATTGTGCCCAGGTATATAATAACACAGACTGCTCGGCTGCACAGACTGTCTGAACTTGAATCAATGTTGCCACCCCTCCAACCACTGTTTAAGTCTGTTTTACTTTTGGTTGGACTTTGTCATAATAATTATATATTTGATGAGAGCTTATCTTTTTACAACTTTAATTTACTTGTTTTGTTTGGCTTCTCACGGCGTACCACCGAGAATAGCTGTACGTACCACAGTTTGAGAACCTCTGCCCTGTGCCATCAAGAATGTTCTAAAGTCTAAGTACACATACAATGCTAATAATTCTTGGAGAACACGCACTAAACATTATATTCTGTCACACCTACGCAAAAGGCTGGCATAGAATGAATACCCATCATTTAACTTCCAAGAAAACAATTACGAGCTATTGGACAGAGAGAGAGAGAGAGAGAGAGAGAAAGAGAGAAAGAGAGAGTAGAGATGAGGAGAAGGATTGAAAGTAAAGTTCGCTATTTACTAGAGCCGAGTTGGTATTCTTTCTTCCTTTGCCAATATTCTCTTGGGACAGGATGACGCATAGCGACGGTCCATCATTATAAAAAAGAGGTCGTTTCCACGAAGTGTTCGATAGGGACTTTTTAGTAGTAGCGTGGATATATATATATATTCGGACTAGAGGGAAGTTCATGTGAAAAAGAGTTTATTTGGGGAGTGGAATTTTGGTAAAAATGTTACTTTTTATATGAGTAAAAATATAATGATTGTTATCGATTATGTTAAATATTAAAACAAGATTTTTATTATTACTAACATACGTACCTTTTTTGAGTCTCCAATCTTTTTTGACTAGGGACAACTTTATGAAATACGAAACGACTGGGGCATTAAAAAAAGGTTCCCACACATAATGTGGTTCAATTTATCCTATCCCCCCCCCCCCCCCCCAATCATGTTTCACTTCCCGTTCGAATTTAAGAATAGGCCTTATTACATTAATGTGATAGAAATTAAGGTGCAATTTTTGAGAAAATGGACCCACATTAAGAGTTGGAAACCATTTAGGTAAACCCACACACATTACACCTAAACGGGATTCGAACCCCAACCTCCTTGTCACCAACGAACTAGATTAAATGAGCTTGCCGTTTGGACTACGTGCCAACCAAGCGTTGTTCAGTCGAATATTGATGCAGTCTTTTATAATCCCCCCTCCTTATTCTATGTATTAAGTAGTTAATACACTGTATAGAAACAATTGGAACCAGAGGAATGATAGTTTCCGGAAGCTTGCGCAGTCCTACGATAAGTTGCCCGTTACCACCTAACCTCTTTTCCAGGGGCTTAGGAGCTACGGGATTGGCCCTGGTGGATACCACAGACGTCCCAAAACCTTGATCGGATATTCGGCTTGCAACTTTTAATTTTCGATATTAACAAATAAAATGATTGTATGTCTTTCTTTGTTTTAGAAACCTTTGCGAAATGTGGTCAATAGCACGGTGAGACCAATTTGATCGGTACATGATATAATTATTTTCTCTCGGACTTCCCTTCTGGACGTTTTAAGCATGATTTTCTGCGACAGCGAATGCTAATGATGACAATAATATACCGTTAATATTGGAGGCGTTTACAGCAAATGAGGCGACTTGGAAGGTGCCTCCTTTATAGAGGGACTCCTAAAGTGAAAGATAAAATTCGTCTCAGCTAGCATTTGAATCAAAATCTTTCATTTGCAATCGTCCAGCGTCAAAAACACAACAATTATCTTCTTTTATTTTTTAGCACCGCGTCTTACTACACGTGAGCAAATTACGTTGGGGTTTTAAGGATTAGGAAGGTTATATTTATAGGAAGTGTACCCGAATTTGCGTAGAGGAAGAGCATAAAACTGTTTTGAAAAAACAACCCTCAGTGCACCTGACCTAGATTCGAACCTCGATCTCCCAGTCATTTTCAATCTAGCCTACTGCGAGAGTAGCGCGTTAGACCATGCAGCCGCCGAAACGGGTACCTCTAGGTTTTATAAAGACATACTATAAATGGTAATATAACCTAGAGCCCTCTAGATCTAAAATAAAGCACGTTAGCACATTTATTGTTCCGCTAGTAGTACCCATAGTCCAGCGGTTCCCAACCGGGGGTACACGTACCCCAGGGGGTACGTGAGAGGCCGTTAGGGGGTACGCGAAAAGAAAACGGTAATGGCGGCCACCAGCTTAAAAAAAGAAGAAAAAAATTAAAAAGATGAAAAAAAAAAGTAGGTAGAGGTTTTTACTAATATTGTCGGTTGTAATATTGGCCTCCTTATCAATAAAAGCTTCGATAAAATAGGGGTTGAGTCCACTGGAAGGATCGGCCTTCCCTCCTCTCGCCCGCGTCCAACCCCTTGCCTACATACCTCTGCTCAGGATTGGCGCTCTCTTTCCTCGTGGCTCACCCTTCCTCTGTATTTTGGATTTGATTGTTGACGCGTGCCGGGCTGTGCATAAAAACAAAAAATTATTTAATTCGTGTTGTGTTTAACATTTGTTGTGGGTTTTTGTATTGAGTCGTGTGCCTGTTATTCCTACAATCCTACGTCAGTTTTTCTACCAAATACCTACTATTCACGTGATTTACGCTTTGGATTAATGGCTAGAAACTGGATTTGTGCGGAAGTTAACTGAAACACCAAATTAATTACCGTGCACATCATCTGACACTGATTGGAATAACAATACGACACCACAACAGGTACAAGATCCAGTGCCAGAGCAGGTGAGTAAACAAACTGCAGTTTCTTCTTCTTCAGATGGAATAATAAACAAGAAAAGAAGGTACTTGGACAGCTACATTAATTACGGGTTTTCATTTATAGGAGAAGAGGACTGCCTTAAGTCTCTCTGTTTTGTATGTGGGGAAGTATTAAGCAATGGTTCAATGAAGCCTTCTTTGCTCACACGGCATTTACATACCAAACATCCCGAGCACAAAGATAAAGATGCCACGTTTTTTCGACAGTTGAAACTTCAAGAGTTCTGTAAATATGAAAACATATTTTGAATGTGCCAAAAGTGATTCTATCAGAGCTACCGAGGCCTCCTACTACATTAGCGAGACGAGGTAAAAACCACACTATTGGTGAAAATTTAATTTTATCGAGCCTCAAAGATACTGTCAGATGCATGCTTGGAAAGGAAAGTGCTCATAAAATGAGTTTAATACCTCTCTCAAATAACACGGTGTCTCGAAGAATACGGGATAGGTCAGATGATGTTGAGAGCACAGTCATAAATCACGTCAAAGGTTGTGAATTTTTTTCTATCCAAGTCGACAAAAGTACCGACGTTACGCAATATTCTTTGCTACTTGTAATTGCTAAGTACTTGAAAGACTTAGAATTCGAAGAGAATCTCCTTATTTGTCACCCTTGAAGGGTCGTACGACTGGTAAAGACGTATTTGAAGCAATTGATCACTATTTCGTTGAAAAAGGAATTCAATGGTCAAAATGCGTTGGGCTCACCACAGATGGAGGAAAATCCATGGAAGGTTGCTAATCAAGTTTTCGTACACGCGTGGAAAAAGTTGCCCCCAAAATGAAATGGACGCACTGCTGTATTCACAGACAGAGCCTCGCATCGAAACCTTTGCCTCCAGATTTGCAAAAGTTCTTGATGAAGCGGTCAAAGTTGTCAACTTTATCAAGGTGAATCCTACCAACTCCAGGTTATTTAAATTGCTGTGTGAAGACATGGACATCCTTCACAATACTTTACTTTTGCACACCAAAAGTAGGTGGTTGTCCCGGGGTAAAGTCCTAAAGTAGCTGTTCGAACTTCGACTTTGGAAGATCATCCTTTTAAAAATCTTGGATTCATGATTCATGATTTTGAATGGCTACAAAGCCTTGTATACCTGAGTGACATTTTCCACTAGATTAACAAACTCAATCTTCAACTTAAAAAAAAATTGTAACACTTTTTAAGTTGTCAACAAAACTGAATCCATGAAGAAAAAAAAAATTGGGCAAAGTGCATCAAAAAAGGACAGTCTGAAGTATTCGCAACACTTCACGATTTCTTGTCACAAGCCGAGCTAAATTTAACAGTCAGTGATAAGATATAATTAATCACTTGGAAGGATTAAAATCCTAGTTTGAAAAATATTTTTCAGAGCCGGAAATGGGTGAGCGGTGGATATCCAACCCTTTCAAAGAAAAGTATTTTGAACCGGCTTGAATATCGATTCCTGAAAAGAAGAAATTGCTAGAGCTGCATCAGACACCACTCTGAAGAACCTCTTCAATGGCGGAATGGTGAATCTAATCAGTTTTTGGGCTCGTATTGATGACTAATACAGTGAACTTTCTAGAAAAGCCATAATGTTTTTGTTGCCGTTTGCTAGCACGGAGCTTGTTGAACGGGCGTTTTCTTTGTGTACTTATATAAAAATTAAATATAGAAGTAAATTAGACACAGCTCCGGATTTGAGATTGTATTTATCCTCTTTTGAGCCTAATTTTTTAAAACTTTGTAATTCAAACCAGTCCCAAATATCACATTAACTTTTATTTTTTCCAATCTTGGTGCTAATTTGTTTGCTTACTTCAAAAATAAAAAACTATATAATGAAAAAATAGAACAATTATTTTAATTCAACATATACCTTTTTTTGAAGAAGTTTTAGGAATCTGTAATGGGTGAAACAGATTGGGGAGGGGGGTGCCTTGAGCATTTGGCTTCGGGGGTACGCGGAAAGGAACCGAGCCAACTGGGGGTACGCAAACTGAAAAAGGTTGGGAACCGCTGCCGGGCATAGTCGGATGGTTTGAGGTAGTGGGGTCCTTCCTACCCATGGCCCATGACTTGTTTTATTCTTACCCACCAGTCGGCGCAATCTAACCCAAAAATCGACTCATTTGAATCAACCGAGATAGGACGATTGGACCAAGGATAAACCACATATTCCCTCCTTTGATGTCAGTAACCTCTGAATGTGAAGCATCACAACGAATAACGAAACTTCACCTCCCCGTTACTTAGGCCGCCGCCCTCACTAGGTTTGAAACCACCCGTGACAATACACACGTTGCCACGTTTCTTTGTAATAATAACTTTATCTATTTTCACATTTATCGATACTGGCTATATAAACGTGAGCTAGAACTAAACAAACACACATGGAAGGATTATGTTTTCATAACGGAGCAAAACGACCCGTGTATTTCAGCTAGGATAATTCCTGATTGCGCTCAACGTCCTACACTCTATCAGACTCAACGGGTTTTAAAATAAATAATAATAAAAAAAGGCGTAACTCCTCTATGCATTATCGAAACATTTTTTGTACAAAAACATAATCACTTATATCTATATTGTTATAGTCATGCATGATACCACTATATTGTGCTTGCATGTTGATTCTAAGTTTAAAAAAAAAGTGCTACTTGTATATTACCATTATCAATACCTTTTTACCCGACTCGAATGAAGAACTCAGTGGCCTTGAGGCAAAAAGTGTTTGCCTCAGTGCTCGATGCTCGTGGGCTCAAACCTAGCCGAGGTTGAGGGATTTTTTATCTTGAACGATACGATTCCGAAGGGGAAATAAAACCATCTGTCCTATGTCAATAATTGTGGCATGTAAAAGAACCATTGACCGTATTTGAAAATATATTTCCTGACAAAATTGGTAAGGCTTTCGCCCTCGTTCATAGAAATTCTTGTGTGCAGCTGATATAATAAGTCCGTTCATAAAAGTTCATGTTAAATACCTCATATAAATATTTGGCTCACGGCCCGCTAAGTTTGTTGCATTGCGCAGACGTATTCAATAATATATAACTTAAAATGCATGTATTAATATTTAATGTAAATATTCAGACGTGCATTTCGTTTCTCCTCAGAGTATTAACATAATTGATAAGCTACTATAACTGAAGGAACAGGGTTAGGAGCCTACCTGGACACGTTGTTAAGATGGAGATGAAGGGAACGCGGAAAAAAAAACCCAAATATGTATGCAGTTTTTATATAAAAACTTTTTTTGATAAAATTAAATAAAATTTTCTTTCACTAAAAATAAAGAGTTTAATTCTCTTCACACGGAGATATCAACATTTCTTGAATAGCTGTCTTGAGCATGGTGGCATTAGCTGACCAACTTTTTAAATGAAAATAAAAGTCGTCATTAATTAAATTCCAGGACACCCTTGACAGATATTCAAGAACTGTTGAGGTCACCATGTGAAGAAAATTATAACTCTTTGTATCTACTGTAGAAATATTTGATTTTTGATCCAAAAAAAAATGTTTTGCTATAAAAACTGAAAAAACAATCACTGTTTCTAGCGTCCTGTACATCCCCACCTTAATACTTGCCCACTTCATTATAAACACATCACAGCACTTGAATGTAAACACGACCATGGCCTTGTAGGCTATAATGTATGCACAGATAATACAAAGAGAGAAAATTATGTTTATAGCGCGTCTGCTTACTGAGCGGAATGTGTGGAGATCCACGATGATGTTAGGTGGATACCATTCGAGTACAGCCTCAGATTATGGATAGAATGGTAGAAAGAGTTGCAAAAAATAGTTATTTTTATGTTTTTGTTTTAAACAAGCAAATAATTAAATACCGATCGATGATCGAATAATCAAATCAAATTATACTACTATTAATGTTATTTAATAAATTATTAGGTTTTAAATTAACTGATGATTATGATTGCTATACAATATGTTTTTACTACATCTGCGAATGCGGATATCGTAAGAAATTTGTAGATATGGTTACGGAATCAGATTGAGACATAGAGGATAACATTATGGCCCATGGCAATAGGTCTTTGGTTAGAATCTCCACATATCCAGGAAAAAATAGAATGGATTGCCGATGACGGGGCCAGCAGTTTCAGATCACAAGACTTTACGAATGAATATATTATATGAAAATTGTTTTATAGCTTTTAGGCCTCTAGATATGCCAACAAAGTTCCTTCATCTCTAAATCTGGCTGTAGTTCCACCACAGTTCTGAACCGAAATAAAAAAATCCCGTACTCAAAAGTATAAAAACTTAAAAGTTTCCACTTGAAGTAAATTATGTCAATGTAACGGCATTCCAACCAGTGACAGAGCAATGCACCTTTTATGTTTCATTATGGTCGGGTGACGTTGTCTTGTTCATTAAAACGCTCCACTAAATAGTACGGTTCATCCTGCAAACATCTACTGCTACAGCACGTTATTCTAAATAGTACAGTCCATGCCACAAATATCTGTTGAGTCAACATGATCTACTGAATGTACGATCGATCCTGTAAAAAAAACCTGTCAACATGTTCTACTGAATGTACGATCGATCCTGTAAACAAGCTGTCAACATGATCTACTGAATGTACGATCGATCCTGTAAACAAACTGTCAACATGATCTACTGAATGTACGATCGATCCTGTAAACAAACTGTCAACATGATCTACTGAATGTACGATCGATCCTGTAAACAAACTGTCAACATGATCTACTGAATGTACGATCGATCCTGTAAACAAACTGTCAACATGTTCTACTGAATGTACGATCGATCCTGTAAAAAAAACCTGTCAACATGTTCTACTGAATGTACGATCGATCCTGTAAACAAACTGTCAACATGATCTACTGAGTGTACGATCGATCCTGTAAACAAACTGTCAACATGTTCTACTGAATGTACGATCGATCCTGTAAACAAACTGTCAACATGTTCTACTGAATGTACGATCGATCCTGTAAAAAAAACCTGTCAACATGTTCTACTGAATGTACGATCGATCCTGTAAACAAACTGTCAACATGATCTACTGAATGTACGATCGATCCTGTAAACAAACTGTCAACATGATCTACTGAATGTACGATCGATCCTGTAAACAAACTGTCAACATGATCTACTGAATGTACGATCGATCCTGTAAACAAACTGTCAACATGTTCTACTGAATGTACGATCGATCCTGTAAACAAAGTGTCAACATGTTCTACTGAATGTACTATCGATCCTGTAAACAAACGGTCAACATGTTCTACTGAATACACTATCAATCCTGTAAACAAACTGTCAACATGTTCTACTGAATGTACGATCGATCCTGTAAACAAACTGTCAACATGATCTACTGAATGTATGATCGATCCTGTAAACAAACTGTCAACATGATCTACTGAATGTATGATCGATCCTGTAAACAAACTGTCAACATGTTCTACTGAATACACTATCAATCCTGTAAACAAACTGTCAACATGTTCTACTGAATGTACGATCGATCCTGTAAACAAACTGTCAACATGATCTACTGAATGTATGATCGATCCTGTAAACAAACTGTCAACATGATCTACTGAATGTATGATCGATCCTGTAAACAAACTGTCAACATGTTCTACTGAATACACTATCAATCCTGTAAACAAACTGTCAACATGTTCTACTGAATGTACGATCGATCCTGTAAACAAAGTATCAACATGTTCTACTGAATGTACTATCTATCCTGTAAACAAACTGTTAGAGCACTGACGCCAGGTATCACAGCGAATGATTCAGATCAGTTGCAAGGTCGCCGCTAGCGGTACACATTTTCATCCCTATCGTCCGTGTATTAAACGTTATGATAAAAAAAAGGTCACGCCGAGCACCGACCGGTGTGGTTGCACGGCTAGTTTAGCTGACTCTAGCCCGAGTTGCCTGAGACTTTATACCAAACGAATACAATAGAATTTTTAGAGGATTTTTTTACTTGATAATCTAAATGAGTGTTGATAACAAAGTCCTTAAAATTTCCCATTATAATATTTTTTTAAACTTTTTAAGCACCGCGTCTTACTAACCGATCAGGTTATACGCATATGCAGTATACTAACTACGCTAGGGGTTTTAGGGATGAGGAAGGTCATATATAACTAAAAGAAGTGTATCCACGTTTGCGTAGAGGGAGAGTGGAAAACCTTTTAGTAAAAACCACCTTCAATACACTCGACCAAGTTTCGAACCTCGAACTCCCCGTCCTCGGCAGTCCAGTCTACTGCGAGAGTGACGTCTTATACCATGCTGCCACAGCGGGTCCTTTAAAATTCTCTTTCTCCAAGTTAATAAGTTGATGGTAGACAATAATAGCAATAAAAATACAAATAAAAAATAGAGTAAAATGTAAATGCTTTCAATGCTATGAAAATATTATGCTTTTATATATTGTTTTGTAGATTTTAAATAAAATTTATTTTCCAAGTAAAACCCTCATGGTTAAAATTAACAAATGATTTCAGGACAACATTTAGGTTTCAATTTTTTTAATGGAATGCCATGCAATTTATAAACACGCAATTCATATCAGCATATTAATAGCAAACTTAACTTAAGATAGTACTCTTAACTGCTATGGGACAAATTCTAGCTCCTGTATAAGTTAAACAATAGGACAAACTCGTATGTATATAGTAAATATCCCCCGTAATCCCCTTAGACTTGTGGTTGGCTACTTTTGTATCTACTTAGACAACCCACAACTTTGGACAATGGAGAGGGGTTCGTATTTATAATCTAGTCTCGGAGCTAACCCATCTCCAAGTAGGCATATACGAATAAAATGCAATTCAAGTCAAATGGGGGATTGGCTGACGGTTGAATTTTGACAATGTATACGGCCCTAAATGCCAAGCTCATCTTGTCTGTGGTCTTCAGGTGACGAGAAGGTCAGAGTCCAAAGCCCGGCTGAATATTGAAGGTGTGTTTCACTAAAATGGTTTCCCACTATCTTTCCATTCATACCTTTACTCCAAATTCTACCTTTTTAATCCCCACCCCACTACCTCCATTAAATGTGTATATCCCGGACGAGTATTAAGACGAGTTAAAAAAACTTAGTATTTGATATAGATTTTTTTAGCGCTTTGTATTACTACCCATTCGGGTTGTACGCTTATGTATAATTTAATTTAATTAATTTTTAATTTAATTTTAGCACCACGTCTTACTACCCGTTCGGGTTATACACTTAAGTACTAATTACACTAATGGATTAGGAATTGGGAAGGTTGAATGTAGAGGAAGTGAACCCGCATTTGCGTGGAGGGATAGTGGAAAACCATTTAGGAAACCCCCCACCCCCAGTTCACCCGACCGAGATTCGAACCTCGATCTCCCCGTCCTCAGTGGTCTGGCTCAACACGACTGGCGCGTTAGCCAACTACGCCACCGAGGCGGGTTCTTATGTATAAGTTACGCTACTGAGCTAGTAATTAATAAGGCTGAATTTAGAGGAAGTGTACGGCATTTGCGTGGAGAGAGTGAGAAATCATTTAGAAAAATCAATTTTCAGTACATCCGACCTGGATCGAACCACAATCTCCCTGCCATCGACAGTAGTAGTCTATTGCGAGAGTAGTGCCTTAGACCATGCGGCCACCTAAGCGGGTTATGGGCTTGTTCTCTAAGTAACTGTGAATCGAAAAAGGCTCCCTGCTCCATTTCGAGTCTGTTCCAACCTGTACGCACGTTGATTAAAAGAGAAAACATAAAGTGCTTACTTTTGATAAACTTTGTATTTATACCACACTTTGCTATGACTTTCCCAAATATAAATTCTGGCGTATTTTGTATTAGGCCTAAGTTAAATAATTGACTGCTATAATTCAATTATATATTGATTTAGTTATTAATTTGATAGAATTATTCCTACTGGCAGTAATTACTTGCATTATCGTGTATAATTTTCACATATTAGGCTTAAATAATTTATATCAAAGATAACCAAAGACTTTTTATCTAAAGGTTCTAGAGATTGTAAATAGCCTCACGAAAATACTTCTTCCTGAATGGCTAGACACAAAGCTTTGACCGTACGTTTACAACATTATGAATTTATCAAATTAAAACTTGACGGATTTGAGGTAAAGGTCACGCATGTTCAAGTACAGACTTTATGTTAAAATGTAGAGTTAAAAAAAATCTAATCCCCCCCCCCCCCCCTCCTTAAGTCCCTGAGCCAGATGCTTACACATTCACACCCGAGTCCAAACGAGAAGCACGTTTAATTGCACGAACGACTCGTGTTATCTTGTGTGGGCAGTCAAACTGCGCATGCGCTCCGCTCTTCGTGATGGGCATCACAACACAACCCAGGCGTCTTCATAGAAAAACACGTGTTATATAACATAGAACCGACCACCAAGGGCCTGTTTCATACAAGGCTACAAGGCTACAAGTCTACAATTTACAAGAGAACTCACTTGTTAATTGTAAGAATTGATAAAAATACGTTTCATAAAGCTAAAGTGGAATTTTACTATTTACAACTTTTTTACAAGATTAGAGTTTGGCTTTATAAAACTATTTGTTGATTACAAGCACTTGTAAATCAAGAAGTATTTTCTACAAGTTTCAACCAATGGATAAAATAATTTAAAAGGCTCAAAAAACAACAACTCCGTACTTAATCCATCCTCATTCATTTTCTTCACACTTCCCTATCCTTGCATATTCCCTTCGCTTCAACAACATCTATACAGCTAGTCTACATGGCCTACCTCTTCCTTTTGATCCACACACTCTACCTTCATACATATGCTTCGTCACTCACTCCACACTCATCCTCTAATCCTGCCCAAACCCAACGTAAGATGCCTTTCCCGTTGATCTATTGGGTTCCCTTTCATACCGCTCTCCTTCAGCAGCCATTCATTACCGACTCTGTCCATACGAGTTTTTCCACATGCATTTCTTAGATATCTCATTCAGTTCACATTAACCTTGCTCTTGTGTTTCTCCTGACAGACCCACGCTTCATATCCATAAAACAACGTTAGCGTAAACACACTTTTATATACTGCCATCTTACCTCTTTCAATACTACATTCTTTGCTATAGTCCATAAACATCCAACTAATCTCCGAGATCAATTCACATGTCTGTCAATTTCGCCATCCATCCTTCCATTTTTAGAAAACATTCTGCCCAGGTACACAAAATCATTCACTTTTTCTAACATTTTTCCATTTATACTCAATTTCTAAATGTTCTAATCCAAGTAGGGTCTATCAAATGCATTGTATAAAATTTCAAACGATTCTAGTCTAGTGCCGAACCTACTAATTTTCAGTTTCAAAAGCACTAATTAAAGTACCGAACAAACTAATTCAAGTGCCAACACACTATTTCAAGTTCCAAATGGACTAACTCAAATGTCAAACGCATACATTCAAGTGCCAAATGTAACATGAGTTTTTTTTAGCACCAAGTCTTACCACCTATTCGGGCTATACACTTAGGTACTAAACACTCTAATGGACTAGGAATGAGCAAGGTTGAATTTAGAGGAAGTGTACCCACATTTGCATGGGAAAATTAGTGGGGAACCGTTTAGGAAAAATCACTCTCAATACACCCGACTGAGATTGAAGAGTGATATCCCCGTCATCGGCATTATAGTCTACTACGAGAGCAACCCCTTAGACCACTCGGGTACCAAATAAGATAACATGAATAATTATTACTACGGCCAGTATCCAATCTTTGTTTACCCTAAAAAAAATTACGAAACCAGGTACCACACAAATCTACGGCATAAACAAAATAATGAAGTGGATTGTAAAGAGGAGTTCACATAAGACAGCTTCATAAAGGGTAGAGAGGAAACCGTGGTTAAATCAAGTTGGGCGTATTGACTAGTCGTAGTGTTTAACCAGCCTTAGGTGCTTTACACTTCACAGGGAACGGTTACTTCAGCCCTTTGACAATCCCACCACAGTCGTGTATGTTGATACCGGTGGCCCGTATTCCCCTTGAATTAGTTAGTCACAAGTGCAAATAGCCCCGGTGCGTCCGAGCTTCCACCCGCCGCCACAACGAACATCCAGTGTGCAGAAGGAACAACGAGAGAATGTATCGGAAGGAAGTACATTGGGACATTTTCAGGACATCAATCACTGTGCTCCCTTTCGTTCGACCACGGGACGGATATTAATGGAGTCCCCCCCTAGAGATCCGAGACACAAGAGGATGTAAATCAATGATTCCCGTGATTCTGTTTCAGTCCGCGCTGTTGACTGATGCGACCGCAGGGGGCGTTACAGGAGCGCGGAGTGTATTGCAATTCCAAATCTCCGGAACTAATTCCGAGATGGATACACAAACCTAGTTTCAATTCTATATGGCTATTAAAACGAATGGAGTCCCAGTAACTCGAATCGATGGACTCGCGGACTAAAGCGTCACCCTCGTCTGGTTTGGTTTGTCAGTGACAGAGAGGCCTGGAAAAAGATTTAGGTCTAATTTAAGTTTAAAAAAAAGTGTAGTATCTCCTAAATGGATTTCCACTCTCACTTCATGTAAATGCAGACACATTTCCTCTAGACTATACCTTAAAATGTGAATATCCTTGATGAAGTGCAAGGCGATTAAAAAAAACACGGGAGAAATATCCTAACTTTAAACGATTACATTACAAATCTTTTTTGAACAGATTCCAACGAAATGGAATAGCTATTAATTCATTCAAAATTGAGTTTAAAGTTAAACATTTTTTTATACTTTGGTACTAATTTCCTATGCATGGGGTGATTAAGGAGGATTTTCTCAACCGACTGATTATATCAGAGCTTGGCCTACAAAACTAACTTAATTTTAGAACAGACATAACACCCAGTCCACCACGCATTAATTCATCAATCACTGTGAAAAGGGAAGCCTCAATTTCACCTATGCTGGGAGTCGAACTCAGGGTTCTTAGCTCTTTAGAAATATGCGTTACTAGTAGAGATAATGTGTCAGACTGGTTGAACTTATAAATCTAAAGCGTCTATATTACTCCTACATCATTAAGATATATTTATGAGCCGTCAAGAAATGTTTAGTATCTGTAATGTGTGACCCGGCTTTAAAACAGTTCAAATATGCAAGATAAATATTAAGTATCATCATTAATTTATGTGTGAGAGAACCGGTTGACTGAACTTTATACTAAAACAAGTTTATCTTGAGTGGAAAAGAACAATTAAGCCGTAGGGCCGCGTTATTAAAAGACACCGAGCCGATTTTCCGGTGCGAGTCGGTAGATTTGGTATTCATATTTTTAAATAATTCAAACAATATGTATTTTTTATTACCGTTCGGACTAGGCGCATTTAATTAAAATAATGGGATGTGGTTGGGGAAAGGTAAAGTTTTAGATTAAATGTACCCGTATTAGCGCGGAGGAGGAATGAGAAATGATTTAAGAAATGTCACCCTCAGTACATTTGGACGGGATCCAAACCATCATTGGCGAAACAAATATGATGAGCTTGCTGAGGAATTTAAATATTTAACACCTGATTAGGTGGCCGCATGGACTAAGGCGTCACTCTCCTGTTTGACTGTACTGCCGATGACAGGAAGATCGGGGTTCAAATCCTGGTCGGGTGTATTGCTGCTTGTTTTTCCAAATTGGTTTCCCACTCTTCCTCCATGCAGATGAGGATACACTTGCTCTGAATTCAACCTTCCTTATCCCTAGCTCATGAGCCTAATTTAGTACATATGCGTATATCCTGAACAGGCATTAAGACGCGGTGCTATAAAACACATATATATGTATATAGCACCAGATGCTAATGGGTCATGAAATTTCTACTGAAATTTACCTTTTGATTTAAAGGCGCGATTCAGCAGATGAGCTTTATATTCAAATTTGGTTCTATTAAAAATTATTGGAAATATTAAAAAAACTTCCAACGCACATTAGTACAATATTATTTATTTTTATAAAATGACGTTGAAATAAAATATCTTATTTTTTTAAATAAAATAATACCACCGAGACCAAATATTTTCATAGTAAACTTAATTTCATATTAATGTCGTTTCAATAAAGTTATTTCGCTTACATTTTATAGCCATTTATACGTATACCAAGCAATTATGTATAGTCAATTTTAATTTTTTTTGTAGTATAAATAGTTGACCTCGGTGATCTTAGGGTAGAGTTCTGGTCTCAAAACCCAATGTTCGTGGGTTCAGACCCAGCCACGGTCAAAGGAATTTTCTTGAGCGATAAAAATCCGTAGCACAACTTCCTTCAGAGGGGAAGTAGTCATCAGTCCCACGTCAATTAAGGCATGTAAATAAATCTGGAATGTATGTGATAATCGCTTTACCGGCAAAGTTTGTAGGCCCTTTAGTTAGTTCTCACTCATAGAAAAATTCTCGTGGTGATATAACCAGTGCACGTTAAATACCTCAAATAAATAAATACTATAATTAACAAACCATGGTGAGAACTATTGAAAACTACAAGTGTTGTTTTCAATATTAATTCGTGACGTGGTTTTTCAACACATTAGCGTAATTATTACATATAGCGTACAACCCAAACGGGGTGTCAAGAAATATCTAAAAATGAAGAGGCTATACATAAAGAGAATCAACCCATTAAAAAGATAGCCGCACCCACAAACAAATTCGTCAGTCTCATATTGTTTGATTTGCCAGTGAAAAAAATGTCAGAGTTCAAATCATGGTGAATTATTCTAAGGATTTTTTCATAAATGTATAGCTTCCAACACTTGAAGGGAAAAGTTAGAAAGAAATAATGAAAATCCGTAACCTTGAAATAGTTACTATAAAAGGACCTTATTACTGTTACTTTTACTAGTAGTAGTATAAAATATTGATGTGTGCAAATAGGAATTTTTAAGTTTGAATGAAAACAATTAATTTTATTCAAGTCCAGGTAGTAATTTAATAAAAAAAATATTCGTGCTAGAAATATATTAAATTATTATTATTATTAGCACCGCGTCTTACTACCTGTTCGGTTTATACGCACTCACGCTAATGTGTAATGATAGGGTGATTGTGAGATGATATGGAGGACCTACAGTTTAACGTGGGATCCGAACCACGGTGAAGGCCTAGCATTCCTCACATTCACAAGTTGTGATTAATACACGTCTTGTCAGAGGTAAAGGAAGGGTTTGGCAATCAGATAAATCTGTGCCGGGACCGAGGATTGAACCCCGGACCCCGGCACAGAAGTCTGACACCTTACCCCTAGACCACCAGGTCACCCTATATTAAATTAAATCCCTACAATTGATTCAGATATAAACCATAAACTTATGGTAAATATGATTTTTAAGAATGATAATTTATTGTGGAAAAAGTTATGCTCATACAAATTCGGATTTTAAACTAGATGTTGTATAGTTGTACAAGCTAACATTTTTGCTTTCTCGTAACCCTTGCGTAGACAAATTGTGATAGTAAAAAAAAAAGTGAACTAATTTGATGAAAGTCGACTTATAAAAATATATATTTTTATATGTTATTTATATATTTATTTATTTATTTGGAAAATATATATTTTTTGAATTGAGATCTGGGAGATTGATTGTTATGTTCGTTGGTGAACAGAGATGTTACTTTTCCTCAATATGTTTCTGTAACAGTGTATACTATTTCATATATGCTCTTTGGTAGGGTGTTTCTGCAACAACGTATGAAATATTTTACGAGTTTTGACAAATATATCCAAAGGTAAAGGAGCGAGAAATTTTGTATGGCACACACCTAGTCAGTGAAAAGAAAATATTGCGAGACTATGTTTGCTATAAAATAATATTTTAAAATTGAATCAAATCAATTTAAACTAGAAGATTTTAAGATAAAATCAAAAATTTCTACTATAGTACTGTACTAATTTGATTGTTTTTACATATAGATCCTACCTAATCCCGTTGTTTCCTTATGGGCTAGACAAGTAACTGTGTACTTAGCTCAAAATCAACTTCGTACTTAATCCATCCTCACTAACTTTCTCCAAACTTCCCATCCTTGCATACTCCCTTTGCTTCAACAACATCCAAACACCGAGTCATACATGCTCTTTTATTCTTAAAACTCTTTATGTTTATCTTTTTTTTTCAAACATTCGTCTATAACATTTAACTACGTGTTATATATATGTATATATATTAATATATATAATATAAATTATATAGTAATATGTAATAGTTGCAGGAAATTATGGACCAGCTGAGGATCGCCATGGCCAAGGAAGCTTTCAACAAGAAGAGGTTACTGCTCACCAGCAAGATGAGTTTGGAACTGAGTAAGAAACTAAATACTACATTTGGAGCATCGCACTGTATGGAGCAGAAACTTGGACTTATAGGAAAATGGAAAAGAAATACTTGTAGAGCTTATAATGTGGTGTTGGAGAAGACAAGATAAGATCAGGTGGACAGACAGGGTGACAAATGAAGAATTCCTAAGAAGAGTGGGTGAGAAGAGAACCTTTTGGATGTTTGTTATTCTTCGGTACGAAGCAAACTGGATCGGACACATCCTCAAGAGGAACTGTCTTCTGTACGATGTCATAGAAGGAAAGGTTGGGGGAAATGAGAGCTTAGGAAGGAGGAGGACTCAAATATTAGATGACTTGAAGGAAAGAGGAGAATTGTGGAAGTTCAAGGAGACATACGACAAGGTGCATTGACGGATTAAGTCCACTGTCAAAAGAAATGGACCTGTCGTAAGACAGAACACCTAATAATAATATAATACATTCTATTCTAGACGTCGTGGACGCTCCACTAAATCATTGAGTACATAATCTGGAGTAACTCAAATATCTCTATGAATTCTATTTTAACATTTGACTTTGGATCGAACGTGGATGGAGGATTACAACATCCGAAACCTCCCTCTTGACATGAGTGCAGTAGGGAAGGATTAAGTTATCATCCTCGAGACAAATTAATACCACGCCAATCCACCAAAGTGGCGCTGTCACATACTTGTCAGCGTCCCGTGCAGAGTAGCTGGAATGGCATCCGGTTCCCATGGACCCACACTCGACATCATGCGGCTGTCGTGAGAACCGCCCAACAGACATCCTCGCTGCTTGTAGAGCAGGTGTCGAGAGGGAAAATTGGGTGGGTTGGAAGCACAATTGATTGTCCCCCTCCCTTCTCGTCCCACCATCACTCATCAACGGGGAAGGAAATAATTCATAGTTACAGTCAACGAGTAGATTGATAGGAATTAATTACACTAAGTTTAAAAATACAACAGGTATGTATTGGTTTGTCCTTGAACTCAGATATAGTTTATTTACACTCCGTTTACCTTTAAGGTGGGATGGAACGGGAGGCGAGGAAAGGCCCATGTTTTTTCAGTTTTTATGGCTTTTTTTATAAAATAAAATATTGCTCCAGTACAAACATAGAGTTTAATTTTATTCACGTGTTGATATCAACAGTACTTGAATTCTCATCATGAGCATAGCGGCATTAGATGAGAAACTTTTTAAATGAAGAGAAAAAGTTGTCATTAAATTCCAGGAGACCCTTGACAGATATTCAAGAAATTTTAAGGTCATCATGCGAAGAAAATTAAATTTTATGTTTGTACATACAGGAACAATATTTTATTTATTTTGGCCAAAAATGTGTTTTGCCATAAAAATTGCAAAAACACTAGCTTTTTCAACCATTCCGTTCCATCCCACGTTAAACGTGATGAATATTCTTATCTACACGAATTACAATATGGTCCTACCTTATAAGTTAAAACTCTAATACAAACCGGTCTAAGATGTGGAGTAAAAAAATACAGAATACGTCCAAACAAGTTCTGCAGATGTCAATGTGACAAATCGTTTATTTGACGGTACACTTTTAATATGTTTTACACCCGCTTCGGAGGCCGCGTGGTCTAACGCGCTACTCTCGCAGTAAACTAGAGCGCCGATGACAAGGAGATCGAGGTTGGAATCTCGGTCGGGTGAACTGAGAGTGGTTTTGACTTTCCCTCCACGCAAATGCGGGAACACTCCCTCTAAATATTAAGTATAACCTTTCTAATTCCTAAGACCATTAGCGTAATTAGTACATAAGCGTATAACTCGAACGGTTGGTAAAATGAAGTGCTAAAAAAAAGAGTTTCAAATTCTTTCAATTGCAAAATATAAATTTGGGTTAAGGCCTTATTTATAAGCTTGCTATCCTATCCCTAAGGCACAATACTGCATTCATTAAAACTTTAAAAAATATCAAACTCTTTAAACATCAGTAATAATATATTTTTAAAAGTTCTTAAAAAATGTTTAGTTTAAGAATTATGAGCTGTTAGCCCGAAAATTATGGCAGTTTTCCAATACAAATTATCAATAGTTCAAAAGGGGTAGGCACAGCCTTAATCAAATTCTAAATACTCTGAGGACCACCCATGTTGATAAAACAAAAACATTTGAAGAAGCTTTTGAAACAAGAAGAGGATTAATATGAAGACGTATTTATTCAGTGTGTTGAAAACACTAGAATGCTTCTCATTAAGTGAAGGGAAGCGAAGCAGTTCTTTATGAAATAATAAAACAACTAAGAATGGTAAACATTAATTAGGAGCACATAAAGCCGGGGTTGTAATCGCACCAGTAAATGAAGCGGCGGCGAAAGATTTAAATAAAAAAACCTCTCAGAGCCGTAAGCACAGTTTTCATTAATAGTGATCATCTTAAGGGGATCGTCTTCAGTACCGTTGAAACTCTAGAATGGACGTTCAGCTGTTTTGCAATATTTAATTAGAGGCTTATTATTTTAAAATGTGGTTTGACCCAAAAAGAAGTTGAAAGATATCAACAGTTTTCTATTCCATAAACCAGGGATTTTCAATCTCTTTTTCAACCCACAGCACACTGAACAAGGCGCTAAAATTTGATCAGGGATTTCAAATAATTTATTATCTGCTTCGGTGGCCGTATCATCTAAGGCGTCACTCTCGTGTTAGATTAAAATACTGATGAGAGGGGGATCGGGTTTCGAATCCGGGTAGGATGTACTGAGGGTGGTTTTTTGCCAATATGGTTTTGATGGTTTTCCACTCGCCCTTCAGGCAAATGCAAGTACACTTCGTCTAAATTCAACCTGACTCATCCCTAGCTCACTAGCGTAGTTAGTACATAAGCATATAGCCCGAACAGGTAGTAAAAAACAATTAATATTATTACTATTTGAAGTATTTAACGTACACTTTCTGAACCGACTGATTATATCATCACACGAGAATTTCTATGAGTGAGAGCGAAATGGCCTACTAATTTTGCCGGGAGAGGTATTTTGACTATTTTCACATACTCTCCAGGGTGTCACAAATGACATAGGACCAACAGCTTTACTTCCACTCCGAAGGAAGTTGTGCAACGGTTTTTTACCGCTCAAGGAAAATCTGTAGACTCCGGCTGGGTTTGAAGCCACGAACATCGGGTCCGAGACGAGAACTCTACCCTAAGACCAACGAGGTAGATTACAAAAAATATACATATCTTGGATATCTCGGGTTTGATCCCGTGTCCAGATGTTATTTTTCAATTTTTTTATTTATTTATTTAGCACCAAGTCTTACTACCCGTTCGGGTTGTACGCTTAAGTACTATTTACGCTAATAGATTAGGAATTGGGAAGGTTGAATTTAGAGGAGGTGAACCCGAATTAGCGTAGAGGGAGAGTGGGAAACCATTTAGGAAAAACCACCCCCAGTTCACCCGACCAAGATTCGAACCTCGATCTCCCCATCCACGGCAGTCTGGCTCTACACGAAACAAGCGCGTTAGCCAACTACGCCACCGAGGCGGGTTATTTTTCAATTAAAATAACATGAAATTTAGATGTGGCTATAACCATAGTTAACAAAAATGATAGTAGGTCTAATAGCCAAATATAGTCCTCCGATTGCTTTTAATATATTCGTTGGCATTAATTGGCGCACTTAATTGCTCTGATGGGGTGAGAATAGGGAAGGTAGATTTAAGAAAAAATGTACCCATATTTACGTGAAGTGAGAGTGGGAAACTTTTTTTAATCTTCAGTTTACCTAACCAGAATTTGAACCCCATACTCCCCATCACCAACAAAACAAACCAGTCTGACGTTTAGTAACCGTGTCCATCATTGTGGGTTTAAATCAGTCTGTGCATGGTTGGTTCAGGACACACTAGGTCTACCGTATTCTTTCTCGTATCTGTAGTGATAAACATTCAGTGTGGTTAATTAATTATTTAGATGTCAGTTGTGATAATACTACTAACGCGTTTTTTCGCTCTACACCCGGAGCTAAAAATAGATCAAGCGCTGCTCTTGCCCTTATTTTCACGCCGTTGGAATTAATTAAAGGTGAAATGACGTCCTCGCCAAGTCGCCCCAGGGACCTCTACCGTGTCACCTGGATGAAAGTGTAATTTAATATTAGTATATAATATGTAGGACCAGCCGTGAAATGATCCCTCACCTAGTTTGAAAGAGTGTTACTACTGTTGGATCCAACATGTTTTAATGAGACGTGGTCCTCCATATTCAAGTTAATCCTCTCTTTCAAACATACAAACTTTTAGACCCAGGGTACAGTCCAATTTCCATAGGAAAGAACTTTGAGAAAATACAAACATATTTCTTGGCTGCCAATATTGATAACATTTTACCATTGTATTATTATTATTATTATTATTTGATAGGTTTTTATGGTATTTATAAAAAGTGACAACGTGACACATGATCTAAATTCTAAAGTATGAATTTGTGAGATTAGATCCATTCAATAGTTTCCCGATTAACCGATAGTTAGTTATCCAACATATTTAATCATGTGCTATTGTCGTGACCTCGCCGCAAAGAAGAGAAACAAAGCTAGGAAAAAATACTTAAAGCATCAATTTTTTTTTTCAAACAGTGACTTTTGCATTTGCCTTATATTAAAAGTTACATTCATTTGATCTAAAATCCTTTGTTCTGTTTACATGAATAAAAGAATCGTTTTGTAATTTATTGCATGATTTACACTTTTGGAGTAATAACTAATCCTTATTTCATATCTATTCTGCACTTCCAGCGAAGTTTGATTTGTTTCTTTCCAACCCCTTCCCCTGTTTCCGTATTATCCGACATTTCGGTTATCCAACCACCTGTCGGTCCCGTTTGGATCCGATAATCAGGACTCGACTGTACTTTATCTACGGTAGGAAAAGGTGGTGACAGCTAGCAGAAGGTTTTTTGTTGTAAACATTGGCTGAATGTAGCTAATGGTCAAACTATTCGTAAATAATTATTGGAAATATAATATTAGTAAGAAAATAATTATTATTTCCGAATATGTTGACATTAGTGACTTTCAGCCAATGTTTGCAATAAAGACCCTTCTGAAGCTGTCACCACCTTTCCTATCAAGGATGGCGTATAACTGTAAGATAAAGGTTTAACTATGAAAATTATAGTGTACAGTTTTTCACATGAGTAAAATATCTACAGTTTTAGAACATACAAAAATTTGTTTGAGAACTCACAATTTTACTAAGGGAAAATTTCAAGATACCAAGTTTTAACCCAAACATGTCAAGAATGCGAATACTAGCGATAATTTTAATATAAAAAGTAGTTACCCACTGAGATCAATAAATAATTACATTTTATCCTTGTTCCTTTTTTTTATAACTGCACAAAATTGGAACTAACTCATTTTTGTGTAGAGCTGCACGTTAAATTATCCAGTGGGCCAATTTTCATAGGTAGAGCTTTCTCTCACTGCTAGAAAAGTTACTAGATCTACCTTATTTCACGTATTCATACGTCAAGTCAGGTGATCTGCAGATGTATCTTTGATATAAAAAATCAATAAACTTATAAAATAATACTAATAATAGAGAAAATGTTATAATTGTTGACCACAAAATATTTTTTACATTTTCCAAAAGCTCCTTCCTACCAAAATCCTACTTTTAGAATCTTCAATGCGAGCAAAATGTTATGTGGGCGGATCCTATTTTATGTCTTTGTAATTTATCTTATGTGCTCTAGTTCCAGTATTTGCCACATTAGGGCGCTCCTTCCTTTCGATAAATTGGTCTCACCCGCACCGATGTACACGCAGACAAGGGTGTCACTCTTGTCTTATTTAATACGCTGGCAACGTGAAGGTCAGGAAATGAATCCTGGCAGAGTATAATGAGGTTATTTTCTAAATGGTTGCCCACTCTTCATCCACGCAAATGTGGGTAAGCATCCTTTAAATTATACCTTTCTCATCTCTAATCATTAATGTAAATATGTGGATATCCCGAACGATGGTAAGACACAGAGAGAAAAAATGGGGCTGGATACAATTAAGTTAATTTTGTGAAATAAAACAAAATTAATTCTAAAATTAGATTGTAGATTTCAAGCGAGCTTCAAGAGAACTTTATTCTTTATTTCCATGAGTCTTACTACCCGTACGGGCTACCTAAATATTTACACTAACGGGGTGAGGATGAGAAAGGTGGAATTTAGAGGTACTTTACCCACATTTGCGTGGAGGGAGGGAGAGAACCATAAACTTAATCTACCCTCAGTACACTCGACCAGGATTTAATCCCCAATCTCTTCTACACTGACAATTTACTATAGTCTATCGCTAGAGTGACGTCTTATACTGTGTGAGCACCGATGTGAGTCTGAGTTTTATCACCTTCGGTGAATGGTAAATAAATTAAAGCTTTTATCGGTTACGTCATGTAAACAACATCGGGCCGAAAATCCTTCCCCTATATTTGTATATCCCTGTATCTTCCAATCGAAGAGAAGCGGGGTTGGTTAGTTTTGTGAAGGGTGTCGAGACATATGGTTGAGGTTTGACTACAGAGAAAAAAGAGGGGGAGGGTGCCTTAGTGCCTGGTGCACCCTGTCACAGACTGTCCCAAGTGTCCCACGCTTTGAGGATCAGAGATCCACTTGGTCCCACAATCCACAAAAGAGTAAATATTATTTTTCTTAACAAGGTATAGTGCAAGGATGGCGAAATATTTCCAACCAAGCACTATTTGAATTTTGAACTAATTAAGTGTGCCACTTCTCATTTAGATTTTTTATGAATATTTAAAAATCAAAACTTGTTGACTAGGCCTATTATGAAATGTAATGAATAACTCAAATCAAATTGTAAGTAATTTAATAGCACGTAAATATTTAAGAAGTATAATTTATTTATAAAACTGTCAAATTAGTGTTTTATACGATATATTTTTTTAAGCACCGCATCTTACTATCCATTCGGGTTGTAAGCTTATATATTATAATGGGTTAGAGATGAGGAAGATTGAATTTAGCGGAGGTGTACCGCATTTGTCTTGTGAGAGGGTGGAAAACCATTTAGGAAAAACCACTCTGAGTACATCCAACCGGGATCGAATCAAGATATCCCCGTTATCGGCAGTCTATTATGTTGTGAGAGTAGCGACTTCATTCGGCTACCAAAGAGGGTTTTTAGATGGCGTCAATTCAAATAACTTAAATAAAAACATTTGTAGTAACACCTTCAGGGCTGTAGAAATATTGTCGATTTCAAAAAATTATACGACGTTGGCAAAAGTTATATTTTATCTTTATTTTTCTGGGTTGGCGAACCACGCAAATCATGTTCACGAGCCATAGGGTGGCACGCGTGCCAATGATTTTTCATCCCTGGTATAGAAGTTTGCACTCCTGAAAATGACCTGGGAGTAGAAATGAACATTTTTCCAGTACATATTCATTCGAGAAACTGTCCACAGTGGTGGCAAGGAGCCTACTAATTAGAAAAAGTGGCTGGGTTGGGGGATATGGCATTAGAGCCTATCACTTATACAGTATATAGGGTGGCCACAAATTCTGAACACATATGCAAATAAAAGCTGTAAAAGAACGTGTAATGTGATTTAATGTCCTAGCTTGTACTTTCTCTCGACCCCTCGCTCGAAGAGAAAAATATTGTAATCATAAAAAAAAAAAACTCGATATTTTGATAAATGTCAAAGATTTATGGCCCCCTGAAACCGAAAAAGTGATTTTTGCGATGCCATCTGTTTGTCTGTCTATCTGTCTACATCTCAAACTAGAGCCGAAATGATTCAATAGCTCTGGCTAGAACTTGATTTCTATGATTTTCATAAGGTTCCCCCATAAGGAGTTTTTGGAATTAGAGATATTCAACCCTAAAAATTAAGGGTAGTTTACTGAAGGGCAAAAAGAGATAAAATCGATTTTCTCAAAATCCACTCTAATGATTTTGATTTTTTTTTTATCTAGACACGGTTTAATATTGCAAAAAAATTAAATTTTCATTTTTCAATGAAAATTACTTTCAAAGTAGTATACATAGCCAAAAATTTCCAATTTTGTTCATATCTCCGTAACTATTAGAGATACGAAATACCTTCATTGTAAAGTTGTAGTACTGTTCAAATTAAAAGTATTTTAATCTAGAATATAGTTTTATAAAACCAATAGTTTCTGAGCTATAAGCAAACATATATACATTTTTATGGTGTATTTAGAAATATGAGATTGATCATTATGCTCTATTATGGACAGAAATTCTCCTCTTTGCTCAATGTTTCTGTAACCATGTATATTATTACATTTCTGCTCTTTGTTCAATGTTTCTGTAACCATGTATATTATTACATTTCTGCTCTTTGTTGGAATGTTTCCGCAACAGTGTGTATTATTTCGTTTAACAAATTTTACAAGTTTTTAGTAATGGTCTCTATTTTAAGATTAAAGATAGAGAAAGTTTGTGCGGTACACTAGACCAATTTTTTGGTATGTTTTTTTATGTGTTAAAAACCAGGGATGAAAACCAGTTGAAGTCTGAGTGAGTCGATAAAAAAAAAATCTAGTGTGAGCTGTGAATAGTTAGAACGTGTAGCAAGTAATATGCATGGCACACACATTAAAAAGTATTCATATATATGTGTCCATATTTAAGTCCCAAATCTATCGTACCATATATGTTACTATCTATTATCAGTAGTCTTATTGCTGTCAAGGTTTTATGACAATCGAAATTGAGGCTCTATGTCTGTTTAGCATAATTTACATACAACAGTCCATGTACAAGCAAACTCTATTCAAAGTCAATATCTCCGGCTGTAAAAATTCACCTCCCACCATTCCTGAGATATCTTTGGTTGTAAAGATGCACCTCCCACCGTTCCTGAGATATCTCTGGTTGTAAAGATGCACCTCCCACCGTTCCTGAGATATCTTCGGTTGTAAAGATGCACCTCCCACCGTTCCTGAGATGTCTTCGGTTGTAAAGATGTATCCCCCCACCGTTCCTTAGATATTTTCGGTTATAGAAATGCATCTCCCACTGTTCTTGAGATATCTTCGGTTGTAAAGATGCATCTCCCACTGTTCCTGAGATATTTCATGTTGTAAAGATGTATCTCCCATCGTTACTGAGATATCTTCAGTTGTAAATATGCATCTCCCACTATTCCAGAGATATTTTCTGTTGTAAATATGCATCTCCCACTGTTCCTGAGATATATTCGGTTGTAAAAATGCACCTCTCACTGTTTCTGAGATATCTTCAGTTGTAAAGATACATCTCCCACCGTTCCTGAGATAGCTTCGGTTGTAAAGATACACCTCCCACTGTTCCTGAGATATATTAGGTTGTAGAGATGCATCTCCCACCGTTCCTGAGATATATTAGGTTGTAAAGATGCCTCTCCCACTGTTCCTGAGATATATTCGGTTGTAAAGATGCATCTCCCACCGTTCCTGAAATATCTTTGTTTGTAAAGATGTATCTCCCACCGTTCCTGAGATATATTCGGTTGTAAAGATGCATCTCCCACCGTTCCTGAAATATCTTTGTTTGTAAAGATGTATCTCCCACCGTTCCTGAGATATCTTCGGTTGTAAAGATGCACCTCCCACCGTTCCTGAGATATCTTCGGTTGTAGAGATGCATCTCCCACCGTTCCTGAGATATTTTCGGTTGTAGAGATGCATCTCCCACTGTTCCTGAGATAGCTTCGGTTGTAAAGATGCATCTCCCACTGTTCCTGAGATATCTTCGGTTGTAAAGATGCACCTCCCACTGTTCCTGATATATCTTCAGTTGTAAAGATGCACTTCTCACTGTTCCTGAGATATCTTCGGTTGTAAAGATGCATCTCCCACTGTTCCTGAGATATCTTCGGTTGTAAAGATGCATCTCCCACTGTTCCTGAGATATCTTCGGTTGTAAAGATGCATCTCCCACCGTTCCTGAGATATATTCGGTTGTAGAGATGCATCTCCCACTGTTCCTGAGATAGCTTCGGTTGTAGAGATGCATCTCCCACTGTTCCTGAGATAGCTTCGGTTGTAAAGATGCATCTCCCACTGTTCCTGAGATATCTTCGGTTGTAAAGATGCATCTCCCACCGTTCCTGAGATATCTTCAGTTGTAAAGATGCACTTCCCACTGTTCCTGAGATATTTCCTATCGTGGAGATACATCTCCCGAAGTTACTGTGACAAGCTTAAAAGAAACAAACGATAATCCGAGTGAGGGCTAATAATTATAAAAGTTAAAAAGACGTAAGAGCATTCAACCACTCGTTTTAACATCCTCCTCAGGCTAATGCTGGTGCACTTCCTTAAAATACATTATCCACAATATGTGGCTCAAAATCATTCTAGGATTAAAATCACTCGGCATGTCAATAGCTCGCACCAGAATTCACACGGTCTAAGGCGTCATACTCAGTATAGAGTGGATTGACGGGGACGAGGTTCAAATTTCAACCGGCTGCAATGGGGGTTATTTTCAATATTAGTGATTTTACCCTCCCCTCTTTACATTAACTACCCAAGAAATGAGTTAGGTTTTATTTTTTTATTTTTTTATTTTTTGCATCACGTCTTACTACCTGACTGGGCTATCACCTACATTTAGTTACAAGTTGCGTGGAGTAGTGGAAAACTATTCATAATCTGAATCCCAACCACAGAGTAATCTGCAAATCAAGACAAGACTACTTCAAAGCCTTAGTCCACGTGCTTACTGATGCTAGTTATAGTAATTAGCTAGCTCGTGTGTTAAAACGTATGGACTTAAATAATATGCACTAGGTCATAAAATGATATTTATTTTATATTTTAAAATATATACAATCAACGATGTAACTGCCCATTCCCTTCAGGTTGTAAAACATATTAGGAACGTAAAGAGTATGTATAGTTAGTTCCCGCTAACTATGGTATTTTGTGAAAGTTAAAGAGTTAGCCTACTCAAAACTGTGTGTAATAAATTTGAAAAAATATTTTAGTAATCCTTTTTTAAATAATTTGTGGTTATTAAAGTACATTTTCTGGAACAACTGATTAAATTAGTACGCAACTTATAAAACTAACCTAATTCTATAATATACACAACACACAGTACCCCAGCCGTAAATTCATCAGTGTTAAAAACGAAGCCGCGATCTCAACAATGATAAATTTTTCAACTATGCCAAAATTTTCTCTTTCTCTGCATCTTATTACCCGTCCGGTCTGTACAAGTTTTAATTGCAATAATGAGGTAGAAGTGAATAGAGTAAAATCTTAAAAAATGTACCGGCCCTTAAGGTGGGGTGCTAGTGAGCACCAGTTTAGTGCATTAATTTTGCAGTTTTTATAGCATAAACATTTTTTGGCCAAAATAAATTAAATATTTCTTCTATAGAAACATAGAGTTTAGCTTTCTGCACATGCTAATCATAAGAGTTCTTGAATATCTCTCATGAGCATAGCGGCATTTGGTGACAAACATTTTAAATGCAGAGAAAAAGTTGTCACTAAATCCCAGGACACCCTTGACAGATATTAAAGAACTGTTGAGATTAGCATGTGCGGAAAACTAAACTCTATGATTCTATAGAAGAAATATTTGATTTATTTTGGCCAAATAAATGTTTATGCTATAAAACTTCGAAAATACTGCCCTAAACTCACGCTCACTAGTACCCCATCTTAAGAAGAGGGAGAGGGGGAAACTATTTAGGTAATACCATCCCACAGAGCACCAGGATGGGATCTAAACCCTCACCTCCCCGTCATTGGTAGCCAAACTAAACGATCTTAACAGTTAGGGCCAGTTTCATTGTGTCAAAGTTAGTACGCCTCAAGTACAGTGCTATACTAAATACAGGACGACACCTACCAATACCAGAATGGAATGGGCAAGTTTCATATGCTAAACTGGCCCATTCCATGCTGGTCTTGGTAGCTGTCATCCTATATTTAGAATGGCACTGCACTTGAAGCGTACTAACTCCGACACAATGAAACTGGCCCATTCTATGCTGGTCTAGGTAGGTGTCGTCCTGTATTTAGTTGAGCACTGCACTTGAGGCGTACTAACTCCGACAAAATGAAACTGGCCCATTCCATGCTGGTCTAGGTAGGTGTCATCCTGTATTTAGTAGATCACTGCACTTGAGGCGTACTAACTCCGACAAAATGAAATTGGCCCATTCCATGCTGGTCTAGGTAGGTGTTGTCCTGTATTTAGTAGAGCACTGCACTTGAGGCGTACTAACTCCAACAAAATGAAATTGGCCCATTCCATGCTGGTCTAGGTAGGTGTTGTCCTGTATTTAGTAGAGCACTGCACTTGAGGCGTACTAACTCCGACAAAATGAAATTGGCCCATTCCATGCTGGTCTAGGTAGGTGTTGTCCTGTATTTAGTATAGCACTGCACTTGAGGCATACTAACTCCGACAATGAAATTGGCCCATTCCATGCTGGTCTAGGTAGGTGTTGTCCTGTATTTAGTATAGCACTGCACTTGAGGCGTACTAACTCCGACAATGAAATTGGCCCATTCCATGCTGGTCTAGGTAGGTGTTGTCCTGTATTTAGTATAGCACTGCACTTGAGGCGTACTAACTCCAACAATGAAATTGGCCCATTCCATGCTGGTCTAGGTAGGTGTTGTCCTGTATTTAGTATAGCACTGCACTTGAGGCGTACTAACTCCGACAATGAAATTGGCCCATTCCATGCTGGTCTAGGTAGGTGTTGTCCTGTATTTAGTATAGCACTGCACTTGAGGCATACTAACTCCGACAATGAAATTGGCCCATTCCATGCTGGTCTAGGTAGGTGTTGTCCTGTATTTAGTATAGCACTGCACTTGAGGCGTACTAACTCCGACAATGAAATTGGCCCATTCCATGCTGGTCTAGGTAGGTGTCATCCTGTATTTAGTAGATCACTGCACTTGAGGCGTACTAACTCCGACAATGAAATTGGCCCATTCCATGCTGGTCTAGGTAGGTGTTGTCCTGTATTTAGTATAGCACTGCACTTGAGGTGTACTAAGTCCGACAATTAAACGGACCCTTAGTCCTTGCGTCCACCATGCTGGGAATCAAACTCGGTACCCATAGTTCAGTAATCAGACAAGCTACCGAGTGAGCTATGGGGAAGGGGGGCTGCCTAGGTAGCCGATAAATTGCCAATCATAAGTTGAGCTTAGGTTAAATATGACATTACCTTTAACAATAAGTACACAAAAATATTTCTATGATCTTATAATCAATAAATACGTAAACATTGCTTAAAAGTTGACCTTTTACATTTTGAAAAAGTCCAAAAATACACATTTTTCGGTTGATCACTAAGACTTATAATTCCTTGGAAACGAAAGTTAACTATTATAGGAACTTATAATGGATCTTTTTTAATATAATGATTTAATTAATTAATAGGAGGGGCACAATATAAAATGTATTTTTATTTGTGTCCCTCGCCATTGTTTGTCCTCAAAATGCTACACCCATTACGTTATAAACCCACTTACTCCATTCACGTAAATTACTCTCTGAAAGGTCTTTTTCCTACTAATATCCTACTATTAATAGATTTCTGTAGGAAAAGGCTTTCAGAAACAATTCCTACGATGAACAGACTTTAGGTATTTGTTGTTTATGAATTTCCGCTCAACTATTCTAGTGCCTTACGCTGTGGACAATAATTATGACGATTAAATCAAATCAAATTATTTGTTAATGTGACAAGACATATTTGCGAGGCGATTAATTCCAGATTTGTTTTGTCAAAATTCTTTCCCACTGTGATAAAAAGGTCAAGTTTCAGTGAACGTGCTATAGCTGTAAAGTTTAACGTTTCGTCTCGGCCTCGCTCGCGGCGCCATTAGGATAGAGCAATGTTTCAAATAATTAGTTACCCATAAAATGTAATAACATGAGTAGTTGCTTCGTGCTCGACTGCGCGTGAACTAAGTTCGTTACAACCTGCTATTATTAGTCTTGAGCAGTAACATTGGTAATAGCGCTAGAATAGTTTTAAAGATTCGTTCATATAGCTTTGGTCTTTAAAGATGATCAAGTAATGAAGACGATTTATAAGATTTCTACAGTACAATTTTATATAAAGGGCCCTTATCGGACAAAATTACTAAATCTACTTTCACGTATTAATACGTAAGTCATTTTATCTGCAGCAGTCACTTTTGAAAGCTGCTATCAAAACCTATAAAATAGCACAAATAATAATGTAAATGGTATCAATTCTGACCTAAAAAAGGTTATATTTAAAAAAATACCCTTTCTAAAAAAATAGACTATAATAGAAGTACAAGGAGACATTGCAGTGAGGAACACTTTAAGTTCATACATTTTAACATAAGACTTTTTTTTTACTCCACGTCTTACTACCGTTAGAACTATACCCATGTTTATACTCTTTGGGTAGGGATTTAAAAGATTGAATTGAGAGGAATGTACCCTGATTGGCGTGGAGGAAGAGTGGGAAACCAGACAGAAAAATAAACACCCTAAGTACACCCGACAGGGATTCTAACGTCGATATTCCCGTCTCCAGCAATCCGGTATAAAGCCACAAGGCTAAGTAAAAGTGTAATCTAATGATTAGGGACGAGAAGGGTAGTTTAGAGGAATTACGCCCAAACTATCGTGAAGAGAGGAGGAGAAAATCTCACGTAAAAAACAAGAAACCAAAAAATACACCCGGAAGAGATTCGAACCTCAACTTACCAGTAAGGCAATCAAGTAGCAATCCGGGACTTTTTTTACTAATTTTTTTTAGCACCGCGTCTTACTACCCATTCGGGTTATACTCTTATGTACTAATTACGCTAATGGTTTTAGGGATTAGGGAGGATATATTTATAGAAAAGTACCCATATTTGCGTGGAGGTAGAGTTGAAAACCATTTAGGAAATACCACCCTTCCTACACCCGAGCAAGATTCGAACTTACCCGTCATCGGCAGTCTAGTCTACTGCGAGAGTAGCGCGTTACATCGGAGCGGGTCCCAGCACCGTAGACAGCGTGAACACCGATGCGAATATTTCGTTTGACCAATTGAACCTAACAATACTGGGGACGCGTGAGAATAAAGCACTAACTAATCATGTATGTTTCTTCTATGAAACAAGTGCAGGTGCCGGTATGAGAGTAGAAACAACCCTTGATGACTGCGAGTCTTGTTATCGGTCTGATAAAGTGAGAGACCACTTGCTACCATTGTTGTTTTCTCGTCCTCCGTTTTCATAACAATCCGAGAGTTTAAACTTCAACCAATATAGGAGGGAGAAGCGGGGATAAGAAGGAAGAATTTAAGAGGCAATGTATCCATATTTGCGAAAAAGGTAGGGTGGGGAAATCATTTTAGAAATCCACCCTCAGTACACTCGGCTGGGATTCGAACTCCAACTTCCCCGTCATCAGAGCCTTGTACCATTCTACCATCAATGCTGGTAATTCAAGAATTATATAACTGGTGCACAATGTGGCAGTAGTATGTACAGTCCAATTTCATATAAAGGGCCATCTCTGACAGCCAGAAAAGCTACTAGATCTACTTTCACGTATTTATAACGCTAATTCATGTGGTACCTTTTATAATAACACTAATAATAGAGTAAAACGTGATCAATTTTGGACGCAAAAATAGTTGGTATTTCTAAAAAGGCAATAAACTATATTTATATGTATATGAAAATTAAATGTAATACTGTACTATTGAACCCCGCCCTCCTATCAAGGGGCAGCTCGCTGAACTCCGAAGTACGGCTATGAGAGCGCTGTGGAACAAGAACTCCAAATGCTATCTGCTCTTTGAACACACTTTTTTTTTTCCATCAGTTTTGCAAACCAGTGAGTACAACACGAACTGTAAACGTGAAGATGAGCCTGGTTTGAGACCCTGATAGTAGAGCCTTCCTGCTATGGAAGGCCTATAGTCCAATTTTCATAAGGAATAATCTTTTATGAAATGTAAGTAGATTTTTTCTACCAAAATTTACTATATTATTAGTGCTATTTTATATTATTAATGATATCTAACAAAAGTGACAGCTGAAGATAACATGATCTGATGCATGAATACGTGAAAACAGATCTAGTAGCTTTTCTGGTTGACAGATAAAACCCTCCCTATGAAAGTTGAACTGTAGCTCAACAAAGTGTGGACTCACCTGTTCCTTGTCGTAGCAGGCCGCACGGCGTCGAAGCGAAGCCTCATGGTGGCCGCCGACGTTTCCCCTAACGGTTGATAGGGGCGTCCTCTAGAGTGACCGTGGTGCAGCCCAAGACCCAGTGACAGCCGCACCAAGACGACCTATGGACGACGGGAGTCTTTCTAGGGCGGGGGGCACGGCGCCGCCACCGCATCGTGTCAACTCTTTCGACAAGTCGCCAACAGCCCACAAAAAGTCGCCTCTGCCTTCAAGTTTGACACTGCGTCTCGAATTGTTTTACTTCAGAAACATGTTTTCTCCCAAACGTTACCGTTTGATCAAATAGTGACGTTTAAAACTACAATGACAAGGTCATTGATAATTAGTTACGAGAAACTATGTTTTAGCCAATATAAATATAAAGTATTAATAAACAAATTCTGAGGAGGATTTCGATAGAAGGTAAACTTCTTATTATATTAATCAATTTTGAATGCGTTTAATTTTTAAAAAAAACTTTAAAAATCATTATTGCAAGCTTGGGCATGGTCTCACTTATGTCTTATAATCAAATAATAGACTTCCGACAAATAAAGCTTCACTTCCCACTGGGCAGCTTCAAAAAATTATACATTTACCAAACACTTCTTTTAACTCAAGAAAACACTCTGGTGGTCACACACTCACATCGTGCAAGTTTTTTTTTTTCCTGCCCAATATTAAACTACTCTCCAAAGTAGAAGTGAAAGCAAGCTTTTGTTCACTCAATCCTTCACTCCGAAGCACATTTCTTAAGTTCATGACAGTGTATTTAGTGTCAATCTCCCATATTCCATTTGACAAGATCTTAAAAGCATTCCTAAATCTACTCAGTGACGATATAATGCTAAAAGGGTATGCATGTTTCCAATACCTATAGTAGGATTCTAGTAGGAAGGAACTTTTAGAAAATTTAAACGTATTGTGTTTTTGTGATCTAAATTGATAACCTTTTACTTTATTACTAACATTAGCATTATTATTAATTACACTAATGATTTTAGAGATGAGGAAGGTTATATTTAGAGTAAGTATAGCCGCATTTGCGTGAAGGTACAGTGGAGAATCATTTGGGGAAAATCACCCTCATTTGCCTACACCCGACCGAGATTCGAACCCCGATCTTCCCGTCATCAGCAGTCTAGTCTAGTGCGAGAGTAGCGCCTTAGACCATGCGGCCACCGATGTGGGTGGGGGGACAGGGTTGATAGCTATATTTCTAGTACGTAATGTTTTTATATTTATAAGCAATAGTTTCGGTATAATAACTATAGGTGATTTTTTTTAAACTAATCTCAGGGAAAAGGTTGTGCCAAAATATGTTTGAAATGTGAATGTAAATCTCTATTGTTTTTAACATTCCCAAAGCATCTTGTTGAGGATTGAATACCGGTCCTCAAGGTTCAGAGTCGTGAGTCTTAGCTCCTAATAACAGTCACTGGCTCGTGATGACCTCTGTATACGGTCGTAAACGCATTATTCATTGGATATTAAGTTGATTTCAAAGTATTGGAACTTGTAAACAGTGTTACTATGTTTTGACAGTAAACAACACATTTTCACTGCTCCAGTTATTACTCAAACAGTATTTCTCCCTCGCTAAGAGTCGTCTCCTCCACAGGATGGCAGCTAACTTAGGTAGATAATACAGCTCGAAACAGACGAAGCATAGTGGTGCCGTTTTTTGTGTCTTACTTCACAGTATGGAAACCAGGGAAACAGTTTTATCACGTTAAAAAAATTTGTAAATAACTATTTTAAAATAAAAAACTATCAAACTTAACCCAATCTCTCTGTTGCCAAGTGAAGAATCCAGAAAACCGCACTTAGATGAGAGTTTTAGACCAAGTGAGATCTTTCTAAAAGAAACCAAAAATTCCAACTTCCTCTGAATGTCACAAGATTTTCGTTGCCCCCTGTTGAGTTATTCACGTAACTGTACACACAAGAATGAATGAAGACTCACAAACCGGAAATTGAATTGGTTCACTCCACATACGAAAACTTGAGGGATATAAACCAAAAACAAACTCGGAAAGAAGATCGCGGGAAACTTGGGGTATGGATGGGGGTGGTTGACCAGTCGACTTCGAGACAACCGACGGAAGATGAGTTCAAAATGACACTGAGGTGCGTCGGGCGGCGTCTACTGCAGTCCGCCATCTGTCCTCAAATGATGATGCTCTTCTACATCTGTTGACTGCATAAGCTTCAGGCAATACTGGGCTATCTCACTTTACCAGAAACAATATTTTATTTATCAACGGGCACTGGAAAATGTAGGTCGTCATAAACTTTTGTTTTAATATTCGTACTTTCTAATGTCACAATGCGACCTAATACCAAAATAGTATAGTTCTATACTTGAATCTTTTATAAAATACAATCATATTCTGTTTTTTCATTTCATTTATTTGAGGTACTGCACGTTCACTTTCTGAACCAAGTGATTATATCAGAACACGAGGATTTCTATGTGCGACAGCGAAAGGGCCTACCAATTTTGTCGGGAGAGGTATTTCCACATAACTTCCAAAGTTATTTTATATGACACAATCGACATGGGACTTACGGCTTTACTTCCCATCCACAGGAAGTTGTGGAAAAATCCGTTGACCCTGGCTGAGTTTGAACCCACAAACATCGGGTCCCGAGGAGAGCACTTTAGCCCAAGACTACCGAGGTCAACGTTATACTGTTGTGGTCAACATTAATAATATAATAATAATATTTAGCACCGCGTCTTACTACCCGTTCGGGTTATACGCTTAAGTGCTAAATACGCTAATGGATTAGGAATTGGGAGGGTTGAAATGAGAGGAGGTGAACCCACATTTGCGTGGAGGTAGAGTGGAAAACCATTTAGGAAAAACCGCCCCCAGTTCACCCGACAGAGATTCGAACCTCGATCTCCCCGTCCTCGGCGGTCGAGCTCAACACGACTAGTGCTTTAGCCAACTACGCCACCGAGGCGGGTGTCAACATTAATAAAATAGTGTTATTGTTAAAGTATAAGTATTGGTAATATATATCAAAAGTGACAGCTGAAAATCAAATGGCTTTACGTATGAATATGTTAAAGTAAATTTAATAAATTTTGTAAAGGTCAAATACGGTCCTTCCTAACAGACTCCTACTATAGTTTGTTTTTGTTTATTCACCGCGTCTCACTATCCGCTCGGGCTATACTCATTCATCATATACTAAGATTATGATAATGTGATGAGTAAGGTAGAATTTAGTGTAAATGTGCTCGAATTTTCGTGAAGGGAGAGTGAGAAATTATTTATGAAAAGTACCTTCAGTACAGCCAGCCATAGTTCGAACCTCTGAAGTGGGTCTAATTATAGTGACATTCAACCTGAAATATATACATACCCGGGTTCAAACCCTGAACATCATGTTGGGTCACCATTAGGTGTGTTTAACCACTTGCCCAACGCTCAGGGTTTTCACTAGCCTCTCAGCAGCACAACTAGTACTTTGAAGCTTGAAAAATGTGTTTCCTTGTGGAGTCCGGAGTTTTATGAGGATTTGGATTGTAGTTAGGCTCTGAGGAAAATATTTAAAATGTAAACACTAAACACCTTCTCGGTGTTCAGATAAAAATAGAGAAAATCAAAACTTGAGCTTATGATAAATGTCAATGTTTCAAGCAAACAAAATGGTAACTCATTTTCCCACTTTAAATCAGAAATGTACCATTTTGGTCATATCCTCGCAACTATTTCATAGCTTACACGAAATAGCTTATCATTCATTTTAAATGTCGACGTTTCATCACCCCGTGAAACCGAAAAAGTTGTTATCGTGATGTCGTCTGTTTATATCTTGGACTAGAGCCTAAACCAATTTACCAGTCAGGCTAAGACTTTGTATCTAGGCTTTTCATTAGGTTCCCCCAAAGAGTCTTTGGAATTAAATACCCAGCCCTAAAATTAAGGGTATATTACTTAAGGGCAAGAGAGAGAAAGAGGGAAAAGCTATTTCTTACTATTATGATTACATTTTGTATCTAGGCACTGTTTAACATTACAAACAAAAGTGCAACTCTCATTTTCCCATGAAATTGATTTTGAGAGTACTTCACATAAGCATAAATTTCCCATTTTCATAATTTCTCCGCAACTATTTGAGATACGAAATACCTTATCAATGTAAAGTTGAAGTACTATTACAAATTAAAAATCCTTAATTCAAAATACATTTTTTATAAAACCAATAGTTTCTGAGCTATAAGCAAATATATATAATTTTTAAGGGGGTCTTTGAAAATGTAAATTGATTGAAATACTCTTCGGTGAACAAAGAAATTACCCGCCTCGGTGGCGTAGTTGGCTAACGCGCCAGTCGTGTTTAGTCAGACCACTGAGGACGGGGAGATCGAGGTTCGAATCTCGGTCGGGTGAACTGGGGGTCGTTTTTCCTAAATGGTTTTCCACTCTCCCTCCACGCAAATGCGGGTTCACTTCCTCTAAATTCAACCTTTCCAATTCCTAATCCATTAGTGTAATTAGTACTTAAGCGTATAACCCGAACGGGTAGTAAGACGCGGTGCTAAAATTAAATTAAATTAACAAAGAAATTAATCTTTTATTAATATTTATGTAACAGTGTGTAGGCCCTATATTATTTCATTTATTCTTTTTGGTGGTGTGTTCTTGCAACAATTTATAGTATTTAGTTTCACAAATCTTACGAGGTTTTACTAAATGTATTTATTTAAAATAAAAGTTAATGTCTGTGAGGTGAAACATAAGAATATTTTAAATAGCAATAATCAAATTACCTGCACTGCTTCACCGGTGACAAGGAGGTCGAGTTTAAATCCAGCCCGGGTGCACCGGAGGTGGCTTTCCCTTTGCATCTTCAGCTAAATAGGGTGCATTTCCCCCAATTTGGATTATCCCTTAAAATAACAGCTATGTATTTTGATTTTTACGTGCAAAGCGCTTTACTATCCATCCGACTTATGCGCATATTCACACTAATGTGATAGGATTGGGTAAGGTAAAATTTATAGGAAGCACATCAGCATTTGCGTGGAGGAAGAGTAGAAAACCATTTGGGGTTAAAAAATATGTATACATGGATGCGGTTCAAAAAAAAAAATTAATAATTAAAGAGGAAAATTAATTTTCATTATCTTTATTTTTATTTTATTTTTTAAATTTGATAAAGGGAGTTATTTTAAAAAATATTTCACTAAAAGTATAGAGATTGTAATATATTTTCTTTCTAAACATCTGATATTAGCTTTTAATTAAACATGATTTGAAATTGTAGCTTAATTGCCATAAAGCGCCCTTTAAATAATTTTGTATCGCCACGTCTTAGTATCTGTTCAGGCTGTACACATATGTACTAACTATGCTAACGTGTTAGGGATGAAGCAGGGTGAGAAAAAACGAAGTGAGCTCGCATTTGCATGGAGAAAGAGTGGAAACCCATTTAAGAAAAAAAACTTAAGTGCACACGAACGTGATTCGAACCCTGATCTCCCTGTCATTAGCAGTCTGGTCTATTGCAAGAGTGGTATCAGGTTTTAAAGTGGTTAGATTTGCTCGTATATTTTGAATGCATCAACTCTCAAACGACTTAGTCGGCTTTTCCTTCAAGGCTACAAAAGTAGAGATATACAAGTGCCCAACTGTGTATGTCGAATATACAGAGCAGTAGTGTTCCTTCCCCTACCCCCCTCCCACCACCCATCCCTTCCCCTACTCAGGCGATGAACAAATACTCACCCACCGCCCTACCCCCCAAACAGCGCCTTTCGATGCTCGTTCCCACGTTAACAATCAACGCGCGGTGTGATGTTCTTCTGTCAACCAGACTCTCTCTTCTATCCTTATTCCTGTATTTTCTATCCCTCAAGATTAGACAGACAGTAATGAGGAGTGATCCCCGGTCCCCCATCTGTATCCCCCGGACCCAGTGCACGTGTCTCACTGTCAGAACAAAGACCATATTTAACAAATTCAAACCGATCTAGTCAAATTGGGGATTAACAGAATACTCGGTTGTAGTTGTGTCATTCCAGAGCTTGATAAGCTACTAAGATAAAATATGAATTTTCCGGCTGTTTTTTTTTAAACGTGTCTCACTACCCTTTTGGGATACTCGCGAATACACAAATTTCACTTGTGTGTTCGGGATGAGGAAGCTTTTTTGTTTTTCTCGTACCTCGTAAGCTACCTGTTCAGACTGTACGCATATGCACTAATTAACCTATTGAGTGATGACTTAAGGCTATGGCCGGTTGAATTTAGAATAATTGTACCCGTATTTGCGTGCAGGGAGAGTGGAAATTCGTTTAGGAAAAATCCACCCTATGTACACCCGACCGGGATTCAATCCCTGATCTCCCCATTATCGTCAATCTAGGGTGTTTTTTTTTTCAGAGAGACGTCATTCAACCACTGAAGTGGGCTTTTTTTTAAAATTCTCAACTTTTTTAAGTTTTTATGACCAAAAAAATCCAGTATCTTTTATGTAAAACTATGGATCTAAAATTGCATCTTTATTATATAAGACTCTTAGAGAAGTGCTGTTTATAAAATTTATCTTAATAACACACGTTAAGATTTACATCTTGTAACGAAAAAGATTTTATATTTGAAGGTCATTGTGCTCTTGGCCAGTGAGATTCGATTTATAAAATGTCAATATGTCATTATAAAATCGCACGTGATGTCTGTCACCTGATGTCTCGGGTTCGGATCCTTACCGGCTCAATATACATCTTGATCGTTCTTGATACGCGTGTGTTTCTTTTTCGTTGGTACTAGATTCTAATGTCTTGCATTCGGGCGCAAGATAGGTAGGTATCCTACCAACTTTTATAATACGGTTATAATTACACCTAAAATTTATATTAAATTAATATTACAATTCACCCGCTTCGGTGGCCACGTGGTCTAAGGTGCTACTCTCTTCGTAGACTAGACTGCCGATGACGGAGAGGTCAAGGTTTGAACCTCGTTTAGGTGTATGGAAGGTGATTTTTACAAAATGGTTTTCTAATCTTCCTCCAAGCAAATGTGGGTATACTTCCTTTAAATATACCCTTCCCAATCCCTAAAACCATTAGCGTAATTAGTAAATAAGCATTAACCCAAACGGGTAGTAAGATGCGGGTCTAAACAAAGTATAGTAATAATACTTAGCACCGCGTCTTACTACCTGTTCGGTTTATACGCTTAAGTACTAATTACGCTAATAGGCTAGGAGTTGGAATGGTTGAATATAGAAGAAGGTAACCGGCATTTGCATGGAGGTAAAGTGGAAAACAATTTAGGAAAAAACTACCCCTCGTTCACCCGAGTGGGATTCGAACCTTGATCTCCCCGTCCTCGGCAGTCTAGCTCATCATGAAACAAGCGCGTTAGCTAACTACACCACAGAAGCGGGTAAAAAAGTATTATTATTCAATTAATTCAATTAATTTTTTGCTTAGGATTTAAAGGCAAATTACATAGTTGCAATGCCGATAGGTAGATCTTCAGATAATAGTAATATAATAAGAAAAATTCAATTTCCATTTCTATTTCCACTCAATGTTTACTTAGGATTTAAAATTAATTAATTAATTTTAGCACCGCGTCTTACTACCCGTTCGGGTTATACGCTTAAGTACTAATTACACTAATGGATTAGGAATTGGGAAGGTTGAATTTAGAGGAAGTGAACCCGCATTTGTGTGGAGGGAGAGTGGAAAACCATTTAGGAAAAACCACACCCGACCGAGATTCGAACCTCGATCTCCCCGTCCTCGGTGGTCTGGCTCTAGGATTTAAAAGAAAATTACATAATTGATTATATATTATTAAAAGCCCAAAGTACCTTAAGGTACGTACATCTTCAGGTCTTGCAATTAAATATTTAAAAACAAAAAATAGTACAAAGATATTCAGACCACATAACATTTTCTCTTAAAAATATTTACATAATTATTGTTTGAAACATTCCTTGAAGTATCAAGTCTTTAATTTTATTTATCGTTACACCTATTTGAGAAACTTGAACTTAATTTTTTTTATTATTATCACAGTTCTTCCTATCTCACGACGAGAAAGTAAAAGTGACAATTTGATAGACACTCTTTAAGTTTTGGAGATCAATTAGTTCCTCGGTGACCAAATGGAAAAGCAAACGTTTTGACAAAGTTCCATGATGCCAAGTTTGTGATGTATTTAGTACCTGCAGACCCTTTTGCAAAAGCATGTTAGGGAGAGCAGTGTAGAAAATTATAATGATATATTGTACGAGTAATTGGTGGCATTCCCTATTTTAGTTTATACTAGTTTTTGACCGCAAATTCGCTTACGTTAATGTCAGTTTTAAAAACATGTAAATTCATCAAACAATAACGTTTCTAATACCAGAGTTTTTAACATCCCGTACAGAGAAGAAATCACGTGACGTATTATCTAAAGATCACCATGATGACCACTTTGGCGTTGATACAAGATGTATCTTCAAAATAAAAAAATCAGTAGTGTAATTATTTCTAGTTTCAGATTAGACACACAGAATATTTGTATTAATTGCTTGAAATATATCAACACAATCCTTCCGTGAAAACAAGAACAGATGAATCACGGAAACCGTAGATGGCGCTAGGTACCAAACAGGTTTTGTGGAAAAATCATTCGTTTGAAAATATCAATTTTCCTGAGAACGAGTGAAATGTTGATGTTAATATTTTCAACACCCCTTCTAAGATAATGTATCGATGTTTATTAATTGTTACATTTTATTATTTTTTGTTTTGAAGCCAGTAGTTTTCTATTGAATAATGTCAATTTTATCGATATTTTATCCCTGTTAAAATTATAGAAGAGGTGTGTATATAAAAAGTATAACTTAATAAACATGCTTCTATTCTTGAACAAACCATTTCGTAAAAAAAAATTGAAAAACAATAAAAATTCTTGAAGATAACCGTTTGTTCCCACGGCTTGCATTTTCACGACCAATTAAAAGGGCCGATCGCCTTAAGGCAAAGTATTTTTGTAAATAAAGTCAGTAGTTTTATCATCAGAGGCAAAAAGTTACAGGCTGCTGCTAGAACTATCATGGGAACACATCAATTAATTAATTAATTTATTATTATTATCATCATCATCATCGTTGTTATTATTATATTATGGTTGTTATTGTTGTTATTACTATTATTGTTGTTGTTGTCGTCATTATTATTATTATTATTATTATTATTATCATGGTTAGGGCTGTATGTACTTACTCTAATGTGTAATGTAGGGTGATTGTGAGATGAAATGGAGGACCTACAGTTTAATGAGGAATCCGAACCACGGTGGAGGCCTGGCATTCCACACATCCACAAGTTGTGATTAATACACGTCTTGTCAGAGGTGAAGGAAGGGTTTGGCCATCAGATAAATCTGTGCCGAGACTGAGGATTGAACCCACATATTACAGTTGTCCATGTGAGAAACATTTGCCACTTTCATAGTTTGTCCTTGCTTTGTGTTGATGGTCTCCACCTAGCAAATATTGATAAGAAATGGCATGCATTTAAACTGTTCTAATGGAATTAGGGGTGTACTGATGCGGATACCAATGAATCTTTATCGGGCAACTATTAGTGCATCGGCAATTAATCGTAACCGGCGATTATTATGTTGATTAATCGTCTTTTTAAAGTAAAATTTTCTAGGTAGGAATTTAGTGACCAAAATTGAAAAAAAAAAACACTTATATAATTTAAACACTTCCTCTGGGTTGTGGGCTATGCAAAGATTACATAACCAGATAAAGAAATATAAGTTCATATCGTGATAAAACTAACAATCAAGTTCCAACTTTCGCCAGCTATGCCCAAATTAATAAAAAATTAAGACTATCAAAGCTTTAACTGTTGATTTTTAAATAAAATCTTTTTGTATTAGTTACATTAACTGTTATTATTCTCTTAAGCATATTTCCCAATAGTCCCAATAGTCCCAATCGATAATCGGGACTAATCGGTGTAAATAATCGTAGCATGAACAATTATTTTAAACAATCGGTATCGGTAATAGGTTTTACTGTATAAACCGAATGGATTAAGGGAATTAACAAATTAGACAGGGTAGTGCCTATTGGCATGTAAGTGTGGTATGGCGCTTCGAACTGGTCTAAAATGCAGTAGTTAGTTTTATTTGCCGATTCATTTTTAGAGCTGGAATAGCTTGCTCCTGGAACCACGAAAGAGGCTTATTTTTCAGAAGAAGTATATTGGGATAAATAAAATGGGCTAATTCCTGGCTATCCTTGACTATGACGCATATCTGGGAGTTATTCAAAGACGCCTTGTCCAGTTTCTTCCTGTTTTCCAGGTGCGTATCATTTCTGTTGTAGTTTTTAAAATCTTCTTTGATTACTTATAAATAAGATGATATGTGAAAATTAAGATAAGCTAGAAACGCACCCTTAACTGTATAATTATTCTTAACCTAAAAAAACAATATTCCAAGGACCGTTTACTTAAACCATAGCCTAATTCTCCCCACAGTGTGGTCTTCAATATTATATACAGTCCCAATCATAAAAAGCTTGCAAGACCTTTAGTCCAAGTCATTTTTGTGACTGACAATGTACCTTATAGTGTACATTTCAAGGTCTACACACTTGCCCCCTCAACATCAATCAAACTTTGACGTTTCTTTCTTCCACTCTGTCAACTTTATTTTACACACATTGTAACATAATATACATGGCCATTAGTTTGTTTATATAAACGTCCCTCCTTATTCATAGAATAATCAACACTATTCTCGCTACTCTGTAGAAGTCTGACAAAAAGGTTCCGTTCAAAACATCACAATACCAAACTCTCTTCACCAAAAGGAAATAAAATAAGCCTACAACACACGCTCTCATTTTTTTTACATACAAACATCTTCTAAAGAAAAAACCTTTTAAAAGATAAAGGACGTCATGGAGTAGCGGAGGAACTTGCTCACCCTTAAAATAACTCCCCCCTCCCTCCTTTTTTCCTCCTCCTCCACTAGACACATTTCACATCCTATGATATTATTGAGAATGAAGGTGAAAGATGGCCTTAAATCAAACTCTAAATGACTTCTAGATGGATTAAATCTTCAAAAATTTGCCGGAGAAGACAATTTTAAATAGCGTCTAAAGGTATCTAATTTTCGAGAAAATTCAGGTGAGGGGCAATTTAAACAATTTTCTTGAAACATCCAAATTTAAAAGAAGACCTTTTCAAATAGCTTTTAGGAAATCATAAAATTTTTAAAAAAATGGGTGATAATGATTCAAAATAGCTTCTAGATGCATCAAAATTTCAACTATTTCAAATAACTTTTGGGAGCATCAACATTACAAAAAAATTAGGAGGCAGGACTACTCTTAATAGCTTTTAAAAGAGTCAAATTTCCATAAATTAGGGAAAGGACCACTCAAACTAGTGACAGCAAAACCGTGGAGTGGGGCGTAGGGGGGGAGGGGGTCATTGTACCTCCTGGAATAAACTAGCCCCTCCTTAGATATATTTCTTACCTTCTGATATTCTTGAATCTGGAGCTGAAAGACTAGTATAAAACTGAAAATAACTTCTAAAGGCATTATATTTTTTTACATGTGCCGAGTAGGGCCATGTAAGGACCACTCCAACCAATAAGATTCCAGATGCATACAATTTAAAAAAAATCATCTAAAACATCCACTTTTAAAAATATCCAGGTGAGGATCATTCCAAATAGCATCTAAAGACATATATTTTTGAAATATTGCTTGATAAACCACTTCAAATAGCTTTAAGAGGCATCTAATTGGTCAATGGAGGAAAAATCAAAGTGCGGACATTCAAAATCGCTTCGAGGAGCATCAAAATTTCAAAAGTTTATCGTGGAGAACCACTTTAAATGATAGCTTCCAGGAGATTTTTTTTTTTTTTTTTTACTTCAAGGTGAGTACTAATCAAAATAGCTTTGAGGCATCCCATTTTCAAAAAGTTTGATAAAGGAAAACCACTCCAAATAGTTATTATAAGGATCCAAATTTCAAAATATTTCTGGGGAAGGCTTCTCCGAAAAGCTTATAAAGATAGTTTGATTTTCAAAAACCGGGGAGGGTGAGGTGGGGAGTGGGGTTCGAAGGCAAGTCCCTAAAAAACAGTTTTTTCCCCTTTCCCTCCACCCCTTTCCCACCTATAGAAATAAAGCTCCACCATCAATGATGTCATTTAAGAACAAGGGTGAGTGTTGTTTTAGTGTTAGTGGAGTGTTAGTGGTGAAATTTGATCGTTAAGATAAATTCGCGATCATTTTACCAATAAATGACATCAAAGCGTGAGTGCAGCTTTAGCGGCGAGCTAGGGCTGGACACCACCAAAACCACACTAGTACTCAAATATCACTAATAAGTAGTCAAACTTCTTAGCTCAGTCAATAGCACGTCCATCTATTAACTTAAAGGCCCCAGGCTCAATTCCCGAAATAGACCAAAAATTAATAATAATTGGTGAAATAATTGTGGCTTATGTCTGTTCTATAATTTAAGATAATTTAGAAGTCGTATAATGATCAAATCAGTTGAGTCAAAGAGTGAATGTTAAATATTAAATGTATATTAAAAAAGTAAAATACCCAGAATTAACGAAAACACAATGTTTTTATCGTAAATTTTTTAAAAGTCGTTTTATTACGTTCCCGAGCAAAAATAATATAAATACATAAACAAATCAAACTCGCACACGAACCATGTTTAAAGCTGATATAGTCTGGTTTGGTGGTGATGGGAAGGTTGGGTTTCAAATACCGGCTAGGTGTACTGAGGTTTTTTTCCCTAGATGGATTCCCATGCTTCCTGTAATCAAATTTGGGTACATTTATTCTAAATTCCACCTCTTTATTCCTACTCAAGTAGCGTGATTAAATGCGTAGGTCCCAGATGAGTATTAAGACACGAATCATAAAATAAAACAAAAGAACAACTAATAAGCATTCAGCACCCACTTCGGTGGCCGCATGGTCTAACGCGCAACTCTCGCGGTAGGATATACTGCCGATGTTGGGGAGATCGAGGTTCGAATCTCGGTTGGGTGTAAAGAGGGTGGTTTTTCCAAAATGGTTTTCCACTCTCCCTCCACGTGAAGGTGGGTGACCTATTAATATAACATTCCTAATCCCTAAAACCACTAGCGTAATTAGTACATAAGCGTATAACCCGAACGGGTAGTAGGACGTGGTGCAAAAAAAAACCCAACTAATCAGCAGCAAGATCAAGATTTACAATATTATTACAGTATTTATAACAATCTTAGATTATAAATACATGTTTGGAGCCATCTTGGTCCACTTGGATGTATCCGATTGTTTCAGAAGTCACGTGATTCACGCAGCGCATTCAAACCTTCCCCTGTGGACGAGATAAGAGGCCGGGTGGAGACAAAAGAGATGTGAAGGATGAAAGTGGTGTTTTCACACGAGCACGTCTAAGAGTTTTCTAGAATCTAGACTAGAGGTTGTAAAGGTCCGCCGAAGATGGCAGGCCAGCTTGGGTGGGAGTGGTCGTCCTTCCATCCCACAAGCCCTGGCCCTAAAAAAAAAAAACCACCCCTCACTCTCTCACGCCCTTGGCGCCCTTCTGCCTAACCTCAATCAGGGGTGTACGACCATGGCGTCTCTTTCCCAGTCACTACAGACGAGTTAACTGTTTTTCCCTTGGTATTTATGGAGAACAGCACTTTAAACTCACTGATGAACGCCACAGAAAGTACAGGCCATTTAAATTCTACATAATACACCCTGTACTATAGTCTACTATACTCTATAGTCATGCTTTTATATTTGTGTTATCGGAGGGTGCCAATAAACTAGCTCTATGAAACGTGGGTATACATAATGGAAGCGAGAAACTAACTAGCTTACGCACAGTTAGAACCAAAATTTAAGAAAGTGAGTCAGGATGAGTGAGCCATACTCGTATTTGCATTGTTGAGAGGTTTTAATCTTGTTTTCACCCGGCTTGTTAAAATACTTGGAACCGTAGGCCTACTAACAGTTAAGAATTAAATTCAAGATTCATTCAAGAAATGCTGGCTATCATTCAAATTGTAAGCTGTTCTCGTCTCGTCTTCTGTCTTGAAATATTAAACTGCGAATATACAAAATTATTATAATCCTAGACGTATATTGTTCCTTGCCAAGAGAATAAATTGAAAACTTTTTAGAAATAAAGTACTAGGAAAGAGAGTTGAGCCTAGGAGGGATGATCAAGCAGGTGTAAATAAATCATTATCTCACTTAGCTAAATATATACAGTAGAACTTCAGTTAACTGAACTTAGCTTAACCGAAACCAGGGTTAACCGAAAAGCCGTTTTTTAAGTCGAGATGATGTTATTTAGATATCTACATGGATTAAATTGAGAACTATATTACTATTAAAATGCTTAGGGCAGATTTTTTTTCAGTATAAACAATTTGTAGTAAATATTATTTCATATTGTACACATTCTCAATAATAATAGGGAGAAGATGTGGCATGGAGATCAACGGTGAGAAGTCAAATATGATGGTGATTTCGAAAAATGAAGAGCCACTGAAAATCTAAATTGTAAACCAGGAGTTGGAAAACAGAGCAGTTCAAGTACCTGGGAAGTCTCCTGACAAAGTTTGCCTATCGCACCAAGAAAATCGGGTCGAGGCTCACTATGGCCAAAGGAAGCTTTCATCAAGAAGAGATTAGTGCTGACCAGTAAGTTGAGTTTGGAACTGAGAAAGAAACTGATGAAATGCTACATTTGGAGCATCGAGCAGAGACTTGGACTAATAGGAAGATGGAAAAGAAATACATGTAGAGTTTAAAATGCGGTACTGGAGAAGACTTGAGAAGATCAGGTGGACAGACAGGGTGACAAATGAATAAGTCCTAAGATGAGTGGGTGAAAAGAAAGCCATTTTGGGTATGATTCTTCGAAACAAATCAAACTGAATTGGACACATCTTTAGGAGGAACTATCTTCTGCCCGACGTCAAAGAAAGAAAGTTTGATGGAAAGAGGAGCTTAGGAAGAAGGAGGATTCAAATATTTGATGACTTGAAGGAAAGAGGAAAATTCTGGTAGCTCAAGGAGGAGGCAGAATAGAGAGTGCGTTGACGGACTAAGTTCACCGACTAAAGGAATGGAACTGTCATAAGACATAACACTTAACATAATATCATAACAAAATTAAAATAGCCGAACAACTTAACATAATATCATATTAAAATTAAAATAGCCGAACTTGTTAAAACAGTAGTTGTTGAATATATTTTTTGATTTGCTGGACCTACACGAAACACTACCTACTGATAGATACAGCTAACTGGTTATTTACCCTCCCTCCGTTTCCCCTGTTGTATCTATTATGGCTGCATATTTCGGAAAAATCGCCTCTCTTTATTGGGGTACCTTCCACCTCGATCGTAAGTTATTGTTTTTTAACACAAGTCTGCTGTTGAGAATTTGTCCCTGCAAGTCGCAGCTCTGCGACAATCTCTCTTGCTCTGTAGTGTCGAAAAATAGTATCTAAAATCAAACACAACTTTGATAAACCTCTCTCGTAATTTCCCGTTGAAAAACGAGCTCAATATCTCAACTTGATTCTAGACTCCTTGTGAACTGATTTAGTGCGTTAATATTAAAGTGTATATCAAATGAGTTCTAACGGTGTTTTTTTTTAATATTATGTATTTATGGAAATGCAAGTGTTTAGGGGAGCTCCTCTCGTCAAATAAGTATTATTAAGAAGAGCGCGCGCAATTTAAGACCGTCTTTATCAGATACTCATGTTTATCTTCTGATCAAGACAGAATCCTAAAATAGGATTCACCAAAGACACTATTATATCCTCTAGCTCGAACCCAGCCTCTGTTTTAGTCTAACTAAAACTGGTCACCTGGAACTACATACACAAATTAACCTAATTTCCAGTTTGTTAATTAGTAGTATTGGTATGGACCCCCGATTAATTTAAGGTCACTAGACAATATAAAATGTGTTGCGCCATTTTAGCAAATAGATAATTATAAGCTATAAATATTGATTAAATGATTTCAAATCATTACAATTCACGTCTTATATTCACAGGTTGCTATTTTATGCATTTTGTGTACTAATGTTAAGGTAAAGTAATTAATGTATGGTGCTGAAATTTAGTATAACTAGACATTTATATGAGGTGTACACAATAATTAATTTTAATATTAATACTATCAATATTAATATTTTATATTAATAATATGAATACTTCATTGAAATATTTATAATATTAATACTTCATTGAAATATTTATAATGTTAATATTATAAATATTTATAATATCAATATTATCAATATTTCATCCTCGTCAACTCATATGAAAATAGAGTTACACTAAATTTGACACCCACCCTTACATCATTTACTTTACCTTAACAACAGTACGCAAAAGCATACTATAGCAAGTTTGACTTCTTATAACGCGTGATTTGTAATGATTTGAAATCAATGATTCATTATTATTATTATTATTATTATTATTAATACTATACACTTGTTAAAAATGTGCAGCAAAATGTGGATGGTATAATGACCTAAAGATCACCACTAGTATGATATCAATAACGTGGCTCAGCTTGATCGATAGTTCTTTGTCATATCGTAGAGTGATAGCTCTTTTAGAGTTAATTCATACATCGATAACACTTCAATCAATGCTCGAATACTCCCTCATGGGCGCTGCACATGAACGACTTGTTTAAAGGCTCAAGATGTTTTTATAAAAAAAAAAGCCCAATAAAATAACAAATACAGTGCTGGATTGAATAGCAAAGCTATTATATTTGATGATAACTACTGTTATAGCCGCATCTAAATATCATATTCTTTAAGTTGAAAAATGATACCGGCAAATGGGAATCGAACCCACCTATATTGGGATTTATATTAAATAAAAAATCTCCAACCTTCGTTCTACAGTTTTCTCGCTGAAGAAATGTATCAAAGGATAGGCTTACCGCAAGAAATTTGCCGGTAATGTTTGGTTCAATGTTTATATGAATACATTATTATGTTATGGAAAACAGTCCGTGAATTTATCGAGCAGCAAAGACAGAAGAATATCTCTGAAAGTTTCTCTATAGCAACGGAATTGAAGCCGGATATTAGCACAACTTTAGATCCCGTCTCACCCCACTGAGAACAGCTAACTCGGGTAGATAACACAGCTCAAGCCAGATGTCGCCTCATAGTGTGGTTTTCTGTGTACTATTTTTTTTTATTTGAGACTAGTGAAAGAGTTTTACAATTTTAAAATTAATTTGAAAAAAATCATTATTTTAAAATCAGACTATTAAAATCAATCCATTCTTGCTGTTGCAAGAATGATGACGAATGCAGGAAATCGCAATATGATACATTTTCTGGTTCGAGCGTAATCTTATACATTATAATTTCCCAGTTAACAGTTCATGAGAAGGGCTCTTAAATACTCACTGGAACTTTCACTCTTCTCATTAAGAGCATTTCTCACGTAAAATTAAACGATAAATTAGACTCACGACCACGCTCGAACAAAATATTCCATCGGAGTGGAGTTTTATGCATTTTGAAATAGGGAAGAGGGAAATTATTTTTTTCAAATCTTAAAATAGTTTTATTTTTTTTGTCACCACGTCTCTTTATCCGTTCAGGTTATACTCATATGTAGGCCCTACTAACTACGCTAATCATTTAGGAAGGTTGAATGTAGTGGAAGAGTATCCGAATTCGCGTGGAGGGAAAACGGTAAACAGTTTAGAGTGGGAAATAAACTCAGTACTCCCAGACGAGAATTGACCCTCACCCACCCTGTCACCAGCAAACCAAACTATATGAGTTTGGTATTTAGTATGCGTGCCCACCAATGCGGGTTTAGATGTACACATTAAAAATAAACCTAAGGCTAGGGAACCAATAAGGGTTTATTTTAATAATGCTTACATCTTATGTGTATGTTCCTTCTATTGAGCATTTCCCGAACTGGACAAAAATTGCATTAACTCTTGCCATTTAATAATTTGAAACTTATTGTACTACAAGCTCATCTGAAATTCATTTTACGATGATATATTAAACTAAACCAACCTAGCTTATCAGCCTACCTAACCTTCCATTCTAAGGAGGTTAAAAGTTATGTTACCTGAAAGACCAAACATGTTCTCCGCTTAAGTCCATTTCACGGACCAGAAAAAAACTCCTCTAATTCATGAATTGGGTAACAATTGGAACTGTCCAAGTTCATGAAATAGCCAGTTCATGAACTGAGAAGCACAAGCGCTACCTAATTCATGAACTGGATTGGAAGAAAGGTCAGTTCACGGAATAGGCAGAAATTTGACCTATTCATTAAATGGCCAATTTCACTTTTGGGGTAACCGGCCCCGTGGTGTAGTGGCCAATCCACCTAGATACGAGTCTAGGGGTCCCGAGTTCGATTCCATGCCAGTACCTTAGGTATTTTCCCCGAAAGGTGAACTACCCCAACGGTTACCAAAGTAGGTTAATTAGGATTAAGTTAGGTTTAAGTGTTTCCACTGGTTCCACATCCTCATACTCGTCATCACCATCGTCTCATCTCATCGAGACATGAAAATAGCCTCCACGGAAAGGATGTATGATTAATATATTCGGGCGTCCCCTGGGCCCTGGGCAACGGTATTAGCTGGCCAATATTTTCACTACAAACTGGGCTACGAGTGATGTAGCCCAGACGCACATTATTATTACTATTGGGGTAAAGTAAATATATATAACTTATATATTATGTGTGTGTTTGTGCAATGTTAAAAAAATATTTATTACATATGTATAATATATATTCACTCTAACCGTGATATCACAGGGAAAGCCGGCTCTAGTTAAGACTAAGACTCGTGTCAAATACACCGAGAAAGCTATTTCTAACATTACCCTCCTTTAGCACGGGACGGCGCCTTTGCGGGCCACCCCATCTTCACTCATCTCCTCTTTGGACTGTTCTATCTCTTTCCATCGCACTCACACACACACTCATTCAGAGACCCGCAAGTTTGCACATTATTCGCGAGCACCCACTCCACCTTTACACCCACATCGTACCCTCAATAAATTCTCAACGGATGCCGTCGTCTCCACGGCTCGTGAGATGCAAATCCCTCGAAAGTGCGCAAGTTCATCCATTTAACCAAGTTTTATCCAGCAAGTTTCTTACAAGACATTTAATTTATCGCTTCTTAAATCTTCATTAATTTTTGTTGAAAGGAGTTACTTGAAATGCCAAGGTGTATATAAAGATATATATTAAGGTGGGGATGCAGAAAACGCGATAAAAGGTAAGTGTTTTTGCAGTTTTTAGAGCAAAACTTTTTTTTGGTCAAAATAAATCGAATATTGTTTATATACAAAAATACAGTTTAATTTTCTTAACATAATGGCCACAACAGTTGTTGAATATCTGTCGAGCGTGTCCTGGAATTTCAGGAAACCTTTTTCTCTTCAATGAAAAAGGTTGTTAGATGATTCCACTATGCTCGTGAAAGATATTCAACTACCGTTGATATCACCATTTGTAGAAAATTAAACTCTATGTGTGTATAGAAGTAACATTTGATTTGTTTTGACTATAAAAAGTTTTGCTATAAAAAGTGTAAAAATACTTATCTTTTCTCACGTTCCCTGCACCCCCAACTTAAAATCTACAAAAAATGTTTTGTCAACTTATCAAATAAATAATTTAGTTCTACCTTTTGGCTGTAAGCCATGACATTTTTTGGTTAAAAACAAAACACCTAGCGAGTTTTATTAGTGAATCATGTACATTTCTATTTGGCAGAATAGATTCACACTACTTTAGTATAGTCCAATTTTAATAGGAAGAACAGTTTAGAAAATACATACTTTTTTTTTGCGGTCAGCATTGATAGCATTTTACTATATTGCGAATATTATTTTAAAGGTATTGATCAGATCTATCAAAAGTTACAGTTGTGTATCACATGATTTGATGTATGAATATATTAAAATTGTTTTTATAACTGTTAAATACCGTTCTTCCCACCAGAATCCTACTACACTAAAAAAAACTTAATAAGCTGCATCAGTGAACACGTGGGATAAGGCGTCACAATCTCATCTGGTCTAATTTGTGGATGTGGAAGATCAGTGTTCAAATCCCGGATGGGTGTACTGAACTTGGTATTTCTTAAATGGATCACTTCTATCTCCATGCAAATGTAAGTACTTTTTTTTTATAAATTACACATTTTACATCCCTAATAAGTGAAAAGCACTTAAGGTAAGTAAGATGCTTAACACAGAAAAGAAACCTTTAATTCCATAAATTAATTAGTATTCATTCAATCAAAAGATGAAAAGGCTCGTAGAATATAAATGATTGTTCCAAGATTGATGCGCGCTAATCTTTGATAGTTTAACATTGATTATATAACACTAAAAATATACTAAAGATTTTTTTTTTACCCCAATTTATAAACCATTAACTGTAGGTGCGCGGCGTAGCCCGGATAGAGTTAAAAGTTTTGAATAATTTCTCCTGTGAGAAATTTAATCATAAATCGAATCGCTTTTACAGTGGTTTTGGAACCTTATTTGTGTAAGTTGAGGCAAGCAAGAAAAAAAAGTTTTTAGGGACTTTCCTTTCACTCTCACCCCACCCTTTCCTCCCAAATGTTTGAAATTTGGATGCCCCTAAAATTTAAAATTAGGATTCATCTAAAAGCTATTTAAAGTGGTCATTTCCATAAATTTTAATCTTTTTTTATGACTTCTAATGCTATTTGGAATGATCCCCTGCTGTATATTTTTGAAAATTGAGTGCTTTTAGAAGCTATTTGAAATTGGATTCACCTGTTGTGGTTTTTTTTTTGTTTTTTTTTAAATTATATGCATCTAAAATCTATTTGGAGTGGTCATCTCCCTGCAAATTTTTAAAATTGGATGCCTCTTTAAGATATTTGGACTTTAGAGTGGTCCCTACTTGGCACATTTTTAAAAAGTGAATACCCTTAGAAGCTATTTACGGTTTGATGCAAGTATTTCAGCTTCGTATTCGAGAATATAAGAAGGTGTGGAATACATCTGGAGGGGGGCTATAACGCCCCCATAGACTCCATTCCCCAGTTTCGCTTTTTCTAATTTGGAATGGTCCTTCCCCCAATTTCCGAGACTCTTAAAAGATATTTAAAATAGTCCTCTCTCCGAATTTTTTTTTAACTCGATGCTCCTAGAAGCTATTTGGAGTAGGCTTTTAGGCATTTTTTTACAAAATTTGGATACCTCCCGAAGTTATTTTAAATAGTCATCACGCAGGGTTCTTTTTTTTAAATTAGATTTCCTAAAAGATATTTGAAGGGATCTTCCCCAAGTGTTTTTTTGAACGGTGGATGCTTCTAGAAATTATTTAGATTACTCATTGCCATAATGTTTTTCGAAAATTCTATGCCTCTGGAATCTATTTAAAGTAGTCTTCACACGCCACCGTTTTGAAAATTTGATTTAAAACCATCTTTCAGCTTCATATTTGATAATATCAAAGCATTTGGAACATATCTAGGGGATTGGGGGGGGGGGGCAAGTTTATTCCAGGGGAGTCAATGCCCTCGGCCATCATTGGTTCCACCGCCCCCACGCTATTATATCCAACAGCAGTTTTTGGATAAACAACATGAACCTGAGTTCTCGCTACTAAAGTCTTCATGCTTAGAATGTGACAGTTTTCCTAAAATAGGTTTGCCAAGTTTATTAGTTTTATGGCTGCCCGCCCATCAGTGTTTACGATTTTTTTTTCTTAGCACCACGTCTTATTGTCTGTTCAGGTTATACGCGTATATACTACTAATTACGTTAGTGAATTAGGGATATGGAATGTTGAATTTAGAGGAAGTGAACCCACATTTGCGTGGAGGGAAAGTGGAAAACCATTTTGGAAAAACCACCCTCAGTACACCCGACCGGAATTTGAACCTCAATCTCTCTGTCATTGGCAGTATAGTCTAACATGGTAGTGACGCCTTAGACAATGCGGCCACGGAAAGAGGTTATAAGGGGTTTAGGGTGACAGGTTTTTTCTATAGGTACAGGATTTGGTTTTAAACGCCTAAGGTGCATATCCATAGGTTATCCTATGAACATATTGAGTCAAGTTTCAAATGTTTATATATCTTGGACTTGGAAAACTGCATCGGTGATATCGCAATTTAAGGCGTCAGGCTCGGAATATATACTAAAGTACTAACAAGAGTAACCGTAGGCTCATCCCAAGTATCCACTTTAGACCTATACGTTTCTGGGTTTTTTAATTTCACGAATCAGTGTTCATGTGGTATGAGGAGTCAGGCTCGCAACGGCCGTTTAAAAAAAATACTTTTGAGGTATATTCTCTAAAGGTTTCCCTAGTTTTATTGGTTTCAAAGATACCCGCAACTGTTGTCAAGTGGTCTAAGGTCGACTAAACATGGCAGTTTATAGATCTATGTGTTTGTTTACTTTTAAATTAGAAGTTAGAACGTTAGTACATTTTAAATTAATATATTAAAATACACTACTGAGATTGACACTTAAGAGTTAATTAAATAAATAAATAGAAACTTACATAATTCAAATTTTTTCCGGGTCACTCGATTCTATTGTATGTACAGTACACCCTAAAAGAACAAAAGTAAATCAATAAATATTTAATTAATACACATAGTTTAATTATTAAATGTGTTTTATTTTAAAACTAATGAAAAGCTTGAATTTAAATTTTACCTTTGAAATGTCATTTTTTTCTAAATAACTGTTTTATCAAAAATTGTTTTGCTTAACGGTAGAGATTTAATCAAAAGTTCAGGTAGGGAAGAACAGAATAACCTTGAAAATAGACGAGAGGGATGTTTTGAACAAGCTGATTGTACAGAACTCATGAAATCACAAGAACTTGTTAAAACAAATGCCTTGTTTTAAGCCAATCTCTCTAAATAGCTTCACACTTCATGTCACACAATGACAGAACAATATTCCCACGCCCCGATCACAAACACACATGTCACCTGTGAAATTGACGCAACACACACCTGCTCGCATCGCGGCCGACTTGAAACTTGCCGGTGCAAGGTTTGAATTGTTCCATTCAGTAGAGCTTTCCCTTTCTCCCGCCAGTCGCCGAGCGTCGCTAACTCACAGGTGGCCAACCTGGCTTTCAGCTAATACCTTCAACATAGCCGAGATCACACCAGATGTAACCATTGTATTGACTTCGTGGCAGCATAGCTGAGATGACACCATAATTATGTTACGTCCTAAAAAAAATTAAAGCCTTATACCCGCTTCAGTGGCCGCATGGTCTAGGCCCAGTGGTCGCCAAACTCGTTTAGTATTGACGCTACTTCCAAAATGTCAAATATTTTCTGAAATTATTCAGATTAAAAATTTGCCGAATCACGTATTAGCTATTATTGTAGCCTGTACAAAGGCTTTGCCAACACACTTTTGTGCCATCTAGTGCGATTTCTGTGATTTGGATTCATCATTTAAATAAAATAATGTAAATTTTTCACTAAAAGGAACGTTTTAGTCCTTGAAAACACACATTATACTATTTTCTCAAACAATATGATAGTCAAATATACAGGATGAGGTGGAAACAATTAGACGATCTATTCTGAGGAAAGTGATGGACAACGTGATGAGGTTTGACTGACGTCCGGTGGAGCTCGCCTGAATATCATTATTTTCAAAAAGTGAAAAATTGTAGTATGTAATTTGCTTTTATTTAGCTAGTGAATATTTACTTTTAATTTAAAATGTTAGTTTTCAAGTTACTAACTGTCCCATTGTTTCGGCCTTAGGTATTTTTTTTTAAAACAGCTTACTGAGATGATTGGCATTAGTTTTCTGACACATTTTTTTTATTTCGGTATATTTTCACTTCAATCAGAATGCAGTTATAAGGATATTCATAAATGAGCCTACTTCAGTTTTTTTCACCCTATTTATATGAAAATGGAGACTCACATAGGTTGGAAGGTTAAAACAACGCCTTCACTCGGAGCGAGACACGATTTAAAGCCGGATAATTCTCCTTCGAGGTCCTACATATTCTAAACTTGAGGCAACACTATCCAACATTAAACTTCTTTGGAAAGAACAAAATTACTTTCTCGTGCGAGCGACCGAAAATGCTACTACGAGCTCTACGAGCTACGAGCTACGAGATCTACGAGCTACCACGCGATCAACCGTTTGGCGACCCCTAGCCAAGGCGTCACTCTCTCAATAAATTGGCCTGTCGATGATGGGGGGAGATCGGGGCTCGAATCCCGGTCAGATGTATTGAGGTTTGTTTTTGCTAAAGGTTTTTATATTATTCCTCAACGCAAATGCGGGTAAACTTCCTCTGAATTTAACCTTACTTATCCGTAATATACGAACGGAATTAGTACATATGTTTACAACCCGAACGGGCAGTAAAATGCGGTGCAAAAGAAAAAGCTTTTGACTTTTGGTTATTGGTAAGTTGCCGTTGGAGGTTAAATTATTCTGGTCAACTTTTAATTAATATTTGCTATGCATATAACACTCTGGGAAATATAAGGTTGATTATAATAAAACTATATTAATGATGCTTTATTAATAAATACATCTTCAAGTTCAATTTAAGCAGATTCTCATTCAAAAAATGAAAAAAAAATATAAACTTCAAAGTAAAGTTCGATTTGGTTAAAAAGGAACGTTTTTGACAGTACTAAAAGTCACTGAAACAACTTTCATATCATGTGATCAAGTAGGGTCATGTGATCTGCAACTATAACTTTCGAAAATAATACTATGAAATAATATTAATAATAAAGGGAAATTCTTAGACCACAAAAAAAGTTTGTAAGTTACTGGATGTTCTAAAAACTACTTCCTACCAGGATTCATATCTCCCTCATAAAAATAAACATCTAAGCGCTGCTAGGCACGTACTACACCACTAGATGTATGGTTGGAATTTGGAAGGAAGAAACCCATAAATAATACATACATTTTTATGGCAGCATTGATAGCATTTCACTATATTATTATTGTTATTTTATAGTTATTTATAATATACATCAAAGTTTTTCTGGAAAATTGTAGTGTAGCTATTGTTGTTTAATTTTCTTCTTTTTGGAAACTAAACTACACTCTCTTAACCAATTAGTAACTAACTCACAGTATGGTACAGGCACAGGGGCAGATTAGCTCGTGACACGACTGCGGTGTCACTTTTAAAGTACTTTGATGTCACTTTTTACAGACATTTTCTGGGTGTATTGAAATTTATTTCTGACAATGCACAGAATTGAACCTTACATTATTTTTTTACAACACGTTGTACGGCTTCTATAATAATTCATAATTATCTCTAAGAGTTGAGAACTATATGACATGAACTGTACCAAAACTCAAGGTGTTCTGGGATAAATGTAGACGGCCATCATGGATGATCAAACAGGCAATAAATAATAATATTTAAAATACAAAAGTATTAAATCATACTAAATAATGCAAGGGGAAATTAGCATTGTTGCATCGTTTATTATTTTGAAAAGTTCTCCAGATTTATGAAAATTTACAATTCAAAGTCTTTAGTAATATACATTAAATTGCCTACTCTCACATTTTAACTACTTTTTTTTAGCACCGCAGACACGATTATTCCTTCCTCCAAGTTAAAAAAAAAATAGGTTGTTGGGGTGACAAGACTTCACGCAATGAACTTGGGAGTCGGTGGTGCTACGAGGTGTCAAAGTTGGCGTTGTATGCCCCTGGGGGAGGGGGGGAGGCAGCACATGCAACACACAACGCAAACCAGCACAGGAATCCCCACCAACAACAACCAGTTGTCTTTGAAACAATCAGCAGTTCCTTATGGTCGGGTAATTCAATGACTGTTACTAGGTGGTCATATTTTACACCACACTCTACTTGTGATGTTTTGAAGATTTATAAGTTGCCTAACCCTCAGGTGCAGAGAGAAACCACTTTGACGTCTCGTAGAGACACCATTTAGCGTCGTCAACTCCAAGTTCATTACGTAGAAATACTTGTCCTGCCACCCCCTATAGCTGTTTAATATTTTACCCCGAGACCTGAATAGCCCTGTATAGTCAAGAATCACTATGCGCTTATGGCTCAGTGAAGAATAGATGAAAAAGTTACAATAGCATACGATGCCAATTTTCTCGACCTGTTTCAATCATTACAAACCACCCTGAACATAAATTAACATATTTTGATATAGAGCCTACAATCAAATCTGTTTGCCCCCCTCCCCCCAAGGCTAGAGCCTAAACGGTTCGATGGATTAAAAAAAATTGTATTTAGATGTAGGGTCATACCTCGGAATGTCTTTTAGATTTAAAATCTAGCCCTCAAATTAAAGGTAACTAGTCTTTTTATGAGAGATTTTAAAAATTCAAATATTTTTGAAAATGGCTATAGCAATTTTATTTAAATATTATATCTGAGGAGGTTTTGACATAACATAACACGATATACTAATTTTTGGTGGTAATTTCTTTTAAGGCTAGTTTACCGATAGCTATTATTTTTGAGAATTTGGCTTCAAACTATAATTAATTATATAAGAAAGTAAGTACTATTTTGTCGTGCCATTTATTTTAATTTCTGAATATGGGTATTCAGAACGGACATTTTGAGATGTAGAAACTCAAAAACCTTGAAATAATAACATTCTTGATATGAGAATTGAACTTGAGATCTTCAAATTGACTCAATTAATGCTTTCTTTGCCTACCCTCGTTTGTCTCACGCTCATATTATTTATACTTGTTAACTGATTTTAGGTGAGTTATCATGAGCATCTCAATTTTAAAACTTCGATTCGTAATTTCATGGTGCCCGTGTTTAAATTCCTTGTACAAATAATAACTTTATTGATAATATGAACGTCGCATTTTATATTCTACTTCAAAAACACAGAACTAAGTATAATTTTGGTAGGAAGAAATTTTAGAAAATTCAAACCCAATTCTTTCTGTCAACATTGACAACATTTTACTATAATGTTAGTGTTATTCTATAGGTATTGATAATAGCTATCAAAGTGACCTTTGCATATCTCATGATTTGACGTATGAATACGTGAATCTAGATCTAGTAACTTTTCTAGCTGTCGGATAGACTCGTCTTAAGAAAATATTGCAAACCATACTTTTAAGAATGCAAATGATCCATCATTTGTAAGTGCAGTTGCATAAAATTGTACTATTACTAACCAGTGGCGCCACCAGAACTTTTCTTTGAAGAGGGGAAGGGCAAACAATCAAGGGGGTGTCCAGAATTAAATATTAGAGGAGAAAGGGGGTGTATTTATTTTACTTTTTACTGTTATTATTTTTATCATTGCATCTTACTACCCGTTTGAGTTATAAGCTTATGTGTGAATTACGCTAATGGGTTAAGGATAAGTAAGGTTTAAATTAAGAGGAAGAGTACCCGCATTTGTGTGGAGGGAGAATAGAAAATGATTTTGGAAAAAAAAACATTCTCAGCACACCCGACCGGGATTCGAACCCCAATATCCCCACTATAGGCAGTCTAGTCTATTGTGAGAGTGACACCTTATACCATGCGGGCACCATGCCCTGGGCCATGAACCATGGTAGGGGGTATTTAGGGGGCACAGCTTCATATCCACTGGAGGCGAAGACAATTTATGACTATTAAAAATGTCTCTGAATGCTATTTCAATTCTTTTTATGGTAACTAAGGGCAGTGGTTTCAATAATGTGACATTAGCTTGGATTCAATGTATCAAAGATATGTTTCCAGTACTTTTTCCAATTTGTAAATTTTCGGACATTTTTAACGTAGTTAGAGGAAGTGCGGGTACTATGGAATACCATTTACTTTTTCAATAATATCAAAGCGCATTTTCACATTTTACCATCGAGTTCCATATTAAACTTATAATTAATATGTTTTTAAATATTTTTAGTGTTTAAAGCAAAACTTATAGCTTTTAATGTCCTGTAGAAGCACTTAAAAGAGACGTGCAACAAATGAGGTCAATATGGAATACTACACATTTTATATAAAAAATTAATTATATTTACTAAAACTAACAAATGTTTCATAAAAAAAAGTGTAAAAAAACATACAAATATTATGTGTAAAACAATACAATAATAATAGTAACGAATTATTGAAATAATACATTAAAGTAGAAAATAACTAATTAATAAATCAGTTTTAATAATGAAGTATTAAAATAGAATAGACTAAAATATTGTATTAGGTTACATTGTTCTCTTAGTAGATTTCTTAGGTGTTAAGGACAGTGTTTAAGCTTACGGTGACAAAATAAATCACTTGCCAAATACTTGAAAAATGTGCAGGCATTATGGAATAATATTATTCCTAACTGCCCGACTCACCATTTTGGAAAATAACACTATTTGTTAGATTATAAAAAAATTACAGTAAAATAATGTTTTAACTCAAAGATAAGCATGAGTGACCATTAACCTAATGATTTGATTAGAATTAATAAGATCATTAGAGTAAAGAAATATAACATGATAAACACTAGCCCGCAAAAGTTTTTGTGACAGCCAAAACAAACAATCGTCCCTCACAATCAGTTGATCTGTCGAAGTGAGGGCGTCACTAGCTGTTCGAAATTGTTTTCAGTAATAGTTGAAATAGTTAACGATAGATTGTGACACTTAACACATGAGAAACAGTAGTCCTTCCATACTGCCCAACTATTTCATAATAGCCGCATCTCCCCTATGTAATGGTACTTGGTATGCATATCATAATATTTTCCCCACAAACCGGAACATTATTAGTGTTTTACTCGAAGGGAAGAATCAGTGGGGGTGGAACCCTATTTGTGTAGGAGCAAGGGGGCAGTTAGAAAAAAAATTTTTTTTTGCCCTTCAACCCAAAAGGGAGACCAAGAATATTTTCTAGAAAAATGTTGCAAAAAATATTGATCCACCGAAAAGTTATTTGGAGTGATCCTTTGCTGGCAAATTTTTGAAAATTAATTTGAGGCCTTGGTGGAGGGGAATTGCCCTATTCGCCCGCCTCCACCTGGGTGCGCCACTGCTATTAACAGTAGGTATCACTTGCTTCGGTGGCCACATGGTCAAAGGCGCTACTCTCGCAGGTGACTTAACTGCCGAAGACGGGGAGATCAAGGTTCGAATCTCAGTCGGATGTACTGAAGAAGGTTTTCCAAAAAATCTTTCCACTCGCTCTCTCTCTCTCTCCATGCAAATGTGGGTACACTTCCTTTAAGTATAACCTTCTTCATCCCTAAAGTCATTAACGTAATTAGTATATAAATATAAGCGTATATCCAGAAAGGATAGTAAAAAGCTGTGTTAAAAATAACCCAAGAAATCTTAGGTCCTTTTAGCCATTAGGTATAGAGTGAAATATAGGATTAACCAATCCAAAAGGTTTTACTACTTTTTACGTTGTTATTTATTAGGTTAACGGCTAGGTCTGCATCCCATCCCGTATTGTGTGTTTTTGCATTTAATCCTCCAGACAAAAATGTTGTGGATGCACTAAAACAACGAGTTCACACAATAACCCTAACAGAGTAACTATCTATTTTCATTCCTCAATTGTAATATTTAAAGAAAAAATGTTCCACTATTCTTTTTGCGCAAAAGTTGGTTTTCTGGCAACATTGGCCACGTAGGAGTTTAAGATAATCTAAAATATTATAATAATAATGCTAACTTCATAAAAAAAGAAAATTTCAATTTTATTTATTAATTACAGCTACAACCGCATATAAATTTAATCAATATCGATCTAAAGAATGTTATATTTAGATGCGGGTATAACCATAACTAACAAATATAATAGCTTGACTATTTAATTCATCATGATATACGCATTCATACAATTCTGATTATAATATTGGCAGCAAAAAGCCAACTACCGAGTTATAGATGACTGCGTTATCTGATACCTCGTGATCTTAATCTTTATTATTATTATTATTATTATTATTATTATTATTATTATTATTATTATTATTATTATTTAGCACCGCGTCTTACTACCCGTTCGGGTTATACGCTTAAGTACTAATTACGCTAATGGATTAGGAATTGGGAAGGTTGAATTTAGAGGAAGTGAACCCGCATTTGCGTGGAGGGAGAGTGGAAAACCATTTAGGAAAAACCACCCTCAGTTCACCCGACCGAGATTCGAACCTCGATCTCCCCGTCCTCGGCGGTCGAGCACAACACGACTAGCGCGTTAGCCAACTACACCACCGAGGCGGGTGTGATCTTAATCGATCACACATTTGTAGCCGACGATTTCCACACGTCCATCATAGACTCTGCCTTAAAATATGAGTGGAGGATGACATTTGGCACGGGACGATTCTTGGATAGCTCAGTGGGTAGAGCAATGGCGTACTAAGCCAAAGGTCCCGGGTTCGATTCCCGTATCCAGGAGTCATTTTTCAACTTAGAGAATATATACAGAATGACAATACATGTTTTGTCTACTTGTATGAAAGGCCATGGTGAAGGTATCTAGAGTATAATATTATCTTATCGTTATCTTAATAGGCATGCGCAGAGATAATGTTCAATCAAACAATCTGATGATTCTGACAATTATTGTGTAGCTAGCTCAACTAGGGTTTACCCCCATAACAGGTCCGACGTCTTGGCTCAGTCGGTAACGTGTCTACCTTCTAAGATAAGGGTCCCGAGTTCTATTTCCGGCGGGGCTGAGTAATTTATCACCAGGGAAATGCGGGTTTCCCCTTTCTCAGTGACGGATTAAAGGTTTAAGGTGAGGATGTAGGTAACACGAGAAACGTTAGGTGTTGTTTGTAGTTCTTACATCAAAACATATTTTTGGTCGAAATAAATAAAATATTGCTTCAATACAAACGTAGAGATATAATTTTATTCACATGTTGACCTCAACAGTTCTTGAATATCTGTCAAAGGTATCCTGGAATTTAATGACAACTTTTTCTCTTGATTTAAAAGGTTTGTAATCTTATGCCGCTATGCTCACGGCAGATATTAAAAAACTGTCGATAGTCACCATGTGAAGAAAATTAAACTCTGTTTAAACTTAATCATTATTTTATTTAGTCTGGCCCAAAAAATTTAGCTACAAATACTGGAAAAACAGTGACCTTCTTTTGCGTCCCTAACATCCCCACCTTAAGGTAACTAAGCGGAAGATGATGAAAGCAGCACGTGGCCCTCCTGACACGCGTTTGTTGTTTGTTTTGTTTATTAGCACCGCATCTTACTACCCGTTTGGAGTATACGCTTATATACTAATTACGCTAATGTTTTTTGTGATTTAGAAGGTTATATTTATAATAATTGTACCCGCATTAGAGTGGAGGTATATTGGTAAATTATTTTGGATAACTACCCTTTGGTACACCCGAATGAGACTCGAACCTCGATCTCCCCGTCATCAGCAGTCTTGTCTACTGCGAGAGAAGCACCTTAGGCCATGCGGTCACCGAAGTGGGCCAAAAATTATGATTAAATGTAACTAAATAATCTCACATGAAACATGTTATATCACTAAATGTGTGATTTATAGCTCACTTGACGGGACATATCCACACATTACATGAATACATTTTATGGGAATGACATGTGAAACTACCAAACTACTAAAACAAAGGACTGGGGGACTTAAAAATAAGCAAATTTGGAAAATCCTATAAATATAGAGTCGTTATTATCATTATTATATGGTTTCACAAGAAATTATGATATACTTGTTGCTGAGTCACAGTACCTCTTCGTCGGATTCTGTTCACATTGATCAAGCTCCCTTGAACAACTCGTACCACCCGCTTCGGTGACCGCATGGCCTAAGGCGCTTCTCTCGCAGTAGACAAGACTGTCGATTATGGGGTTATCAAAGTTCGAATCTCGGCCGGGTGTACTGAGGGTGTTTTTTTCAAAAATTGTTTTCCACTCTCCTTCCACGCAAATACGTGTACACTTCCTTTAAATATAATTTTTCTAATCCCTAAAACCATTAGCGTAATTATTGCATAAGCGTATAACCCGAACGAGTAGTAAGACGTGGTGCTAAAATAATAATTATTATAATTATATTATTATTTATTTCTTGTATGAACATTACAAATGGCAACCATGAATATAACAAAAAGATAATCAAGTCCCTAACCCTGCCGGTGGTTGTTTCATCATCAATTATTATCTAAAATCAGGCTCCTGTTCACACAGTGGCCCACCCAGAGATTTACCTGGGGGTAGCAAAGAATCAAGATTGTAGCCAGAATTAAATTTCAGAGAAGACGGGGGTGTTGGGGAGGAGGTGTTAGCAAAACAAAAACTTTTATAAAGAGGTTTACCCTCCAAACCAAAGGGGAGTCCGAGTACCATCCCAAGTAAAAGTGAAAAATGTTTATGCACCTAGAAGCTATTTGGAATATTCTTCGCTAGGAAAATTGTTGAAATTAGTTGTCTATTAGTTTAAAAAAAATTATATCAAATTAATTCAACACATCTTCATTGCCGTACTCGTTTTTATAGTTCAACTTGGTGTATTATAAGCTTTTATTACAATTATTTAGATCTGGAGGAAGGAGGGATGTAACTGTTTCATTTCCTCCATCCCTCACCTCCACTTGGGTGCACTACTGTTCAAAACCCGTTCGGGGCATTTGTAGAATATTTTTGCTTAAGATCCCACAACAATCAATAAGTAATAGGCACTAAATATCTAAGGGGTTTTAAGGGATTAAAAAAACTTAGGCACTAAATATCTAAGGGGTTTTAAAGGCTTAAAAAAACTATCTTATCAAAAATATCTAATGACGGACCGTATTGAAGTAAGTACGGTTTCTAAAATCTAAACTTAACATTGTAATGACACTCTTAGATAAAGTAACATTAAAGTAGTCGGTCAATCTTAAACGAAACACCTTCAATAATTCAATAACTCTTAGTCTTCCATTGAAACTGACCTTGAGCGCTAGATAAGCTGACAATAGCTCAAAGTGTCTCATTTCTCTATCGCTGATTGTAAAACGAACTGTTGCCAACGAGTGCAGATTAGGAATAAAGCTCTTGGAGAAGGCAAGTACAACCATTTACAATCCTGTCAACTTGATAACATATGTGGTTTTTTAAAATTATATTTGCAATACGTGTTAATTCATTTTAACGTAATTAAAATCAAGCATATATTTGAGACTGCTTTAAATAAAATCGAATATCAGTGCTGATTGAGCGAACATCGGTGTATTTGTATATCTCACTAAGTACATTCTTACCAATGTGCGTCTGGAAAAAGAGGTCCACACATATCAGGGGTGGATCCAGGATTTTTGTGAGGGGGTGCGACCAGGATTTTTATGGGCTAAGGGCTGTTGGGGGAGTAGGAAACTCTCTCACGGGACCGGGCCTGGGAAGGGTCCCTCTCAGGAAATTCTGATGGAAAAAATCCTTAAAAATCTGAGAGTAAACTTGATTTTAATTTATAAATTAATTATAAAATTTGAAGAAAAAATAATAGAAGCTCAATATTTATTGATGTTTTTGTTAATTTTTGATAGTTAAATTATGTGTAAAATATGTAAAACAAATAGTTACTGACAGTGATTAACACGCGAAGCGATTAACTTGTGAGATATCACGTGACAGTACAGCCTGTAATGACCATACCATATATTTAATTGGTTTAATTTTTTAACTATTATTTGTAATATTTACTAAAAAAAATTATTTGAGGGGGGCGCGCGCCCACCTTAACCCCTTCTGGGTCCAACCTGGCCTCCACAGCTCAAATTTATTTTACAGAGTAAATAAAAACCTATGTTTTCTGAGTGAGCATACTGAGCTCTACATGTCTATAGAATTTTGATTAGATTGAATTTTATCTTGAAGACAAAAAAACACAAAGTAAAAGAGTGATGTCCTGTACAGTTGTCCGATGGTCTGTACGCATATACGTAAACACTGCCCAGGTCTCAAACTGCAAAGAATTGACCCCGGTTTTATTGTACTAGCTTTGCCTATTATTAGAATATAGCCCCCCCTGAAATTCATTATTGACATTCTGGTCGTTTGATTCAAATAATAAACCCTCTTCGGTGGCCGCATGGTCTAAGGCGCTACTCTCGCAGTAGACTGGACTGCGGATGACGTGAAGATTGAGGTTCGAATCTCGGTCGGGTGTACTGAGGTGGTTTTTTTTCAAAATGGTTTTCCAATCGGACTCCATGCAAATGCAGATACACTTCTTCTAATAATAACCTCCCTAAAACCACTATCGTAATTAGTACATAAGCACCCGAACGAGTATTAATATGCGGTGCTAAAGACATTGTTATAAAAAATTATTTTAAAACATGGCCCGCAATTATCATTATCAATTTATCAATCATAGAAATGTATTTAATTATTTGCAATAGTGATTAAATAATGTAGACCAGTGCTAGAAACATTGCATAGCACATAGTTGAACACCAACAAGTATATCAACTTGTATACTGATTCCAGATATTAAAACTAAAGTACTTTCTAGCTATGACATGGGTTTATTCAGGGGGGCGGTGGCCTGGCTGAACGAAAGGTGATAGAGATGATCGGTTTGTGTAGTAATTATATGGGGGCGATCGCCTAATGTTCACACCGGGCCGATTTTTTATGAGGGGGTTTCGGCCCCCCAAAAACCACTATTTCTCTGCTAATAGGAATAGAGACGTGATTTTTTCACTAAAATTATATGGGTTAGACTCAGCTTCCCTAAAAAAGTTTTCTTTCGGGCCATCTTTTTTTGGGGGGCTGAGGCCCCCCTGGCTGTCATTTGTCACCCAAAAGTGATGGAGATGTGGTTTTTTCACTAAAATTGTTGGGAATCATTACACCTTCAATTGAAACTTGTTCGGTTGGAAAATTTGACTTTAGGTTTAACCTTAGTTTGCTTCCCCCCTCTCCTCCGCCATAATTGATGTGTTTTATATTTATTTAGCGCCGCGTCTTACTATCCGGTCGTATTATACGCTTATTTAATAATTACGCCAGTGTGTTAGGAATAGAGAAGGTTAAATATAGAGGAAGTGTAGAAATAGAGTGGAAAACCATTTAGGAAAAAACCACCCTCAATACACCCGACCGGGATCGAACCCCAATCTCTCTGTGATCTGCAGTATAGTCTATTGCGAAGGTCACGCCTTAGATCATGCGGCAATCGAAGCAGGTGTATTTAATTTGATGATACGTTTCTGATAAACGGGAGGATAGGGAAGGGGGGGAAAGTGTCAACTTAATTTCTGAGGACAGACACAAGTTCGTCCCCCTTCCTCCCCCCCCCCCCCCAGTGTGTATCGTACTCATAAAAGTATCCAACAACCGATGTTTCAGGATCCCCCGCCCACGCAAGATGAACTTCACCACACCTGCCATCATGGTCCGAACCATGGACCCCTGCATGGACATGGGGGACGGCCAACCCATGGACCCTGAGGCGTGCGCTCTCAAGGGTAACACGTCCAACACGTGCACGTGCACGAACATGAGCATGGGAATGGACATGGACATGGACATGGGCATGAGCATGAACATGGTGAGAGGAGCCACGCGGAGATCGAGGAGGGGGGGAAGTAAATAAAACAAACACGTCATTTAGAAGAACAGCATCAGGCTGTCTTTGTCGCTAAGAAGGTACCACGACAAGGTATAAGGAGACATCAGTTAGATTTTGGCTGGTACTGACCAATATATTATATATAACTCAACTTTCATAAGAAGAGCCCTTATTTTACTGCTAGATTAGATTAGATCTGCTTTCACGAATTCATATGTCAAGTCATGTGATCTGCAGCTGTCACTTCTGATAGGTAATATCAATAATAATAAAGTAAAACGCTACCAATATTGACCGCAAAAAGATGTGTTTGTATTCTATAAAATAACCTTCCTATGAAAATTGGACTCTAATTAGTTTAATTACTTTGTGTCCAGGGGTTCTATTCTCTATTATATCTGAGTGTGTGTAGTATCAGCCATTTTTAAGTTAAGTTAGTTTATATGTCATTTGATTATGTTTTTGTGCTCAGATAGTGCTCGTGAAATAGGTAGCCCCAGAAGATTATGAATATATAAATATATTATTTACTTAACAATATACAATAATACATAATATAGCCTGAAACCCTAACTCGATAGGTAGCACGTATGTCTGATGAACTTATGATCCCAGATATTATTCCCGATAAGGAAGAAAAATTGATAATGGGTGTAATTTGGGCTTCCCCCTCTACAGTGATTAATTGACGGTCGGGGAGCCGGATCTGGTGTCTGTACTAGGCTCAACCTAGTTTGGAATGTGTGTGCTTATATAATCAGTTGGTTCAAAGATTAGATATGACTATTTCCAATTATTAAACCATAGCAAATAGTAATAATATATAGGTTCTTACCACTACCAACTAAGGTTACAAAATGACGAAGGGAAATTTTAAGAAACTGCATCAGTTTTCACCATGAAAATCGAATTGCACCCAGAAAATGATTTTGTTATTATTAAAGGTGTAAGGTAGGTTCTGAGTTGCATCCTGCGACCTCCAGACAAACCCGAAAGAAGATTAGCCCTACTGAGCTGCGTCCAGCCTTGTTTCAGTGATCTAACTATATTATCAGAGCCATAAAGTCAGTCAATTATTTTGACAAACATTCCATCTCTATTTAAATTCTGTCTGCTGTTTTCTCACTAGGTTAGGTGAGGTGAGGTTAGAATGTATTATTTAACATTTGATTTTAGAATTGGCTGAACTAGACTTTTATGTATTATTCTGAACACACTTTTGTTTATCCTTCCAATATGATGTATGTTACTGTAATTAAGATTTCACTCTTGACGAAACTCAGGTGGTAATAAAATTGTATCTGGACCTTCCTTGGGACGCAACTCGATCAAAGGGTGATATTTAGGATACAACTCGATATAGCCCGTTTTCACTAGAAGAGATGTTAGGGGTGGGGGGGTGGAACAATTTGCCAACCCGTTTCAGTGGCCGAACGGTCTAAGGCGTCACTCTCTTGTTAGAATGAGCTGCTGAAGCCTAGGAGATCGAGTTTCTGGTCCTGGTCGTATCTACTGAAGGAGTTTTTTTTTTCCTAAATGGTTTTTCATTCTCTTTCCACCCAAATGCGGTAAGGTTATCTCTATAATTCTTCCTTCCTTATGCTTACCTTATTAGAGTAATTATCATTTAATATGTGTATGGATGTAATAAGATGCGGTGTTTAAAAATATTGTCTCCATTTGTACATAATCAAACCTAGGCCTCTTAGGTCAAAGTCAGGTTTTATAGCCACTTTTATAAAAGCAATGTAATTAACAAATTATGGCAAAACAAAAAATAGAAACTCCAACAAGAACCCCAATTTCTAAGTATATAAAGCTGAAATTAAATCTGTCCGGAAAAGACAGATGAGCTGGAAAACTGAAATTTGGCAGGAAAGGAGAGAGATTGATCCATATAACCAGAAAAATCTAAAAATGGAGAGTTTAAAAATGGGATTTCGGGGATTGGGGGACCTATAAGTAGAAAATAACTTTTTAGATGAGGTAAAAAGAAGAAAAAAATGGCAGGAAGGTAAGGGGACCACTCCAAATAATCATAAAAGTCTAAAAACCTTATATTTTTTAAATGAGACTCCAGCAAATACAAGGGTACGGGGCAGGAAGGGGGCTAAACCAAACCAAAGCTACTAAGTTTTGTTGAAAATCTAAATCTAGCATGCAGGTAGAAGGACAACTCAAGATAACCAAATAAGTCTTAAAATTTGAAATTTGCCTCTTAGGGAGGCAACAGGAGATTTAATGTTTTCAAAATTTATCGATTTAACTTTAGAACCAGTAGACATAGATAGAGCATTGAAATTTAAAATGTCAAAGTAAGAGTTGTTTTAATGGATGAGGTGAGCTATAATTTCCAAAACTAATAGAAACTAGTAGAAAATTTAAATTTGGCAAGAAGGTATAGATACCACTCCAAATAACCATAAAAAACCGAAGATTTTAAATTAGAAAATAGGGAAGGAATGGAAGGGGGGGGGGGGTTCAAGTAAAAGAGAATTATTGTAAATTATTCTTTTAAGCATGGAAGAAAATTTAAATCTATCAGGTTTGTAAAAGGACTGACCACCCCACAAAAACCAGTAAAGTTGGAAAGTTTGTAATTTAAATAAAGGAGGCGAGGTGTTAAATGGCTAGTAGAAAAAACAAACTTCTCGATATGGTAGAAAGTTTGAAATTTGTATAGGCAGATTAGAACAATCTAAAAATAAACAAATACAAATACAAATGATTATCTTAAAGGGGATCCATTAATGTTTCGATATCAAAGCTAAAATTCCAAGGATAAATTATTAGCGCGTAACCATCAGCGACATAGTAATTAAAATAGACAAATTATGGTGACATAGCTCGATTAACAGTGATGTTCTTTGAAAACCATCATGCTTATTATTCAATGTGTTTCTGTAACAGAGGATATTATTTATGCTCTTTGGTGAACTATGATGCTCTTTTATCCCTAATGTTTATGTAACAATGTTTATTAGTTAATTTATATAATTTTATGATGATGGTTTGGTAAATATTGCGTTGTTAATGGACTGTCTTTGTGCACAAGTTAATATTTTGTCTCAAATATTTAATTAACTTTCACAGATTTCCAAATAATTGTGTGCACAGCAATTATTATTTAAAAAGATTGAACTTTTTTTTAAATGTTGAATGAATAACATTTTTCATAGTGAATCAATCATTGACTAAATTTTATGAACCTAGCTTACAACTCGATGTTTCACATTCTGAATATTTAGAGTAAATTGTTTTTAACTTCAATTTAAAAGCAAAACTGAGAAAATATATTTTAGGGTATACTTGACCTAGAAAATATTTTTTAATACATTGGCAATCTTTTATTTATCCAAATGAGCATTTTATTTCCCCTTGCGATTTTGAGCAGCAGCTATTTATGTTGTTGCTATTTTTCAATGAGAACCTATGTGCTGGTTAAAACTGGTTAGAACTTATCACTTCCTTTTTATTGATTTGTATAGTAACATTTACATCATGGATTTGTGGTAAAATCTGTAACTACATAATTGAAAGTAATAGGAGTACACAAAAGGGGCATACAGTAACAAATGATGAGAACCCTGTTCTGTGCTCAGTGGTGAGAGGTATGATCACAGGTATGGTAGTTATCAGCAAATTACTGACTGTCCAGGTAGACAAGAGACCAATAATTTGGAGCTTGGAGATAGAAAATTAGGTCTGTCAAAATATTTTCCACAATGGCTAGTTAGTTCTATGTAGGTAATAAGTTTATTTCCTTTTGATTTGTCTCGGTTCTTTATTGTGCATAATGGGGGAGATCAGAGACAGGATTATTGAGACTCCAATCCCCAGAGTATAGAATTCTTTGAGAATTGCTAAATGAGTGAAAAGTGTGTTACCCCTAGTTTGGCGCCCCTTCTGGTTAGGCATTCCATGCCACTGGACAGGTCACATACCTCAAATGCCTTCACTGATCTTTCTAATAGTCCTCAAAGGAAAAAAATAATTAATATTTTAAGTCAAAAGAAATACAATTAGAGCAATGAGTTTCAACCTTTATTTACTCACAGCACATTGAACAAGGCCACAAATTTGTCAACGTATATTAACAATTTTTTAAGATTGTATTTAAAAGTTCAATGGTTAAAATTCTAATATTTGTGTTATTTTAAAAAATCATGTTGATTATAGGTTTCAAAAGACTTATTTTTACTCTTAATTTTTTTTCTAGCTTTTTTTCGACCTTCCCCCAAACTCCCAAGGCACAAATGATGGCCCTTCGAGGCATACCGGTTGAAAAACGCCCCAATAGAGCATAGAGGGATTATGATCAATCAATTATTAGGGATACCCTTAAAATATAGATCTACTCTTTTTCAACGATTAGTAAAAAATAGGACAATTTTCTACCCTGTTCTAAGTCCAATACTTGTTTTAAAAGGTAAATATTTTCTTTTAAATTTGTTCATAATTTATGTTTAATTAATTCAATGTTCATATTTTAAAATTAGGTGATTGAATAGATATTACAGTCGAGTGTAAATATAGTTTACTAAAAATAAAAGTGAAAAATAAATATCCTTGCTTATAAATGGAGATGAAAATTTTACAATGTGGTTGCTTGCCTATTACATATAGCCAAAGAATATGTTGGGGGAGAAGGGGGGGAGACAGTGGTTAGAATATACTTAAGCCGACCTTAAAATAGTTTTCATTATCTCATTATGTTATATTGAAATAAAATCCAAATAAATAACTATAATAATTAGAGATGTTAATTTTCTGGTAAATATTTATAATCATTGAATCCCAGGAGAAGGGGATGAATTCAAAAGGACTTTGATTATAATATTAAAGTATTAACAATATATGGTCTATAGCAGACCCAATGTTAGCGACACATTCAACCCCAAAACACTGTAGTTGTTATATGAATGTAAGAGAACTGGAATGGCTATTATTGTTTTACTAATTCATTTGCGAATGTTTCTTATGTTAATGCCATTAGGAGAAATTAAACTCAAGTATAACTTTAAATTTTGGAATATCTCGAATGCATTAGTTCCAAAAAAATAGCGAGAATTTTTTTCCAGAACCGAATAGTAAAAAAATTATCCATCTCACATCTCTTTTCCCCAATTTCCTTACAAATGGACATAGCTAACAGCTAGAAAAAGTTACCTAGTAGAGTTAATTTCACATATTCAAGCTACCTTTAACTGTCGCTTTTGGTAAATATTATCAATACTTATAAAATAACACTAATAAAATGGTAAAATATTATAAATTTTTACAGCAAAAAAAAAGTTTGTATTTTCTAAATGTACATTTGTAAGAAAATTAAGGTTTACCTGAAATCTTGGTTTTTATGTGTTTAGTACTTCACCTTCACTAAAGATGCGACAATACTCTTCGAAAAATGGCAAGTTGATACAGCAGGTGGTCTGGCTGCCTCCGCAGTCGCCATTTTTGTATTGGCTGTTTTGTATGAGGGGCTGAAGTTCTTCAGGTAATATTCATAGTAGTGGTATCATCATCATCAACTGTTTCCAGCCTATGGCCGAGTCAGTTTAGTAAAATGCCTCCATATTTCTCTAACCCTCCACTATTCTTCCTCCAGTCTTCTCCTCTAACTTGAACACTTTCTGTTATCTGCTCCTCCCATCTCTCAATAATCAGCTACATATGACAATTTCTGCACGTCCATCCCATACGCTGCCTTAAAATATGACTGAAGGATGACCCTTGGTGAGCTCAGTGGTTAGAGAATTGGCGTACAAAGCCGAAGGTCCGAGTTTCGATTCCTGTGTCCCAATGTGATTTTTTAATTTGAGAACATAATACTTAAGTATGAATGCAATTGTGATTAAATATGACTCAATGAAAGTTTTGATTAAATAATCAGTTTATTAAAATGCTTGTATAATGTTTGTACCTGACATTGCAAGTTAAAAATATCACACATGATATTCAAATAAAACGAAGTGCATGATTTCATTTGGGGTAATTTTTATATTACTAATATTTATGAAGCCCAAATTGATAGTCATATGGTTTGAGTATCATTCTTGCAATAGACTGAATTGCGGGTGAAGGAGAGATCTGGGTTAGAATCCCAGTAAAGTGAAATGAGGTTCTTTTTCCCTATATAGTTTCCCACTCTCCTTCCAATTAAATGCAGGTACAATTCCTCTAAATTTTACTTTCCTCATCCCATATTATTAGTTCTAATGTAAATATGCATATAAAATAAATAAATAAATATGAAAACATTGTACAGTAGTCTCTCAGAAACTCGACCTAATGTAGACTGAGATGCTGTCGAGTTTTACAAATGAACTTGCATAAGATGCATGTTTACTATGTCATGTTTACTAAACAAGGATGAATCAGATTACATTAGTGAATATTATAGGTACAGTTGTACTGTACTGTAGTATTGTATGATACAGTAACAGTAATATACATATAGTACAGTATATACACACACATTTAATATACAGAAATGCAGTACAGTACTGTACATATAATATTGTATTGACTCGAATAACACATTAATGAATTAACTAACAAACACAGCACTTGTAAAAACACCACAGCACGACTGTTCCACTCGAGTTACACATACAAACTGAGAGGTTATACAGTTGAATGATCTTGGATTGTGATGACTGGCGCCAACAACTGTGTGCACGTGCGCGTGTCGAGTTACACATAATGTTGAGTTTCCGAGACTCTACTGTATTTGTATATTTTAGTGTAATACTTTCACATTTAAAACACAGTCGGTTAATAAGAGCAAAAATACTATAATGCAAGATTCTTCTGTTTGTTTTAGAGAATGGTTGATTCAAAGGTCATCATCTAATGATGATAGTAACAAAACATCTACTAATAGTATAACGTAAGTATGAATAATTTTGCTATCAAATAATTTAAGTATGAACCTGCTTAGGTGTCTATATGGTCTAGAGTGCTAGCTACTCTCACAGTAGACTAGACTGCCGATGATCGGGAGATCAAGGTTCAAATCTCGGTTGGGTGTATTGAGGGTTATTTTTCCTAAATGTTTTACCACTCCTCCTCCACACAAATTAGAGTACACTTCCTCTAAATACAACCTTATCAATCCTTAAAACCAGTAGCGTAGTTAGTACATGTACGTGCCGAACGGGCAGTAAGACGGGGTGCTATAAAAATAATTAAATATGCAAGGGGAAACTTAGTATAGACAAGCCAAACCCACTTTTTATTAATGTTTGTAATATATTAAGGTCATAATTAATGTCTTATGAAAATATAAAATGGTTTTATCAAACAAGTAATATATTAAGAATTAATAGCCAGAGCTATTATTTATGCTTATTAGTGGGAATTACTCCATCTAGATATCATATTCTGAAAATTGAAAAATGACACCGGGACACGGGAGGTCCCGAGGTTCGATTCCCGTGTCCAGGTGTCATTTTTCAATTTTCAGAATAAGTAATATATTGTTACAATATTGAGTAAAAATATTTATTCTATGGTAGCTTTTGTGAAAATCTACTTAAAAGGTTATGACAAAGATTAAAAAAAAAATTAATTCCTCTTGAAGTAATTTAAAGTATTATTTAGAAAAATGACTGTGGGTGTAGGTGCTATACATTTTAAATGACTCCATTAAGCTACTAATCTAGGAAATGAGGAATACAACAATACATTACTAATATTCATGGAGAGAATTTGAGCTTCCAAAGCACACGACCTTGGTACAGCTAGCTATACTATGCCTAAATTTACTTGAGATTTTTTTTTAATTTTGAAGATGTAGCTAGAAAAATTTGGAAAATCATACCAAGCTATTTACTTAGAAAAAGATTATTTTTATTAGCCTTGTATTTCTAAACATCTAACGCACCTACATGCAGTTATGATTGAGTAAGACAAAGTGTTAAATTGAAATTCGACGGGCAGTTAAATGGACCACTACAAATATTCATTAAAGTCTGAAAATTTTTAATTTTTAAATGGGACAGTAGGGGAAGAGGGGTTTACAAACAGAAACTAAATTTTTAGGTGTGGTAGAAAATTCTAATTTAATAATCAGACGCAAGAAAGGGGGCCTGCCAACCAAAATTCCTCAAACAGATGGCCATAGGAAAGGGGGCCTGCCAACCAAAATTCCCCAGACAGATGGCACTAAGAAAGGGGGTCTGCTAACCAAAATTCCCCAAAGAGATGGCAGTAAGAATAGGGGCCTACTAATCAAAATTCCCTGACCCCAACATGACAGGTGGTGTTTGGTCACATCCAAGCGGTGTCTCTTGACTAACGCTAAGAATCATTCCAAAACTTTTACATAATATCTACCAGTACATCTATACTAAAAAAAAAAGAGGAACACTCACTAACCCAACCCGATAATCAACATAAGATATGAAACATGCGCAAAGCACGAGCTATCGGCTATTATATAATTAAAATGGTAAAAAATACGTTTTGATCTGCTGTATGAATTATATTCAATTTCTTAAAAATAGTATCAGGATTCTGGTGTACAATAAATAATTATATTTGATTGCTTATATTCTTTATGTTTAGAGACCCTGATTTGTGGTAAATAAAATGATTGGATTTCTTTGAATAAAAAGTTGGATTTCGATGTATTAAAAATCATTTATTGGCTAAGATTGGTAAAAAAAATAATTCAAACTTAAGTGGTATATGGATAGAAAAGTTACAGCGTAATTTCAAATTCTTAAATATTTTCCTTTGGCCAAAATTTGACTGTCATAATAGCAAAATCAAACACATCTTCTATACCATTGGTACTTGGTGGAGGGTAATATATTTTATGTACTGGAAATTGATATGTTACAGGAATATTTTTTCTGGCAATTTCAGGCAAAGAACAATGGCATCTACTACTAGATAAAAATTTGTTTAATTTGGATGTCATTAATTCTTATTAAAATCAACATAGTTGACCATTATTTGTATATAAAAAGCTGAGAAATCAATTTCACAAAAAGTTTAGATATAGCTTTATTTCTCATATCTATAACTCATCAAAAATGCTACACTGAGCTTTAAATATATTTTGATGTGAATTTTAATATGCTATGTAACATTTTGTAAAAATACGTCTTGCAATATTTATGAGTCTCTACTTATGTTTCTTTCAATATAATTTTTAATTCATATGCTGTATTGGCTCTCAGCACTAGTTTATGTTCTCTAAATTACATCTGTCTTTGTATCATCATCAACCGACCCTGTGGTGTAGTTGTCAGTGCACCTGGCTACAAGCCTAGGGGTCCCTGATTCGATTCCCAGTTGATGCCTTGGGTATTTTTCGCAAAAATGGGAATCACCCCAACAGTCACCAGGGTTAGCTTAATTAGGCTTAAGTTAGGCAGTAACTGTTTCCACTGGTTCCACACCATCATCTCATCTCATCGGGACATGGAAAGAGCCTCCACGGAAAGAATATATGATTAGTACATTCGGGCGTCCCCTGGGCAATGGTACATTAGTACTGGCTAATCTTTCCACAAATTTGACTACAAATGATGTAGGCCAGATGTGCAATATCCTCATCATCATGAACAGTTTCCAGTCATTGGCTGCGTCTCTTTGCAACATATGCCTCTTTCAACATCTACTTCATTCCTCTAGCTCATCCCTGACTTCCAAGACAAATAAGAGGAAAGAATATGATAGTTAAAGGAACAAAATCACAAACAAGCAATTAATTGGAAGTAAGCATACAATATATAAATTAAATTTTATTTGATACAACAAAGATTTACAGAGTCCTTCCGTTTTGGTGGTACACACAACTCATGCATTAACAGATGAAAGGGTCCGAATAATTACAATGGACAATACTCGGTATCGAGCAAGTTGTAAAAACATTTATTAGAAATAGACAACTGGGGCAAGCAAGTCAATACCACAGAAACAGAGCAAGTTAAAATTTTATCTTTAGGAGATAGATGATAAAAACTGTCTTAAAAAGCCTCAAACTATGTTGATATATTCAGCATAGATACTAATATTAGTCAAGAAGTCACAATCAAGCTTAACAAGGATAACAATTTGATATGCTTCCTTTATGAGAACATTACATTAAGGACTAAACATAAAATGTGTTGATCCAAACAACATGTATAGCAAGGATAATCACTTGAGTCATTTGAAACACGCCCAGGTAGCCTGATCCCAACGCACATAACTCGGTTTGAAGAGTCAAAACAAAATAAAGTTTAGGAGTGCTATCGATAACAAAAATTAGAGAAATCATAGAAACAATTTCGCTCAGACTGGATGAGTCTAACTTTGCGACGGGTTAACCCAAAATAATGTTACTTTAACTTTACGCATCTAACATGGAACTTGAGTTATAAACAAGGTAGTTAGTAATATATTATTTTTGGAAGAAGGTACAGGAAAGGTGGATGGAAAACATATAAAAGGGGACAAACACAATATGGCTCTTACACTGAAAAGAAGAATACAGTTCACACTGTACATTGCTGCCACTGGACAAAGAGGTAATGGCTGCCCCTTGAAGAAAATCAATCATTACCACCCAATTGCCCCCCCGACTTAGACTTCATTCTACAGGGTAGTTAGAAAACAACACAAAATTGGACTAGGAGAGTCCCAAACCATTCTAACAAAATTGTCAGTCTAGGCATATTTATAAACCTACCTCTTTATTCTTGGGTAAGACTCCCATAATACAATATACAGAAACCAAAATAAATCGCCTTGCCTGGTGACTAAACAAACCTAATACCATAAATTAGACCTCCTGCATCCCCCAAATATAAGTCTAGCTTAATACAGTACGACAAGTACACTTTCGAAAAATGCCTCTAGTAATCTTCCATTCGCAGCGCAAAACCCGGATACGATTTCCATGTTACTCAGCTCTCAAAGCTGCTATGAGAGCCATGTTTACCAGGTCCTCGTGATGATCTTCATTCGTCAGTGACTACAATGATAAGAAAGTTTTTTTCAGGATTGAACCTTGGCTTTATAGACATGTGTGTCTGGCAAGGAAAATGGTATAAGTTGGTTAAGGGAGAGTTGGTTCATTGCTGTCTTCACCATCAATCAAACTCATTGTTGGCCGGATGGGTCAAACATCTCTTCTGCTTCCCCCTATTAACAGCGGCTGTTGGGAACCGCTACGCACCAGTCCAGGATAACGACCCTGCCATCCACCACGTAGGCCACATGAGCTTGGTGGGTGGTGTCCAAGGGATGGCAGAGTCAGCGCACCACGCACCACGTCCCAATCCTTGGGCAGATGCAGGCGGTGGTTGTTTGTAGGCTGGGACTCTGTCGATCAGCAACTCACGTCACCATGACAACAGCCTTGGTAGTTACCACTCGGATAATGGCTACACTTCACACAGTGGAGGAAGATGAGAAACATTAGAACCATGCAACCGGTGTATATTAGGAATATATTTAGGATGGGGAGGAATGTAAGAGAAATTCCAGAAGGTAATAGGGCTAATAGTGGTAGGTGTTGGAAAATCAGGCCAGACGTTAACTAGAACTTGTAGAGCATACTAAGGATTCACCTTAGTTCACTACATCTCTACCACCTCTCTTCCTCAACCACGAACCAGTCCTCTCCTTTCTCCTTCACATTCGTCTGCACTCCCTTCAGCCACCTGTCCCTTGGTTTTCCTTTTGGCCTCCTGACCCCCCCCCCCCCCTTTTTCAATATTTAACATCTTTTTTTGTATTCTCTCCTCCTCCATTTTCCTCACATGTCCGTACCATCTTAGTCATGACTTCTCTATCTTGTCCTAAACTGGTTCCTCATAAAATCTTTGTATCAAATGATCCTAACTGTCAAAGAGAGAGCTAGAGCATTCATCCTTTTCTTTTGAGTTATATAAAAACAAAAAGTGTCAAAAGTTTGGAGCAAATTAAATAGATTAAGCTACATTTAGTATCTACTACCATTGAAGACATAAAAAAATATTTTTATATTAGGGGTGTGTGAAGCTTTGACTTGGCTTTAAAAAAAAATTATACTTTTGAATTAGCTTCGTAAAAAAAAAATCTGGCTTAGTCACTAAAAATGTTGATAGGTAAAATACTAATTTATATTCAATTATTTACATTTTGAGCAGTTATGTTAGTTACAAATTGATAATTCATGAAGAAATCTTAAGTAATTATTGAATTGCATGTTGTGGTAATAGCTGGATTTATCAGCTAAGAACGAAAAAGATCCAATAATTGTGCAATAAAACATACTCCAAATGATATGAGTGAATTTATATAAATAAGCACAATATTATATTATTTCAAGCACAAAACCATTTACATAAAAATATTCAAACTTTGATTCAGCTTCGAGAATATTTCTAATATTTAATTTGGATTAGCTTTGGGTTTATAAAATGTACTTCACACACCCCTACCTTATATAAAATGATAAAACAGCTTTCATTACTTATAAATGACTAAGAAATAACCAATTTAAATGATTTGTTTCAGCTCCAGAATACTTTCCTCAACACACGGTTGTCAAACATTTCTGCACATTGTTCAAATGGGTTTAAGTTACCTCCTCATGCTGATATTCATGACATACAATGGATGGCTCTGTATAGCTGTGCTACTAGGAGGAGGAGTTGGCTACTTCCTATTTGGGTGGAAAAGAACAACTGTTGTGGACAACAATGAACACTGCCACTGAGCACATGTGAAATAAGTCAACTAGCCATTTTGAAAACCTGTAAAAATGAGGGGGGGGGGAATATATTAAAAAATAAAAAACTAACTCCATTAAAGGTAAATAGAAAATACATTCACTTGAAAAAATAAGAAATGGTTCCTTTTTATTTTTATTTGAATACCAAATAATTACTTTTTTTTTTTGTTGGACAAGTTTGAAGTAGATTCAATGCTAGGGTAACTAAAAGGAAAAAGTAATGTTTTAAAAGTCTGCATGAATGTTGGAGCTAGCTTTTATTCACCTTTTATCAGATGAGTCCTCTTGTATTGATTGCTACCCCTATTTCAAATGTCCTTGTAATTAGTCTGGATTTACACCAAAAAGTGTATATAAAAGTTTTTTCAACCTCTGTCACCACAAAGCTGCTTTTGACAGACATCATGACCAAGTGGATTAAAATGAAAATCAGCCCCTTTGAGGGTTCAAGATTTGAACGCATCAGGAAATACAAGCAAACAGTAGCCTTACAAATCCCAAGTAATACAAACAAATTTATTTACAAAAGTTAAAGTGAAAGCTCAAAAATGTCTATCAATTTTTTTTAGCCTGCATTTGTGTGGAGGGAAAGTGGAAAGCCATTAAGAAAAATCAACCCCAGTATACCTTACCAGGATTTGAACCACGATCTCCCTGTGATCGGCAGTCTAGTCTATTGAGATAGTGACACCTTAGACCATACGGCCACCGAAGCAGGCGTGTATCACAGTTGAGTAATCAAAATGTCAAAACTAAAGTGTGAATTTGTTTGCATCCTTGAGCTGGGAGATGATAATTTAAACTAGTTTAAATTCTGGCTGAATGCAATGGAGGTGAGTATTTTTCACATCAAAAATTTCAATTATGTTTTTTATTGTACCTTCCTCTTCAGGTAAACTCTGGTACAATACATACCTTCTTAACCACACTCCTTGTAGCACCACTAGGAGTGTGCAACAAATCTTGTATTAACTTGAAATTTAACTTTACTAGCTATTTACAATTGAATCAAAGATGTTCAAAATCCACTTTTCCGACTCAAAGCAAAGCCGAATCAAATTACATTAAATATTCCCAGAGCCACAAATTGAAATATTTAAAAAAAGTTGTGTTAGGTTGAAAATAATAATGTATTGTTTGGCATGGTTATATAGCTAGAGGTATTATTTATGAAATAAAGTGCTTAAAGCAAAATAGTTATTAAATAGAATGTATATAACAACATTTTAAAAGAAAAATCCTACTACAGTCATGCATCTATTCTGATAATATACTAAGTCAATACAAAAATATTTGGCTCAATTTATTTCGGTGTGCTACCTGTAATGTGTTTCCATGGATTCAGCGACCAATAGAACAGGATCGTAGAAAGGGTGATTATGGGGTTGAAACCGCCACAATTTTTTTTAAAAAAACCTGTCTTATTTATTGTCCACACAAAGCCAGAAAATACAGGTTAGCTTGTTGTCACAATTCTAGGAAGTATTAGTGAGTGTGGCGAGAACTGGAAGTGGTTTTTTTTACTAGGAAACAGCAAAACCTTTCAACTATTTGGTAGTGCTGAGAACAGACCCTAGCTATTTGCAGTTTGTGAAAAGATAAACAGCAGCAGTTTCAGAATAGCACACCAAAATTGATTGTTGATGCTACGCTATAGAGGTTACATAAAAATGGCAACAGTTTTATGTGGTTTACCTGTGGACAGAAAGGCCTGGGTTTAAATCCCAGTATAATCTACTGAAATAATTTTTCCTGATGGTTTGCCACTCTTTCTCCTCATAAGTGTGGGTACACTTTCTCTCAATTCTAGCTTTCTCATCTCTACCCCATTAGTATATGTGGGATATCCTGCATCAGTAGCGCGCGCGCACACGTGCACACACACACACACACACACACACACACACACAAAACTTTGCAACATGTTATGTGGGTACTTACAATCTTTGACAGACAATCATAGTTGGGATCATGGCCGCTTTAAGGATGACAACCATTTTTTCATAGAATTTGTTCAAAAATTGAGTAGCTACTTGAAAATTAGGTTTTAAAAGTTTCTCAATGATCACCAAATTAGAGAAATACCGCTGTTAGAAAAGAGCTTTTTAAGGTTTTTTTTAATATTTTCAACACAATCATCAACATAAAGCCGTTTCCAGCTTCTAGCCGGATTTTCAACAACCTATTTACATGTTTATGTGCTTCCTTAGATTGCATGAACATAAGTTAAGTGTACCAGTGCCTGACACATTAAGGATTTTTAGGCAGTTAATTTCATACTAAAAACCAATGGTATGGAATATTTCAGTTTTAAATGTACAGTTAAATGAGAAATCTACATTTTTAAAGATTACATGCAAAGAAAATACCCAAATAAACCATAAAGAGTTTAAAAAAATACATTTTAAAATAGTATGTGCATATACCAATAGCTGACACTTGAATTCATAAGTGTTCCTAATGCTGACACTTATTGCCCCATTAGCTGACACACTGAATTTATATTAGAACTTATTTCTTATATTCATTAACAAGGCAATTTATAGCCATAGTCATGATACAATTCATTTATTTATTTTTGTTATATGTGTATTACAAATGTCAACATTAATTATAAAGTGAATAATAGCTTTAATATCCAAATAAAACATAACAATAAACAAGGAGTCATTTTCCTACACTTTATATTCTGATTTATTTTGTGTTTTAAAAGTAAGAAGTCAAAAGTTCTATAGAATTAAAACTAAGGTGTGTTTATTTTTTAAGATAGAAGCTTCACGAAGACAAATAGGTATAATCACTTTGATTTCTATTTTATTTTTTAAAGTAATTTTTTATTTCTTTAACAAGACATACTCCTCTTGAATTAGTTACTGAAGGAGGGGCTATCTTTTCTAGTACACTGTTTTCAGTGTACCATATCACATCTTTTCTTTCTGGCCAATGCAGTCCCAAAGGCCCACTTCTTGACATCAGAGACACTAAATATTCTTTACCTTTATAAGAACCAGTACAGATTTCTTCTATCTGCCCTGGAAAATATTGTCCCTTATAATCTATAATAACATAATCCTTTTCTCTAAACTGTTCATTAATGTATTCGTCCATATCACTAAAGGTTTCACTAAGATTATCAAGAGTGAAGAGAAATATCTGAATCAGATGAACTAGTGTCTGAATCAATTATTTTGTTTTTTTTAGCTCCCTCAACCTTCTCTTGAGGACTTGTAATGCTTGCTTGTCTCTTGAGGACTTTGAATAGCTGTTGATCCAGTGATAGTTCCAGAAATACTCTGTCAGTGATATCAACATTATCAATAGCATTCAAATCAATAAACATATCCATATCAATACTACTAAAGTCAAGTTAAGAAGAAATAGTGGAATCAAGGCTTGGAATACGGTTGTTGATGACCGAGTTCTGCATTTTCCTCCAGACATGAAACAATGATGTATCAGACACAGGGCTAAACAGTTTGTCACTGTTAATCTGTTTTTTAAATTCATCAAGTGTGTTCTTTTCAATGAATTTCTCAAAGAACTGGATATTTTTATGCAATATGTTAGTAGAAGTAGAAGCACTGGTAGTAGAGGAAACAAGCTTGGTACTATCATTTCCACAGAATCTGCCAACAGCTGACGGATCCCAAGGGTACTAGCCACATTTGCAGAAACCATTTTGTAATATTTCAGCACATTTTGTAATATTTCAGCACTCTCTTGAATAGCAGCATTCAGTAAAGGGGCAAAGTGATATTTTTTTAGACTCTCTTGTTGATTTCTATTCCTCCAAGCAAGAACTTGTTCTTTCCACCCAGCCTTTAGGCTACAAAAAACATGGGCTGCAACAGATGTGTTGTGTTTGGATATAATGCTACAAGAATAATGCCATTTTCCAAACAAAATTTGCTCAAATGATATGACATTTTTGATGAATGGCCATCAACAAAAATTATGATGCGAAATTCAACCCTTTCCTTAGCCCAAGGACAACAGAAATTTGTTACATAACAATAAAAAGTGTCACAAGTCATCCAACCACTATCTGAACATCCTATTCCCCAGTGTCTGGGAATACTTTCAGATATTTCTGCTGGAATTCTCTTGTACCTTAAGATTACCATTGGGGGAGCAATTAAGCCAGCTACATTTCCATTCATTAGCACAGTGAGGCATTCTTTCTCATTATTATTTACTGTAGTATAAACGGTTTTATCTCCCTTTGGAGCCAAAACCTTACACCCTTTAGGATTAAGGAAAAAGCTGATTCATCAGCATTAAAAATTCTGTTGGGATCTTTTAAAATGTCAGTACTTTTAATTTCATTAAGGTGGTCATATACTTCATGAAACCATCTGGTCAAATGTAATGAAGTGACTGCAGCTCGGCTTTTAGTTAGGTTCTGAGGCACCCTGATACTAATTTCAGGATGTCTTCTGAGAAATCCTTCATACCACTTTCTACCTGGTTTTTCGTTTTTAAATATTTTTTTTTTCAATTCTAAAGCTAGCTTACAAACACTCTGAAGAAAGTTGTCTTTGGAAACGGAAAAGCCTGCTTTAGCCGTTTGTAAGACCCATTGAACTAAAAGTTGTTCTTCACCAGGAGAAAATATTGTATCAGGCCCATTTTTTCTACATTCTGGATACACACCTTTCCATTTGTATAATAAAGTTGTCCTTGTCCTTGTCAAACTTTGTAGAAGCTGTTTTTACTGGCATACCTCCTTTAATATAATCTAAACCTGCAGCCATAGCTGCCTCTAAACATTTAAGTATTTTACTTCCTTATGGAGCCATTTCCTACAAACAAAAACACAACATTTAAGTGTTGACCCTGAAAGAAAAGGTGGACAAAAAAAAAATAGTATATTATTGTCATCATAAAATAATACATTGTTATAAATGAGCTGTCAGCTAATAGTACAATACTTGTTAGCATGCACCAATACCTAACCCCCATGTCAGCTCTTGGTTCCAAACATAGTAGAGCTATATGGAAAAGAAGGGAGAACAGAAAGAATATTAACTATCATTTCCAATATAGAATGTGTTTGTTATACAATGCACCTATAGTTGACATCCCTGCCAAAATGAAAATAATTTAGATTATATTCATATTTCTGTCTAAACAATGATAACTTATCATTAATTAACTAGTAACATGAACTGATAATGTTTATATCACAAGTTGACTTCAATAAAGCTTAAGAAACAACACTTACCTTCTTGTAGTTTCTTCTAAGAATCAAGGATCAAAGATAATACCATTGCACATTCACATTTACTTTTTCAAGAGATTTTGAATTTTCACACTGTTGCCAAACTGACCAGTCTTGTTTCCAAAGAGAAGATAGTAAAAATAAGACCATGCAAAGAGAAATAATGCAACTAAACTATTAGTTTTATTATATTAATAATAAATATAGTGTGTCAAGCTACTGGTGCAGTGTCAGCTACTGGTACACTTACCTTAATTTAAGAAACATAATTAAGTGGTTCGCTCTTAAAACACCATACAGAATAAAACAAGTGTAGTTTCACACTATGATTCTACTTCAAGAGCTATCATTAGATCAAAATCAAATTAACACAACCAAACATAGCTTAGTTTTATCATGCAAAGATGAAGGGGATGTTTTAATTTCTCTGAGAATTTAAATATACTATTAATGTATTTTAAAATTGGGATTTACCAACATTCTTATGTTTAGTCAGAAATGATCCACATACAATAGTATGTGTAAATTTACGATTTTGAGCTGACTGTATCACAGAGTTGTTGGGCATGCGATGCATGCTCTAAAGTGTTAGTATGATAAAGAATAAATTCCCCAGTAACTATTTTATCTCTGAATAATATAATTTTTTTATTTAAAAGCTAGTTCTTAGAATTTATAAACATAATCTGTGATCTTTAAATTTACACATCCAGATGTAGTTGGAAAATGACACCTGTATACAGAGAGGTCAAACATGAGGTTTATGGTAATTTTGAACTCATGTGAGGAAGAATATTGCTGGAAAGTGTTCACATGTTTTAAACAGAAGGGCTGGCGGGGTGATAAACACTGCACACCATTGATAGCGATGGATTTAATATAAATAAATCAAATTCTGGACATTGGAAAGGAAAATCATGTTCTAGCAATAACAATTTATATAAGTATTAAAAGCATTTATTACAACTAAAAATTTACATCAATTCAGATAGTGAAGCTCACCATTTAACCAAAACAGCATCCACTCTTAAAAATTTGAAAGCTATACAGGAATATTTTTTGTACATATGGAAGACATGAGAGGTATTCAAATTAAAAAAAACACCTTTTGATTCATAAATGTACAATATAGAATTAAATTCAACTACCTTGGAACTAAATATTAAGTATGTGAGATACAACTGTCATTATGTGTTTTGTTGACACTTTTAATCAGCAAACGACTTTGGTATTACACATCATTAGCTCAATCATCAGATAATAATTTTCAAATATGTATTTATTAATAGACCTAATTATATTTCAGGAAAACTTGAAAGGGGTAGTTCATAAAACACACATTATCATTATTGATCGAGTGGAAATTTGCTATCATAAGTCCCTGTGAAACTAAACTACAAAATAATTATATACCACTATCAACAACTTTATCTGAAAATGCCAAAATAGACTTTTAGTGCACCAATAAATACAGTTTTTAATAGTTAAAGTATGTTCCTCATTGAATTAATATTGTTACTCACTTCGGTGGCCGCATGGTCTAAGGCGCTACTATCACAGTAGACTACACTGCTGATGACAGGAAGTTCAAGGTTCAAATCTCAGTTGAGTGTACTAAGGATTTTTTTTTCCTTTTCAAAATGGTTTTCCACTTTCTCTTCACTCAAATTTGTGTACACTTCATATAAATATAACCTTCCTAATCCCTAAAAACCCCAAGTGTATAACGCGAATGGGTAGTAATACACTATGCTAACAAATAATAATACCCTAAAAAGAATGTATTAAGTTTGATTGAAATGATTTGTTTATGTGGATGTTGCTTACTTTAGGCCCCTTTTCCATAATCATATTCTAACTAAACATTTAAATGTGATAGTATTGTGTTTTTTATAAGTTATCTTTTATGAATTTAACACAATGTTTGATGTTGCTTTTTAATCATGAAAGATTATTAATAAAGCTCTTTCAAAATTTTAATAAAGATATGGTCCTAAGACACAAATTAATAATATTAAATAGGCATATATTAAAGGCATGGATGTTGGTAGCGGATAGCTCTCTCCTCCTCCTGTCAATACAATAGTCTGCTCAAATGGACACTCTTAGTACCGTAAACGAAAGCTTTTTTTTTATCTCAGAAAATTGAAAGTTGCATCTGGAGCAATTAAATTAATTATATTGTTCATGTTATTCATTTGGTAAAAAAATAATTTTTATTTTCTAAACTAAAGTGAACATGGGTTTTTTCTGCTTCACCACATAATTAAGATCTAGCGATGCCTATGATTAAAGGAGTTATTTATTGGGTTAAATTTATTTTAGTTAAAAAAGTTACATTTCAAAATTTTGGAAGTTAATAATCTTTGCAATATTTAAAAAAATAAATTCTAACTATTCAGTGAACATTTTATTTTTCTCAAAATTTTAAACACACTCAACTTAGCCAATGTTTATTTTTTTTATTATCGCTTATTACTACCTGCTCAGGTTGCACACATTTATATAATTTTAATGAGGTAGGGATGAAGAAGGAAACAATTTAAAGATATCTACCAGCATTTGAGTGGAAGAAGAGTGAGAAGCCATTTAGGAAAAAAACACCCTTACTAGACTCGATTGGGATTCAAACTCTGTTCTCACCTTAAGCAGGCCAATCTAACACGAGTGATGCCTTAAGCCATCAGGCCACTAAGTGGGCTATGCCAATAGTTATCTAAGAAAAAACATAAAGATACATTAACAGCTTCCTAAGAAAGTATCTGAATGTTCTTCCACGAGAGTCCAATCTCTTATATTTCTTTTATATTTCATTTAACATCACATTTTTTATTGTCTCTTAGTACTTCTCTTAAACTAAAATGTGTAACCCTACTTATTACTTTGGACCCACACAGCTACCTTGCCTGCGGCCTAACCCCTACTGCAAGCTATCCTGACAGATCCAGCCAGCCCACTGGAGGGGAGGGTCGCAACATAAGCTAGTTTCCCAATTTCCCACTGTGATTTGTAATAGTATAGCAGTTTTTTAGTAAATTTGACGATTGTTTTAAATGTTATGTACTTGATGTATGTATTATAGTTTATCACCAAATAATTATTCAACAGTCTAGAATCCATTATGGTGTCAGAAAAAAAAATCTTTATAAATATTATTAATGTCATAATGAAGGAGGGTTTAGAACGTGTGTACCAAGTTTGACTGAGATTGGATGAATATTTTTTATAATTCTGAAAAACCATTGATCCAATTAATATTTTGTAGGGATTGATGTTTTATGTTGAAAATATTTTTCATAACATTTTCATAACATATTATAATGATTATAAGGCTACAGAGCAAAAATTATTTTTCCATACAGTTTGGATACAAACAAGGCCTAATTAGTAATGGCCATTTAAAAAACTAATTACTAAAACTTTCTCGAAAAGAAATGGATTATTGGGAAATGATCACCATAATTAAGTTTCACCATAACATGTAGTTTTATTATGTGAAAGAAACTTATATTTGTTTAAAAAATTAATCTTTAAAAGGTATAAATTACTCAATACGTTAATCATAAAATGTTACCACACATTAACAATTTGTGTCAGTTTGTGAAATGTCCTCTCTAATTTGCACAAATTTGGCTAACTCCAATGTTCACATTACAAACAACACTGGGCTGTGTGCCCGCCCATTGGCTTTCTGCTACCAATAATACTAAAGGGTTGAAAAAATTTATAATTAGAAAGAATACTTTAGTGAAAGTTGTGCTTATTTAAAATATAATATATAATATCAAATTACGTGAGAAATAATGGGCACAATAAAATTTTAAATTTTTTCACAAAGCATTAAAATAAATTAAAGCAGGGTTGCCACTATTTTCTGACAACCAAATTCCCTGGGTTTTCCACGTTTTCCAAAAAGAATTACCATTTTTACAGGCAACTTGAATTGACGAAAAGAATAATCAAATTTCATTTTTCATCAATTCATGTAACTTATGTTTAAAACAGGATGATTTAACATCGATAAAGAAATACATCTTCTATCACTTCACAACCCTTGTAAAAGGGGTGATAAAACATGTATGACTCAGCGAGTTTCATTCTTCAGTTTACTTTTTTGTCCATCCAAAGACCTACTATTTTAAAATTTCAGTTAAATATCCCAAATTAACAAATATTCCAGCATGTTAAGTAGATTTTGAAAATTCCCTGTGTTTCCTCCATTTTTTTCAGACGCATAAAATTCCGTGTTTTTCCGGTTCTCCCAGTTTTCCAGGTGTGTGGCAACCCTGTGAATGTAGCTTTTTAAACATAACATTCACAAACATGTCTTAAAATAATAAGTAGCCCCACAAAATTTTATTGCTTATTCAAACAACTTCCTAGCTTGGGACGATTGTAATAAACCGTGGATTTTCTTTACCTACCTAAATAATGTGGCTAGCTAATTGTAACCACCACCATCCAATAAGAGAGACTTCTTAAAATGCACAGTTATAGTTAAGATTAATGAAATATGATCATCATTAGCAATATATCAAAAGTGCAGATCAAATATCAGTCTTAATTATTAGTGAGCCCAAATTAGCAATCCTATGACCCTAAAACAAAAGAGCTGGATGATCTATGGGCAACCATCATAAATAATATAATTCATAGGCCTAGTACATAGCTGCATACATTAACCAAAAGATATTGGTTAGAAGTGTTCTCACTTTGAGCATGTCGTGAAAATATTGTCAATTTTCTTTAATTGAAGAATTTCATCAGAGACTATGTTGTCATTCCATATGAATTCACCTAAAGATGGTTACACAACATTTTTGAAAATTTTAAGATTTTGAACATATGTTCCATATTCAAGCAGCTAAATTTTCCTCTTACTAGTTTTTCCGGTACGGCCAATTTTCTAACATGACCGACGCTAAATTTGACCTATTTTGAGATTCCCAAAAATCTAAATATCTTGAGAGCTTAGATTTAGAAACTTGAGACTGGAATGATTTTTCTGCTATTAAAGTGGACATTTCAAGACATTGTAAATTTTGTCTAAATGCAACCTAAATGGCTGAAATGTAGCTTGGAATTCAGTATAGGTTTGTTTAATCATCCTGTGTCTAAGCCTTTTAAAAACTATTTCTAAAGTCTTAGTCTGTGAAATCTCAAGACTTAGAAACTTCCCTTTCTTATCTAATCAAGTCCTCAATATGGCCACTCACTCAAATTTTCAAATATTCAGGCCTCAATATATTAGGTGGGGGAACCGAAAAAATCTGAAATTAGCTGAAACTATACGATAGCTACTTGCGATAAAAATGTGGTGCTTTAATTGTCAGATTTTATTGCTTTGGAGTTATTAAAAAGTCCCAAAAGTAAGCACAATTATTTACAGAGCATTTACTACTATTTTATAAACTTTCTGTCAATTATCATTATAAAGACTCAAAACCATATTTTATTCTATAATTAAAATGTATTGCGATCAATTTTTTTTTTAAATAGCCTCGGTTTGTGTATGTACATATGCATAAGTGCACCCATTAACACAAACGGTGGTGTACATGTCCAAGCCTACAAACCCAAGTTCCTAAGTAGGAAGATACTGTACAACATGTTATGACAGGTCTGAATTATCAGGCACGTTTCACCTCACATCACTTCCTTCAGTCCCACTCAGTCTCTAGTGGTGAATGGATGTGTTTGGTTTTAAGTGCTGTTCTATTAAAGAAAACAAGGGCTAATGTTGTGTTAGGTTCATACAAATGGAGTTTTCTATTGAAGTATTTATTCAAGTGGACTCAAACAAGCATATTTATGGGAAAGTCAGTAGGAATGTAGCTAATTTTGGTAATTTTAGTGAAGCTGACAAAACTTTATCGGATTTAAAATAAGCAAAGGTCGTGTTAAAATGAAGTTAGAACATTTAAAGAAAAACAAAAACTATCATTTGTTTCAGGGAAATCATTGTAAAAAACAATAAAGTGCTTTAGTAAACAAAACTAAGAAAATAGCAAAGTGGGTGCATTGGAAATTAGGACGTTCGTTTGCAGAAAGCATGGTAGTAGATAATGAAGAGGGAAGTTGTTCAAATACCTTTAAGTAAGTATAGGCCTTAATATTGTAATCGATAAACTTAGGGGAAAACCCCCAAATAACCAGTAATGTAACAAAAGTAACTAAAAATCATCAGATTGCCTAGCTGTTGGTCTAAATCGAAAATATGGCAGGAGTTACAGGTCTTCAAATATTTGGTCAGGATTACAAGAGAACATATACAAAAAAATTGAATTCTACTTGATTAGACAACAAGTAAAAGTAGTAAAAAGTTGGGTAAAGCTGTAATATTAGCTGTAGAGTTATTTTACCAAAATGATGATAGCAGAAGGCTAAGTCAGGTAAAAAAGATTGGTTCTCAGTCAAATTTAACGGTATCAAAGAAACAGGCAAATCGCTTTTGTATCTATGACACTTAAAAGAAACATATATTCATTTTAAGAGCAACTACCCAGACTTAAAAGTAGGGTTGTGTTAATTTAGTGCAGTAAGACCAAAATGGTGTGTTTTAGCTGGTTTCTCAGGTACGGTACCCCCTTAATTTGTGTCTGTATTCACCACCAGAATGTTAAACTGATGTTGGAGGGGGGAAATTTGAATGTTGATTATAAGGATTTACTAGAATTAATGACTTGTAACATAGGTCAGTATGACTACATGAGAGTTGTGTCCCTGCTGGCCTAAAGTACAAATTATATCTGATTACCTAAAAGGAAATGGAAGAGATGTCAGAAGAAAACTGATTAAAACTGTAGGTAAGCATAGAGCATGCCAACCTATTAACTGTTGTTCAAACTTCCATGAGTTTATTGAACGCCTCACTAAGAAGTTGGCGGAAGTAAAAAAAAAACATCACTTTGTTTACAGTCACAGTTATCAAAACCTTACAGAAAATGAGTGTATAGTTCTAACATATTTTTCTGAAAACTAGTTTTGTGATTGAGGATGAAATTCAAAGTTTCCATTGGGTAAACACAAAGACCACTTCATCCTTTTGTTTATTACTTAAAATAAGAAAATTCACAGCTTTGAAGCTTACCACACTTCCAGTAAATGATATCAATTTTATGGGTGGGCCGCAATTTACATTTATATATTTTGGAACTTGTTAATCATTCCACAGCAATAAAACCTGACAAGTCTAGCTCCAAATTTTTACCACAAGTAGCTATCATACAATACTTAATCCCCTACTAGTTTCAATTTTTTTTTTTGTTCCCCCACCTGATATATTGAGGCCTGAATAGTTGAAGGAGAGCCCATGTTTAGGATTTAATAAAATAAGAGGAATAAGTTTCTAAGTCTTGAGATTGTACAAAAAACTTTGGAGATGGGTTAAAAATGGTGAAAATTTTAAAATCTACATTCATTCCCTTTAAAAATCTTAAAAACAGAATTTTTAAACAAACCACATGCTGAATGTCAACCATTTAGGCTGCATGTAGAAAAAATTTACAATGACATGAAATGTAGTCCACTTTTAACAGGGGGAAAAAAAACTTATCCAAAGTTTCTAAATCTTTTGGTTCCCAAAGATATTTAATTTTTTGTGAAATTCAAAATACCCCATACTTAGCACCAGCCATATTGTAAAAATGGCCGTACCTGTTAAACAAGTTAGAGACTTTTTAAAAAAAAATCTGTTTTTATTACTAGTGGGAACCTAGATACCGTATGTAAAATCTATTTTAAAAAAAAGGCAAAATTGGTCATGCAACCAAATTTTTTTATGGGTGATTTCATAGAATGACCTTAATAGGTAGGCCTACATTGAGAGATGGTAGAGTAAAAAAGAAAGCAATCTAATTCTTTTAGCAATGACAGAGCAATTTTTTGGAGTTTTACATGAATTCAGTTTTAAATGTCTGCTAGTAAGAAATAAAGCTTTAAGGCTAACTATCAAACTAATAAGAGAGCTACCATGCCAATACAACTTGGAGCTCTTTTATGAAAATATGACTAGGTTAGGTTCATATTTATGCCATTTTTTTAAAAATAAATATTGGAATTTGGAAAATATTTTCACCCTGGAATACCTCAAATCTTGAATGATATAATATGAGGAATTGAGATTCAAATATTTTTAAAAAGGCGTATTTGAAAATTTTTGAATCAAAATTGGTTTTAGATCTATCATAGAACATATTGGTGGGGTTCAGAGCTAACACAATCATAAAATAAACTTAACCACATACAATTAATTTAACATGTAGGCCTAGCTTTTTTTTTTAGCACCACGTCTTACTTTCCGTTCAGTCTATTCGCTTATGAACTAATTAAACCAATAGTTTTAGGGATTAAGAAGATTAATATTTATAGGTGTACCACCACTTTCTTGGAGAGTGAAAAGCCATTTTAGAAAAACCACCCTCAGACTACCTTAGATCATGCGGCCACCGAAGGAGTATTAGGCCTAAGTGAATGTAGGCTATCAATGTTGTATAATAAATGGCTTTAAAAAAATATAAAGTGTCTTAGGCCTCTTAACATTTAGCCAGGTCCTACTTTTTCTATTTTCTATTAACTTATTACATTATATTTCTATTTCCTTTTAGGCCCTAAGTTTATAATTTTTTCCAAGATTTGTATTTGAATTTGAGATTCTAATTTATAAAATAGTGGACTTGACCAAATTCTAATAAGTTATTTACACTTATTGTAAGACACTTAAAAAGGCTTTAACAGTAGTCTTGTAGTATTTGACAAACCTGACATCAATGATGCATGACAAAATTTAATTAAAGCTTATTTAGAATACAGTTATAGTTCATATAAAATACTTGAAAGTGAGGATTTGATAATTGGTTTGTATACAGGCTAAAAAAATAATATGAAACCAGCCTATGTATAGCAATGGAAGACCAAGAACATCTTAATTGGTATGTCCCTCTTGTAAATTATAATATTAGGGCTATTGTTTCTTGTGATCACACTAACTTATTTGGCAACTAAAATATATAGGATAACTATATCTTGGGAATACCACCAAGGGTTGGATGACCCCAAATTGCAACTTAGTTTGTGTATAATTAAATTAGCCTATAATGGATAGGCCCACTTTACTTTTTTTTTTAATATTGAAAAAGCTCACAATTAAATCTAATGGTACCTTTTAGAATAGCAGATTTTAGCGGAATTTTTAGAACGGTGTAAAGAATGAACAGTTTTTCTGAGTTGCTGCATCTCTAAACGCAAAGCTTCTATTTGTGGCACGATGGCATTAACCAATCGCTCCTCAGTCAATATGGCAAGTCGAACATTCATGGCATGAGAGTCATACCGATTCATGTCCAGAATAGAGTTAAGTTCTGAAGCATCAAGTTTATTTCCTAACAAATTAGCTTCAACTTGGGTTCCAACAGACCTAACCAGGCCCACTAAATTAGCTTCAGCTTGGGTTCCAAGAGTCTTGACCTGACCCACCAAATCACTGTATGTCTCTTGAAACCCTTGATGTGGAGGGGTATCAACTGAATCAATACTCAAAGAGAAATCATTTTCATGTGGAGTGGAAGTGATTACTTTCAAACCTTCCTTTTGAGAGGCGATGTTTTTTGATGCATTACTTTGTGGACTTGACAAAATAGGCTCCATTGACTGAATGTTGGGACTATTTGAGAATGTAAACTTTGACAAGGAATGACCAGTTTTGGTCTTGGAATATGATAGTTTCCTATCAATACTTGAGTTGCTAAGCACGGCAGAATCATTCAACTGCTGGGAAGGTCCTTTACGAGAAACTTTGGCTATAACTTTCTCCTGGAAGTTATCAATCTTATTCAAATTCTTAAAACTTACAGTTTTGGGCGATTTTAATCCTCCTGAATGGTGAGAATTAAAGGGTGACTCTTGGGCACTATCACCGGAATGATTGTTTTTTTCAGTGTTTAAATTTACTGATGAAAGGTTTATTAAATTTTCCTTAGAAACAATAGGAAAATCAATGAAGCTGCCATCTCCTTCACTGGCTTTTAAAATGCTTGGGGATGTCTCTTTCTTTTGACCAGTATGATCTGCAATAGACGTTCCTCCGTCTATGTTAAAAAATAACTCTTGATCTAAATTTAATTTACTGATATTAAGTGAGACATCACTATGATTAATTAAAAATGAACTTCCTCCTGTACTGTTTCCACTCTTTTCATGGCTAGAAGATGGAGAATGCGAGACAAAATTAGAATCCCGACTCTTCCTACGCACCACAATGGATCCCCGTAGAACGGGCGAAGCTTTATCGGTTCGCTGGTACAACAATTTTTCTTCACAACAATTTAGCCATGATGATGTGTCTTCCAGCTTTTGCGTAGGCTGGTACACAACTTTGTTCACCCTTCCAACATGATCAATTCTTTTGATGGGTTTTTTGAAGGCTCGAAAATCATAGATAAAAATTGAACTTTGAAAACAGCCTACGGCGACCTTTTGGCCATCGTTTGATATATTGACACTGCGACAAGGAAATTCTACAACAGTGCTGATAGCAGGCTTTGTTATAGAAAAATCAAATAAATTAATAACTTTATCGTATCCTGCTGTTACTGCAAACACTTCATTAACATGTGAAAATGAAAGGTCTACACATGGTGCAGTGTGTGAGTTTGGGCTACTATAAACTTCTTTATTGCTAAGTATATCCCAAAAATAAACACCACCTTCAAGTGTGGTGCCACCCAAAAGCATTCTCTTCTTAGCATGAAAACGAACACAACAAAGTTGTGCCTCTGGAGGTTGATGTCTTTGCACTACGCAGTCCTGTAGGCAATTAAAACAGCAATGCTCCCATCATCATTAAGTACAGCACCATAACTGTCTGCTGTGTTGAAATCCAATGCAACAACATATGAACTTAGCTCTTTGAATTTATTTTTCTCACATCTTTTCTTACAATCCCATATAACCACCTCTCCTGTGTTTGTACCAACAGCGATGCATCTGGGAGAGGATTTCATGAAACATGCAGTTGTAGAATTTGGCACAGAAACATTGTGTACGAGCTTCAAACCACTATTTGATAGATGAAGAACATCAACTTTTCCTTTCATAGTGGTCGTTACAAGTTGCTTTACCATCCACACTCCACGACACGTTTGAATAAACTGGCTTTACATCACAAACAAAAGTGCCATATTCATAAGTCTTTTCATAAGATAAAATTGAATGTAGTTGCAAATTGGTACCACATGAAGCAAGCATTTTGTTCAGATAGGAAAGTGTTACACTATTGATTGTTATATTTTCTAGAAAAAAGTTTGTTTTGGAAATATCAACCAAATTACGAACGTTTGTCTTAAGAGTGACCAAACACTGATATATTTAAACATACATTAGCCTAGGACTATTGGTTTAGAAAATATAATTGTATTTAAATAAATAAACACGTTTTTAAGAATATAAATTATTAATTCTGTTCCGATTAAAAGCCAAGTCATTAATACAATTATTGCTTTAAAAAAGTAATAAACTACAGTTTGAAACTTTTGAAGTGATTAAAAATAGTTAGATATTGTGTACCAACATTGCACTTGTTAAAATACCGTGAACTTAGTCAAGACATGATTTTTCACGGCTAATTAAAAAAAAAAATTAAATGAAAGCATATGCCATAAAATTTATGTTTTTAGTTTTACCATTATTTTTATCTTATTTTATGAAACTTACATTATTTTCCCTAATAATATAATTATATTGCTTCATTTACTAAAATAGAAACACATACCATGACGAAATTTAACACTCCCGCGAAAATGCTTGGTGATGATAATTACTATTATATTAGAAATTGTTCACGCAAAATAATAATTTGATTTTTTTATAGAAAAAATTTTTTTTTTCATGGTAAAGAATTTGAGTTTAATTTTGATGGAAATCAGATTAGTTTGGAAAATTATTTGGTGATGGACTGGCCAAACTGTAAAAAAAAAAAGGTGTAAATAGTTAACTTAAAAGTTAGAACGTCACTTATAATTTTATTGTTATTAGATTGATTAAAATAGTATTTAGACTATGTCATATTAAGCGGACAAGTATGCATTTTAGATGTTATATTTTCTAAGAGACATACGTATTAGATAAACACTTTAATTTCCAAATATACCTCAAAATTAACTTGACACAAGAGGGTCTTCCAAACCAAAGGAGAACATTATTTTGGTATGAAAGATAATTTGTGAATTAGGTTGATTTTTTCACCAAGTTGTAATGGCCTGCTTTTTAAATAACAGAAAAACTACTTCCATATCCATTCCGAATGTAGAGAAGAATGACAATGTGTTTGTATATGAAATTATGGTGCAGATAGCAGATATCAAATGGACAGTTAAGCACAGATACAATGATTTTGTAGAATTACATGATAAAGTTGTCTCAGATCATGGGGTTGACAAGGATATTTTACCTCCTAAGAAAGTTTTAGGAAATAAGGAACCCGCTTTTCTGGAAAAGAGACGAGCAGCTTTAGAAATATATTTGCAAAACATTGTGAACTTTTTGCAAAGAGCTATGCCAAGAGATTTAGCAACATTTTTGGATTTTCATCGGTATGATATTTTATATTTGCTTCAAGACTGGGCACTTCATTTCTTTACAAAAGGGGATTCTCTTTTACAAATGTCAAGACACTTCACTTTTTCTCCTCTCATGGTAAATATGAATTGACTAATTTAGTAGAAAATATACAGTTTAGATCAAATGTAGGCCTAGTGTTCAAGTGTTACATTTGGGAACTGTAGGCCCTATATAAAATATCACGCATTTGAGATTTTTTTTTCTAACTAAATATTTATATTATACATTAGGACCTAGCCTATATTTTACTTCAGTGAATAAAGATGGCACATCGAGTAGGGGGAAAAAATGCAACTCACCTAAGTTGCAGGATACCTGTAGGCCATGCATCTCACTCACAAACATGTGATACACCTCAAATTATATTCCAAAGAATATAATAGTTTTTTTTAGAAACATTCAAAAATTATATATATTGACCATATTTTACCTTTTTAGTATGGTGGTAAACCCATCTCTTGCATATGAGACACAATTGCATCTTTTTGTGTTAAAAAATACTTTGAACTCCAACTAAGCTACCTAGGCTAATGAGTTTACACGTAAACTTGTGAAAATTTTCATCCCAATTAAGCCTATTACCTATTCCAAATTCTCACTTCTGCCACATGGACACAAGTTTAAAAGTTAGATGCCATCACAAATATAAAAAGCCCAAATTAATGTTAAAATATGGTAAGGTGACCAAGTTTTTTACAATGAAAAGGAGGACGAAAAAATTTAAGAAAAAAGTACAAAGTAAATAAATTAAGCATTTTATTAATTCAAACAAAAATACACTAATTATGCTTACATGTCTTTTAATTATTTAATTAAACGAGTATTTTTCCATTGAATGAATATTTTTTGTCAATATATCATTTTCTAACAATATATTGGAAATTTCGGAGCAAGAAATATCCTTCATATTGAATTTTACGGTAAGTGCTGCAGCTAGAGTTATCAATATTCAATCTTGATTTCTCACTTGTCCAAAAATCATTACCAATTGAAAAAACTCTTTCAACTGCTGCATTAGTTCTCTGAATACAGAGATTAACAGATTAGTTTTAAAATATCGAAAAGGAGGACACTTTTTGAGTAAGGACAGAATCTACCAAAGGAGGACTGTCCTCCCTAAGGAGGACGATTGGTCACCTTAAATACGGTGATTATTATGATACAAACCTTCCATAGTTGACAGGGTTGAGGCAACACATTGTAACCCTGATGGATTTAGATGGGATGTATTCACTATTTAAATCAGGGATGTGGAGTCTGAAGCAATTTTTGGAGGAGTCTGAGTTGGTAAAAATGACTCCAGCTTCAAGATAAAAACTTAATAGCATTATAACAGTACTCTTATTATATATTTAAATATGCTTATACATTCACAATTTCAAAGAAGCTTTCCATTGTTGGTTTTTAAGAGCAATAAAATACATTGAAATTAAAACTCTATTTAAAGGAAAAATTTTAATAAGGTTAACATAACAGTTTTAAGTTACTAGCAACAATGATAATCAACCATATAGAGAAAAACAATTTACAATTGTTTGCCTTCTAATTGTCCAAAGCACAATATTTTTCGATTAGGCTTACTTGTAACACTTTATCCTAATTTCAAAAATATGTTATAAAGAGAAACATTCGATATTACACAGCAATATATATCTTACAATATCACAATTTGACAAAATTTAAATTTCACAAACAATTGATTTTCTGTGCTTATTCAATCTATCAGCAGACAATGACTTTTTAAAACATTAGCGGTTTGATCCTCATTGGGACAAGATTTAATTTTATTTTTTCTGAAACAATGTTACTGATCAAATGAAACCATATGTCAACGTGCTTACTCCTCCTATTAAACTGTATATTTTCAATAAATTTTATGGCACATTGATTGTTAACATGCAAGTTTATATCCATATTTTTGTTTGTTAGCCTAGGTCTTTGATAAGGGATTTTAAGTTTAAAGAACTTTGCAAAACTCGGCTGCAGCAGTGAAGTCAGCCTCATTGCTACTCAAAGCCACTATAGGTTGTTTATGAGAACACAAAGGGCCTTTTGAAGCAAACTTTTCCCCCGCTTTCATATCCTTTGGGAGGCTTCAGATATAGGTACTTTAATCAATATCATCATACAAGAAGGCTGTTTTAACATCAAATGTTTAATTTCGAAGTTCTTCAGGGTGGCTACAAAACATATTTTAAAAAATTCCCTGACTTTTCCAGGTTTTCCAGGCAACATTTTTCAAATTTCCCTGACTACTTTTTTCCTGTTTTAATGGTGGATGATGACTTTTGTTTTATTTATTATTGATCACATAATGAAAAAAGTTTGTATCTACTAAACATAAACAGTTTTATCAGTTATTTTAAAAATTAAAATGTTATTTTATTTAGGTATTATTAACTTTTGTTTTAGTGTTAAGTTAGGAAATTAATGGGATTTTTAGACATATTTTTTAATTCCCTGACTTTTCCTTATTTTTAGTTAAATTCCCTGACATTTCCCTGTATTCCCTGTCATCCAAAAATTCCCTGACTTTTCCAGGTTTTCCCTGTTTTCCCTGTCTGTAGCCACCATGTTCTTGCTACAGGACTGAATGTTTCCTGATATTCAAGTCCATACTCATGCTAGAATCCTCTTATAACGAGCCTTGCCTTATGCCTTCAATATTTAGGCCTATTTTTTTTCTACTCTGAAGACCCATATGCTAGCCAAGATTTTTCAATCACGAGTTACAGATTTATTTACACACCTCCACGTTTTATCTTTGTTCATCTTGATTCTTTCTCCTCATCTATTGACATCTTCCATTTTTGCCCATCTGGCCCTCTCAAAGCTCAGAATTAGGTCTACATATTCATAATGTTGTGGTTTTCTTCTGATCCTTCTTTGATTTTTAGAATTTTCTTCCATGTTGTTTGCACTGGCACTTTCCTCTCTTTTTTTTTTATCCCTGTTATCTCCTAAGACATAATCATAAAACTTCTATGGTAGTCTTCGGATCCTGCTTTTTCTGTCTTCAACATTAATTTCTTCTGTATTGTATGTTGTCATTTTCTACTTCTTCATGAATTCTGCTTTTCTCTTCATTTGTGTTTTTATCTTCGATAATATGATCTTTTTCAGAATCATCTCCTTCAGTATCATAGTTAAAATTTTGTTTAATATTCTTCTCCAGTGTTTCAGGGTCTGTATTCTCAAATATGACGAGAGACTATAACTTTATGCCAAACTGGATCCCATAGATGATAGCCATTTGGGGCATAGCTGACAAAAACATACTTCTCTGAACGGCTAAGTTATCCAGTTTTTTAAGATATCCAAGTTTTTTTTTTTTTTTTGCATTTTGCAAACCTGCCACATTTGATTTATATCTAGTCCATTTTTCTACTAATGTCGAGTCAATATACTATCTCTCAGGCTTCTTTTCATTAAATAAACAGAAGTCTGGACAGCTTCTTTTCATTAAATAAACAGAAGTCTGGACAGCTTCTTTTCATTAAATAAACAGAAGTCTGGACAGCTTCTTTTCATTAAATAAACAGAAGTCTGGACAGCTTCTTTTCATTAAATAAACAGAAGTCTGGACAGCTTCTTTTCATTAAATAAACAGAAGTCTGGACAGCTTCTTTTCATTAAATAAACAGAAGTCTGGACAGCTTCTTTTCATTAAATAAACAGAAGTCTGGACAGCTTCTTTTCATTAAATAAACAGAAGTCTGGACAGCTTCTTTTCATTAAATAAACAGAAGTCTGGACGGCTTCTTTTCATTAAATAAACAGAAGTCTGGACGGCTTCTACCCAAAGCTCTTTACTTACTCCAGAATCTAAGATTAAAGCTCTTTCTTTCTCCATAAGGCTTCGGCTGAGTCTTTCACTTTCCCTGTTAAGTTGTGGGCTGAAGCTAATGATGTAGTCCATACAAAACCTTTATGCTTACATCATGCTTGCAAATCATTGGATTTGTACTCCCCAATATTATCTCATATTTTTTATGAACACTTTTAGGTTCATTAATGCTGAAACTTAATCCTTCAAGATATGCTTCACCTCACTCAAACTTTTTAACTGGTGAACCATACAAAAGTGTGTATAATCGTTAAGGAACCTAAGAGTATATGCCTTCCCGTCCCAAGTTTTAGGTTTGATTGAGCCACACAGATCACTGTAGGGGTCTCGTGACTCTCTTGTCAGTCAGTTTTAAAGGGAAACTTGGTCTGTCTTGCCTCCAGACAAATTTCACAAAGAGAATTTAGTTTATTTATCTCAGTGGCCTCAATATTACCTCCATATAGGCAAACTGATAACACAAGTTCTTTTAGGTTTTTAAATCCCAAGGCTTACGATGCAACTCGAATGGCTAGTCCTTTTCACTTGCTGCTAAACCTGCTAAGGTTCTTGCTGATTAAGGTGTATTTGGGATAGGCCATTTCTTTGTTTATTATCTTCCAGAACTCTCACTTTATCATTGGAAATATTAACCTTATTCTTGGGGAAAAGCACTTCACCATCATTTTCAGTAACAGCATTCATGTCAATTAAATTTTTACTCATTTTGGGCACATACAAGATTTCATTTAACACACAATTTTGACTTATTGATCTTTTTTTTTGCAAATAATATTTTACTTTTCTTCCTTATCATATCTGATAGGAGGGAAATGTCATTTGTCATGTGAGATGACAAACCTTAGTCAATAACAAAACCTTCATTGCGCACATAATCACCGAAAGTTAGTTCTTAATTCTAAAAAAAAACGTCTTTTACAAGGTGGTTTTCATTTTTCAAATATTACACTTAGCTTACTTTTTGCTTTGTCTTTATGTCATCATGAGTTCTAGCTAGATGATGCAGGCTATTACACTTGAAGTCTTACAGTAAAAGAATTAACTTTTACAATCAAAGCATTTTCTTTCTGCTGATCTGGAAGCAACAGCCCTTTCAGGCAACTAATTTACCTTTAACTTGTTTTCTTCAGATGTTAAACAAACGTGAGCTGTAAGGTTAGTCACTGTATGTTCCGCAAAAGTTGTTGACTCCTAAGCTATGACTATGTTGATCTGGCAGCATAGGGAGAGTTTTAGATATCATAACCATTTTCATTCACAGACTTCTATCTAAAAGCTAAATTCTCCAAGTTACTGATATGAAGAGAAATGTCAATTTGTCATTGAATCTATCATTTCTAAATTAATTAAAATTAATTGTATTGTGATCTCTATACAATGATTTGCAACCTGTGTGTTGATATTAATTGGAATCTCACTTTAAAACTATAATCTTGTTTGTACACTTGGCAGCATAACAGCCCTCCCGAGTCGCAGATGGCTGTGGTATCTGATAGCTTGCAATAAATTTGTTCGCTCATATGTAGCTGATGATTGCACAGGTCCAGCACAGATTCGGCCTTAATCTATGAGTGGAAGAATGACCCTGAGTACGAGACGAATCCTTGATAGTTCACTGTTGTAGCATTGGCACGGTAAGCCAAAAGTCCCGGGTTCAATCCTTGTTTTCAGGTTTCATTTTTCAACTAATTCAACTTAATTAAAAGAGGAATTGCTAATAAAATGGATAACTTCTATTTGATGTAAAATGTTTTTAATGTAGGCTATATCATTATTTGTTTTCTAGCTTCATGCTGTAAGTGAAAGATTGAAGCAGCCTTGTCCACCTCTTGAAATTCTTGATAAAAGACTTGACTTCAGCCATGTATTGGATTTCTGCTGTCAACTGACTTCAATCACCATCAGAGGAAGCAACGTCCCAGTTGGTACAAGTAACATTGTTCCTAACACACTACCTTTGGAATTGTCAGTATTCAAAACCATTGAGAAACTACACCTTGTGGATATGTTAGTTTCCAAAATTTATAATGTTGGTGTAATGCGCGATACAGTTGTGTCGCTGAACGTTAATAAAGTTGGCCTTGAAAAGTTGGCTCATGTTCTCCTCTGTGATGTGTTGCACAAGGATGTGCTCTACTCGGGAGAGATGCACAACTGGAAGAAAGTTGTGGAGGCAGATTTCAGTGACAATAACTTGGAAGAAATTGATGAAGCGGTCAGACTTTTGCCAAACATTGAATGCCTTGTGTTAAATAACAACAAGATAAGTGCCTTAAATAATTTGACTTCTCTTCCTCACCTAATACGGCTTAGTCTCTCTTCAAACCGTATCGTAGAAGCAGAAGATCTTCATACCAAGGTGGGTCAGATAGTTCATATTGATCTTTCTCAAAACAATATTTCATCACTAAGAGGATTTTCTAAACTGTATTCATTAGAAAGTCTTGATTTAACCTCAAACCAAGTATTGGACACCCCAGAAATAACACATTTATGCACTTTGCCGTGTCTTGAAAATCTGATCTTAATGGGGAACCCTGTTGCTATTATTGTGGACTATAGAGTAAAGGTTTTGGAGCACTTTGGTAACCGAGCTGGTGAAATTTGTTTAGACAATGAAAAACCTTCTCAGAAGGAACTAGATACGGTAGCAGTTCTTCAGGCAATCAGAATTGTCAAAGAAGGACGAACACCAACCTTTGGGCCAGATTCACCACTGTTTCCTCATAATTCATAGCAGGCTCGGAACCAAATAAATTTCGAAATTCTGTAAAACCTGAAGAACAAAAGTTTTTATAAATTTTGTTCACTTTATAAAATCAAGTTTCCAATTTACTGAGTGTCACCGAATAAAGCTCATCGCCATCTTTTTGAATAATTTAATAAATCTCCTTTATCTGATGTCTTAAGTTCTTTGTGGTTTCACGTTTTAAACAAGTAGGCCTAAGTTATGCTAGATAAAACTGAAAAATCAATTAAAGAAGAATATATTTGCTTCAGCTTTATTAAATATTGTAAATGGATTACTAAAAATATTGAAACGTAAGCCAAATTAAAATTTCAGTTCCATTCTCAAGATCAGTCTTGAATGAATTCTTAGAATTACAGTGTTCTCCCCAAGACCTATCAAATGGATGCAACACTCGGATGATTTTACCGACTGCACATTATTTGATACACAACTTATGCGTTAGTATATATAAAATTGTATTGCGAAGTATCACCTTTCCTCCACTTGACTACTTTATAAAGCCACACAGCTGGCAAAATTTTCTGGGGATAGCACTTTTATATTTGTGTGTTTTTATTATTGCAACAATTTGTTTACAAATTAATCATACTCATATTTCTCTTTGGTTAAAAAACGCGAAACAAAACAAATGACACCACTCTTTGGAGAACTTTCTATTTTTGGAATCAACCTTCTTTCCCTATCCACTTTCAATTGAACTTGTCTCTTTTCAGATTAAAATGGTTTTTTTATTCACCCCTCACACCTCACATGGACTTTGCTTATGCAATGTACAATTTCAGAAATATAAACTAGTGTATCTATAACTAGGCATTAGGCCTATATTATTTGGCCATGTCTTTATTCACCGAGTCTGTAAAAAGCATATTACAGTCCTGGTTTATGACCCCTGCATTAAAGTATAGGATACAACTGTGGTGTGTTTTCAATTCAAATAGTTTGTAAGCATACATTTTGCAGACTTTTTTTTTACTTAAATGTTTCCTAAATATCAATAATGTACATGACATTAGATTTGCTTCATCTATTAAATTTGTGATGGTTAAATTTGACTACAATTTAAAATAATTACAGAGTGATCCATTCACCAGAGGCCCTAGAGTTTTGTTATCGATAACATAAACTATGAGCTGGTTTGCATAAGATTTGGTTGAAACATAACTTATTCCTTGACGTAATAGTGTCAACCCCACATAAATTGAGGGTATAGACCAGGAAGTAAAGTGCAACTGTGTATGTTAGTAAGTATTCATGTTGTCATGAGGTAGTAAATATGTATACGAGTGTAGTGTGTTTGTTTCTTGTTCCTACATACATATATATATATTAGCATCGCGTCTTACTACCTGTTTAGGTTATACTCATATGCACTAATTATGTTAATGAATTAGGGATTAGAAAGGTTCAATTTAGAGAAAGTGTACCTGCATTTGTATAGAGGGATAGTGAAAAACCTTTTTGGGAAAAAACTCAGTACACCCAACCGGGATTCGAACCCCGATCTCCCTGTCAACGGCAGTTTAGTCTAACATGAAAGTGATGCCTTAGACCATGCTACCACAGAATCAGGCTATACTGATATTGGAGTCATTCAAGGTGTGTTGGTACAAGAAATGCTGTGAATCAGTACTATGGGATGTATTGAAAGATGAATAATGACATGATGTGAGACGTTAGGTAGCAGCTGGTGAATTCACCATCAACGTCATAATGTAGACTTTCAAAAAGATATTTGGGTTTTATTATACTGTTTAAAAATAATGTACCTGACATAGTTCTATATTATTATTCTCTATTTTAATTTTACAAAATACTTATTTTAATAGGCTACTTAGATCCTGATGCTTAAGGTGACCATTTTCTCATAACACAAATATGTGACACTCTTTTTCAAAGGCTGGCTACTTGGCCTGCTCCAGTTATTATTATTATTGAATTATTGTGCTTACTATTACTAATTTATTACTATTACTACCACTTGTTAGTTAATCGAAATCTTAAAGCAGACTGACTGAACATTACCTGAAAAGCAGTAAGCAATAATTAGATAAGAATTCGGGGATTCCCAATGGCCAATGGCTAAATTCCAAACTCAAGGCTGTCCACGTAAAATTATAATTGAAAATATCAGATAATTGAAAATATAAGATTGTAAAATACCAAAGTTTCAATAATTCACACCATATAATTTCTAAAATATAGGACATTTACTGGACACATGGTAAAACACGGTTTTTTCGGACCTGTAAAAAAATGGGATGAGACTTTCAAATACGGGATGGATGGTCACCTTACTCATGCTATACAGAAGGAGACTTTGCATCTTGCAAAGATTGTATTTTGGTGCACCGCACCATTCATAGAACCCTTATCATTTAGTGAATTTTGTTTGACTAAATATTGATCACAGGCATATTTTTTCGTTGACTTTGTAAAGCAAAGTAAATATAAAGAGCTGACACATGGCTTTTAGTTGAATGTAATAATATGACATACATCAAATGCAAGTATGAAAGAAATTAAATAATTTATCTAAATACGAGGTACTCTCCAAAAATCTATGGCTGCTGGGTCATAACTATACTACATTTTTGCCTGTGTGATCTACCGTATTGCCTATTGAGTTCAGATAGTTGAGCCGGAAGTATTAACAAACTTGTTTCATGATAAAAAAAAACCTTAAAAATGTATGCAGGTAATTCTTGAGAATGTTGGCAGAGACGAAAACATGGAAAACTGGTGTGACAGACAATTAAACTGAAAGTGAAGAAAGCAAAGACAAAAGTAAGAATAACTTAACAAAAACAAATACGGTGCTATAGATTTAAAGGAGATCCCATAACATATATATATTTTTAATATAATTTTAAAGAGGTAGTAAAAACAACATTTTAGGGCGGAAGTAGGTCTTTAATTATTTCTAAAAGATGATCTGACGTTTCTTAAATACTTTTATAGTCGTTAAAGTTGATGTACTTACCAGTATTGGTGACAACACGACCTAAGACGCTAGACTTGCATTGAACTTGATCCTTGTTGACAGAAAAGTTAAAACTCAAATCCTACATTGGTGGTACATTGGATGGTATAATTTTCCTATTGTGATTTCACCATCCTCTCTCCAAGCCCATCTGGCTGCACTTCCTCCAAACTACCCTCCTCATCTCTAATCCCTTTGGTTAACCTTTAATAATAGTAATAATAATAATTATTATTATATTGATATTAAACTTACTACTAATAAAGAAACAGTTAATGTGATTTAAATGCATAACTGCTTAGTGTTTTGCTTAAAAAAATAATTAATATTCTGCCATAATTGAAGAGTACCTTTTTTTTTTGTGCTAAGTGATATGCAATAAAGATGTACCTCTAATAATATTGAAAAATTGAAGTATAGGCTTAGTAATAGCTGATAAAACCAGTACTCTCTGACATACCACACAATACAGTTGGAATTTAATTTGTCATGTACATACCAAGAATGGTTCAACCAAACTTTTTTTTTTTTTCCTTTTTATAAGATTAACATTTATCATATAAACTATTCCTAGAAAGTCAAATATAGACTGATCTGATTTAAGTTGACATAAATAGGCCTATTGGGAAACTTTGTCCCAATAAGGTGTGATTGAAGTAAAATTTATCCACAAATCACAGAAGCACATTGTGTATAAAGATCAGTGGTGAATTACTCATTTGGAAGCCCCCAAGCGCAACCAGATTAGAGTCCCCCCCCCCCCCTCTTATTTAATAGAAAACTATTTTAAAGATTTTAAAACAAAATTTGTGAATTGAAAAATACATTATTTATTATTTTTCAAATAAACAAAAACATATACATATAAAAAAATCACATACTCCTGTAGTCTTGGAAACAAAATCACATTATGTATCTGATTATTATTAGTAAAAATTTTTCCTCTTGTCCGTATTTAATAAAATGAATAATTTCATTTAACATCAACATCTTTTTAATTTTCCTTTGAAACAGGACCAATGTTAAACACACCTGACTTAACTTTCGTTTTTGGTAATGCGCTGAATAATTTCCGCCCTTACTTTGTACAGAGTGATTTAGTTGCAAGCAATTGCTGTTTAGAATGTATGTCGCTTCACGCTGATTGTGGATACATAGGAGAGTGCACTGGGTGATTCAAGACTAGGAGGGCCTTGTGCTGTTGGAGTGTCCTCTATATTTGTGAAACAATATTGAAATAAAAACCACATCATAATGGTTTTGGAAGAACTCTTCTCACTCCCAATATGAATACGAAATCCATATGTTTTCACACAGTTTTTAGACTCTTTGTTTGGCCCACCTAGTCACAACAATGTTTTTATTATGTTATATTTTGTATCATTTAACAAAACATTAAAAAGGAAAATAAAAAAATGGTTTTTTGGAGGCCCCAAGCACGTGCTTCTTGTTCCTCTGCGGTGATCCGCTACTGGAAAGATGATTGTAGCAAGTCTATCTTAGAACTAAACACAATACCATTTCCACTAATTTGTCCAAATTACTGTCCTGGCAAAACATGTTTTTCTATAATCATATGTTTAGATACTGTTATTTAAATTTTAATAAACAATAAATTATTTGTTTATAGTGAAAACTATCCGCGCCTAACTAAACCTAATCTTCTATATGTAAATAAATTAAAAGTTTGATTAAGTTGGATTAGAATGTTTATTGAAATAGTGTTGAAAATTAGAACTTAAAACAGCATGTTTGTTGATATGTTTATGTTAGTGCAAAATATTTGAGGAAAAACCTGTTTTTGGAAGGTTAGGTTTTGTTAGTATAGTATGATAAACATGTTAACTATTAAATACTAAAATATATTTGGTGCCAGGATGAAACAATTATATTCCTTTAAATATTTACATTCTTGTGTGATCTAGGTGATTTTGATCATACAAAATTTACAAACATTCTCAATATTGCTACCATTGTAATCAACCAATTCTGGTTGTGTTTATTAATGAAAAAAAATTCCTTATTATAATATGGCGAATAAAAAGTGTCTACAATTGCACCTCAAATATTGCATGAAGCTGTCCAAAAAATCACCCTTTAATCAAAGTTTATGTGAGAAATGTGAGACTTGCAGGACTTTTTGATAGGTTCGAAAGTGCTTGCTTTTCCTTCCCTTGATTGTCTGGGTTTTATACAGGGTGTGCTAAGGAGGGATACGGGATGAAGGTTTCTTGAAAGGGAATGGAGAAGGTGGGGAAGTATGGGATAGGGCCTAGTATAATTTTCCTTCTCCTGAGCTGCTTTTTATTTTCTTAGACATGATGTAAGCATATTCAAAGTTGACCAATGGGAATGCGTAGTTGACATCTTTATGGGAAGACAGTGACTATGGATGAGTTATGTGAAGGTAGCCAGCGACTCCAGGCTCTAACATACGTAGTTGCATTTAGAGGAGAGGGTAGTTGGCTCTTTATTGATGAGTTATGTGAAGGTAGCCAGCGACTCCGGGCTCTAACATACGTAGTTGCATTTAGAGGAGAAGGTAGTTGGCTCTTTATTGATGAGTTATGTGAAGGTAGCCAGCGACTCCGGGCTCTAACATACGTAGTTGCATTTAGAGGAGAGGGTAGTTGGCTCTTTATTGATGAGTTATGTGAAGGTAGCCAGCGACTCCAGGCTCTAACATACGTAGTTGCATTTAGAGGAGAGGGTAGTTGGCTCTTTATTGATGAGTTATGTGAAGGTAGCCAGCGATTCCGGGCTCTAACATACGTAGTTGCATTTAGAGGAGAGGGTAGTTGGCTCTTTATTGATGAGTTATGTGAAGGTAGCCAGCGACTCCGGGCTCTAACATACGTAGTTGCATTTAGAGGAGAGGGTAGTTGGCTCTTTATTGATGAGTTATGTGAAGGTAGCCAGCGACTCCGGGCTCTAACATACGTAGTTGCATTTAGAGGAGAGGGTAGTTGGCTCTTTATTGATGAGTTATGTGAAGGTAGCCAGCGACTCCGGGCTCTAACATACGTAGTTGCATTTAGAGGAGAGGGTAGTTTGGCTCTTTATTGATGAGTTATGTGAAGGTAGCCAGCGATTCCGGGCTCTAACATACGTAGTTGCATTTAGAGGAGAGGGTAGTTGGCTCTTTATTGATGAGTTATGTGAAGGTAGCCAGCGACTCCGGGCTCTAACATACGTAGTTGCATTTAGAGGAGAGGGTAGTTGGCTCTTTATTGATGAGTAATAAGCCCGATTAAAGGTGATTCTTGGGGTAAGAATAATTCACATTTGCCTGGAAAGGTTTGTTTGCTGCTAAACTAATGAGGAAAAAAACAATGAAGTTAAGCTAACCCATTTTTATTTTGGTAAGAACTAGAAGAGCATATTTGTATATAGATTCCAAATACCCTAAAAAATATTTTCACACAGAAGACTGACTTGGCCAAATTATATTTACATTACTCGATATGCATACTACACTTGGAGTATCATTAACTATAATTTAATAAGGCGTTTATTATCATTTGTACACACCTTTGTACAGATTTTCCAACAATTATATTGAAACACTATATACAATTACCATCTATCATCTTTATAAAGTAATGTTAGCTAGAATGTCTATTTGCTGATCTTATGTACTTGTTTGTGAAACTTTCATCATAGGTTTAAACACTGATTTCTATCAATCACCTGAGCTACTGATATAAGGTGTTCAACTGATTTCAGTGGTACACTTAATATTTCCCATTGGTATATAGGACAGGTAATACCTTTATAGCTAGGGTATAGGTGGCAACTGTAACATGTCACATTCTTTCATACTCATTTTAGTCTTGGCCTATTAATACTATTTAACTAAAGTTACCAAAATATCATTTATTCTCTGTGGGGAGGGCTTATGTAGGAGATACAAAGGTGATTTAATTGAATTGATCTAGGCCTATACCATTGGTTTTTGAGTAGGGAGAGGAATTATTGCAGCTAATTGTTATAAAATGTAATTTGAAGAACTGTTTGAAGTTAATAGAGATCATATGAAGTGCTTGTTGAAAAGATTCTAGTATTATCTTTTATTTTTATTGGCTTCATTAGTACCATCAATATAGAACATTATTTTTAACACATCTAAGTTTTCTTTAGTTTGATAAATCACATGGATAAAACAGCAAACCATTTAAAGATGTTTGGTCAAAAGTCATTTAAACTCACAAATTCATTTATTTTACTAGCATAAATAATGGTAAATGGTGTCATATTTTAGACTCTTGATTCGTAATGATATCATCATTAAATAATTTAGCTACTGCCCCAGAGTTAAAGCAGAAAATACTAGTCTTGTAATCCACCACTAGTTTATTCTTAACTGTGTTGTTTTGAAAATGTGTACACTGAAAGTGACAAGTTCTATCTTAAAGAAGCAAATATATTTCTTCATATTATTTCAGTATTACTATTCAGTTTACAACTTAAAACTCAATTATCTAAAAAATTAAATAAGTTATACACTTCTTTATTTTGTTTTCATCTTTGAAAACACATTTGAGGCATCAGAATTTAAATTCATACAAAATTGTTCTCATAGCAAATGTATTTTTTTTAGCTAGGATTTTATAAAAAAAATATTGAAGTTATTAATACCCATAAAACTTCCTTGTTTATAATGTGATTTTTGGATAAGTGTATTGTGGGTGTTCTACAGGTGTATTTAGTGTGAAGTAAAATATGTTATCTACATCAAAATATTGATTAGAGATTGAATATAAGTGTGTAATTTTGCATATGTGTAGGGGGTCTACTCCCTTTGCAGTTGTACACTGTACCCTCAATCAACTGAGCAGTGAATTACTGGTTGGAGCAATAACTGTGGCGATTTTTTTTATGTCCCATCTAACATTTCATTAAATTAGTTCCTGGACATAAGAATCAAACCCATGTAGAAAATAAAATAAATCATTAGCCATATATTATCAACCTAAAAAAAAACTCCAACTCACTCTCACACATTATTGATATATATACAAATCAGTGGCATTTATTCAATGAAAGCAAGGAAAGCTACGCTTACCTAAAATTAAAGAAGGAAAAAAGAAAATAAGAGAAAAATGATGAAAAAAAAACAAATTATTATTATAATAGAAACCTCTCCAACAAGTATATTGAGTTGAGGTGGCAGCTCTTCTTTCGGAGTAAGCCGTTCTTTCTCAGATTGATCGGCCAGCCAACTGCTCTCGCTCACTCTTTATTCCGCCAGTCGTTTGTTTCCAGGTCTGTCCAGACCACATCGGGGAAAGGGAAGCACCGTATCCCTAGGCGAGTATTAGCGCATGAGCTTACTATCGTGATTGGTGTATAGTCTTACGTTTAATATCTTATTTTTTAGTTTGTTTTAACCGATATTTATTGTTTCTAGATATAATTATGGGCACTCTATTACAAAATAACGTATTTATCACCAATTTAAAGGAAGTTTAGTTTTGTTTTACGGAATATTAACACTTGTTTGATCCTACAAGGGAAGCGGTTTGTTTCGTTGTGTACAGTAGAAGAATGACGAGTGCGTCAACAAGCGCAGCAGTGGAAGTTGTTGTGTATTCATAAGTCATATTTTGAAGCATAGTTTTTCGTCCCGGTTTTTTGATGAGAAAAATAAAATTATTGAAACAGGCAGACCCACTCCATCTTCAGGCAGCCTATAAAAATAACTTTGACGTCTCAATTATTAATTTTATGAAAGTGTATAATAAAATTGGTATGTTGGGTTGGTGGAAAATTATATATTTGACCTTACTATTTACTAATGGTAATGGCGTGTAGAATAAATCCGATTCAAAACTATAAGGCAGGCCAAAGATCATACTCATTTGCAGGCCACAACCCAAGAGAAAATTTTGGCAATAGGAATTGACCACTATTATTATTATTATTATTATTATTATTATTATTATTTTCATTTGAGTTAAAACTACGATTATTTAAATATATATGTATAATTTAATGATTGTGTTAATATTTCTAAGATCACCAATTATCTTGTTTTATTCCATCCATAGTTTGAGCCACCCCCCTTCCTTTCTTCCACAGAATACTTTTAACTATACAAAAAAACGAAAAGACCAGTGTGAGCTCCTAATTATACTAGGGTTCATCAGATCCCCTTTATTGTAGCCTCATTGCTTCCTTTTGTCCAGAATTGACCACACACCACTGATACAAATAAATACTGATAACATTTTATATTTCTTTATAAGTTGTGTTTATTATAATTCTGTACAGTTTGTGTAAATTTTTATGTCTACATAAATTTTGTTTATGTGTATATATGTGTATGTGTTGTCCATATTAACAATTAATATATCTGTGCCTTTTACTGTAGTTTTGATAAGAAAGTGAAATTGTTGTGTACACTACAGTTTAATGTTTTGTAATGACTTATGTCACATTAGTTAATACTTTGGTTTTATTGGGTAGAAATAAAGCCAATGTTTGGAAGATAACACAAGTATTAGTTAACATCTATTAAATCATTGTAAACTTTTAGAAATCATAAAGATAACCTAAGAAACGATGCTAACTTATTTGTAAATGATTTAATTATTTTTGTCTGTTTATTTAGTTATTATTTTACCATAAGTAGTTTGCTTTGCCTTTATATGTTTGTAATGTTGAAGGCAAAGTGGGTCTCTGTTACCTAAGATGAAATGAAAAAAGTTGTATAACATAGAAAAATCAACACACTATTTATATTATAATTAAAATTTAACTGATCTGGTTTTCCGCATCATGTCTGTGATATATTTTGAATAATGATGTCAAACATTGGTATTTAATTACTTTATATAACCATACATTTCCCTTAGGAGTGTATTTTTATGCATTGCTAGTCTAAAATGCTTTTACCTTCAGTATTCTGTGTATTTTTCTTTACAGAAATGATTTCAAAGTAAAAAAACCACCAATGTAATAATTGTAATTTGTTAGAGGTCCATTACCAGTATCATTTTTCATATCCTACAAATGTTATCATTTAAATATATGATGCATACAGTTATGTCAACTGTCCCTGGGATTTTGCTGTGGGTAAGAGTGTCCAAGCTGCCAACTTTAAGAGCTTTCCTGGAGTCTAATGAATGTATTTTTAAAACCTCTTTGGTGACTTGAAATGAAACCATAGCAGCCAGGAGTTATCCAAAAATATAAATTTTATAAACTGCTGTATAAGATAAAAGTAGTTTATAGTCCAATAATTTTGAGGCTTTAATAATTCAAGTGACCGAAAAAATAACAATACACATAATATTAAGAAATAACCATTTTGAGTTAGTAAAATGACTAATTTTTTTGTATTATTATTTGTCATAGCCCTTTCCTATTGTGATAAGTATTGACATTAAAATCAAAGTGTCATTTTATTTTATCAATCAAAAATGTATTATGAACTACCTACGTCATGTTTGTTCCTATTGTTCATGTAAATGAGAATAGTTTATTCTAAGTCAAGGATTTATGTCCTCTAGTATTGTATAAAAATAAAATAACAGCTAAGATCTTTACTAAGGATTTCCAATGTAGCTGGTAATAGGAGAATGCAGGGCCAGCCGGTGTGGGTGTAAGAAGCTCTTAAAGAGTTTAGCTGAGGCTCATTATGGGTGTTGGTTAAGTGGGTGTAGTGTATCATAGGGGTGGATGTAAGCATATAATAATAGCTTAACTGAGCCTTTCTATTGGGGTTAGTTTAGTCATAGAAGGGTTGTAAGTTGTTAAGAGCTTAGCTGTCTAAATAAACTGCCTTATTTCGACTTTGACATTTCATTTGCTAATCAGCTTTCACTAATCAGATACTCAATTTATATTTTTGAAAGTTTATTATATTATAACTTATTAAATGCTATCATATCCACAGCCAATATATTCTGTATTTAGTTGGAAATCTTACACTTAGAGTGCAATTCTATTTTATTTTTGTTTAAGATGGTAGGCATATTTTAAACAAAGTGTTATTCATAATAATCTAAAGAGGTAAGCTTGAAGTATGTAAATAGGAAATACATCAGCATCCAAATAGAGAAGGTTGGAAAAATAACACTAGCTCATATAATCCCCATTGCACCTGGCTGGGATTTGAATCAAGTTGAAACAACATCAGGAGGTCACTGCACCAACTATGTGGTAACAATCTTCTTTGTAATGTATCTACTCTGACAAAGTGATTTTGATAAAATAGTGAATCTCTTTCAGGGGTACATGCCCTTAGTACACTCATAGCATATAAACAAGGAGCCTTTCCTCATCTGTGGGTCATAGACACCCTTTTTAGTGGGTCTGAAAATTGTAGGCAACAACTTTATTTAATTTGTTCAATAATTCTGCTGAGTTTAGTTTAGTTTATTTCTACCTAAAGGAGGCTGGCTACAATTTGAATTACAAGTCAGGCTCGAGTATTCAGATCTTTCCCAACCAACCAATGAAATTATTATGGCTTTCACAACTACATCTTGTAATGATTGTTTTCATATTTGGTATTTAAAATCAAACATAGAAACCATTTTTGAATCCAAGATACATAATTCATCTTGATAATACTGTCTTAACACTCTGTTTACCTAAATGAATACTGATAAATTATAAAATAACTATTTTCTATGTAATACATTTATTATTTTTTAATAGTAAAGTTAATGTCAACACTTTGTATGAGGAAATACAAACACAAAAGTTTGTGTATTAATAAACTGAACCATGTATTTGTGATGTTTATAGAAGATAACTAAGTTTGGGAACTAGTGGTATACACTACTCTGTTTAGAGAGCCTGAATTTGAAATGTTATATTTGAAAGTAATTATTTTGTCAGGCATTGAAAATATTCCTCATGCTTGCATGTTAGCAAGTACTTAATATATATATTAAATATTGCAGTGTTTCTCAGACCATGAGCCGAAAAGGGTAAGCGACTAGCAAAATTTTGGGGCAAACTGCCATATTGGATAGATAGCTATCCTCATCCCTGCTCATATCTTATTAAAATGACTTATTGTGTTCTGATCTTCAAGATATATTTGTGGAAATATCACATTTATGACAAAACATTTTTAGCGTGACCTAGAGTATTTTGGTACTGTATTATTCTCTGCAACCTAGGAGTGAGATATCAGACTGGATATTGCTGTTTAAATTTTGGATAAGTTTAATTTGTATTTTAAATATGTGGCGGTTGGTGGGCTCGCAAGCTGGGCAAGCAGCCTTGTTTTGTTTTGTGTTTTGCATTAAATTTTTGGGAGCATAATTTAAGTCAAAATAAACTATAAATCATGAACTAATTTTAAGATAACCATTTTGGGAGTAGAGCAAAAAAATTATAAATCAACTTAAATCTATGGATTAAGACTTACTATAAAAATTACTGAAAGTAAGTTGCGGGAGATCGGGTGTTGGTCTATCAGTTTTAACATTCTCACTTTTAAAAGCATAGTCTTGAAAACTTGAAAAGGATTTCACTAATAATTATTAACTACACATTCCTCGTTACTCACACACACATTAAAAATATAAATGTATATTAAATTAAAATAAATATGATAAATAAATATAAAAATTAATAATTTAATAAAACAAATTATGAGCAATATGAGACCCGCCAGTAAACACAACTAAAGTGTAACTGACACTGCGCATGCTCCAACATTGATAGTGAGCACTAGGTGGATATTTACAGTTATAGTTTCATTCCACGGTAGCAAGAGGCAGTTTAAACTTTGCTTCTATTCTATCTCTACTGATTGTATAGGGGACATATAAGACACGCATGTGCCTTAGCCTCTTTCCATCACTTACAACCCCCATGCCATTTGAAGGCCATAGAGGCACAGTTGAGATTGCTTTTAGTAAGTTTACAAGATAGCATGGGCTTCGTGGGGAGGACAACCCCACAGACAACTTGAAAAATAAAAAAGCTTGTATAAAGATGCTGCCAAAATAATATATTATGTTTGGGATTTTAAAAACATTTAGGTTATTTTAATATATTTAATAGAATAAGAATTATTTCGCTGACAGTAGGCAAGCAGTGCTTTCAATGCTTATATGGACTGACCGCCACTGGTAAATACTAATTGAACTGTGTATGAAAATGAGATTGTTTCACCAAACTATGTTTTGACCCATAAAAATGTGTCTTTTGTTACAAATTTTACCTTTGAATGTTAACATTTTACTGAATATAAATAAGCATTTCATTTTGTGTTAAAATAAAACAATTCTTCGAATATAACATTTGAAAATTTGTTTTATATTTTGTTTCATTTAGTTACATTATAATTATCTTAAAAATGTCCATACAGAATATTTTGGCTTTATTTCCCCCTATTCATACATATCTGCCCTGCAATAGACCTAATAACACAATTATTATTATTTTAATATTTTTTTAAAAACTATTTAACTATAATTTTTATTTAATACACTACACATTTTTCCTCACATTTCATTTTGTTAATTTTAGAGGGTGTCAAGTTTGTAAAATTGGAGATTCAAAACGCTTTTCTCAATTTTTTTTATCGCTGTGTTGTTTCTCACCCCATCCATCTCCACACCATCCTCCAAACCTTATTCCATTTAATACATCAAATAGTTTTTTTTTAATATAAATGTATATGTATGAATGAAAGGTAAAATATGTATGTAACTATTCATATTATTATTTCAGAGGCACACCATGTTGTTTTTAAAATGTAAGTCTATTTTTTCACATGGTTGGGTAGAAATGTTTTGGAATCTCATTGTTAAAGATTGCTTTATGAAATAAAACGGTTTGGTAAAATTGTTATTATTTTAACTTAAAAACCTACTCAAACGTGTTTATTTAATTTTTGATAAGTTAAGTTTTATACCATTATTGGAGTGTAACAGTCCTGATTTTATGATCATACAAAACACTAGTGCAAATAATTTTAAATCAAAATGTAGTGGTAATCAGCTTAATTTAGTTCTTGGTCAAAATGAGCATCCACAGAGTTAACCAAACAACAAATAAATAGTGCTCATCTTCTTTCCATAGCAGGTTTAGCTATTCACCCGCCTCGGCGGCGTAGTTAGCTAACATGCTTGTTTTGTGTTGAGCTAGACTGCCGAGGACGGAGAGATCGAAGTTCAACTCTTGGTCGGGTAAACTGGGGGTGGTTTTTCCCCAAATGGTTTTCCACTCTCCCTCCACACAAATACGGGTTCACTTCCTCTGTATTCAACCTTACCAATTCCTAACCCATTGGCGTAATTAGTACTTAAGTGTATAACCCGAACGAGTAGTAAGACGCAGCGCTAAGTATTTAGTTATTCAAATATCTCATGCTTTAGGTTTTTAACAACTAGCACATTTATTTTATCTATTTGCTCCTACTTAATACTTATGTGTCATGTAAATATATTTACCATTTTCCTTTTCCTTCTAAAGATATATTTAAACTAAGGTAAAGGTTTGGGGTTCTCACATTCCCTTCCCATTAAAAGATAGCCGTTACCTATTTGTCCATTGGCGGGATTGTAAACTTGTTCTCTTCATTATGTTTCACGCTATTTTCTGTTTGAATTTTTATCTAAAAGTAATAAAAAAAAGTTATATCCTTGAAAATACACGTTTATATTTTATTAACATAGGGCTATACATGTATTAAAAAGGCAAGTTTAGGGTTTTTATGTGATGTTTGTCACTAAATCAAAACATATTCTTAATTATGGCCATAACCCATAAAGAATTTTAGTTGAATTTATGAAGTATGCTATACCATTTTTTTTTTACAATTGTTAATAAAATGATGGTTCAACTAAGATCTTAGATGGACAAATTTTAAAGGGGATTTAAAAAATTGTTTTAGTTTTATTTATATGCAAGGAACGTTTGATTATGTTAACTAGAAGTGATACAATTTAAATGTTCATAAGAAACAAAGTCGAATAAAAATGTCATATAAAAATAGTTTACAACTTCTGCAAGGGTAAAGGTAAGTAGAATATTAGGGTGTTTGGTCTGCATGTGCATCAAATGCTTACCTAGCGGCTCACATATATTTTGAACACCTATATAGTGGATGGCTATTGATAATAGTATGAGAAACAATGCCCTGGATGTTTTCACCATCATGCTCCGGTAACCCTATTTTTTTGTGATCCCCACATCACCATTATAATGTAGCAGGTGTGGTTTACTTTTAATAAACCTATTTCTGAACACAACTTTGGATACTTTGCCTAATATTACACATCAAGTAATAACTATTTAGTCAATGAATAGCTGGCCGACACATATTCAATTCAAATAGTAAATATCTTGTCAGCACTGATCTAATCAGGACTATGTTGACCACAAGGTCTATTTAAAAATTAGCTAGGTCTGTTTCTGTAGTTTAAATGTCAATGGATGGGTGTTATATTATTGTTGAAATTATTGTCCTTTATGTAGTTATTTATTTGGAGTAACCCATGATGTGACATGAACGATTAGAAAAAAAAAATTGTGCAAACTATTTTGCCAAAGGTTTGTATCGAGAATGATAATGTTTGTTAGCTTCGCCAATAAAAATATTTATAGCTAAAATACTCCATTTATCGTCAGTTCTTGCCACTCTAGGCTTTTTTTTATCACTGCGTCTTACTACATGTTTGGGTTATATGCTATACACACTGTGTACTAACTACACTAATGTGTTAGTGATTAGGAAGGCTATACTTTTGGAAGTGTACCCACATTTGTGTGGAGGGAGAGTGGAAAACCACCCTCAGTACACTCGACCAGGATCAAACCCTGCTCTCCCCATCTTTGGCAGTCTAGTCTATTACAAAAGTAGCGCCTTAGAGCATGCAGCCAATAAAGCTGGTCTCTTGAGCTGATATATACATTACATAGTCATATGGAAAAAAACTCTTAGCAAATTGAACTGAAATGTGTGATCACTTGATTTACCAGAATATAACAAAATATTCCAAAAAATTGTGCAATAAAATATTTGTGAGCATAAAGTTGTATAAATAGCTTGATTTTTTTTATCATCACATCTAACTACCTGTTCAGACTCTACAAATATATAATTGCTTTAAAAGGCTCGGGCAGAGTAAGGAAGCATATTTTGCAGGTAATCTACCCGCATTTATTTTGAAGAAGACTGTAAAACCATTTAGAAAAAAACAACACTATCATTAGATCCAACTAAGATTCAAACCCCAATCTACCCGTCTTCAGCAGACCAGTATAACATGAGTGACACCTTAAACCATCTGACCATTGAAGCTTCGAATATCAATTTACCTTAGAGAATATTTCATACATTTGATTCAAGTTTGCTTCAAATTAAAAAAGTGGACTGTCAAGGTGTCCAGCCAAACTATATTTAAACTTCCCTGACTTTTTCAGATTTTCCAAAGCCAATTTCCAACTTTTCCAGTGACTATATATTACAAACATGATTTTATTAATATCGCAGATTGATGTAATAATATTTTTAAACACAGTGTCTATACATTATGAAATTGTATCACTCAATGAAGGGGTTAAAGGATATCAACCTAAAGCGATGGGTTATTGGGTAGTAATATCTAAGATGTGAGTGAGATCATATTGAGACATTAAAATATCGCCTTACATTAATACAGTTCAAATTTGTTGCAAGACACCACATCATTTATTAATTTCTTCTTCCTAAAATTCCTCAATTTATCACGCATGCGCATAAACATGCCTCAACTTTGGCTAAAGATGTGCAGTAGAGGGGCGAAAAGACACTAAAATCACATGTTGACTTTGAGACTTAAGATTGGTATGCCCAACGTGTTAAAAGAGATTTGTGGTGTGTATTAACTGGAAAAAAATAACTTATTATGACCATTGTAAATAAAAAGTTGTGTATTATTTTAGGGAATTTGTGAAAATTCCACTTTTCCCTGTTTTCCAGGTTGCCATACACCCTGACTTGGTACACCCCTAATTATCCATGTTAAAGAACTTGTGCATTTGAGAAATAAACAGTATTGCAAATGGGCTTTACTAGTATTCTATGATATAAGTAACACCATAGTGGAAAAAAGCAAGGTTGTCTGTCACGTGCCCTCAACCTAGTCAACCTGTTCACCATTTCACCCCCAATGTCAAGGGCCATAACCACCCACACCCTGAGTCAGAACCAGCTACTCAGAAACCTGAGTATGCGCTCACCCTCTCTAGTGGAGACAGAGAAAATTCCGTTTACCACTGCTGCTGGACAAGACCTCAAAATGGCTGAATAAGTAGATTGTATTTAACTTAGATAGTTAAAATATAAATGCTGTGGTATGTAAATGTAAGGATTTATTTCCTGATCATCATTGGATCTTTAGGATAGAAATGCTCTAGATATAAAGACTAAAATAGGTATCTATATTATTAATTCTCGATAACAATACAAAATTAGTTTTGTATATAGAAAAATGTTTGTAAAGAACACTGGCAGGTCTAATAAGACAAGGACAGCAAATAAAATTGTCCATAGTTAATTTCTCTGCTATTCATATTCTTGTTGGGTATGCGCCAGCGGCGGCTCCCGACAAGAACCAACCTAACACTCCCTGGTATGTGCCACCAGCAGTTGCTCCCCACTTTGTCCACACCATCTCTCTGGTTACATGCCAGTCTGTGCGGCTCCCCAGGTACCCTTGTCACACTTCCTCCCTAGGACATACTTCGAGGAGCAGAGACTCTCCAGACCCAATCCATAGCACGTAGAACAACTCTCCCTATAGCCTCACCCTAGGCAAGAGTAGAGAGACTTCACTCTCTGACGATTGTTTAGTGTTAGAAGATCTGTTTCCATATTTTCCCATCAGAATAGTGTTACCCCTCATTCCCAATCAGAAATAATTGACAAAGAGGTGACAAGAGAGTTGTTTATTCATAAACATAACATAATTACAATCGATGAGTTGAGTGAGATAGCTTGATAGTGAAGGGTAATACCATTGCCAACCATGATGCTTGGCGGCCTTCAAAATTGTATCTTTACAGTGAAGTACTAATCTGACAACTGTGCAAACAGTAGAAAGCAAAATTCAACATAGCCTATGCAGAGGCTGACTATGTTCGAGATAGGTGCAGTTATACACTGCCTTGATCACTGCTCATCGGCTGACTCATAAATATTTACAAATAATAGTCAAATATCACCCATAAATTGCGACCCAAAAAACTCTATATACAAGGTAGATAAATTGACTTTAATAGAATTTGTCCATCTCTTCCTCATAATGAGCCATGTTCATATCTAATGGCAAAAGAGATAAATACAAAAAATGCTATACTCTAGGTAGAATATCAATATCATATAAGTTCCAAAGGTTAATATTAGATAAAATTCAATGGGTCGGTCGACCAACAGCTCTTAATTTTCCGAAACAATACATGATTGGACTTCATAAATCTTTTATCGCCCCCCTAAATCCGAATAGGACAATTATATATAGCAAACTACGACAATATGAAAGTCTAATCCAAACCTCGCGATCACGTGGTAGACACACAATTTAACTTGGAATATACGATGTTTAGCAACGCTAGCGCCTAGTGGCAGTGAGTTAAACTATCTATGAATTAAGTTTCCAAAGACAAATATTTAACTGTAAACGGTTCTTCTTTCCATCTGAAGGTGGCTGACAAAACTAATAGATAAATAAAAATAGTGCTCTCAGGAGCAACAGTAAAATAGAAGAACATTAATAAATGTAAAGACCATAAAAATGTCTTGCCGCCCCGTGGCCCTTTCTCAAACTTAACAGTAGATAGACTTTAAATAAAGCCAACCATTTTAGATAATTACTCAAGAATAACAAGACAATAAAACTATACATTACACATAAATATGAATTTATTAGCAAGCGACGAAGACCGTCAGTACCTAATAGGTTAAATAATAATCTGTGAGGCTGATAAACAGAATATTACATGTAAACTCGGGGACCAAAAATCCCTTAAGGAACGCATAACTACAACATTGAAAAACAGTTTTATTCTAACCGTGAAAAGATCTTAATTTTAACACAACACCTATGGCCAAAAATAGTAAATTCAACGTTTAAAGATTACCAAAGAAATTAATTTTGAAAAGATAAGATAATTAATGCCGAAAGAGAATTTAGAAACTGTAGACATTATTTAACTATAACAGCTCACCTTATGAAGCCAGATATGTATTGAGTAACTACTCTAGATAATCCTACTCCTATATAGTCCTCGAATTTAGATCATGTGTTCTCAAAAAGTGGAAAAAAGGAGAGAGAAGATGGGGTGGGGGAGTCTACAGAAGAAAAACTGGCAAGTTCCACATCCATCTGGACGTCCGTAGAAAGATCCAAAACAGGGCTATCAAAAACAGCAGGTAGAGCGCCGGGAACAAACACCCTTTCACTCTTCTTTTTCCCTGGGCGCGGCTTGTTTGCAGCGTCAGGGAACGAACTACGTGCCTCAGCTCAGTCGAATATTGGAGTCTGTCGAGTGTAGTTGTGGCGGGCCGTGGTCTTGGAGAGACGAGTCAACAGGGGCCAGAAGGGTGAGTGATGTAACCCCACTTGTTTAATATTGTTGTAACAAGGTTACACTAGGGATGCCAAATTCCAGAAAACGAGGAACATGAAGAGGGACCAAGCGGCCATCAGCCCAATTTGTCTAATCCCTGACTATTTTTTTTTTTTTTTAGCACCGCGTCTTACTACCCGTTCGGGTTATACGCTCCCTGACTATTGGATCTCAAGGATTCCCCTGCAGGTCACACAACCCCAAGCATTTCCCACTACATCTGAAACACCCTCGGATCCTAATTTCCCTCCCCTTCTCAATTCCAGACGGAAACCCCTAGAACTCAAAACCTGTCAATTCCTCCCTTTCCCTCCTCCATACATCCACTGAATTCTTTGGAACAAGATGAACTGGGATTTCACTTCAATAGTCAAACAAGATTAATCCTGCCCTTCATACCCTTTCTTTTTTTCTTTCTCTTTACATTTTTTTGAATCTGAAATAAACATCTTATAGTGCCGAGGCAAGGTGAGATTGCTACGTCAGGGGTAAACAAAATGTACAAAAACAGATTTAGCATTCTGGTAGGAAGAAACTTTTTTTTAACATTGATAATATTTTTATCTATTAATACTACTATATTATAAGTATTGATATTATCTATCAAAGTGACAATTTTATATCATATTACTTAACAATTAATTATACGAACTAGACTGCCAATGAGTAAAAGATCGAGGTTTGAATCAAAGTCGAGTGTACTGAGAGGGATATTTCCAAAATGGTTTTCCACTCTCCCTACACGCAAATGTGGGTACACTTACTACGAATATAAAATTTATCATCCCTAAAACCATTAATGTGATTAGTACTTAAGTGTATAAACTGAACAGGTGGTAAAACACGATGCTAAAAAAAAATTATGAATCTTTTTACTAACTCTTGTAACGGTATAAAAAAGGTCCTTCCTATATAAATTTATCTTTAATTTAAAAAAATAACAAATAAAAATATAACAAATATAACACATTTATTCCAAACAATTTTTTAAAGCAAAATATTACAAAACATGGAAGTAAACATGCTCAGCAACATAAAACAGTATGGATGTAGCTTAATAATATGTTTTGAATGAAAATAATTATTTTTAAAAATTCCCTTTTGAAGTTTACTTTAGTTCTATCTATAACTGACTTCATAACAATTACATATTGATAGACAAATATCGAGCTGTGCAGAAAAGCAATAGTTTCTCTCATTAGTCACATCAGTAAATTATAGTTTGTTATTGGTAATTTAGTGTGTTAGTTCTGAGAACTAACATAACATGTAAAACTTTGGCAGTGACCCAATATTACAAATAACTAGTATAAATTTCTATTTAGTAAATTTTGGAAATTTTATCTTTTTTTTAAATTTTTTAAAAATAAATGTTGATCTAAGAAAAAAATTAATTCTTTATCATCTATAATGAAAGTGAGTTGGTATTCTAAGCTCTATTTTTTTATTTTGCCTCTTGGTGGTTTATGGAGAGTAGTAGAAAGTAATGAAATTACAATTTTCATAAAAGTGAGTATACATTGTACGGTCATGTAATTGGTGTTTATAATATAATAATTTGGTCGATGGTGGAAAATATCTGTGAATGTTTCAGGGAGAAATAATGGGGATGGGGAGGAAAGAGAAATATCAAACATGTGTTTAAATCACCAGGCTTAGTTTTTCAGTTCATTTTATATTCAATGCAAGGCTTGTACTTAAATGTTCAGAATTCACAAATATTCCAGTACTTATTTAGTTGTTTTTTTGGTGAAGTTGACTGTTTTTTACATTTTTCCAACTGTATGAAATCCAGACGTATTAAGGTCAGCAACTGAGCAAACGGGTTGTTGGCGATTTAAATACACCTTAGCGCAAAAGTGTATTATGTAGCCTCAATTTACCTTGAAATATAGTGGTCTTACCGGAGGGTACATCATTAATATCAATAATGCTTCAACTTATATTTTAAATACTAGGCAGCAAGTCTAAAATTATATATCCACCCAACTCAAATTCGACTCAATACTTAGGAACTCGCTTGATCTTAACTCTAGTCAAATACCTGAGCTTACAGATCCCTAAATTTACAGATTCAATTTCAACAACAAAAAGTTGAATAAGTTACAATGTTGCCTTCTGATGTTTACTCTTTTAACAAAATATATAACAAATAAATTAAAAATTATCACTATGATAACGACTAGAAAATTACTAAGGATAATTTTAAATAGTCAAGCCTACTTAAATATATTTTCTAAAATACCAACCAACAACTTATACATTTATAATTTATTTTTTCCTATTCTCACTGCGCTTGTCTATTTATTTGTTCTTAATAATGAAAGGGGACTTTCCTTAGATATGTACTGTATGCATTAAATCATTAGATACCTGTATTAAGCATTTAAAGTTTGTTTCATTCTTAAAAAACCTTCTTTGGACAAATAGTTTTTTAATATATTAAAAATATAGGAGTGAAACTTTTATGCAGCACTGCATAACCAAAGTATGTTAAATTAGTCAAAATGTAATTTAATGAGTATTTATATGCATCACACAAATAAAGGGGTGGATGGGATCTTGAATGCTTGAGAAAAGGTTGTGAATTTATTCATTTCCTTGAGTCAGGCAGGATTGGCTATTTCCCATAAGTTTCTGGCGGGAAGCAAAGCCCGTTTCGTGTTCCAGCAGGAACTGATAACTCATCACTGTTAATCTCTTTTGTAGACAGCCTTCTTTGTTTTTTGGCAAGCTGTGGGGTAGAGGGGAGGGGGCTGGGTGTATTAACTCTTGTAGAGAAACAAACAAGTTAGGAGATGCTTGACTCACTGTGCTCTGTCTATCAACAGTTATTTGCTAGATTCAGCAAGCGAGAGAGCATAAAAGACTTAGAGAAGAACAGAGATATATTCTACTCTACTATATGTTGGGGTGTGGAACTGAGGGGGGGTAGCTTGCAAAGGCCAATCATTTATGAGTAAGCAGCTTCAGTCTGTTAGTGTGAACTAGATGGGCAGTATATATTAAAGGGGTGTCAAAACTTTTTCATCATCATCATCAACTGTTTCCAGCCAGTGGGCGGGTCAGTTTCCCGGATAACTTCAATCCTAATCTTGTTTGTCCTCATGAAATCTAACATGCTCTGCACAAACTTCATTCCCATAACCTCCAATTTACTAGTTTCTCTTACATTTAATGTCCATGTTTCTGCTGCATGTGTGACAATGGGTACAAAGTATGATCAGTATAACACTTCTCTTCTCCATGGCAGCTCTCTTACACACCAATATAAGAACATTCCCTGCTGTCCTCTTCTCATTAGATACTTTCTACTTCTACCTTTTGTCTCAATCACGTTTCGAAGATATTTTACATTCTTTACTTTTCTCAGCTCTACTCCAACCATCTTTATAGTTTTACTAGGCCTTATCCTCTTCCTTGTCACTATCCTCACTTCACACTTTGCCATGCTAAATTTCATTCCAAACTCTTTCATTTCCTACCTCCAATCCTGTAGCTCTTCCTGTACTTCCTCTTCCTTCTCCCTCCCATTCCATTAAGTCATCAGCAAACATAATGGATTTTATTCTTTCCTCCTCAAGTTATCCTGCCATTTTATTCATGACCATTTCCATTGGCATTACAAATAGTAGTGGTGAGAGGGCACTCCCCTACTTCACTTCATTTTTTATTTGGAACCACTCCGTCCTCTCCTATCGTTCTCCATATTAACACAACTTGTGTTATCCTCCTATATGATTTTCACTCTAATAACAACTCCTCTTTCCACTTCAGCCTCCTCCATTGCTTTCCAAACTTTATTTATATCCATGCTATCACATGCCTTCTCCACATCCTTAAATAACAATACCAAGTCTTTCCCAAATTCATACCTTCTTTCTATTAGCTGTTGTTTGGCAAATATCAAGTCTATTGTAGACCTCTGTGCCCTAAATCCGTGATGTTCCTCTCTCCTTCCTTTCATTTTATTTCTTATTCTTTTTTCCAGTATCTTCTCATATATTTTTGTACAGTGGTACATCAGCTTTATCCCCCTCTAATTTTTACATCTCTTCCTGCCTCCTTTGTGAAAATAGGTATTATAACTTCCCTTTTCCAGTCTCCTGGTACCTTGTTCTGCTTCCAAATCACTCTCAAGAGCCTGTATTAACATTGTATACCTGCTTCACCTGCAGTTCTAATCATTTCCACAATCCTCTTTAATGCATCCTCCACCTCCTTCCAGGTCGGACTGCTTTCCTCCTATGCTATTTCTTCCTGCTTCTCTGTTTTAATCTCATCCCTTTCCTTATCCTAGTTGAACATCATCTCCAAATATTTCATCCATAGTTCCTTTCTTTCTCTCCTGTCTTCAACATTCTTCCTTCTTCATCCACCATTCTAACTTTTTTTTTTCAAGAACGTTTTAGTGGTTTCAAATTCATAGGAAATTTCAAACCTATATAACCTTGAAAGGGTAAATAACATTTTGAAGCTTCAAACCTAGAGAATATTAATTAAGGGATTTTAACCCTGAAAAAACATTTAAGGGGTTTCAAACATAGATAACATTTAGGGGTTTCAAACATAGATAACTTTTAAAGGGTTTCAAACCTCATTAAAATTCAAGGAGTTTTAAATGTAGATAACTTTTAAGAGGCCTCAAACCGCAATAACAGTTTAGTGGTTTAAAATATAGAGGAAATGTAAGGGGTGTAAAATCTTGATACAATTTAAAGGGTTTAAAGTATAGATAACATTCTAGAGGTTTCAAACCTAGATAACATTTTGCAGTTTCAAACTTGTGTCAAACATTATGTTTTGTAGTATTTTTTGTATTCTGCAAATAATTAAATACAAAACACCATTTTCAAAGGAAATGAACTAATAAAAATAATTTACATCAAAAATGTAATAAAATTAACTATTCAATTTGTATTATTCAGGAGGAGAAACAAAATTAGGAATGAAGTTATTTGGGAAAGAGTGAGGTTATGAGGAGTACATGAGATAGTACAGGAAGCAAGATTGAGATGGTATTTACATGTAATGAGGATGGAAAAAGAGAGGATGCCAAAGAAAATACTGGAAATGAAGATGTAGGAAAAAAAACGCAAGGGAGGCCAAGAAAGATATGGGAGAGAAGTTAACAGAAAATGTACAATTGAGAGGAGCAGAATGGTGGAAGGATAGAGGAAGATGGAGGAATTTTACTAAACTGACCCAGCCACATGCTAGAAATAGTTGATGATGATGATGAATGTTATAACTTTTACTAGTCTTATCATATTAGTTTAAAGATCAATATCTATTTTTAATCTATAACTATCCTAAGGCGTCATTTTTATAATTTCCCGTTCCTATCCCAAACTCGATATTTTGACACATTTCCCGACCTGTTGCCATCCCACAATTAAAATCTAGCTCTCATCCATCTCTACATAAATATCAAGGGATGTTTTAATAGTCACTCAACCAAATACCTACCTAAAAGGACTATTATTTTAAATAAATGAGTTGCTAGGCCATATTTAAAAATTTAACTCCAGTACAACTATTTGTTCCTAAACCCGTAAGTTATAATAGATAAATCTTTGCTAAAGCTGTCAGAGAGAACATTCACATACCATCCCTAAATTTATGTCCAGAATATCAAGGACATTTGTTAAAATGCATTTGCCATACGATACTTTCTAAGACCCATTGCTAATATTTGAGGTTCCTCTAAGATTCCTTTGACAGTTTCTAAGAATTCAGCTGCTTCATCTTCAGCGATTGCTCTTCTGTCATACGAGAGAGTTATTGTCATTTTCGTTATGGCCATGCCATCAACACCTGAAAACAACACAGTAATGGCTTGTAAAATGATAAAATTAAAACTTTTGACAGTCTAGTTCAACAAAAGGGTATTTTTGATATGAATAAGGAATTTAACATCCAAAGGAGAATAATATGTCAATGAAACCACAATCAAGATGTGTGCAAACTATTTTTTGATTCACCAGATAAGACATGTTGGCGGTTGTGTTACTTTAAGAAATGTTTAGTTGAAGTGATTTTCCTGGATATTTGTTATTCAAAATAAGTTTAGGAAAATGTGTGTGTACATGAAACAAGGCCTTATTTTTTCTTTTAAATAAATAATAATATTTTTAATGGAGGAAAAAAAGTTATAAAAAGACAAAGACAACATTATTTTGGCTGCCTCTTTAAGATTGGGCGGTGGCGATTGATTTTCTTAAAGAGGCAGCCAATACTTCTTTGTCTAGGGGCAACAATGTAAAGTGTGAACTGTGTTCTTATTTTCATTGTTATAGCCATATCGTGTTTGTTTCCTTTTATATGTTTTCTAACCACCTTTTCTGTACCTTCTTTCAAATATATATTTTGGCTTTAGTAATAATAATATATAAAGAAAAATATTTAATGATCCATAACATATTTCACATTATTAATAACAATATGTCCACCTTTTTGATCAATAATGTGGTTAGTCAATTAACTTACCTAAACGTTTACGACCCCCTCCAACAGCCAAAATAGCAGTCTGTGGTGGATTTATAATGGCACTGAATTCTTTCACACCAAACATTCCAAGATTTGAAATTCTGCAATAATACATTAACTATGTTATTCAAGAAGAGACAATTAGGATCAGATTTTTGAAAAAAAAAAAAATCATTATTAGTGTTATAGATCTTATTTGAATGATGTCCGGCCTCTTATTTAATTTTTTTAACATTATTTTTCAAAATAATTCTGCTTAGACAAGACAAAAAAAGTGTTTGGTACTTATTTCCTATAACATATTTGTTCTAATTGATTAATTCTATTCTAAGAATCTTTAATAAAAGCTAAGGGTCATTAACCCCTAAAAAGTCACTTACAGTGAACTTTGAATCATTTGTATGCCACATATGTATCATGTGAAGAAAAATAAATTAAGACTTTTCACACAAAAATCAAACCAATAAGATCTCCCCGATGTAATTAGTTGAGCAACACTTCAAGGCATACATCATAATTAAGAGATTATGTCCATAGCAAGAGGTCTGTTTTGATCATTAAAAATAAAATTATGGCTGTAGAGAAGAGATTTGAGAGTGCTCAATTTCAAGTATGAGCTGAACAGTAAAACAAATGTAAAGGATCAGAAATTTCTAAATTCTAGTGTAAACTGAGTAAGGTGCTGTCTCTGGTAGAGGTGTGCTATGTCCACTTTTTAAATTTAAAGTGAAGTTGAAGTGAGTATTTGAAATATTCCCAAAACCAAAGAGATGTTTGAATATTAATATATATATATTTACTAGAGGACCCGACAGGCGTTGTCCTGCCCGAACGTTGGCTTTTCGTTTGGGTGACATAATTGATTTCGATAATAAAACAAATACTATGTGATCATCACAATTACAAATTCACAATGAACTCCAATTAGTGAGTTACACAAATATTAATTATAATCAATTATTAATATTATATTCATTATTTATTATACATATTGGGTGGTGGTGGTGGGGGGGGAGTGAAATTTTGAGGTTACATGTTCTGATATGCAAAGAATCTAAAAAAAAAAAAAAAATCCCCCCCCCCCAATAAAAAAAAATCCTAGAACCCGATTGCAGCGCCCCCTACCGGGTACAATTGTGAATCAAACCATCCACGGACCCACTCAAACACACACAAAAAATTTCATCAAAATCGGTCCAGCCGTTTAGGAGGAGTTCAGTGACATACACACGTACAGAAGAATTATATATATTAAGAAGATATCATAGCTATATGACTTTTAGGAACCTATCAAATAACATTTACAAAATATTATATTACAAACATTAAAATATTTCTTACACTAATAAATTAAGTTATTATTAAAACATGTAATTTAATTATTTTAGACTTTGTCATGTGAACATTAATTTGTGATGCACATACCAACCCAAAATTATAAAAATTTAACATAAATGTGTATTTTAACTTTAATATTTTTATTGGTGAAGCTTCATTATGACAAAACTTTACCTTTGAATCAAAGTTAAAGCTGAAGAATATTCTAAGCAAAGTCTAAGTTTTTTGTTAAGCTTCGTTTGGATGGAGGGGGTTTGTGAAATGTGTAGTTTTGGATGGAGGGAGGGGAAGGAGAGGTAAGGCCGAAATTAACACAAGAGTAGTGTGCAGATGGCCATTGGAATGTCAAGGTCAGCAAGTGAGCCAACCATTTTGTTAAGGGGGAAGGTTAGGGGCCATAGATAAAGAAGGCAGTAGCATAAAAATAGTTTGGTGCAAGACATTATCAAGTACACCTTAACACAAAAGTGTACTATACACATTTTGGTAGGAGAAGAGCTGCACTCCAGAAAATTAGGCAATTGATGGAGTTATTTGAATAAAACAACATTAGTAAATCTGAAAAAAAAAAATTAAAAAACTTTACCCAAGGAATATTAAATTCACTCGTGTTTTAAATCTATTTAAAAACAAGTTATTTTAATAAATATGTTTTAATTACCAATCAACCAATCTCTTAAAGAAGCAAACAGCGTGCAGTGCAGCGGCAGCATTTTTAAGTTCCTCTTTTTACTATAAACCCCCTTTGATTATTTTTTTTCTCCCTTTTGTTATCCTTATTTCCTACAACTTTTCCCATATAAATAATATCAACTTTAAGAGTAATTGTATTTTAATTATTCAAACCAGGCCTCGTGCCGTGGAAAATACAACAAGCAATTTAGTAATAAATATAACAAAAAGCTTACGTAAAGCTGCCTCCTTGAAATTCATGAAGTTGTAATTTCCCTTCCCTTGCTCGAGTGGCGAGATCTCGAACTGCTGTAGAGATCTCGACAAGGCCTTTTCCAATAGCATTTTTTATTATAGGTGTGATGAGGCCCGCATCAGTGGCGACTGCTACTGAAATATCAATATCCCTTAAAGATGTCACCTAAATATAAAAGAAAAAAAATAACTCAAATGATAAAGTCCCAGATATAGATAATACTAGCATTAAAACATACAGAATATTGTTTAAAAGAAGAAATAATACTTTGGTCATTAGTAGACATATGCAACAGGGCTCAGCTAATATAGCTAATATTTTAGAGAAGAATAAAAATAAAAGAGAGATAAGAGAAAAAAATAGTTTAACACAAAACTATAGGTCTATATTAAAACTCAGGAGACCTGGTGGTCTAGGGGTAAGGTGTCAGACTTCTGTGCTGAGGGTCCGGGGTTCAATCCTCGGTCCCGGCACAGATTTATCTGATTGCCAAATCCTTCCTTCACCTCTGACAAGACGTGTATTAATCACAACTTGTGAATGTGAGGAATGCCAGGCCTCCACCGTGGTTCGGATTCCACGTTAAACTGTAGGTCCTCCATTTCATATCACAATCACCCTACCATTACACATTAGCGTAAGTGCGTATAACCCGAACGGGTAGTAAGACGCGGTGCTAATAATAATAATATATTAAAACTCCAGTTCTATTACTAATTCAAGGTAATAATGAGTTATATCAAGTCAAATAATAACTAAAAGAACATTAGTTTCACCGTAAATTCCAAGGAACAAAATTAATATTAATGTCAAGAAAATTTCTATTCATGCAGACACATCAGGATTCTGGTAGGGAAAAATACCTAAAAAATTGACTTCTTATCAAAATCAGTGTATACTCTTTTCCCTTTTTGAGAGAATTTATTAATCATTTTGACTTACTACCCGTTTGGGTTGTATACATATTTAATAATTTACTATTTACGCTAATGGTTTCAGGGATTAGGAAGGTTGTATTCAAAGGAAGTGTACCCACATTTGTGTTGAGGGAAAGTGGAGAAACATTTTGTAAAAAAACTCAGTGCACCCAACCTGAAATCCAAACCTCGACCTCCTCAACATCAGCAGTCAAGTCTACTGAGAGAGTAGCGTGTTTTACCTTGCAGCCACCGAAGCAGGTAAAATATCATATATCACTTAGAAATTTTAATTGTCATTACAAGTGCAAATAGTACTTATAAATAAAACTTCTAAAAAATAAAACTCAAAGTTGATGTTCATTTCACTAGCGCTGTTCAATTAAAAATGTTATTTTCTTCGGCTTCAAGAAGAAGTATTTTTGGAATAACTTGGTTAAAAACCATCATCTATGGGTGTATCACTCCTGTTGTGTAGGACAACAAGACATCAACCCAAAAACAATACTGTCCCACAAAAAACCGTATGTATGGTCACCCTATATATAGCATATGCCGAGGTATGCAGCAGGGATGGATTCATATAACAAATCAAGGCAGCTACTGAGGTATGCAGCAGGGATGGGTTAGTATAGAAAGCCTTGGCAGCTACCGGGGTATACAGCAGGGATGGGTTAATATAGAAAACGTAGGCAGCTACCGAGGTATGCAGCAGGGATGGTTTAATATAGAAAACCTAGGCAGCTACTGAGGTATGCAGCAGGGATGGGTTAATATAGAAAACCTAGGCAGCTACCGAGATATGCAGCAGGGATGGGTTAACATAAAAAACCTAGGCAGCTACCGAGGTATGCAGTAGAAATGGATGCACGTAACAAACCTAGGCAGCTATCAAGGTATGCAGTAGAAATGGATGCATATAACAAACCTAGGATACTGCCGAGGTATGCAAACCCAGAAAGGCATGTTTACAGAAACAAATTTCTAATGAACGTGAATCAAATTTTAGATCACAGGCAAGGGATAAAATTGTCAGGTTTTGCGAGGAAGGGTTCTTCAATGCATTATAATGTTTATGATGAAATATTAAAAGTGTATATTTTTTTAATTTGCATGTTTTAATTAAATGACATACACATCATACAGACTAGGTCAGGAATGTCAAACTGGGGGCTAAATCCAAGATTCTGTGTTATAGCTCAACATACAATTTGGTGGCTCTTATTTTTTTAAAACATTGTACAAAGACTCCATTTGCAGGGCTGGTAATTCTTGAACACCTTAAAAAAAAGTGACTTTAGTAAGTTTTCTTGAGAAAAGTGGGTAAATAGAGACGAAAGCTAAACTAGGAGACTCCACCTCACACATGAAACCATTAGTGAGTTTAATATATTGAAATAAATTAATTTTTTCTTCACTCTAATAAGAAAAATTAATTTGTAACATACACAATATGAGAACCAAACTCTTATCAGATATTTTCTTGGCTTTCTCCTTCTGGAACAGTCCTGTGAAGTGTGTTAATTTATGCACACTTGACAAAACAAACAAAACTTCTGCCTTATTAGCAATTTTTTTCCCCCCAACAAACTAGCTATTTTTTTGTAACTACTTGTATTTAATTTTGTACTAATGTTTTTGCAAACAGCATCCAAATGATGAAGCACTCTAACAGAATCATAATTTAATAGTATGAATTTGGATGGTAATCTTTTATTTATTGGTAGACCAAACTGTACTTGAATGGTAATATACTGTTGTTTCATGGACACCAGTCCTTGAATGAATTCTTCTAATAGCTTGAGGAGTATGTTTTGCATTATAAACTATTCCAATATCATTCAATGCTAAAACATTTGTCACTAACATATGAGTCAATAAAATGATCACAATCTTGTTGAGCGGCATCATTTCATTCAGATTTTTAAACAGGTCCTTTGACTCGACACTGCCAATAAAGAATATTTCTAAGTGTTGTGTTAAGACTTTTATCTGGATCTTTTATACCAATAATAGACATAATTTTGTTTCACATTTTAGCCAGAGGAATTGTCACCTCAACATAACAAAGTGTAAAAAAATAATTTTAGGTTTCCTTTAGTTATATCTATTCAAAGGAAAGTGCCAAACGTCAGAGTGTAGCATGTCTTTGTTCTGTTGACTAGAAGTAATTGGGAACCAAACTAGATATCATGGGGTTGAAAGTATTCAGGATACCATCACATGACGCTGCTATGCAGTCAGATATTATGCATTTGATCAGTCATATTGGCTCAAATCTCTTCAATTTATCTTTAGTATATATTTAGCATCAACTATAACACAGGAGTGATAACATTTTAGCCAGTCAGGTGTAGTAGGGTCTAACGATTCACAAGGTTTGACAAGCATTCATCCTTATGCTAGAATGTGCCTGCATGTTTTACAAGTGGTTTAAACTCCTTATATAAAGTATATTATTTTAGGGCAAAAAATACACCACTTGCATTCCTGACAGACTCTTGATATCATATGGACATCTACTTTAGTTCTTAATAGTCACGTAAGATTGTACTCGTTCATAACTTCAATACAATAGAAAGTTTGAACATAATGACATTATGACTGACAATAAAAGTATAAAAACTTGGGCCTTTAAGAGCGCCAAATATTATTTTATTTAAAAAATGTGAGTTACTAAAATTTATGAATTTAACCACTTTACAATGTATTTATCATATTTGTGACATACTAACTAAGCATCTGGTTTTCAAACACCCACATTTTTTTTTTGTCATGTAAGGTAAGAGACCACATATCTCTACTTAAAAATAGAATATTATGATGATAATCAGCCGTTTAAAATTTACATTGCAAAGCATTATGGTTAACATACATTTATGTGAACTGCTATGCTACTCAAGCAGAACAAGTTTAGCACACCTGGTAAAGGGAATTTATTCTTACAATAGACCAGATTGCCATTGACGAGGAGATCAAAATTTGAATCTATGACGGGAAGACTGGACGTGGTTAATCAGTCCCCTTATGCTTATGTGGGTGCATCTCATCTAAGTCATCCTGCCAATCCTTAACCCTTAGATTAAGCCAATAATAAGCTTGGTGTTGAATATGCTAATAAAACTACCCATGTTTTTAAAAACTCAAATTTAAAAGGATGAAGAAAGGAACTTAATTTTAACTATATTGTGTTTGTCAAAGCTTTTACTCACCTGGTCTCCAATCACGTGTGTGTTTACTTGAGGATGGGTTTGAAGAGCCAAAGCTACAGCTTTAATCACAAAGTCATTTAGAGAAACCGCTATTCCATCCTCTTTAAGCTGCTTTCTCATTTTCACTACTTTGTCAATCACACAATCTGCATAGCCATATGCATGAGGTATTTGGGTCTATAACAAATATGGTTATTAGTTAGATACTTGACAAAATAATTTAAAAAAAAAACTAATCAGATGACACTAACATTGGTCAAAACCACAGGAAAAAAAAGTAAAGGTTTAAGTAAAATTATGATTCAAAGTTTGGAAAAAAATTTCAAATTCGAGATTAAAAAGGTAAATTTAAATTTTGAAACTGAATTTTATAAAACACTATTATGATACTTGGATTAAACATTGAAAAGAGGCTAGAAAGCCTACACACTTACCAGAAAACTGTAGGCCTCAAAGTTTACAATTTAAACACATAATTATGTTATTTTCGGGATACATTAGTCCACTTCTTCAGCAGAAAAGAGTAAAATACAAACCTGCTTCAGTGGCCACATGGTCTAACGTGCTAATCTTGTGTTGGACTAGACTATTGAGGACAGGGAGATCAGGGTTTGATCCCGGTCGGGTGCACTGAGGATGGTTTTCCCTAAATGGTTTTCGGCTCTCTCTTCATGCAAACACGAGTGCATTTCCTCTAAATTAAGCTTAACTAATCTCTAACCCATTAGTGTGTAATTAGTACATAGGGGTATAACCCAAACAGGTAGTATTACGCGGCGCTAAAAAAAAAATAAAAAGTAAAACAAAGACTGGACTATGGCTGCATGGCTAGAGGTCGTCATGCTGCCACATTCCAGTCTGTGTTTTACTCTCTTCTGCTGAAAAAATTACAAAATTATATGTTTTGTTGTATTTTAAGTGTGAACTTTGAGGTCTACAGTTTTCTGGTAAGTGTGTAGGCCTTGCCCTTTTATTCTCCTTTCAATGTTCAATTTAATATAGCTGTTTGGCGCCATTTTCCCTTTATTATAATACTTAATACTGGTTTAGTTTAGCATAATATAGTTGAGACAAGACAATCAATATATTAATTAAATTAATGTGTATCCACATTATTGAAAAAAACATTAAAATTTAATCATGACTTATATACTCTATAGAAATTTATTCAAGTAAAATCAAAATTGATAAACAAATCACATACATGTGGAAAAAATCAACCTCCTTTGCTTATACTTCCTAAGATGTGAATTCATATTCAGAAATGTAGTTAAAATAAATATTTAGATTCAAGAAAGAATGGTTTTGAATCTCTAATACTTTATTTTTAATTATCTCAATAAGGAAAACCTCTTTTCGCTTTATGAAGCAATTGCATTTTATTTGGAAGAAGGAACAGGAAAGATGGAGAGAAACATATAAAAGGGACGAACAATATATGGCTTTTACAATGAAAAGAAGAACACAGTTCAAGTGAATTCAATTAATTCAGTTCAATTAAATTGTGTTCAACTGTGTTCTTCTTTTAATTGTAAAAGCCATATTGTGTTCGTCCCTTTTATATGTTTCTCTCCATCTTTCCTGTATTTTTAATTAGTCAAATAATACCATTAACTAGCGAATTATATTTAAAGTTATTTTCTATCACACTTAATCTTAATTTAATGTTTGTTCCGAGTCGATGATAGAATGCTGGACTTGCTTTTGATTCTGTCAGTCTCCTGGCAATGGTTTTCCTCATACTTGACATCTCAATGTCAACGAAGCCTGGCCCGGCTTTTTTAACAGGACTCGCTTGCTTGTCTGCTCTAGGTCTAGCCTCCGCAGCACCAGGCTGTGCTGCTGACTTTGAGGGTAGAGGAACTGTTCCAGAAGAAAGAAATCAATTTCAAGTTAAAGCCGCTTGAAAATGAGAAAACTTTGTAACAGGATAAAATTAATAATAATGGTCTGGATCAAACCTAGCCTTAATTAATTGGTAAAACTTTTCAATAACCTAAATTAACTGTTTCCAGCCTCTGGCCAGTTCATTTTTAGTAAAATGCCTACATCTTTCATTGTACTTTCACCATTCTTCTACTCTTCACTCACACACTTGTCGATATCTGCTTCTCCGATCTATTTCTTGGTATTCCTTTCCGTCTTTCACCTACATACTTCATTTACAGCACTATCCTTGGGGCATGTTATACTATGTGTATAGATAAACAGCAAGAGAGAATTGTAGAAAAATGAAGGGCAAATAAAAGACAACACATTAACACACCGCATAAAAATAATAAAGTATTTGTAAATGTGTGTTTGTGTTTTAACTCCTATAAATTATGTGCTTCAAATAGGTGTTATAAAGCCCAGTAAGAAACAGAAATGAAAAAAAGACAAGAAGTAAGAATGATGGATAAAGAAGGAAAAATGTTGATTTGAAAAGAGAACAAGGTACCGGAAGACTATAAAGGCATGGGCATGTAACGAGGATTGAAAAAGAGAGGATGCCTAAGAAAATGTTAGAAATGAGGTATGTAAGAAACAGACTGCAAGGCCCAGAAAACGATGGAAGAAGCAGATAAGAGAAAGTGTTGAAGTGATAGGAGAAGAATGGAAGAAATTAATGGAGGAAGATGGAGGCATTTTAATAAACTGACCCAGCCACAGGCTGGAAACAGTTGATGATGAAGATGAGTTATCAGTAAGCCACCGTTAAATAATTTTTTATCTGAAAAACTAATATAGTGTTATTTATTATGTAAACCAAACCTAAGATATACATCTTGAACAAAATCGCTATTGGCATATTAAAAAATCGGCCATCAGTAAACAACATAATTTTCAGCTAGATTTAAATCATGATTTTACCTTCAGTTATGACAATATAACGCCTTAAATATAATGTGTGAACCAAATTTTTTTTAACATTTCAGTTGAAGATCCAGGTAAATGTATTCATAAATAAAGACAAACCGAGAAATGTTTGTAAATCCAAATTTTTTAGTTCAAAAGCACATAAAAAAATCTCAAAATACAGAACAATCTTGAAGTCAGAAAGTTTTAGGATTACAATACTTTTTCTATATGAGATAGTATAAAGTTTTTTTTATTTTATAGGCAGTGTTTGATGACTTTATTGAGGACCCTATATTTACTCTTCTTCATCAAGGAAGGGAGGCAATGAATACGTACCTTGTTTGATAGATTTAGCCTGTAGGTTGTTCTTAGCAATGTAGTTAAGGACATCATCTTTAAGAAGTGTGCCTTTGGGTCCAGTTGGTAATACATGACTAGCCTCAATACCGTATTGTTCCAGCAAGAGGCGAACAGCCGGGCCAAAGTTTCTACGGGGCAAGAAGAGTTAGTTGCAAAATCACCCAAGATACAAAAACCAACTCAACAAATTTTGGTATAATGTAATCTAGGATTTAAACAGTTATCTATACTTGTGAGTATTAATTGTATATTCTCTAATTACACAGTTATATAAGCTCACAACTTACAAACTAATTTAAATTTGGATAGCGCACCTAACATATATAAACCAGGGAGGGATCAGTAAGAATAAGTTGTTTCATTCGAGTTGAACTCTATGAGCTCCTCAAAAAGCTTGCGAGTACCGAGCTGAGTTAAGCTTGAGTTCAATAAATATGTAATGTTAAAACTTAATTACTATGCAAATATTAATTAATTATTTTTATTAAAATTTAAAATAAAGGTTTTTTTAAATGAAAATATGATTTAGATAATTCAAATTTTAAAAAGTATATCTTATAAATGACAGTAAAATTAATAGTTTTACAACGAAAAGAATAGACAAAGTTTTGAAAATTAAAATAAATTGTCTTTTAATAGTTCAATATTTACTATCTGAGATATAATAAATAATAAGAATCATTTAAAAAAAACTTGAATAGTTATTAGAGACCATGATTTGTAGTAAATAAAATAATTGGATTTCGTTAAATAAAAAGTTGAATTTTGGTGCTTGCCATTGGTCAAAATATGTCATAATTAGCCACTTTAGAAACTTAATTTACATTTTCTTTTACCAAAGGTAATTGGTGGAGAGGTCTGACACATTTGCTCAGTTGGTAGCATGTCTGCCTACTGAGCTAGGGGTTCCAGGTTCGATTCATGGCATGTAAGAAAATGTATCATTGATGAAAATATGGGTTTACCCTTTCACATTGATAAATTAACAGACAGGGACTGGATGTTGTGCCTGTCCGAGTCTTAAGTTATATTATAAGGCCTATCAAGCCGGTAGTGGAAGAATATATAGCTCGAATGAAAAACATATTCAGGCCACAGGCTGGAAACAGTAATGGATGTAAAGTAAAGTAAATTGGTGGAGGGAACTTTTGAAAATACAATAAAATTGGAAAATTGTAATTGTACATTTGGTACTTTTTTCTGACAATTTTTGGTAACATCAACAAAGAACAACCCGCCTTGGTGGCGTAGTTGGCTAACGCGCCAGTCGTGTTAAGTCAGATCACCGAGGACGGGGAGATCGAGGTTCGAATCTCGGTCGGGTGAACTGAGGGTGGTTTTTCCTAAATGGTTTTCCACTCTCCCTCCACGCAAATGCGGGTTCACTTCATCTAAAATTCAACCTTCCCAATTCCTAATCCATTAGTGTAATTAGTACTTAAGCGTATAACCCGAACGGGTAGTAAGACGCGGTGCTAAAAAAAAAAAAAAAAAAAAACAAAGAACAATTATACATGCTGGATAAAAAATGTGTATAGCTTTAGGTGTCAATTCGCATTCAAATTAAAAAATGGAGCATTATTCACATTTAAAATATCAAGTAAACAATTTTACAAAAAGATCCAATTTTGTTTTATTTTGAGTTTGTCAAACATTCATCACTAAACAAAGAATCTCAAAATTGTTAAGCTCATAAATTTTCCGATATTGATCCCAAGTATCTATTAAAAGCTCAAATTGACTCAGATATTAGAATTCAAATTTTCACAAACCTCTAATAAAAATCAACCACTATGCTATAAAAGTAGGAAAATAGACTGTTAGGTTTAATATAAAAATGTAAAACCAAATTCTTTGAATTAAAAGTTTGTAATAACCTCTTTGGCAAGCATTATTAAGCTTACATAGGTGACTTTAATGATGACGACGATGAAGATGCTTTTGGTGCAGTTCCACTCGAAGCAGGAGGTGGAGATGAAGTGTCCTTGGGAGATCCAACAGATTTCCAGTCCTCTCCTTCGCCCACAATTAGAGCAATTGTTTGGCCTACAGGAATCGCTGCAGAATTTTCCGACACCTAGTACAAATAAAGTAATACTCAAGAGATAAGTGTTATTTTTGTCAAATATATATCTTCATTTTGTCCACACAATCTGAATATTAGAGAATATGCAAGGACTTATCTGCATAATTATATTACTTCAAGTGATTATTTTGCTTGTGCAACTCTGATTTTATTCATATCAACTCCTAAATTGTTAGGCAATTAATATCTGAATGTTAACAAATTTGTTATAATGTTGAACCACATTCAGTTAAAAAGTCATCCACATTAAGTTTTTTAAGTACCGCATGTCTTTATGCCAGTTCAGACTATCTCTATCGTGCAATAATTTAAGAACACAGGATGAGTAAGATAAATTTCTTAAGGAAACACACGATAATGTACATGTTGTGAGAGTAAAAATACACCAAGTTGTATATGAACCTTGACCTTTTACATGTGATTGGTATTATGTTTAGTTTATTGGTAAACCACAGACTGGGGTTTGGTTGTTATCTTAAACTAAGAATTATGTTAAAATTGTGTTAAAATAAGTAGATAATTTCTTGCAAAGTGTCCCTTGAAAGTGATTTTTTTAATCAAGTATTGAATTAGCTGAATTTTCAAGTAGATAATTTTAATAAGAAAATTGAAAATTCCTATTTGGATCAATGCATACATTAGCCTTTCCTCAAATGACTTATAAAATTAACTCGGTTAATGTTTTATTCATATTTTTAATTTGGTATAAGATAAACATAATTATAATTTAATTTGAAAATGGATTGCTCTTTCCCCCAAAATAATCAAGAGCTAGTGACCCACCTTGGTCATGTAGTTAGCTAATACGCTAGTTGTGTTGAGCTAGACTGCTTAGGACGGAGAGATCGAGGTTCGAATCTCGGTCGAGTGAAATCTAGTAGTTTTCCATAAATGGTTTTCACTCTCCCTCCACGCAAATGCGGGTTCACTTCTTCTAAATTCAACTTCCCAATTCTTATCCATTACTGTAATTAGTACTTAAGCGTATAACCTGAACGGTGTAAGACGCGTGTTATTATTATTATATTATTATTATTATTATTATTATTAGCACCGCGTCTTACTACCCGTTCGGTTATACGCACTTGCGCTAATGTGTAATGGTAGGGTGATTATGAGGTGAAATGGAGGACCTACAGTTTAACGTGGAATCCGAACCACGGTGGAGGCCTGGCATTCCTCACGACGCGGTGGTTAAAAAAAATAAAAGAAAGAGCTTGTAATGCCCATGTATATTTTATTGTGAAAGCTGTAAACGTGAAGATTGCCGTTAATCGACTGCAATTTCTGAAATTCATGTCTCTACACTGGTGGATGTTGGAAATGAAATTTCTCTTATCGGCTTTCACCAGTGTGTATCAGTAATCGAAAGGTCCAAAATGGCAAATACTGGTAATCGTGAGGGTACGCCTGTGTATATTAGAAATAAAGTAATAGTGCACTGCGCATCTGCCTTCGCACCTATCTGGGCAACAGAAACCACGTGGTTTAAAGATGGCGTGCTGCTGTAGTTCTGTGTATTGTGCCGTGTGTTTGTGCACTAATGACAATGAGTGAAAGCAATGAAATAGTTTCTAGTGATTTTTTTAACAAGAAGTTAAACAAAATTGTGTTAAGCAAATGTGGGAATAACAGTAGTTTTCTAACCATAGGAAAGTATTGCAAATTTGTTGACAAGGTTATTGCTGCAAAAGAGAAAACAAGAGGGAAGCAGCCTCAAGATTGCAAGAGGATGAAACGTTTTGCTGTATTGCAAGTGGGAGACTCCTCAAAATTGATCTCGGTTTTGAACAAGTGAGTCCAAAATACAGTATTTTGTACAAAATCATGAAATTTACAAAGTTTTGTCCGAAACCCATCAGAGAACCGGGCATGGGGGAAGAACCCGTATGTTAAAATAACTTCAGGCCCAATACAAAAATATAATATATGAAGTTGTTTTTCTCTATATTTCTCTGTGTAAACAGTGCCAGGTCAAACATAGTGCACCAAAAAAAAAGGACTGGTTATAGAGCCAATTGTTTTGTCTGAACTTAACTGGAGAGGACAGGTTGACTTGATTGATACACAGTCAAAAAAGGATGGGGAGTTCAAATTTATCATGGTCTACCAAGACCACTTGACAAAATTTGTGCAGCTAATAGCATTGAAATCTAAGACAGTTGAAGGAAGTAGCATATAATCTCCTAGAGATATTCTTAATATTGGTTCCCCAGTTATTCTTCAGTCCGACAATGGACGCGAGTTTGCAAATAGTATTATCAAAGAAGTTTGTTCAGTTTGGGACAGAGTTAAAATTGTTCATGGTAAGCCTCGCCATAGTCAGAGCCAAGGCTCGGTTGAAAGAGCCAATCAGGATATCCAAATCTGTTAATTGCATGGTTGAAGGGTAACCGAACATCCATCTGGTCAGAGGGTATAAATGTGTCCAGTTTACCAAAAACATGACCTACCATTAAGGAACTCAGCAGACTCATTAAACAATGTTTGGTGCCAAAGTGAAAAGAAGACTCAAAACTTTAGTTCTACCTCGTAAGAAGATTTGTACACTTGAGTATGAAGAGGAACTTAAAGATCTAACTAACCAGATCAGTGAACAAAATGTAACAAATAAAATCAAATCAGCTGAAAGTGAAATTATTTCTGAGATAAAGAAAAGAAAATGCCACGCCATTCTTTGCAGAACCTTCGTCAGGTAGTGGAATACATGAAGAGAACGAAGAATGCGTCGTTTGTGGAAAGGAAACATCAAGAGCTCACTTTTGTCTGCAGTGTACAAGGCTAGTCCAATTTATATGTGGAATATCTGAAGATGAAGGTTATGGTGCATTAGTTACGTGTCAGTTGTGCATTAAAAAAGAAAATGTCAACAAAAAGAGGAAATAAAAAGCCAAAGAGGGTTTGAATAAACAAGCTAATAAAATGTTGTGCAATTCGGAGAAAAAGTTTCCTACTGTTTCAATTGGTTCATACAGTTACATTGTAATGATATTGATTTTTCCGTCTGTATTAATATTTAAAATCATATTTTAAAGAATATTTTCATAATTCTTCTTTTCAGTTAATTTAAATTAAACTCATCTTTCTAAATGACAGCCATCTTTTTCTTTTATTTAGCTGCACGTGTTAGAAGCATGGTTATTTCCGGGTTGTATTACGCATTATTTAAGAACAGGTGCAGAGTAAAGCCGTGTCTATTTTTAGTTTTCGCGCTCATATACCCCATTGGTCGATGGAAAGAAATTAAGTAGTGATCTGGGTCCGAGAGTTGAATAGCTACGGGGTAGACAGACCCAAGCTTAGCAAGACGCTAGTTTTGTAAAGGACTTTTTTTTTCTGTTTTGTTAAAATGTCAAGTGAGTAGACGTGTTTCGAACAATCGAAACACTATGTACGGATATATGTGCATACTGTGTGTATTTAATGTGTAGCATGTATACTATATACATTAGGGTATTGGTAGTTAAGTAACACAAATCGCCGAAGATAAAAAACTTACATATTACAAAAACATTGTTTCTTTAGTGTTGGCCAACTACTAATACCGATTCATTGTTCTATGTAAGATATTACAGCCTAACTAGCTTACTAGATTTTAATACCTATTTTATTATAATTTTTTAACTAAAATATTTTTTGTGTATTAGGAAATGTTGGCCTATTTTACTATTTTTCCATTTTAAACCAGAGACAAACAAAATGATGCAAGAGATTTCTTAAATTAAGCTAAGTTAAATATGTCTTACAAATATTGTAATCGGCTGTTTGTAAAATAAAATATATTAATAGCTCAGTCAATCAGACACCCTAGCTCAGTCGGTAGTGTGTCTGTCTACTGAGTTAAGAATCCCGGGTTCGATTCCTGGCATGGCCAAATCCTTTATCATTGGTGAAATGTGAGTTTATGTTTTCACATTGATAAATTAATGGCCGGGGACTGGATGTTGTGCCTGTTCTTTAAGTTATATTATAAGATATATAAAGCTACAACAGGCCTAGCAAGCCAGTAAAAGAAAACACATGGCTTGAATAAAAAAGTGACCCAGGTCACAGCTGGAAACAGTAATGGATGTAAAAAAATAAATAAAAAATAACTCAGTCAAGAATACCATCATTCAAAATAAATTTGACTTATTTCAGCCTTCAACTTCTTAAAAAGTAATCTTATTTTAGAAAAGTCTTGTCAACTGTCGATTCAAACTGCTTTTATTATATGTGTTGCACATAGTAACACAAATGCCAGCTTTTCCTCGAGAATGAAGCTAACTGGGGATAGCTACAAGTTGTATGTCAAATGGTCATACTATCCCTACAGGAATCAAACTAATGCCCTCTCAGAAATGTGAACAATAAGCAATGGATGAAAAGTTTGTCTGATAATTTCATAAAACCGCTAGAACAAAACTCACCAAAATTTTGGCTAAGATGCCTTCCTCCTCTGTTTCAAGTGATATGATAGCTTTATCTGTTTGAATATCACAGATTGCATCACCAGGAGCAATTCGGTCCCCTTCTTTCTTCAGCCATTTAACAATAGTCCCTTCAGACATTGTTGGGGATAGTGAAGGCATTTTCAATTCTTGACCAGTAACTGAAAAGAGAAAGAGTTTGTTACACACTATAGCTATATAGTTAAGACAAATCAATCTGTGAAGGGAAGTAGCCAAGAGAAGAACATACAGTAAAACCTTGGATTGCGAGCATAATTCGTTTCGTAAACGTGCTCGTAATACAAAGCACTCGTATATCAAAGGGAATTTTTCCCATAAGAAATAATGGAAACTCAGATGATTCGTCCCACAACCCAAAAATATTTAATCTAAAAATTATTAATTCCTTTTTTATTTTCGTTATTTAGATGTAACTGTACTGTAATCAAATTTATTAATTAAATTTAATCGTGGCTGGTGTGAGGTAGACGAGAAAGATGAGAGGAGGAGGTGGGTTATAGTTTAGGACGACTTTCACTGTCACTAACGGAATCACTGCTATATGTTGGATCACTGGAATATTTTTCTATTTGCGCGACTTTAACAAAGAACCTATTCAATGACACTGCTCGGCACACAAAGCGTAACCATAATACTACTCGTATTGCAAGATATCGCTCGTTTATCAAGTTAAAATTTATTGAAATTTTTTGCTCGTCTTACAAAACACTCGCAAACCAAGTTACTCGCAATCCAAGGTTTTACTGTACTTTAGAAAATAACATGACATATATCTATCTAGTCTCGAGATAATATGATGGAATGTCATCATCTAAATGAAAGTCTGTGTTCATTAGCCAATGACACTTTTTTCCCCACAACATCTTAGTACCATTCTGATTAAACGTACATATTAATTACATTAGTTAAATAGGGATGATGAAGATAGATTTAGAGGAAGTGTACCTGCATTTGTGTGGATGGAGAATGGGAATCCCTTAATGAAAAACCACTTAGCACACCTGACCAGGATTCAAACTCTGACCATTCAGTCATTGGCAATTCAGTATAAAACACGATTTTAGTGAACACCAAATCACTAATAATATGCCTGGTTTTTCACCAAGTAAAAACTAGAATCTGCCTCAAGTGAGATTTGAACCAGTCTCTCTGAAAGGTTGGTCACATCTAGAGTTAATGTAAGCTCTACACTTTCAAATGGTTATTTAATTTCCCCATTTTTTTTTCTATTGTATCCATCATTATAGTGAGTTGTCCGATACCTTAACTCAGTTGGTAGTGTGTCCACCTGCTGAGCAAAGGGTACCGGCTTTGATTCCTGGCATGGCCGAAAATTTATCATTGATGAAAATATGGGTTTACCCTTTCACATTGGTAAATTGATGGCCCGAGGACTGGATACTGTGCCAGTCCTTGTCTTAATTTAGATTATAAGGCATATAAAGCTATGACAGGCCTTGCCAGCCGGTAGTGGAAAATATACGACTTGAATAAAAATCTGACCCAAAACCATAAGCTGGAAACAATAATGGACGTAAAAATTATAGTGAGCTAGAACAAAACATTTCAATGGGTAGGTAGATTACACATTAAACCAGAAACAACTGGGCTTATACATCAAGTTTATTGATTGCGAGTTGATTCAGCTCTTTATTTGAATCCAGAGCTTATAGTAATTTAATGTATTCAATTTTAAATTAAAATACTTGTTATCTCAAGAGTGAAGAGCTATTCACAGGGTGGCTACAAAACATATTTTACCAAATTCCCTGACTTTTCCAGGTTTTCAAGGCAACATTTTTCAATTTTCCCTGACTACTTTTTTCCATTTTTAATGGTGGATGATGACTTGTTTTATTTATTTTTATCATATATTAAAAAAGTTTGTATCTACTAAACATAAACAGTTTTATCAGTTATTTTAAAAATTAAAATGTTATTTTATTTAGGTATTATTAACTTTTGTTTTAGTGTTTAGTTTCGAAATTAATGGGATTTTAGACATATTTTTTAATTCCCTGACTTTTCCTTATTTTTAGTTAAATTCCCTGACATTTCCCTGTTTTCCCTGTCATTCAAAAATTCCCTGACTTTTCCAGGTTTTCCCTGCTTTCCCTGTCTGTAGCCACCATGTATTCAGTAAATACAATTCAAGTATGACTCAACCAAACTCACCTGTGCCTTCTGCAACTTGTTGAGCCGGTGGTGCACTAGAAGATGGAGGAGACGAGGATGCTGGAGGGGAGGAGCCGCCTGGTGCCTCCACAGACTTCCAGTCCTCCCCCTCCCCGACAAGGAGAGCGATAACTTGTCCTACAGGGATATCTTTGGTGTTTTCAGGCACCTAACACACACAAAAATAACATTTAATACTTATATTGCGACATGAGTAAGCTTCTTACATGAGTAGGATTCTTAAACTGCTTTTGGTGATATACTTTAAAAGGGATCAGTTAGTTGGTATATATATTTTTGGCAACAGTATACAAAATATTGGGAATCTAAGACACCCCCAAACAAAATATTCCTACTTATAATTATTTTTACATACAAAAAAAATAGGTTCAATAATTAAAAGAAACTAGCTCACCTAAATGATGTTTGAAAGCATTGAATCGCTCTGGGCTGTCACCATAAAACACACCTACATCAGCTGAGTTTACATTTGTAACATATTTTTTATTTGAGGTATATTTAACGTGCAATTTATGAATTGACTGATTATATCATCACATTATTTACAAACTAAGCTTAACTCAATCTAGAACATACACAACACCTAGCACCCACTTGTTAATTCATCACTATGAAAGGGGAAACCAACATTTCACCAATGATTATCTTTTGTCCATGCTGAAAATTAAACTCAAGCCCCTTAACTCAATAGTCAGACATTCTAACGACCGAGCTAAGGTGTCAGACTTACTTACTAAAATTCAGAACATTAATTTGGGGGTTAAAAAAATTTAAAGGGATTGAAGCATGTGTTCCCCACTGTGAGCACCGGAGATTCTTCAAACTATAGCACCGGGTTGTTTGTAATTTTAATAGTCTTTGTATTTGGCAAGGGAGTTAAGCTGGTTTGACTATCTATATAAGAAGACATATAACAGATTTTATTACTTCACAATGCAGGGAGTTCCTTTTTAAATAATCAAAAGGTACCAATATTATAGTCTAGTAATAAATTTTGTCTCGTAATGGCTAAAGTAGAATGTATATAATATATACCTTGCTAGCTTATCCATTATACATAAGAGTTAAGTCTAAATCTTTCACAACAGGTGGTCCACACCATTAGAATAATGCCGAGAAGATGGGGTTTAATGATGACAGATATTGAATGACTGCCCCTCGAGTTATCTGGCTCCAAGTTAGAAACTCAAAAACAACTGGAAAATTTAAAAAGAAATGTGTTTTTCCAAAGCTTGTAACAAATCTCCCAGAATAACCAAAGTAAATGTTTTGTTTACTGATGCAATAATTGCATTCCAGTGAATATTCCTGACAGATTAAATTTTGATTAAATAATATTCAAATGGGGCATAGTATGGCACAATATACGCAACATTCTACCAAAACCATTTAATTAACTTAATATTTTCATGGAATTAGGCTATTACCAAAATTTTAGCGAGTATTCCTTCCTCTTCAGTTTCAAGTGATATAATAGCTTTGTCAGTTTGGATGTCACAAATTACATCGCCGGCCGCTATGGCATCCCCTTCTTTCTTCATCCATTTAACAATCGTTCCTTCAGACATTGTAGGTGACAATGATGGCATTTTCAACTCTTGCCCAACGACTGAAATAAAAACTTATGTTCACTGTAAAACACCTAGAATGTGAAATACAAAAAGAGTGCAAGCTTCTTGCTTCAGACTTTTATCAACTGTGTGAAGTAAGAATACAACATGAAGGACAGTTTAGAAAATACTAACTTTTTTTTGGTCAGCATTGATAACATTTTACTATATTATTGGTAGTATTATTTTGTAGGTATTAATACAATCTAAATAAATGGTACGGAACTCTGTGCGGACTTTGTCACTCTATTGTTTAAAAATGGAGATATTTACTCAAAACTCGTATTATATGTGAAACGAAAAATATACACTAGCTAACCCAAGCATAAATTTCAAAGATTTATGTAAAACATTTTTTGAGTCCCGGTTTTAAATTTTATAATTTTATTTTTAAAGAATTAATGTCCTCATTTGTATGTTTGGACCAATAAAAAATATCAATATTGGGTCCACAAGGGTCAACCCTTAGTTTTAAAATTTCTACTTCCGGTTAAAATTTTTGACATTTTATTAGGTGTTGTACATCTTCATGCCATCGCATTGTTATTAAATGCCTCACTTATAATTATTTAGACCAATAAATAATGTAAATATTGACTATTGAGTCGAAAATTAAAATTCAATTTTGGATGGATTAATATATTTAGAGAATAGTTATTTCCATGCAAATTTGCCATGTGTGTATTCTTATTGAAAGATTATAATTGATTATTTGACAAACCAATCAAAATATTTTAATGAGTAACGCTTTTTTTTTTGTTTTATGGAATAAATAACACTGCAAGTACCTGCCTCGGTGGCGTAGTTGGCTAACGCGCTTGTCGTGTTGAGCTCAACTGCCGAGGACGGGGAGATTGAGGTTCGAATCTCGGTCGGGTGAACTGGGGGTGGTTTTCCTAAATGGTTTTCCACTCTCCCTCCACGCAAATGCGGGTTCACTTCCTCTAAATTCAACCTTCCCAATTCCTAATCCATTTGCGTAATTAGTACTTAAGCGTATAACCCGAACGGTTAGTAAGACGCGGTGCTAAATAATAATAATAATTAAAAAAACGCTGCATGTTAAGTTTTTTTTTTAAGAAATATTTTTTCTAAATGAATCATAAATGTCCTCTTCCCCACAGTGTTTCGTGTCAAATATATAATATTAAGCTATTAGATATCGGCACATAACATAATAGGTTTCTTCTTAAATCAACAATATGTTGTCTGTAATGTATATAGGCGAATACCTTGTTAAGATTTAAAAATACAACCTCGACAATAAAAACAAAACTTACCATAAAGAAACCCCGAGTTGTGGAAACATACTCTTTGCTTTGTTTTGAAAGGATGCAATTGTAATAGAATAGAATGTACACATTTTCTTGTGTATTGTCCTAACCTAACTCTAACAACCGCAGCCATTTTTTGAAAAAGATAGTTAAAATATATCATTTGTTTTATTACTAGCAAACTTTCTAGCACTACATAATATAAAATTGTATCATGAGTTTAATATGAAATAATCAGAATACTTGGTTTAAAATTATTTAGTCACTCATAAACAAAATAGTAAAAATTAAATTTGAACAAAATAATTTTGATAGAATATAAAATAATAAATTATATTTGAATGTTTGTAGCACTGATAAAAAATAAATCGTCTGCTATATTTACAGCCACAGATCACCCTTATTGATCTCTATAATATAGCTGGATGGACATCAGCGGCTGAAATTTTCGAACATGACGTCTGCATACCATTGTGTAAGAGAAGAGAAAACTTTCGGGTATCTCTTCCTCTCCTACATAATGTAGCATTTTGACACCATTCATTAATTTTATTGAATATATGAGATACATCAATGTGTGAGTTGTTAAATTAAATAAATATGTTAGTAAAAGCTTTGAAGAGCATATAAAAGTCCCAAACTGCCTAGTATTTTCTTTAAATGAGTTGACGTAGCCTAAATATACGATAATTTTTGTAGGAAGCTCACTTGTAAGGCTTTATCTCTTATTAGAAATCTACCCTATAGTTGTGTTTAGTTGGAATAAAAGACCTTCCAGAAGGAGATTTCTACTTTCGTTCTAAATGGCCATTTATCCTACAAAATATTATATATATATGATAGTATTCTGGCACGAAATAAAGCCTTACAGATCGGGATTATTAGATACTGTACTTCCTACAAGCCTATAACCTAAATTATCATTTTAACGTAAGACTTCTACACAAAGTATATCATTCAAACCAATGTAATACAGTTTTTAGCTAACTGTTTCATTATAGCTATCAAATTTTCAAAATAATATGGTTTCTGAAAGATATGAGCCAACTTAAAAAAAAACAGGTATTATAATAATACTTTCCACAAAGCTATAAGCTAAGTGATAGTTTGAATGTATGGCAACTATACAAAGTTTGTCATTCAAACAAATGTAATCAAGTTTTAAGATACCTTATTCCTTATATTTATCGAACTTTCAATATAATATAGTTTCTGAAACCAATATATAAGCTAATAACCAACTTTAAATATAAGTGTAGTCTTGGTAGATTGTAAACAACATTGATAATAACTACATATTTAGATATGGTAAAGATTATATTCGTATTTGTACATTATTACCTGTAAAACCGGATTGTATATCCTTTAATGTAAATGTTTCTTCAGGAAAGTATGGTATAATACTTCCCTAGTTTCAAACAATAACACTTTTATTCATAAGGGACATGTTTTCGCATAAGAACATATAAATAAACCGTTAAATCCGTCCACCCCTAAGTGTAACAGACGATAAACTTGAGCGTCACGCTTTTGTCCTTGTCAATGTGTATGTGTATGTCCGTCCAGTTATATTATAGAGATCAATCATCACACTACTGGTTGTGGAAGACTTTCATCTGCTTTGTCTAGAGTAATAAGAATTCTGTTCGTGTCACCTACAACAAGCAGTTCTGTCTGTACTTTCCTGCTTTTTTGTGTTTGACTCAGGGGAGTAGGTCCACTCCCAGTCTCTTCACGTCGCCATCACAGCTGTAACCGTGGCAGGAAAAAGCTGCCTTTTCAGTTCCATCTCTCGAGTGGGAGTGAGTGTAACAGGTTTGGAAATGGAGAAGAAGAAGAATAAAAAGCACGCCAACATTAATAATAGACTTCACCTAAAAACTTGAAATGATTTAACAAAATTGACTAATTTTTAGTTAACTACAAGAAAATGTTTGTACACATCCTGACAAAGAGTGAAATGTATATGGTCGTGAATGAAAACTCAAATTCAGTCACTTTATTACAGACGGTATGGAATAATTGATTTACATCAGTAAGTAATCAGGCGTAGGTACTTACCACTGACAACCAATATAACTTAAATTTTTCTCAATGGAGATATTATCTTTCCACCTACACCTGGTCTTCCAAAGTGTCTTTTTCATCTCCCTTAAAAAATATAAGCCTAGCGAAAGCTTTAAAGCCACTTGGTTGTAAAATTTTTTCACAACTATTTTTTAAGAGTGTGTTTTCAAATATAGGCTTTTTTTTTACCAGACAATATATTTCTTGTCGCAAAAAGTAGTGTATTGAAAGTTAAAAAAACAAACACTAGGGGACCTAACTCAAATTGTAGACTTCATTTGCAAGTTAAATAATAATAAAAACCATCATTTCCTAAAAATAAGATTTAAAATAGTCTTGGACGATCAAAAATAGCCCGTATCAGTGGTTGAATGATCTAATTAGCTACTATGTCTACACATACTATACATACATAACATAAACTACACAAGTGGTGGGTGAAGGGTTATTTTTCCAAGTTAAATATTTAAAAAATATAGGCCTACACCCAGCTATTGTTTAACCATTTTGAAGTATTTTCGCTAATTTCAGTAGAAAGTAGAAACTTATGTTTTAAGTAGACTGGATAGCGACGTAATCATCATTAATACTTGGTTTATCAGATGATCAAGAACAAAATTTGCCTCCCCATTTTAAAACAGAACTGAAATGAGTAAAAAGCTGTTCGCATTACCTCAGAGAGAACATCTGAGTGTTCCGTCTGATTCCAACTAACGCCCAACTTTACTCTTCACAGGTGTTGTTGCACTGTTCTCAAAATTCGACGCGAACAGAACTATGATCTCTTATCTCTAAGCAGATCGTTCAATTAATCTGTGCACGCTATTTTCCATAATTTATCAAGTGCTATTTTTTTTTTTTAATGAATCCGAAGTTATATGATCTGTAGCCGTACACATTTGTATTTCATACGTTAGAAAAAAAAAAGCCTACAGAGTACAAAAGTATCGAATTTATTTGGCAATATGTCATTTCATTTTTATAGTAAAAGTATCAGAATGTGTGTATCTCGTCAAAAGGTAAATTGTTTTGAGTTAAATTTTAAAAGCAAATATGTTAATATTATTAGGTTTTCACACAAATATTTTAGTTTATGTTCCTGTAGTTAATCTAAAAGTCACTACTAAAGTATATGACCATTTATTCAATGAATGCTAACAATACAGTATGTTTATTAGTACTATGGATAACCTACAATCATTGAAATTACAACTCACTTTCTTAACACCCACCTTCAATTTCAAGTACAAATTACATTTACAATTTGAGATTTGAAGTTGTATAAAAAGATAATAGTGTGAACATTTTAAATTATTTTAAACAGAGATAATCGCTTGAGTACATGACATTTTTCAAAAAACGGGTTTTGTGAAAACATTCACAACATTTTGATCAGCAGATATATAACAATTTTTTAAAAGTCCTTTTGAAATTATGTTTCTGATACGTGAGCTTTGATGGCAATATGTTTTGATCTTGTAGTATTTTCTTGAGATTGGGTCATCACTAATGCACTCTGATTGTCCATCATAAAGTAGGCAGTTGTAGAGCGCCCAATGAAGTCTCCAATCAGACCTCGCAGAAAGAGAATTTCTGTTAAACAGGCAATAGTACCTACTCAATCTCTTCTGAAGAGATGACTATAATATTTTTTTCTTGGAACCCAGGAAATTAAGTTTCCTCTATAGATTACCATACTACTGACACTTTTCTGGTCGCTTTTGTCTGATCCCCAGTCTGCATTAGCATAAGCTTCAATATCTTCCTTTCCTGTGTTCTTGCTGAATGTCAAGTTCAAGTGGCTCATTCCTTTTATGTATTTCATTATGTAATTTGCAGAACTCCACTTCAAATTTGTGGGCTTAAACTTACCTGAACATCTTTCTAGGTAGGCAGTAGTAATAACTATAGGCCTAGTTCTAAGGTCTCATTTTGGCAAGATAGTTCAAACCTCCTATAATCATGCATTAAGGAACTGTAGCTACATCACCTGATGAATATTATAAATTCACCTCCATCTGCGTTTTTGTAGCTTTACGTTCTACCATTTTGAAAATCTGTAAAATCTTATTTATGAATTTCTACTGACTTACTCACTGAATAAAATTTTCACCACACACAATTTCTATCCCAAGAAAAGTTTTCACTCCACCCAGATACTTGAAGTTGAATTTTTGTTTAATCTGTTCTATTAACTGCTCAACCATTGCCTTGTTTCCCATTACGAAAATATTGTCACTCCAAATGAGCATTATGACTTCATCCCCAAGGTAAAGGTGTCATTTTTCGAAAAGTGTAGATCTTGTTTTTGAATAAAATCACTGAAGCAGTAATTACATACCCTAGATGTCCCTCGCAGTCCATAAAGAACTTTTTTTAACTTTAAGCACCTTGTTTTCAATTGTTGGAACACACTTTGGAAATATAATATACAGTGAAACCTCGTTTATAGAGCCTAACTGGGACCAAGTGTCACCCTGATTAAAAATAATCCAAATCCGGAAATTATAAGGAAAATAAGTTACATTAAAACATTATATATTACTACAACCACTATTAACTTTTAAAATAATGAGCAAGGTTTTTGTTATGCCAATTTTGAATGGCTTTTACGAGCGACGCGGTCAAGCCGACGTTTCACTTCCATAACTTCGACCAGCATTGTTTATGACTGGCGTACCACGTAAGCCATCATTTAATGTAAAATTTCATTTCGTATAAATCAAAAATCCGAATAAATCTGGGCCGGATAAACTAGGTTTCACTGTTTAAGCTACATCGGTCTTCAAATTTGCATTTAAAATGGTGTATATACATCAAGTTGTTTAATTTTAAGGCTATTGAGTAGTGAAAGGCACTAAAGCATTTTAATATAGTTGGTATTTTTGGCACTGGAGTGTAGAAATATGCATATATGAATCTTCTTGAAACCCTTTTACAAAAAGTCATGCTTTTCTGACACTGTCTTGCTTATTTCTGAACACCTATTTAGTGTATAAAGCATTCGCAGGAATATTCATAATAGTACAAGTGCTTTTACCCCGTTTTCTATGGCCCTTATCCACTAAGTACCTAATGATATTTCTTTTTTGTATGTTTTTGGATCTTTCTCATCATCTACAAGACAATGCTGAATAAGCCTTGAAATCTTTAAGATAAGAAGGCTTTTACACTGAACGCTTTCTCTCTGTCCATGAGATCTGTCTTCTTCATGAGCATCTTTGTACATATCTTCTGGTTCTGTCGAGGTTTCATCATATTTCTCTAATGTCTCATCAGTACTACCCATCTCTTCTGGGACATTTGGTCACATTTTTCAAATGTCCTCTTAGATTGGATTTTTGCTTAGTAGGTCAATACAGCTTTGCTACCTCTTGGCTCCACTTTTCATCTTTAGGTACCAGGCTTTGCATCAAAAAAATAGAATTTTGACAAATCTTGTCCTAAAAATATATCAGCTATTATTTTACTTTCTATGGCACTAAATGATGATCAATTAAATAGATGATCAATTAAGTTTGTACATTTCAGAACGTATAGCTTCTCCCCAAAGGCTTTTAGGAAGACTTGTTTCTAAAAACATTGTACAAACTTTATCTGATAACGTTCTATTTGGCCTTTCCAAGACTTCGTTTTGGTGTGACATAGCCAGCAGTAAATTTTTGTTTTATACAATTTTTGTTACAGATTTTTTTGAACTCTCTCCTCTATCCATTTTGACCAAAAAGACTGGTTTTCTCTCGGCCTTCATTTATCAAATTTGATTCTATTTTGCCCTTTTGTTTAGTTAAATAGACAACAGAAAAATCATCTTCATGGTAGATAAATAATAACTTTCACCTGAAAAGGTTGATTCGGTTGTAGGACCTCAGATGTCACAGAGGATAAACTCTCCGATTATGCGAGCTGAACATGGTCCTTGCGGTTTCTTGAAAGCAAGTCTTCTGGTTTTACCCTTTTGATATGAATCTAATATCTTGTCGCTATATGGTTAATTCAGTAGCTATGAACTGCCTAAGTCTAGATGCTACAAAGTATCATCTTGTTTCTCGACTAAGCTTGATTCAGCCTCCGAATAGCAAAGCCAACTGAAACTTTGCAACAAAAAGATTATTTACTTTTTTACAAACTCATTTAGGCCCAATCTTACAATGTCACGTTATTCTATTCGTTAGGGCTTAACATAAGGTTAAGTGATAACAACCACAATTTTTTATTTTACAATGTTTGGTTAGCGCTAATGTCCACGTAAAAGTGCTCGTAAAGTTAACGCGAGGTCTACCTTCCGGTTAGCAAACATAACGTCTACATTAACAACGTTAAAGACGCCGCCATATTGTTTTCAAGGCAACTGTTACTATTAAAGTTAGGTTACATTTATTTGTATTATGAAATGGGTGATTTATTGTTTGATTATGATGACTTTGAAAATGCGTTTCAAGTTCCAAGGAACCCAAGACTTTAAAGACCGAAGAGATACAGTAATTGGAATGAAAGAATTTCCTAAAATTTTTAATGAGGAAGAATCATTTAACGTTTTCGTTTGTACAAAAATAAAGTTTTACAAATTCTTGAAGTGATTGGACACCAATTAGAATTGTTTATTTTAAATCGTTTGTTTGTATTTATCTATTAACTCAATTAGCAAAATTTCCTCTTCTTTGCTAAAAATTAAATTTCGTGTTTAGTATTTTCAACAAACGTTTTAGCAGACAAATAAATATGATAAAAGATACAAGATAACCTTAAACAGTCTTAATAAATTGGATTTGCTTTGATCGATTTGTTTTCATCACAGTTCCATAGACGTTGTAATGACTTGCTTATATTCTCAATGGTAAAATTAAGCCAATCAAAAGCTTTGAAACAAATCTAGTGCTCCGAGAAAGTTAACGATAATAACTAATGGAAGGCACCTGTTCGTAATTTGACGAGCACATAAAAATAGTATTGTAAAACACAGCACCAAGTTTAACCATCGGTTAGACTTTACGAACAGTTAAGTTACGAGGACTTTGACGAGACATTGTAAGATTGGCCCTTAGTATTGTTTTTAATTATGTGCACACAAATATTTATAAAAATCACTTTAAATCCCGCTTTATTTATTTTTTGAACTGGCAAGAGGTTGTACGCAAGGTTATATACTATCAGCGCTATCCTTATCAATGTTTCTGAGTCTTTGTGATATTTTGATGTTCCTACCCCCTCCAAACCCCCCTTTTTTACTACCAATTTCTTCCCATATACAATTTTGATTCTGACTGGATGAATTTTCTCCCTGCTGTATTGATCATAAATTCTTTTAATTTTTTATTTGACCAGATTGTTTGTGGCACTGGAATCAACAATTGAATTAAAATTTGTTGCACTGTATTTCTTTCTCCGTTACTGACTTTGGCATATAAGCTTCTTCCTTGATAATTCCATCCTCATCTACTTATAGAACCTCTCTGGTTTTGCCAATAATTTGAGCAATCAGCGCTAAAATGATCAGCTTTCCCACATAAATAGCACTTTTTTTTTAGTTGAACAAATATTCACCATTTCTTTGACCCCAATTTTTGTTGGTTTTTGACCAACAACTTACCTTACTTTCCACGAAATGTACAGTTAGGTTTTCATTGGACGTTTCAAGCCGGTAATTACATTGTCATACTCGGTGGTAATTTTAGCAGCAAATTACATATTTTGTCTTCTTCTTCTTCAAGTGTTGATCCCGTCGACTACAGCTCAGTTAGAAACTGATTGAATATCACAAAATGTTCTTGTAGATTTGTTCTATAGTTGCATATCACCTGTAAAAGTCAACAGCAAATATACAGCTTAGACCAAACACTTTTCCTTTTAAAGACCTTTTCTAGGTTCTTTATCATCTCTCATGATGACTTTGCATTTTTCACATATTCAATGTTTTGTCTGAAATACACATGATGATGGTCGGCCTGACTTTTGCGTCTTTTCTTTTGTATTCCTTTAATGTCTTTATTGAAAAACCTGAATATATTTGGGAATTTAATTTTGGTAATATATTAAAATCCTGAATATATTCGCCCATATCTATAACGACTAGAAAATAAAAAATGAGAAATGTAAAACTTAATTTTATTTGAATTTTGGAAAATTTAACATCACTAACACATGAATTTTGTATGATTCTTCACTACAAAATCCTAATTCCAATAAATTAAGAAAATGTATCATTTTTTTATATTATTGTTAAAAAAATATGGTAGGCCCTATACGTACTAAAAATTTGGATTTTAGAGATTAAAACATATTTATGTGCATCTGAAACAGCATTAGCGAAGTGATTGATTATGGGTAGCTACTTTGGTAAAACTAAATAAAAACACAAGAAAATTATAAAAGTAATCTCTGTTGGTATTATTACTTAATTCTTTAATACATTTTGTGTAATTAGGCAATAAATTATACTTTTCCTGAAATTTTTATTTTTTATTTTTGTATTTCCTCTTTGTCCCTCAATTTAAGAATGACCCTTAAATCCTTCTCTTATAAGTTTGTCTTGTCTGTGGTGACATCTTTTACCCCTTTATCAACCAATAAATTTGTAACTCTGAATTTCCAGTTCGAAAAATTTGTTGCATCCAATTTGAGGAATGGGGTTAAGTTTTATCTTGCACCCATATTTCATTCTTGGGAAATTTCACTTAGAAAACATAACCCACATCAGTGGTTGCATAGCTGAACACACCACTTTTGCTAGAATGGATTGCAAATGACGGGCAGATCGAGGTTTGAATGCAATTCTGGTGAACCAAAGGGGTTTACTTTAAATATGTTCTCATTATCGCTTCACATAAATGTGGGTTTATTTCCTATTAAAATTCTACCTTCCTAATGTGTCCCATTAGTGTAATTAATTGTATGTGTGCAATTGAAACAGGTACTAAGACGTGGCGAAAATAACTCTGGTGTGTTTTACTCTAAATAGGTATCCACACTACATAGTGGAATACGACTAATTTCTATTAGCGCTTCAAAGTATATGATGCAAGATGTTCCACCAGAAAATACTATGACACCTCAAATCCCTCCATACAAAGAGAAGATTGATGAGCCTTTAAACATGAAAAGGGCACGGTATGTTACTGAGTTAAAATCGTACACCAGATCCAAATCTATAATACAACGATAATAAGACTTGAAAATGTTGTCCTAGTAAATTTTTAATGTAATAAAACATATCATTTTGATGCATATTACAATTTAGTACCAATATTTACCATATATGATGCATGACATTTTACTTTATGTGTAACATTTCTTGTGCCATGTTTATTGTTAATGGCATGCCTTAATACTACACTTTGATTTGTTTAAATTGTCCCAATAAGGTAATACTATTTTTTTAAATTGGTGACCTGGTGGTCTAGGGGTAAGGTGTCAGACTTCTGTGCTGAGGGTCCGGGTTCAATCCTCTACCGTGGTTCGAATTCCACGTTAAACTGTAGGTCCTCCATTTCATCTCACAATCACCTACCATTGCACATTTAGCATAAGTGTGTATAACCCGAATGGGTAGTAAGACGCGATGCTAATAATAATATTTTTAAAATAAAATTCATCATAATTTGTTTAATTAAAAATCCTTTTAAATGCTTTCAACATTAATATGATAATTCATGATCATTTTTATGTAACATTCAAATTTCAATTTTTTAAATTTTCCAATGCTATTCAAGTTTTTTGTAGGCCTACATTCAATCTTTTGCTAAATTAAAATTTACTTATTCAACTCAACATTAATTTATTATTTTTTAAATTGTTTTATATAACATTTCGACATTTAAAATACCTCAATGCTATTCAATCGAAAAAAAAAAAAAAAATCATAAATTGTAAATGCATTCAACACTGTTTTGATCAATTTTATTACATTAAAAATTTACTAGTACATAATTTTCAAGTCTTTGTATGTAACACCCCTTACTTAGATAATTTTTAAAATGTTTTCTAAAATCCTAAATCTATAATATTTATTTATGTTTTATTTTCTCATTGAAGTTATATTTGTCAGAAATAAGGCACTCTATGAGTAGTATTTTGGCTATTTCTTAACTTATTTTCAGTGGTTGACAAATTTGATCTTTCTTAATTCTTCCATCCCACAGCTCACCTTTAATGCCATTAAAAATTTTCAACACAAATAAGCTCAATTAAATACATATATCAGCAAAATTTATATATTTTTTTACTGCAAAAATTCAAATAAGTACCTAATAATCAAATTACCTTTTTGAATGTTTCTTTAGAATTTCTTTTAAACATCTACTTGTAAACACAATGTACCTAACAAAGATGTGTTGGGGTGCGACAGTAGAGAATCCTTGCAATTTTCCTAATGAAATAATGCAGAGAGATATAAGTGAATTAATTTAAAGAATTTACCTCTGTGAAGCATATGCCTTTCCATTTTAATGTTTAAAAATAATGCCACTCAAATGTATCCCACACATAGTTGTAATCTTAATCAAAAGTTTCCAATCACCTGATGTGGCATGACCTCCAGGATAGTCATGCTTTCTTCCCATAAATTCTGCTTTAGTTCTTCAATGGTTCAAGGCTTGGAGATGTATACTTTACTTTTCGTCACATGTGGAAAGATCAGGTAAGAATGTAGGCGGCTGAACTTCATCATTACAATAAATGGTGTGCTCTAGAAATATTACTTGCAAAACAGTTATTGATTCCCTTGACATAGCTCTGGTTCACAAAATTGATACCTTGGTCCATTTGCTGGAATAACAGCATATATCATTGTTTGAAATAGCTCAATACAAGCTTGCTCCAATGCCATTGGACATGTGATTAGCGATGTTCACTGGCCTGCACATACTGTATACAGTATACAGTATACAGTTTAAAGCTTAGGACCATCGTTAATTTAAATAAGAGATTATGGAAATAAATTGTGACTTAAGTGGATTGACGAAACGGGTAATGCAAATTATTCGACTAGGTTTACATATGTGAAGAAATTAGTGAGGTACATCTTCAATTGTATTGGAGTGAGTTATTTGCAAAACTAAAGTGGCAAAATATAGGTATGCTTTCCAGTAATTAAAAATGTTACATAATGCATTATTTCATTTTAGAAAAGTGTCATATTTATCTGCCGCACCTGTATATAAATCAGGATGATTAAAAATCACTGCTTTTCCGTTGCTTGTTGTTCACGAGATGAACATTTGAGAAGTATAGTTTGGGCAGCAGACTAGTGCATTACTAAAATACACATATTATAATAAACATGATTATATCTTGCACTGGCCTATATGTGTCTAATATAAGTGTTAATGCACACATGCAATAGTATAAAGACCTGCCTCGGTGGGATAGTTAGCTAACACGCTAGTAATGTTGAGCTACACTGCCAAGGACGGGGAGATCGAGGTTCAAATCTCGGTCGGGTGAACTGGGGGTGGTTTTCCACTCTCCCTCCACGCAAATGCGGATTCACTTAATCTAAATTCAACTTTCCTGATTCTTAATCCATTAGCGTAATTAGTACTTAAGTGTATAACCCTAACGGGTAGTAAGTCACGGTGCTAAATAAATAAAATAGTATAAAGTATCTACTTTAAAAATTTGATACACACTTTGTAGAAACATTATAAATCTGTTGATGTATTTGGTGTTTTTAAGGTTATCCTCAGCTTTATTATCAAATTATTTCTAGTTTAAATAAGATAACCAACTATAATAATAATGTATATCTTGTTGTAAGGGACAGATCCAATTAAACAGGGTTTACCCACTTCGGTGGCCGCATGGTCTTAACAAGCTACTATTGGAGTAAGCCAGACTGCTGATGACTGGGAGATCGAGATTCATATCTCAATCAGGTGTACTGAGGGTGGTTTTTACAAACTGGTTTTTTACTCTCCTGCCATGCAAATGCAGGTATACTTCCTAATAATATAACCTTCCTAATCCCTAAAAATCATTAGAGTAATCAATACAAAAGTGTATAACCCGAACAGGTAGTAAGATGTGGTGATAAAAAAAAGTGACCTATCTTTAATTTTAGGCAGGTAGGCATACTGAAACTGATCCTTAGTGTAGAAGGCAGGCATTCTACTGACTGGGTGTGTTTTGACAATTTCTTATAAAATATAGGTATTAGTATAATTAATTTTTAACATATTTTCCGTTCTCATAGGTACCATGTAGGTATTATAAGTTTTATTATTTGGTAGAAACTAACTGGGGGGAAAAAATCCAAAATTCCAACAAAAATAATGTTAAGCCTTTTATGTGCATTGATTCTGAAAAAGTTTTTTCTTATTGTGCTACAGAGTAGTCCAACTAGCTTTTAAATCTGTACTATGTTATGATATTATATGGTTTAAATTTTTTGTTGTGGTTTTTGTTCGTTTCTCAAGTTTAATATGCACATAATATTATGTATAATGTACAGGGTGTTCATCATGAAACTCCAACATTTTGAAAATGTTTGATTTTTTTCATTTAAGGTTGTACAGCTGTAATTTTGGAAGGTAAAGGGAACAGACTCTCACAAAGTTCACATGAAAATTTTGTAGTGCGTGTCAAAGCCGTAGGTGCTCTGCGGTCATTAATTTTTTTAAATTGAGACTCCGGGCTAGCGAGCACGCATTGTGTGATGGTATGCAGAAACAAAATCAATCACTCAAGTACGAGAAAAATTCTGGCTGGTCTTTAATAAAATCCCTCCAACATTCAAGACTATCAATCAAGAAGTGATGTGATTAGTTTTTGGCAACCGGTAACGTTTTGAACACAATGGCGGAAATCCCACCTTCTTGGAAGGGGCTGCAGAAAATGTGCAGAAATCATTTGAAAGAAGACCCCTAAAGTCAGTCAGACAAGTAGTCAGAGAACTTGGAAGGAAACTATCAACATTTCATAAAGTTCCTACAAGGTACAGATTTTGTAGGAAATCAAACCCGATGACTTGCCAAAATGACAATCATTTGCAATTGCTATTCTGGATTGTATCGATGATGACAAAAACTTTTTATCGCACATAATATTTCCAGATGAGGCAACCTTTCACATTTCGAGAAAAGTGAATTGACACAATGTGCCAAACTTGGGGTAGAAAATTTTGCATGTATTCGAAGAACAAGTGCGTGATATTTCAAATGTTAATGTGTGGTGTGTGTTTTATACTTGATTGAGAGAGAGAGTTATTTATTTTGGTGTGTGCATGAGTAGATGTAATTGGATCCTACCTGCTGCTGACGATCCGTTGTTTGTGACCCAAGTAGGTCTACCTGGGGTTGCGATGATGATCTGGCAGACTCATACGTCTATTTGATATTCACTTCACGCACACACTCCGAGAAAGATGGGTTATTATGATCACTAAAATAAGTTATTAATTGTGAGCCGCGCGGTGACACACGTCTACCTGTTAGAGGAACCCTTTGCGGACTAGAGAAAAAACGCGCGTAAAAAAACGAGAAACAAAATGTACCACCCTTACAAAAATAAATTACTGAAAAAGGGTGGTAAACAGAAAAATGTGATAATTATATGAATTAAAAATGAATTAATATAAGAAATATTTAATTAAATAAACAATAATGAAATTTATATAAAATTAATAAAATATAGAGAAATAAAGACTAAACATCCTCCCCCCGTTGAACCATTCAGGTTCAAAAATAAGGAAGAAACACAAAACACATTGAGACCTAATTACTAGGTAAAGGGAAAACCTTTACAGCAGGCCGAGTAAGGGATCCTCTTGACGTACGTAGAGTTACCACTCGTACCACGCCGTCAGAACCAGGAGACGTTGAAACTATTCGCCCAAGAGGCCAAGCAAGGGGGGTGAACCCGAATCACGTATTACTACAAGGTCTCCATTCTTGAGGTTATCATTTTGAGTACTCCACTTGATTCGTTGTTGTAAATTATGGAGATACTCCCGGTGCCATCTTGACCAAAATCGTTGTGAAAGAGCCTGAATTATCTGCCATCTCTTGAGACGGTTGAGAGGCATTTCTTCTAGTTGCGACTCAGGGAGAGCCGTGAGAGAGTTTCCAATGAGAAAATGACCAGGGGTGAGTGCGTCAATCTCTGACGGATCTGAAGACAAGGGTGTAAGGGGGCGGGAGTTGAGCATAGCTTCAACTTTGGTGGTGAGTGTAATAAATTCTTCCAATGTCAATATTTGGCTGCCAATAACTCTGGTTAGGTGGTGTTTAGCACTCTTAACAGCGCTTTCCCAGAGTCCACCTTGGTGTGGAGAGGCAGGGGGTAGGAAGTGAAACTTGATTCCATTTTCTGCAGCAAATCGGTCAATTTGGTCTTGATTCTTCTTTTCTTTAAGAAAGGCTGTTCTTATTTTCTTCAATTGAGTAGAAGCTCCCACGAAGTTGGTGCCACAGTCAGAATAAATGTCTGAGCATAACCCACGACGGGACACGAAGCGAGTTAGCGCAGCAATGAAAGCGTTTGTAGACAGATCTGTTGCAACTTCAAGATGTACAGCTTTGGTGGTGAAACAAATAAATACACACAGGTATGCCTTTATTGGTTGCGATCGCCGTAATGTGTGTAACTTAATTGTGAAAGGGCCTGCATAGTCTACCCCTGTCTTAAGAAAAGGTCGTGAGGCAGTGAGACGAGCTTCAGGTAGATCTCCCATTAAAGGGGCTGTGTTGGTTGGCTTGCATCGGAAACATCTTATGCATTTAAAAATGCGAGATCTGATAATACTACTAGCCGAGATAATCCAATATATTTGGGATATTATGGATTGCAATAGTTGTGGGCCTGCGTGTAGGTATTTGTGGTGATAATAATCTATTATCATATAAGTAATATGATGTTTTTTGGGTAAAATTAAGGGGTGTTTTGCCGAGTATGGCAACTGCGATTGTTTGAGTCTACCTCTGACACGGAGTAATCCCTCAGCATCCAGAAACGGTGCTAAACGTTGTAAGCGTGGTTTACAACTTTTGTCGAGTTTGAGGAGATTGATATCTTCTTCGAAATGATTGGTTTGAATCAATTTCACAATTAAACGGGTGGCCTTTTCTAATTCTCTAGGAGTGAGAGGACCAGAACAAATCTCTTCTTTTCTGAGTTTACAGATGAAACGTAGCATATAGGCAACAACTCTCTGTAAGATGAACCACGATGAAAATCGAAATAGTAAATCCCAGTCTTCTTTGTGTGTCGAGATGAGTATGTTTAATGGTTGAGGTTTCGTTTCTAGGAGTGTGTGTTCTTCTGAAGATGAACAGTAAATTGGAGGCCATTGTGTTCTGGATGCTGCTAACCAAGGGGGGCCTGTCCACCACAAAGGGTGGTTGCAGAGCAGGGGAGGTGATACACCACGGGAGGCCACGTCACTTGGATTTTGATTGGTAGGGACATGAGCCCATACTTCTGGAGGTGTCATCTCTTGTATTTGAGAAACCCGATTAGCAACGTATACCTTGAGACGGTATGGTGGAGTGTGTATCCATGCAAGTACGATGGTTGAGTCTGTCCAAGCGGTAACTGAGTTTATGTGGTAATGAGATGATATGATGCTGCTACAATACTGCATTAATTTTGACAGTAAATGGGCTCCACATAATTCAAGACGGGGTAACGAAATCCGTTTCAGGGGTGCGACACGAGATTTTGCTATAAGCAAATTTACTTTGACTTGGGAGTTTTGAGTCACACATCTGAGATAGATGGCTGCTGCATAGCCTTGCTCAGATGCATCTGAGAATCCATGTAATTGGACATCTACAGTGGAGGAGAGAGATAGATACCGAGGTATGCTGAGGTTTTCTAAGGCTGGAAGCTCCTCCAGAAACCTTACCCATTTTGCAGAAATATCTACGGGTAGAGGTTCGTCCCAAGAAAGTCCTAGTGTCCATAGAAGTTGCATCAATGATTTTGCCCAGAAGACCACTGGTGTCAACCAACCACACGGGTCGTAAATTTGAGCTACAGCAGAGAGTACTGAATGTTTAGTCGGGACTTGTTGAACTATATCAATCTTATACGAAAATGCATCACTGTCTGGCTTCCATTTGAGACCAAGGATGCTATAGAGAGGTTGTTCAGGAGTGCGAAAGTAAAGCGGGGTCTCACGATGCTCTTGAGGTACAGCGCTTAGTACCTGGTGTGAGTTACTGGACCATTTGCGCAACTCAAACCCACCTTTTCTTAACAACTCTGTGAGCTCTTGTTGAAGAGAAAGTGTATCTTCTAAGTTGTCAGCACCAGTGATAATATCATCGACGAATGTTTGGGTTTGTAGCACTCGAGATGCGCTGGGAAAGGCCTGACCCTCATCCTCAACAAGTTGATGTAAAGTCCTAATTGCAAGATAAGGGGAGCTAGTTACACCATATGTGACAGTGGTAAGTTGGTACACTTTGAGAGGCAAATTAGGATTTTCGCGCCAAAATATCAATTGATAATTTTGGTCATCAGGATGTACTTTAATCTGTCTGTACATTTGGCGAATGTCTGCACTAAAAACAATTTTATGACGTCTGAAGTTTAAGAGAATATCGCAAATATCATTTTGGAGTTTCGGGCCTGAGTGAAGTATATCATTTAATGAGAGGCCAGATGTGCCTTTGGCACTTGCGTCAAATACTACACGCAACTTAGTGGTAGAACTTGTTTCTTTATGCACACCATTGTGAGGTAGAAAGTAATGTTGAGAATTATTTGGGAGTGTGTTGGTAAATAATTTCATGTGTCCAGATTTATGATAATCATCCATGAATTCAACATAGGATTTCTTGAGAGCGGGTTGAGAATTTAATTTATTTTCAAGGGCATTAAAACGCCGTTTTGCTTGATATGATGAATCGCCAAGAGATTGTATAGGTTCCTTGAATGGAAGTCTAAGCACATATCGACCAGTGGTGTCCCTAGCGTGCGTGTTGCGGAAGTGATTTTCACATATTTCCTCATCTCGCGTAACCACTTGCAAAAGAGGGGGTTCCTTAATTTCCAGAACTGTTGAAGTGAGTTGTGCAGGTCAATATCAGTAGTTGATAATAACGTAATAAGATTAGACGAAGCTGGCTGGGTGTTGTCATCACTAATAGAGGGCGCGCTTCCCATAACTACGAAGCCGAATATAGTTCCTAGCGCTATAGGCATGTCCTTTCCAAGTGGATAGAGATCACCAGTAAGTGTTTGAGCGAAGAGGTCAGCACCAATTAACATTTGAACAGAACTACTCTCATTAAACGTAGGGTCAGCAAGTACAAAATGTTTGAGTTTTTTCATTACGTCAGCTGAGATACGAGTTTGCGGCATATTTGATGTTATTTTATCAATTATCATGACAGAGTGAGCGTTTGCCAATGGTATACCACCACATGTGGAAATATTTAAATGAGTAACACCCTTAAGTTTCACTTTAGTTGACGATATCCCCTGAACGTTACTGGGTTTGAGGCAGTTACGTTTTACGCCCAGCATCTGTGCACAATGTTCAGTGATCAGCGTGGATTGACTCGCTGAGTCCAGTATCGCACGCACAATTTGTGTATTGCCGGAGGGTGTAGTAATGTGGACTAGAGCTGTGGCTAGAAGAACAATATTATGAGTTGTTGAAGAGAGACCAACAAATGGTTTGTTTTGACCCGAATCGGTCAACTGTGAATAAGTAGGGGTGTCTGTGTGAAGAGTAGCACGATGGTTTCTCAGCGGTTCAGTGTGAGATCTCTGTAATTGTCAACTGTTGTTTGAGACAGGTGTTTGTGTTTCATCTGGTGACTGAGGAGAAAGATGCAACAATGTGTGATGAGGTTTATTGCATTGTTGACACACATGTTTTGACTGACAGTTCGAGATACGGTGTGAAGTACCTAGGCAATTAACACAGAATCGATTCGCTTTAATAAATTCAAATCTTTTCTGGGGAGTTATAGATTGAAAATCAGTACATTTATAGATGTTATGTTCTGGCCGTTTGCAAAACGAACAGTTATTAGTTGAACCTGTATTTTCAGACAAAAGAACCATCCTGGTTGGTTTGTGTGCTAATGGTCGTGAAAATGAATGTGCTGGCATTACCGTCGGTTTTAGTGACAGTTTATGCGATAGATTGGCCGCCTCTAGGTGTGTACACTCAGTTTCCAAAAAAAGTATTACTTCACTGACAGTTGGTATAACCTGTGTGTCAGCGCGATTACTTTCGAATTTCTTTCTGAGCTCTTGAGGAATTTTACGCATCAAGATGTTTGAAAAAATTATGTGTTCATCGGAAACCTTTTGATTAAGTGCGGATAATGCTTGTGAGTGCTCATTATAAGTTAATAAGAAGGAGGGAAGATTTTTTACAGTCACTTGTTCAATATTGGGTAGATCAATTAAGTTGTCAGTGTGTAGATTAATTAAATAACGGATGTTGTGGTATCTCTTCTTGAGCAAATTCCAAGCAACTGTGTAGTTTTCTGCAGTGAGTGGAAGTGACTTTATTATGTTTAGTGGTTCGGATGTTAGTGAACTTAAGAGATACTGAAATTTCTCGACCTCTGTCAGAGACGTTTTATTGTGAATTGTGGCTTCAAAGAGACTTGAATATGTTAACCATTGTGTGGGCTCACCAGAGAATTGTTTTAAATTAATTTTGGGCAATCTAATATTGGACGCAACAGAGTGGCTTGATTTTATTGACTCATTTAGTGGATCACTTGTGGAAACCAATAAAGGAGGGACTAGCATGCTAACAATACATTGGATATCGACATTTAAATCGGCAATTGTATTTTGAAATTCGTCTATTTTTTCTGGATCATATTCTTGAGTGTGGGTTGTGACATTGTTTAATTTAGACAAGGATGCATCAAATTCTGCCTTTTTAACACTTGATTCCTTACCAAGAATTGTACTCTTTTGTACTTGAATTGGGTTTAGCGTTTCACATCGAGAAATAATGTTTAATTGATCCTGTATTTTAGTAAGTCTTGACTTAATTTGTTCTGCTTGTTGCACAAAGCTTGAGTACTTCATCTTGAATTATGTAAGTAATATTAATAATAATAAAATATGCTTGTGCATCTATTTATTTGTAAATAATATTTAACTGGGAACAAACAAAATATAAATTAAAAAGAGAGCAAATGTCATTTGAAACTGTCTATACACAATTCTAGGAACTCATTTGGTCTGTTGAGAAGAGGGTGTTTTTGACCTCAGCCTTGAGCTTAGTGTGCCTAACGGTATTATTTAGAGAAAGAGAAAGGGGTGGAGAGTAACTACAAAGGCAACTAAGAAATATTCCAAGACCACTCACAAAGGATGTTTGGCGGAGTGATATTATTTTCAACAACAAAAACCAAAACTTATTAAAATAGAAATTGGGTGGTACATTGCATTTTACCGCGCACATAATATTATTAATATTCAATGTCTAGTTCAAAGTTCACACATTAATTAAATCTCGTTATTAGTTAAGCGGCACATTAACAATAGAATATCAGTTTCGCCGAGAACAAGTTAATAAATGGCGGTCTTTCTTGGCGGCAATTCACAAACGTGGAGTTTTCTGATATTCTACACACTTGTTTTTCTTTTCCAAAGCAATTATTTTAACACTACTTTTATTTGGTTGTCTTGAGATGAAAATGTTCAGAGTTTCTATATTTTTATTGTTTATTTAACACAATAGCGTGGTACGAATGTTAGCTAAATAAAAGAATTTAATTTATTATCTCATGTATTTAGAAACATCCGCGGACCGGAGGACCAATGTTTTATACTTGATTGAGAGAGAGAGTTATTTATTTTGGTGTGTGCATGAGTAGATGTAATTGGATCCTACCTGCTGCTGACGATCCGTTGTTTGTGACCCAAGTAGGCCTACCTGGGGTTGCGATGATGATCTGGCAGACTCATACGTCTATTTGATATTCACTTCACGCACACACTCCGAGAAAGATGGGTTATTATGATCACTAAAATAAGTTATTAATTGTGAGCCGCGCGGTGACACACGTCTACCTGTTAGAGGAACCCTTTGCGGACTAGAGAAAAAACGCGCGTAAAAAAACGAGAAACAAAATGTACCACCCTTACAAAAATAAATTACTGAAAAAGGGTGGTAAACAGAAAAATGTGATAATTATATGAATTAAAAATGAATTAATATAAGAAATATTTAATTAAATAAACAATAATGAAATTTATATAAAATTAATAAAATATAGAGAAATAAAGACTAAACAGTGTGGTTTCATGCACAATCTGATTGTTGGACTGTTGTTCTTCACTGCAAACACAATCACTGGCGTAATATACCTGGAAATGTGTCAAATATTTACCGTACCACAGGTAACAGCCATGCAGCCAACCTGAATTTGAAGCTATGATGTCTTAGATTTCCTGAAAACATATTTCCCAACCGTTGGATAGGTAGTAATGGTCCAATTCCCTGGCCTCTGCATTCCTCCAACATTACCCCATTAGATTTCTTTTTATGGGGTATTTCAAAGACAGACGTGTAATCTACAAAAGCTACCAGCATAATGGGTTTTAGACCATGCATAAGATATGTCATAAGTTTTGCCTCTGTCACAGTAGACATGCTGCACAATACATGGCATGAAATTGACTACAGACTAGACATTCTTCGTATCACCAAAGACACTCATGTGGAGGCATACTAAACAAAACTGAAACTAACAGAAATGTGAGTTTTATCATTTTTATGTTAATAATGGTTCTGTAAATATTTCCCTTCAAACTGTATGTGCTTAAAATGTTGGAGTGTCATGGGTTGACACCCTGTATATACATTAAACTTAATGCTACAGGGACTTGAAGCAACAAGTACAAAACAATGCTGTTCGAAAATGGTCATATAGTAACAATTTTGATTCATTTATAGAAAGCATTGGTATTATAATTATGTGCACCAGTATATATTTGTCTGTCATAAAAGAAATGTAATATTTATTTTTAAAGAGAATTAACTTCGAACACCTTTAACATGATATAAAAAAATACGATGGTATTAAGTTTTTTGCTATTATAGTCTTAAAAGTTGTTTGTTTCATTGATAGGTTTAGTAAAATGTTCATGTTAAATTTTGAACATAAAACATGTACCGTACAACAAAGATATTTTTGTATGTTTGGTTAAAATTGACCAATCAATTCAAAATACTCACATATAGGCCTAATTTCGGACCTTTATTATTTAAAAATAATAAGTAGCCCATTTTGTATAAATTTAGCCTCTAAAATAAATAAAAACAAGAGATTTTTTTTATTTTAGATATAATATTGTGTTGGACCGTTTTATAGGCAAAAAAAACACACACACATATATATATATACATACAAAAGAGGCAAATTTCCATTAAAAGTATGGCATAAGTAAAATAATTTAAAAACATACTGGTACCTTAAATGTGATTTATTATCTGTACCAATTAGCTATCATTCAATTAATCTTATTTATTTTGTATTGAAAATCCAAATCATACATCCTGAAATTATTATTTTTCAGAGTCTTGAGCATAATAAAGATTTTTTTTAATGATTCGAGTTCTTAAAAAAACAAGATTCATCCTTTAACTTAACAACAAGAACCTTTGACATTTTTAATATTTAGTCTTATAATATTGGTTTTATTTGCAGGCTTCTGTACCAATCACGCAAGAGAGGAATGTTGGAAAATGGATTAATACTGAGTACTTTTGCAGCAAAGCATCTTGATAACATGTCAGAACCCCAAATGCAACAATATGATCGGCTAATCAATTTGCCATCCAACGATTGGGATATCTACTATTGGGCTACAGGTGTAAACCCACCCCAGTAGAATTTGACAATGAGATCATGCAGCTGTTGAAAGATCACACCCAAAATAAGAACAGGGAGTCACGACTGAGGCAGCCAGATTTATATCCTAAATGATTAGATGTATTGAGCAATATTAGATCTTCAAATTACTAACTAAAGCATTGCTGTAACAAATCTACAGTTCCCAGTGAATTGTTGAATAAATTATGTAAATAATTATTTATTGTGAATTATATTTTTAACGTTTCATTAAATTTTTGTTGGAAAGTAATAGAAAGGTTTTTAAGTTTATATGTACTCACTTTTGTGCTAGTAAGTTAATAGTCTTGTAATATTTTTCCCTTTCTCGATGAATATTATGAAAACAACTTTAGGAAACTAGTTGGTGTCCTTATGCTCATTTTTTAATACCCTCAATTGGCTGGTGAATAATTAATCGCATAGGGGTAAATCTTTATTTTGAAAATTTCACTGCATTGAATTTATTTTCTAATTAATATAATATATAATTGTATCACTTCTAATTAATTATCTGATTACATCACACAGGAACAGAATACTACTAAATTGGACACGAAACATGCCCTAAATCTTAAAACAAAGCATCTACATTTTGCACCCGAGTCCAGTTACATTTCAAACAAGTGAGACCATTTTACTCTAAATAACCCTCTTATTTTGTTTGGATCACTCTTAGCAGTCATATGCATCCCTACTCTTCACCTTGTTTGAATTTGTACCAATGCGAATTACCAAATTCAAATTGTGAAGAAGGTACCAGAATCTTATTTGTTTCTCCTTCCTGTCAATAATTATACTTGTGTAGTCAGCTTAGTGACCCCCCACAGGGGAAGGAAACAAATTAACTGTAGGTCTCTTAGTTCTAAAGATTACTGACAAAATGTACCTCTCATCCTGATTTGGGATCTTAACCCTGGACCTTTGATTTGACATGTAGATGCTTTTTAACTCTGAGCTATTCATATCCTCAAAATTGAAAAATGACACCTGGACACGGGAATCGAACTCGGGGACCTTTGGCTTAGTACGCCAATGCTCTAACCACTGAGCTATCCAGGATTCATCCCGTGCCCAGGGTCTTCTTCACTCATATTTTAAGGCAGAGCTTATGATGGATGTGCGGAAATCGTCGGCTACAAAGTGTGTGATTATATTAATATCACAGCTATCAGATAACGCAACCATCTTCGACTCGGTAGTTGGCTTATTGCTGCCATTTGTACAATTATTATAGCTGTACGGGATTACATATTAAGAATCAATTAGCTAAAGCTATTATTTATGCTTATAGTAAGGATTACTCCATCTAGCTATCATATTCTGAAAATTGAAAAATGACAACTGGACACGGGAATCGAACCAAATCCTGGATAGCTTCAGTGGTTCAGAGCATTGGCGTACTAAGCCAAAGGTCCCGGGTTCGATTCCTGTGTCCAGGTGTCATTTTTCAATTTTCAGAATATGATATCTAGATGGAGTAATCCTCACTATAAGCATAAATAATAGCTTTAGCTATTTGATTCTGAGCTATTCAGCTGTCCAACCAATTCCTTCAAAGATTATGGCACCAAGTTCAAACTAATCTAGAAAGCGCCCTTATTTTACATTGATGAGAATAACTGCCCAGCTCGTACAACAAATATGCACAATATTCTTCTCTGATAGCTTCTAGTATAATATATCATTCGCATTTGTCAACTATTGAGTAATATTTTTATCTCTGTGGTGCTGTGTAATAATTTGATTGCTTTAGAAGCTAGGGAATTTGCAATGGCAATTGCAGCTCCCTAATTATTGGATCCAATTTTTAAATTTAAAATGTTATTATATTATGATTATCTAGGTGGTAATTATTGCAAATATTTCATTTTTTCACTAAATCTTGAAGTATTTTTGTATTAGTTTTTGAAATTCTATTCCTGCGTCTCCATTATCCAAATCTTAATTATGAAATTTAATCACTCAACTACTTCGAGTTATTTACTGTACCCTGTTTACTGTCAAGTTTTAATTTTCTACCACACCAAAAAGTATTATTTTTCAAGTTTTGGAAATCTCCATCTCCCCCTTCCTTTGCCCCTCCTTAATTCAACCAACCATTGTTTTGAAATTATAAATGTTCAGACTTATGGCTATTTAAGGTTGTCCCTCCACATATATTTAAATATTTCGATTCTCTACCATATGAAAAGTGTTTTATTTTATTATAGTTTAGGAAATTTTTTTAGAAATTTTGAAATCTCCCATTTCACCAACAACATTTAAGAATTATTGGAGTATTCGGAGTAGTCCCACTACATTTCAGACAATTTTTAATTTTCCATGTCTCCCAAAAATATACATTAGTTTGGGCATGTTTGAGCAACTGACAAACCATATTTTATTTTATATTTTAGTATGATCTAAGCTTTCTAGGTCTATTGGTATTGGAGCACCTGTTAAGAAGTTATGAGTTAAAGCACTGGACATGCTAGAAAGTAGTGTTATCACCATTCCTCCCTCCAACCCCTAGATGACCATAATGTATAATATTTATATCTAGGTGTTTTGTAACCGCTATCTTGAAACAAAATGATGTAATTCGTATTTTATTTCACCTATATGCAAACCAGATGTTCAAGTAATGCATTCATGTGAAATTTTAGCAGCATAATTAGTACATGGTTTAGGTGTGATTGAGAAATAAATTTCATTTTTATATAATTAATAGAATAAAAGTTAAAAAAAAACAAGGTTCACATCCGCTAGTTTTCCTAAATAATTATACAAAGTTTAATATCTTCATGGCCCTTCGTTTGGCATCTTTCCACACCAGCAATCACACAATTTAATACTTAAGTCTCACAATATGTGTAGCAAAAATTAAGGTTTCCTAAAGAACGGGGCTAATACCACTACATTAGCTTGATACTATGTTTATAGAATTTAAAAAAAACTTCTAGGTATCAAGTTAACAAAGGTAAAATGGGCGCCAAATGGCAATATTAGATTAAACATTGAAAGAAGGATAGAAGGGCAAGACCTACACACCAGATATTGTAGGCATCAAAGTTCACAATTTTCAGGGTACATCAGTCCCCTCCTTCAGAAGAAAGAGTAAAACACAGACTGGACTATGGCAGCATAGCTATAAGTTGGTCATTGTCATTTAGAATCTGTTGTGTCTTTATTCTTGGTAGATGGTAGGGGTGTGCTAAGTCCATTCTTTTGATTCAAAGGAGAGTCAAATATAGGAAATATTCTCGAAGCCAAACTGAAGTTTGAATATTTTTCTATTTAATTTTGAGTAAAAATATTATGTTGACAATAAGTATATTATCTAACATCAAACTTAATATTAAATTTATTTTTTCTTGGCACTAATATTTTTAGCTTATTGCCAAAATAATGTTATGTATTCACTTTACCCTTTTATCAAAAACAACATTCTTTGTGTGTACAGCCTAAATTAGTAAAAAAATATATTTTTGAGTCATGTTTTATTATGACACCTTATTAACAAACATTTAATAATACTTACAAATTGGTTATCCCTAAAGTTATATTTAAAAAAAATTAATAACAATTTACACACATTCAAAAAAACCAAAATGTAAAATCAGTCCAACATTAGGCCAACTTTTCAATTTTGTTTCATTTGTTATTTAAGAACATTGTGATTTATCAAGCTGTATTTAAAAAAATACTTGACAACTTCTTACATACATAAAACTTAGTCAGATTAATCTACCTTAGGCTAGTCGTCCACTGGCTCAGTTTTGTCAGAATTAATTCGTCAGATTTCGCACATGTGGTATTTTCTACGGAAAAGAATGTATCAGATGTGAATCAGTCACCCACGATTTCATTTCAGGAAACAATCGTAAAATGGAAACTATAATTATTTTGGAAAATGCGTATTTAGTTAGAAGACGACTGAATCGAAATAGAAGAAATTGTTGGATAATATATATTAGCGAAAAGGAATACATTTGGAGAATTCAATAATTTATTTGATGATTTAAGAGAAGATAAAAAAAGTTTTTCAATTACTATCAAATGAATCAAGATACTTTTGAATATATTTTAAATGCCATAAGTCCATCACTAATTACATTTTCGTGAAATCATTCCATAAGAAATCTCGGTGTGACTCTAAGGTAAGTTATACAATAGTTGCAATGATACACTTTATTTAATTTTATTCGTAATAACACAAGAATTACATAGTTTTAACATCATTAAATTGTGAAAAATACTGTTGTAGAGGCTGATTTTACAATTGGGTATTTAAATGTAAAGAGGTTTAATTGTTTGTGAAGGATGCTGTAGATGGTAGTGGTGTGGCAGTTGATCCTTCCGTTAAATGGTTTGACGATACACTTGGAGGTTCCTGAGAAGTGATATACTATCAGAACGCTGTCCTGTGAATGGACATCCTGAATGCCAATTCTTCTTCTGCAATAAATATTTGCTGCAGTTTATTCCTAACTATCAGTTTTCAGTTATTGGCACCTCTTTAGATATGGTAGGAGAACTAATTAAAAACTGGTACTCACTATCTTCCTTCAGTTTATCACGTTCAGCAAATATTTTGAGCGTGGCCTTCTTTATTTTAAGGAATTGGTCATCCACATATTTTCCTAATTTTTTACGCTAATCGATGTTTGTTGTATCTTGTTGAGGAATTTCTTTATATTTAGGTACACCCAATGTAGATGGCTGCTGATTGGTTTAATGTAGAATGATTTCTTGTGAACAAGCATTGTTCTTGTCTAAATAATAGCATTTCATTCACTGATTCAAAGTCGACATATTATGAGTCATTTGTTGCACCTTTTACAGGCGATACATTTCCATGAAGTTTCCCTTCACTGAATAGTATCGGATAAAAACAGCAGAAATTTATAATATAGCCTGTGGAAGTGATTACAGAGTCTGCTTCATCTCCAGATTTGTGTTGTTTGGTTTTTTGGAATTCTTTTCGAAAATGTCTTGAAGTGTGTGTGTGTGTGTTGTATATATAAGAACTAATAATTAAATTAATAACATGGTAGGAGTTATATAATATTTAAGGGTGTGCGAAAGCCACTTTTTAAATGCAAACGAATCTTGACACTTGTGAAAGTAAAGTCAAAGTAAAGCTACATAGGATTTTTGTCTATCACCTAACGCTACTTTTAATTTTTAAATTAATTATTTTCTAGATCTTTTCAGTAACAAAGGGCCAGGAAAATTTCCTTATTTGTTACCTAAGGACTATATTAATAATTAATGCACACAAGCTTACTGATAAGCTAAGTAACTTATCAATTAAGTTTTAATTTTTACTTATATCTTGGAGTTTATATTATTTTATAAACTTTACATATGCATGTCTTTTTATCTGCATTTCTCTGATAATAATTATAAATTAAATTCCGTTTTAGTTTCCTACTTTCCATATAAGTCAATTTGAATAATAAAATGTGAGGAAGCTATGAAGAACTTCTGTATCAAAATGCACTTGTAAATTTGTCACAGATTATTCCAAAGAGATATGATATTAAGAACCAAACATTAGATGCAAGCTGTGATGATAGCACAACTAAACTGCTTTCTCTGCTTCATACCAGTGACCATGGTGTTATTTCTTTATAGGCATTTTTATTTTTTACAAAATTATGTTGGCGATGGTGAATATAATATATTAACATTTACTCACGGGTTTTTGATCCATGCTTACATTGTGTTAGTTAAATTACTAGTCAGTGTTAAAATTCTGTTTAGTAAGGGTTTTAAAATCATCAAATATTAAAAAATTTAATATTTATAGTGAGATAAAATGAAATCATTTGATAATTTATCGAAGTTTTATCCTTCCTTCGAAATTTTTCGAACATGCAAAGGTTATTGTATATGTAGAAGTCGAAGGAGATTTGACCTTAGACTTTGAATTTTCGAAGCTTCGCACACCATTAATAATATATTATAAAAATTATATATATTTAGAAACATATATAATATAGACTATTATGTTTTTATTATATAACGTTTAGTAATGTTATAACATTTACAAGTCTTCCCTCATTATTTTAATTATTATTTACCAATAAAATAAGGCTTAAGTGTAATTTTTATAATTTTCCGTTCCGATCCTGCTATTTTGACTCATTTCCCGTTCCCGTCCCGCAATTAAAATGCCATTTCTGTTCAACCCTATTTATAAAATGTATTTTTATATCGAGTAGTATGTAACTGCAAAATCTAAAATAAATTCATTTTGTAGGTACTTGGCAACAGGCTCCTTGTCCAAGACATTGGAATATTCGTTTAGAATTTCAGAAGTTATGGTTGGAAGAAATGTTCATGAGACATGTGAGGCTATTTGGGATGCATTGCATTCTGTACATATCCCATTTCCAAGCGACCATGAAATTGTCTATAACTTAAGAATTTTGTAATAAATGGAACTTCCCAAATTGTGTTGGATATAGAGAAGGGAAAAACATACGCATAAAAAATCCAAAACACTCAGGCAGCATGTATCAAAATTATAAACATTATTTTTCAATTATTTTACAAGCAGTTGCAGGGCTAAATTACAAGTTTATTGCTATTGATGTAGGAGCATATGACAAAGAAAGTGATGGTGGGTTTTTTTCGCACTCCACTCTTTCCAAAAGGCTTGAAACAAGACGCCCGCCTCGGTGGCATAGTTGGCTAACGCGCTAGTCGTATTGAGCTCGACCGCCGAGGATGGGGAGATCGAGGTTCGAATCTCGGTCGGGTGGACTGGGGGTGGTTTTTCCTAAATGGTTTTCCACTCTCCCTCCACGCAAATGCGGGTTCACTTCCTCTAAATTCAACCCTCCCATTTCCTAATCCATTAGTGTAATTAGTACTTAAGCGTATAACCCGAACGGGTAGTAAGACGCGGTGCTAAATATTAATATTATTATTGAAACAGGAGCATTGGGTGTTGGAAGACAAAACTCACTACCAGGAACAATTTCAGTACCTCATGTTATTTTGGGAAATGAAACATATTCACTCAAATCTTACTTAATGAGACCTTTCCCAGTATCAACACTTGGACCAACAATTTTCAATGAGCGCTTGTCTCGAGCACGACAAGTTGTTGAATGTTCAATTGGTATTATTAATTGCAAATGGAGACTACTACAAAAACAATTGAAGTATAGCCTGACTGTGCCGAAAAATTTGTTATAATGTTATGCAACAAGCATATATATTTAAGTGATAAAGAAGGTGAAGAGCATTTACTGTACAAAACACACATTCGGAAAACAGGAGATTTGGTACACAGGTGAAAATAGAAGCACTGGTTCAGCATATGTTATCAGAGATAAATTCAAAACGTATTTTTGCTCACAAGAATTGTACAGTTGAAATACTTTTTTTTTTGTACACAATATATTAACCATTTGTGAAAACATTCTAAACAAGTTGAAAGTAAGGGGTGGGTTTGATTTATAATCATGGTAACTGTTAAACTAAATTAAAGAAGCAGTTTTTACAGTTACCATGATTATGACACCTATGTGTCGGAACACGTCGGATTGGGTATTCCAACGTCTTTTAACACTGTAAATGCAAAAAGAAAAAAAGAGTAAGGGGATGAGAAATACCAGATAAGACTTAGAATATTACAAAACTCTCTACATCAATTATATTCTTTTCAAACTGGTTAACCTATAAATTAAAATTTTGTACTTGTCAACTCTATTACTTATCTATACTTTAACATTGTTTCATCAAATATTCATTTTTTAGTCATATATTAATCTTAATCTTTTTGCATTTTTTCATTTTACAATTTGAATTGCTGAATTTACATGAACTAAACGTATTTTCTAACCTCTTTTGTTATTTGTAAGACTTAAAACATTTTTAACTTGTTTAATGTATTTTAGACTTAGGATTACCCAAATTGATGATGAATTATTTATTAAATGTGTAATGTTCACTATTTGACAATATGTTAGCACCCTAAATTAACCTAATTATACATTTTAATCTGTAATTTTGTTTTTATATCAACCAACTTCACACAAATTATCAATCAACTCTTTCTATAAATTTTTAAGCAATGTATCTAAGTCTTAAATTATAAAACAATATATTAACTCTGGAATACTACTCGAGGTGAATATTCACCAGTGATTTATAAGTTTTGGCACCAGAATTTTGCCTAATCATAAGGGTTAATATTGTGTGTTATCTAGTTAGTTTGTGCCTGTTACTGGCCTTGTGCGTTTATCTGCCAGTGAACTTTTAATAATCTTAAACTTAATTCACCAGGTGAAACTCTGTTGTAGAATTATAGGCTGTGAAATTTTTACTGTGACTATTGCATATTTAATAGCCGCAAAGAGTAAAAAAAAACTTGTGGGTTGAAAAGCACTTTTATTTTTATATTTTACTTGTTAGTCATCTCATTTGAATATAATTATTTTAATAATTCGGTCAGTGAATTTAAATATTTCTTTATGTAAAATAAGTTTAAATAAATAGTCACAATTTTTTTTCTTTCTTTTTTAGATATACTAAAAACTTTTTTTTAACAAAACAAAAAACATTTTAAAATGTATAAGTTATCATTTAATAGAGTTAAAATAAATCCATTTAAAATCGTCAAACTTCATTTGATGTAGTGATGTGACTATAAAATGTTGTAATAGGCTACTTCAGGGTTAAATAAATAATTGTTATTGATATGAATGCAAATCTTCCTTTATATACTTAATTACTTAATTGTTTGTGAATTACCATCAGCGTTCATTTCCTCGGCAACTTCTTTCCACGTCTCTCAAGTGATAGTTTTTATCCCTCATGTCCCAAAGAGAGTTTAGTTCACTTATCAAAATTATAAGTTTCTCAACATCCATTTTGGAGTATGTATTGAACTCTACACTACACAATACATTTTGTCAGGATGGGATCGTTCGCACTTGGGATGGTTTCACCCGAAGACGCACAAATTACTTTGGGTGCAGTGTATGACCTTCAATACCTTTCAATGATACCGGATCATTCGCAACTATTCGTCCGACTTGTGAGGAACACAATTTGGATGAAAATGCAGCCAGTGGGTGATTGGCTTTAGACCCACTTTTCAATTTTTTGGGATGGTTTTTGAGACCTTGTGACTTTGCCAAGCTATATTTAAAAAAACTACTTCCATAATGCACACATTTCACACACACAAGGAACTTTCAGTTATGATACTAAGTATTTTTTAAATAAGAACATATAAGTTAAAAGTAAAATGAATACAACATTTTCAATTTTGTATTACTGGCTATAGAGAACTTTCAAATGCCAATATGTAGACTAGTTCTGATTCTTTTTAAGGTTGCTATGAAGAAGGGTAAGTTGTTGGACATGTTCTGGAAGTAGAGATTCTCATCGAGCTATCACAACATTTTCTACTGACGCGAATACCCTTTCACTGCTAACTTGCATAGCAGGAATCCCAAGATAATTAAGATATTACAGATGTTTGGAACTGCATTATGGCCATCTTGTTTCCACCCCTTTGACCATGTTCAATATTCAATTGACTTATATTTTTAATGAGATTTTTTCCCAACTAGCATTTGCTTTAACATCACTGGATTCACCATGCAAGGTGTTTTATTAACCTTCCTCACCCAAGATACGACTTAAAACACAAGTGTTAATGGAAGCTAAAAAATAAGAATAACTTTCTAGAAAAATAATAGTTCAAGTTAATTCGACTAGTGTGTTTATAGGTTTGAGTAATCCAGTGTTAACAAAAGTTTGTTTTTCTGTTTTCCAAATCAATAAGGAAACTTTATTTTATAAATCCATTTAAATCTATACATGTGAATTCATAAAAAAAAAATATGGTTCTGATTTTGAAAGCACATGCGCCTGTAACAAATCTCGAAAATAATACAACCTTGTTGATAGTAACTTTACCCATAAAATTAATTAATTCATCATGTAATATGTATAAAATAACCAATTTTTGTAAATTTTATTTAATTTTTTTTATGTATATTACCAGCAATTTTTGTTCATAAATACTCACTATTTGCATAAGATTTTAAAATAATTTAAAGTATGTCATGTTCCTAACTCACGCATGTGCTCAAATCTGCAGTTATTTTATGCATTAGCAGGAGTTTGGATTAAACATATTGAGTCATGTAGTAAACAATGTAAATGTCTGCGTGTGTAAATTTTAAAATATTAAATATTTTCAATGTTCAAGAAATAATTTCAAAAATTTAACCAAACACAATGAAAATTATAAAAAAAACTTTTACTATTTATCTCCACTTTTAAATTGAATAAATCTGTCTTCAGTTGGTACCAATCAATGTTTGTGAGCAAAGCAGTAAGAGGTTAAATGTTATGGTCGTCTTGAAATTATAAGTGTTAAGGAAATTTTTCCAGTTCCACAAAAAAAAAAAAAAAAAGCAAACTTGTTCTAAAACTCAAAATGATAAAAATATAAATGTAATATAATCACTAGATTTTAAATAGCAGATGAAGCTTTGAACAGCTGCCGAAGCCAAATATGGGTTCAAATCAAATACAAAGTTCACCAAGATTCAATACAGCTTTGAATTATTTGAAGCTTCACACACCCCTAGTAGAGGGATAGAATGTTGTTTTTATATTATATTCAATTATATCTTATTATTGTTTGAATATAAATTACTGACTGGTGTGAGTAGGCATGCTTGGAAGGAAAGGAGAGAAGGTTATCTAAGGTTGAGACCAGGGGGTTGCCTGGATTTGGTTAAATAATGGTGAGCAAGTTGCCACCTACGAAGCTGGGAAGCAATGCAATTATTAGAATGGGCTTGTATAATCTAGTACTCTAGTATGGGCCAGTTTCATAGTCAGATTTAGTACGCCTCAAGTGCGGCGTTATACTAAATACAAGACGTCACCTACCTGAAATTGAATGGAATGGGCCAGTTTCATAAGCGAAACTGGCCCATTCCATTTTGTTCTAGGTAGTGTCGTCCTGTTTTAGTATCGACTCGCACTTTAGGCTTACTAAATCTGACTATGAAACTGGCCTATGAGTCAAAATCTGAATTATGTGTTTGGGCATGAAATGCTACTGGTTTTGTCAGGGTTGTTGTGGTTGGTGTCAAAATGGTGACTATTCATTTGTTGTGTGAGTGTTCCTGTGGTGAGGCCACTATATTAAGCAATGCAGTAGTTACATGTAGCTGGAATATAAGTTTTTCTGTGGAGCTGTCATAGTGGCCTTTCATGAGATATGCCATTTGTGCATTTGTAAGTCTGCTGTTGAATAAGGGGGGAGGGTGGTGAATTTTGCAGGTACTGACTACATCTCAGTTTGTTTCAAAGGTAGAGTGAGGACCCTTTGGCCTGATGTTTGTTGCTGGGTCAGTAAGTTTAGGGTAAACCAGAATGTTGTGAAGATTTGTAGGGGGTGGGGTGAGGGGTGTTTTAATGTGATTGTAGCCTGTGTTCAAGATAAATCTGAGTTTGTTTCGTTATTCATAATACTGGGTGGTGAGCGGTATGTCATTAGAAGATTGTTTCTTGATGGGCTCTGTTTATTTACTGTTGACTATGTGTTTCGGGTATTCTCGCGCTGTGAAAGCCTTGAAGAGTTGTTGACATTGCTTGTTAAAGTCTTCTTCCTCAGAACATATTCACTTAGCTCTGGTAGCTAGGCTATAGGTTAGAGCGTGTTTTATATTAAGAGGATGGTTGCTTCGAAATGGAGTATTGTTGATGGTTGGTGGCCTTGGTGCGGACTGTGATGTTTGTTTCCCTCATGAAGGTTCGGTTTCAGATCTAAGAATATGGCACGATGTTGTGAAATGTTCCAGGTGAATCTGAGGGTGCTATGGTTATTTAAGCTGTTCAGGAACTGTCTAAATCATGCAGATGTCAATAAATCTCATCCGTAGAGTGATTGCAAGGTTCGAATTCAAAAGGTTTGTCTCTAATTGTCCATGAAGAGGTTAGTGTAACTGTAGGATGGGACAGTAAGTGTATCAATTGCCGTCCCTTGGATTTGAAGGTTGTCTGATCAGGTAGTGAAAATTGTTCTTTTCAAGCATGAGATTCTACTAAAAGGCAGTAGATGGCTTGGAATTGGGTGGTTGTTTGTCCTGAAATGTTTCACGACAGAAAATTCTTGTGTGTGGCCGCGTGGGTTATGTTAGTGTAAAGCGAATTGACATATATGGTGGTCAAGTATGCATTGAGTGGGTGTGAGAAGCTCTAATGATTTGGCAGAGAGGCACTGATGTGGTCCATGTACTTGTAAAAAATTATTGATGATACCGTGTTCTCTTTAGGGTCATGATCCAGTTTCTTGTTAGTATTTTCATCTGCAAGTTGTCATTGTGCTTTTGTAAATTAGGTGGATTTGTTAAGTACCACAGTGGTGGATCCTTTGTCAGCAGGAGGATAATAATTTCTCAGTCTCGATGGGGCACCTCTCTCATCCATATTGAGGTTTTGGTATGCAGATAATGTATCAAGATAAAGTGTTTTATTAATTTTTTCTTATAAAAAGATATGCTTGTTATGTCTAAAAAAAATCAATTAAACATGCTCCTTATATAGTCTTCACGCGCATGACGCCCAATGTTATTATCACCAGGCATTGGAGGCAAAGGGCCATGTTCCTCTTCTATCCAGGGCATTTCGTCACCTGGGAATGCTTCATCCACATCTATGCTGATGTTGTGCAAAACTGCCGTTGCGACTATAATAGCAACAGTATGGTGGGGCTTAGTCTCTAGTTTAGCTGTAAGACACCTGAAGCGCCGTTTCCATAGTCCAAAAAGCTGCGCTAGAGAATTGTGGGTGGCTATATGTGCAGCGTTGTAACGCTGCTCCGCCTCTGTTTGAGCATTAGAGAGTGGTGTTAAAAGATATGGCAGGCATGGGTAGCCACTGTCTCCCAGAAGAATCCCTTCAACACGCCCTTGTTCGAAACAAAGTCTTCAAGCCAGACCCCTTAAATATCATTGCATCATGAAATGACCCCGGTCTCCTGGCAACAATGTCGACTATCTTCAGGTTGGCCCCACAAGCTACCTGCACATAACAGAATCGTTAATGGTAAAAATGTGTTTTTATTCATAACAAATGGCTTTGTTTATAAGACATAATAAGTTCAGATTAATAGATTTAAAAAGAATAACTTTAATGCAGGCAAAGAAAAAAAATCTCATTTTGTAATAGGTATAATAATTGGCTAAATGTAGCAGTTGGTTATTACTATAAAATGCAGTTTTTTTATAATTATAATTTATAATATCACATTGAGGTAGGGTTATCATATCTGTATTCTGAAAAAAAGAGTAGGAAAGAGTGGGGCTTGTTGTTATGGTATTTTTTTCTATTTCTTAGGTTTTAACTATTTAAATAATAAACAGTATACTCTACAAAAATAATGAACATAGCTTGATACTTAATCTACAAATATCAGCTGTTAAAAAAAGCATGGCCTTATTAAGTAACTATTTAAGTGTAAATAATATAATTAAACCAATTTAGTACCCAACACGAAGATTACTATACATTTGCCCCCCCCCCCCCAACTTTACATGGAGGTAAATCAACAGTTGGGACTCGAACTTTGACCTTTCCACCAATTAAAACTCAGTCCAGACAAGCCTGATGTTTTTATATGTTAATATAGGCCTATAATATGACTAACCATATATTATTGTATGTATTAATAATTTTTTAAACACTCTTAAAAGACTAAATTTTAAGTGTGTTCACCAAATAATGGTGTAAAATTTTAAAATATAGGCAGTCAAAATTTTAATAACATAGTATTTACAAAAAGTTTGTTGTTTGCTCAGTACAAAACTTGCTGTTATTGTCAACCCCAACTTCCTTGCAACCAATGAGCAAGCTTACTGGTAATGTGCGAGTCTTGGTCTGAATCACTTGGCTACCTCTACAGCTTTTCTTTCTTTTTTTTACATCAGTAGAAACATTAATTTAGGCCTACTTCAATGTATTATGAACAGTAGCACAGAACGTTTTCACTACCTGAAATTATGAGAATGGAAGAACAGTAGCACAGCAACGTTTTCCAACTAACCTGAACATTAATGGAGAAGGCACCATCATGCCTGTTGCGGTATGCCTCACTTCGTTCACCTCCTGGATTCAAAATAGGAATGTGGGTTCTGCCCACAGCTGCTACAACCCCTGGAAATCCACCTGTCCTCTTGAACCACTGCTTTGCTGCCGCAGTTTCAGCTCTGGTTGAAGGCAAGTTTATGTGCTCTCGCAACTTGCCAGCAAATATCTCTGTAATTGTGTGGATAGCCGCACAAGTGGTGGTTCTACTGACACCACATAAATCTCCAGACATAAGCTGTAGAGTAATACACATTAAGAAATTATCATTAAAGATCTACTGATAAAACCATGTTTATTCTGTTTATAATATGATTTATTATTATTATCATCACATATCTTACTACCTGTTCGGGTTGTATGCACTTGCGCTACTGTATAATGGTAGGGTGATTGTGAGATGAAATGGAGGACCTACATTTTAACATGGGATCCGAACCACGGTGGAGGCCTGGCATTCCACACATTCACAAGTTGTGATTAATACACTTTTTGTCAGAGGTGAAGGAAGGGTTTGGCAATCGATAAATCCATGCCAGGACCAAAGATTGAACCCCGGATTCCCAGCACACAAGTCCGACCCCTTACCCCTAGACTGCCGGGTCACCTACAATTTATTCTGTATACACATCAAGCACATTACTATACTTAGTAAGTTTATGGCGTGTGCTACACATTAAAACGACAAGTAGTGCTAAACACACTAGAACTACAATCTGCAGATTTACTAAGTTGAGATTAATGAAGAAAATGGACCAAAAAGTCATGAGTGTAGCATTATTATGTCCTATTTCTGTGGGACTACATTTTATTTTAGTTGCCAGAAAATCTATGACCTAGGCTTATTTATTTTGGTACATCCTAAAAAATGGAGATAACCTATTTTGAAATATATTTACTGGTATGTGGTGTAGCATTTGGCTACAAGTGAAGAAATACAAGTCGGAAGGAAACAACAACTTACTCCATTCACCATCCCAGCACCTCTTGACAACAGTTCGGCGAGAAAACAAAGCACAACCGAGCATAACCAAGCCAGCGGAAGACTGCCCTACCCCACCACAAGTTCAAACTGCGGCCTCTAGAGGGCCATAGTATCTGATCATTCCTAAGAACTTATAAAAGGAAGTGATGCCTAGTCTACTATGGAGGAGAACATTCTAGTACCATGGAGGGTTATCGAAGCTAAATTTGTCATGCGTATCCCCCCTTTGTGATCCTTATGAATTCCCCCACCTTATTCCCTCTCTCTCGTCTTCTCTCTCTCTCTCGTTTCTCTGGGTTTTCAAGCATATATAATGCCGGTAGGGGAGGCTTGACCATGTTTACGAATTTTTAATTTTGTGATTTTTTGCTTTTGTTCTATAAACCTCAAATTCCCCCAGAAAATGTACATAATTTAATAAGCTTTTAAATGAATCGTATTCACAATTTATTAAAAATAATTTTTAACAATAAAAAATAAAAATATAAAGGTTCTGCAACCCTGATCAATCCTCCCATTGGGCTTGACCCATAGGTTTGACCCCAGGTATAAAATTGATTCTGATCTCAATTAGGGAGGTTAATAATATTCATATAATTGATATGAAGCTATTAGTTTATTTTTACTTTACATTGACATAGTTGGAAGAATCAAAATCAAAATTAATTTTCAGTGCCACTCTTTCAGTTCCCCCACTAGATAAAGGAGGAGGCAATTTTGTGACAATGTCCTCTTTTATAACAATAGTTTTATCTTCTTTATCAGGATAGTAAAGGTGTCCATCATCTTTCCTACGTAAGAAAATGATTTCATATTCTTCTGTCAATTACTTTCTGCGCTATTCGTCCAGCATAATGTGCTACTGACTGTTTACCACAAAACTTTACCAGAACAAAGTCCCCTACACTATAATCATCATCTAGGCCTATATCTTCAAAATCCTCTAGATCATGTCAGTCACGTAGTCAGAATCTATCTCGGTCATCTTATCCTGTCATCATTATGCTTTGCATTGAATTTAAGTTTTTTGGACACTTTGTTTTTAATGTCCATTCGCTTTCGCTTCTTTTCCTCTTTCTTTTTGAATTCTTCCTGTATTTCATTTTTTACTGGTGTATCCGTTAGAATACGAGTTTTTCCAGGTCTTCAACCTCCTCTTGCTGTGGTTTTTCTTGGTCCTGCTTTCGGGAATGGCCAAACTATTTCAGGGCTGACAACATACGAGTCATTTGCACTTGGAGATGTAGAAGGCTGACATAGCTCAATGGACCTAGGAGCAACATCACCAGTAGTTACAAATTCATCAGGTGTTGGCCTGTCAGTAACGTAACTCCCCAAAAAATCTAAGCTGAAAACACACCAGAATTGAATGGATAAATTCCTGTTTTAGAAAATCCCTTCGATATATTTTGCAATGTAAGTGCTCGTGTGAAAACTTTCCCTATCAGTTCAGGAACATTTTGGATCTTGATTAGCTGACCGGGATTATTAACCATAAAATCATCTGAAACTTGATTGAAGTATGTTTTGAAAGGGCCATACACCCCACGATCCAAAGGTTGAAGCTTATGGCTTGTGTGTGGTGGTATGGTAAGTAGAATAATGCCACCGTCTTTACACTTTTGGGTTCCTATTGGGGTTATATGTGTATCGTGATTATCTAGAATAACAAGAACTGGGACATCTTTAGAGCATTTAACAAATTTTAAAAAATGATCCCAATACAATTCAAAATTTTATCCTGTCATCCAACCAGTAGGGTGAGCAACAGCTTTTGAACCAGGAGGTGCACCTTTGGCCATTGCGTCAGTAACCCGAACTCTCAGAAAGACAAAAGATGGAGGTATTGCAGCTCCAATTGCTGAAATGGCACAGCACACAGTTACCAGCGGGCCTCTTTCTCAGGATGTGACTTTAGAAACCTCTTTTGACCCCTTTTCTGCGATTACTTTACTAGGAGTATGAACAGTAGTTACCCAAGTCTCATCAATATTGTATATTGACTGAGGTTCAAATTTGTATTTAGTTAACACGGTTTTAAGATTGTTGAAAAATTCACCAACAGTAGTTTTATTAAATGCTGTGGCTCTTCTGAGGCTGGTGCTTCGTGGTTTGCGTAAAGATAGCCTGTCATGCCTGTGCATGAACCCAATCATATGAAGCTCTTTTCTCTTTATACCATTTAACTGGCAGTTTGATGTTGTTTGCTTCCTCGAATTGGAAAGCAAATTTACTAATAGTTTTTGGATTAAGTCCATAGTGTAGTTTGGCGGCCATTTTTAAATACTCTGCCAATAGGTTTTCCAATTTGTCATTAAAAATCTGACCGGTGTTATAATTAGGGGTTAATGAAACTTCATCTTTATTTTCACATTCCCGATACTTTCTAACATAGCGCTCTAATGTTTTACTGTCTATATTAAAAGTCTTTGCTGAAGCACGGACACTGTTATTCTCTTCAATAACACCGAGAATAGCTGCAAGCATGCGTTTCGGGGAATGTTTGGTCCTTTTTTCCCCATCTTCCTTCGGCTTCCAAAAGAAAGGCATTCTGGAACAAAAGAAGCTCATATGAGTTATGCTAAATTTTAATTAATGTTTAAATAGACCCATTTAATTTAAAAGTGATCCTGTTTTAATTGTGTACGGAAACAACAATTAGTTCAAATTGTAAGCTAGGTTAGAAACTAAAATAAGGGAGGCTCGACCATATGGCCAAGCCTCCCACAGTTGTAGTGGGTCAATGCTCCCTTAGTGTCCATTTTGTTTTCAATCCTATGTGGATCTCATGGCTGTAAGGTTAACTAACTTTATAATATGTCATTTAATAGCCAATAAAATATACTTTCATTGAAACATCAACACTTAGTTAAATAAAGCACAGTACTAAAGGTATTGGCTTACAGAATATGATGCAATACTTACATGAAATGTGCTAAAAATATGGAAATGTTCACCACTCAAACAAAACAGTCAATCTTGCCTCCATCTAACAGTAGAGCATGGGCTGCCTACTTTTATTACTTGTGAGTAAGAAAAAAGACAACTAGACAGATTTTTTGCGCCAAATTCAAATGTGGGTCAAACCTCCCCTTTTTCCTACAGCAAAAGGCCAATACTCTTGGATTGGGCTATATATTGGGAAGTTCGTAGCCTTGGCTACTAATGTTTAAAATGTAAGGATAAATTTATTTTCGGCTTAAATTTTTTTTATGTAACTTTTCTATATTCACTTTTCGGCATTTTTACTGTTAGTTTTTTTGGGGATATATTAATAATCTTTAGAGTCATTGACCAATATTAAGTATGAGGATAATATGAAATTATTTAAAGACTATGGTAGTGAGTCTGTGGGTTTAGGCTAGGTTTGTTATTAATGAGAAGAAAATTCCATAAATCCTTTTCCATAAGCCTAAAGGAAATCCTCAAGTCCATATTTGAGAAAATTGAGGTAGTATACATTTGATATTGCTCTTTTCTTATTCTTTCAAATGGCATAACTAGATAAAACCAGAAAAATCTAATTATGATAAAATTTATATTTTTAAAAACACATAATTTTCTATTTCAATAAATAAAATCACTACATCCTAAGTTAATTTAGGCCTACATATTTTCACAATGAACCTTACACTATGTCTAATTGAGAATATTTAAATATTAATTTAACAATTTAGTTTTTCATGAAAAATACAGTAAGAGTTCGACCTTCATTTATCCAACATGTCCATATAATGTGCTGTTTACATTGTTGTGCAGGGTACACATGTCTATTGCTATTGATGTAATGTTATTAAGATGATGACGTGACCTCAAAGCAAAATAGAGTAGCAAATCAAACTTCGATGCTAACTAATTTATTTATTTTACCCGCCTCAGTGGCGTAGTTGGCTAACGCGCCAGTCGTGTTGAGCTAGACCACCGAGGGCGGGGAGATCGGGGTTCGAGTCTCGGTCGAGTGAACTGAGGGTGGTTTTCCTAAATGGTTTTCCACTCTCCCTCCACGCAAATGCGGGTTCACTTCCTCTAAATGCAACCTTCCCAATTCCTAATCCATTAGTGTAATTAGTACTTAAGTGTATAACCCGAACGGGTAGTAAGACGCAGTGCTAAATAAAAAACTAGTTTATTTAAACAATGACTTTTGCATTCGAAATAATAAATGCTAAGCCTACATTTAAAATTCATTGTTCTGTTTACATGAATAAAATAATAGTGCTGTAATTTATTGAAAAATAACTTAAGAATAATTTATAATAAACTATATCCAGGCTGTATCCGAAGAGTCAGTACACTTGATTTGATGAATGTACACTTATCACGTACTAGAGATCTACGACTGAAACAGACTAATTGGACGGCAAACTATCCTTTCCCCACCCTTGAGTCCACAGTGCTGCTTCCTACTAGGGATGGGAAAAACTGCTCCTTTAGTGGAGCAGGAGCAATCTGCTACTGCTCCACCACTGGCCCTGTTCCTTTTACCTGCTCCTTTTTGTCACAGTTACTATATTTGTACCTACTCGCAGCCTAGTTTTTTTAGCACCGCGTCTACTGCCCGTTCTGGTTATACGCATTTATGCCAATTAAGTCAATGTGTTAGTGATGAAGATGGTTGATTCTAGAGGAAGTGCACCCACATTTATTTGGAATGAGAGTTGAAAACGTTTAGGAAAAATCACCCTCAGTGCACCCAACCAGAATTGAACCTCAATCTCCTTGTCATCAGCAGTCCATTCTAGGGCAAGAGTGAAGCTAGAGACCAGAGGCTGGCAACCCTTTTGCTATCACGGGCTTTATGGGTTTAAAAAAAAGTTTGGCTAATTTGAAAAAAAGTAAAGCAAAAAAAGTTCAATTTTACATTTAACAATTAGTAATTAGCTATTAAGTCAATTTTTTTGAACAAATTGTTTGTTTGCTAAATATTTTGTGGGCTAGATAAAATCAGTCAGTCAGTATATTGCTGACCCTTGCCTTAAATAATTTTACCACCAAGCGGGTCCCTTCAATGTTAATCATCAACGTATCAATTTATTGTGAGAATACATCACATACTGTACTTGTATTGTGGAAATAATGTTTTGTACTACGAAAGCTTTCTTCCCCTTCAAAACTCATTTTTGACTCCCCAAACCAACTCTAAACTAGGCCTATGTTAGATAAGTAAGGTTGCGCCGGACCGATCTTAGCGTTGTGACAAGAACACAAAGCATCCACTTCCTTTTTACTGTACGACTGCTCCAAAATATCTCCGGAGCATAAAGGAACAAGGTTGCTCCGGACCTGTTACAGAGCTGTCTGTGACAGAGACGAGGAGCAAGGTTACTTTGGACCAGTTCCAGCACTGCCTGTGACAGAGAGACAAGGAACAAGTTTACTCCGGACCTGTTACAGCGTGTATTTGATCCGTGGAGCAGTGACAAAAAGGAACAGCTCCTTTCGTCTGTCAGGAACATGTGAATATGACGTCAGAGGAGCAGTGACAAAGAAGCAGGTTATGATTTCACAACCCATCCCTACTTCCTACCAATCAGCTTAGAAACTATTTTAAACGCCATATATCAGCCCATTATCACATTACTCTATGAGCTCTATCTCTAGGAGGCAAAAAAAAAAAAAATTGCCAGTCAAAGAGCGCATCAAGGACGTGTCAAGGGTGACTTGCAGTCGCCCTTGGCCTCAAGGGTGTGTGAGGGGTGCATCGGCACACTGTGACTTTTCAGGAGCTACATTTGATCACGTGATTGCCAATGCAACTATCAAGTGAACGTCAAGGGTCGACGGCACCTGAAGTAGACTATTCAGATAAAGCCTTAGTTTGCACTTACATTTAATATGAATTTTTTTCTGCTACTTCCCACCCCAGTTCAATATTATTCAACATTTCACCTATCCAAAAAATTGTCGGTCCCGTTTAGGTCGTATTATCGAGGCAACTGTAATGTTAAAACTTACCTGCAAATTGCCAGTTGCGTAAAATCTAAGGGTGAGTAGTAGTTTTATCATTGGTGACACCGGTAGCCCACGATTATCATTCTTTTCAAGATGCTGAACAAGAGGATACAAAACTGTACGTACAGTTTCCTTTGTAAACCTAAATCTTAATTTGAATTCATCATCTCGGTACACATTAAAAGGGTCCAGGGAGTTTCTAATATATCTCTTCGGAAGACGAGTTCGTTCTTTTTCTATGTCTTCAATACTATCAATAAATTCAATAATGTCTAAAACATTCTCTACATCGGCCACTAAGTCACTCAAAGAGTCTTCCATATTTGAAATTGAACCAAAGATTAAATAAAGTATGAATCGGTATCTCACATGTAAAACACATTGGACAGTTTTCATGGTGGAGGTGATTGAGCAAAGTACTAAACTTAAAAACCTGTCCGATGGTACCAAATTTAAATATAGTGTAAGAAATATTTTTTACTTCATAGGAAAAACAATCTTTCCATCATTACCTGTAAAACTGAATTGTATATCCTTTAATGTAAATGTTTCTTCAGGAAAATGTGGTATAATACTTCCATATTTTCAAACAATAACACTTTTATTCATCAGAGACATGTTTTCGCATAAGAACATTGAAAGAAACATTTTAAACTGTCTCCCCATAAGTGTAGAAGACGATAAACTTGAGCGTCACGCTTTTGTCCTTGGCAATGTGTATTTGTATGTCCATCCAGTTATTTTATAGAAATCAATGCATCTAATATTTATAGTGGTGTTGCCGTGTTGGACTTTTGGCAAACCTGTTGATTACAAATGGCGTCTGGTGGGACGTTTATTATGAAGTAATTACATTTGATACTATTTTTCAAATTAATGTAATAATATCTACACGTGTTCATAATATATGAAATAAATATATTGATCTTTATCACAACTATTCCCAGTCACTATACAAATTCACTTATAAAGAATAGTAAAACTACTAATTATTTATAATTCTGTCAAACTGCACTTCAGTGAATTTTATCAATAAAATCTAGGAATTTGTGGATGTGATATCAAATAAGCCATCGTTTATGTGATATGACTTAGGTTTATTTGTGAATGATAATAATTGGCGTATCATTTGAGTAATTTTACAATACTGTATGTCAAATAAATGCCTTTTAGAGAGTTCTTGCTCAATACTTTTTCTTGCACGAGTTTATGAAGATGAAGGTCACAGTTATTCAATAAAATCGTTGGCTTAGTCTAAAACAACTTTAGTTGGTGTGCTGCTCTGAGCAAGTAGATATGAACGTTCAGATAACTTCTGGTACATTTCAAGTAGTGCCCATCACTATTGGGGAAGATAAATTAGTGGAAGGGTCACAATTAGTGTTGAGTGCTATTCGGCCAGCTTGGGCTAAAGATAAGATAAAGTTTAAGGTAAGTAAATAATTTAAATTTTGTTAATTCTATAAAATATAAGATCAATCAACGAATTTTTTAAAATCATATTTTGTATTTTTTTAGCCAGGATTTAACCTTATATGTGCATGTACTGGTATACAAATAGAATACATATCAACACACATGAAAGTAAAGATTTATTCTCACCAAATGATGAAAATAGAGGGTGTAGTATACAAACATTTTCTTTTAAAAAAATGCATTTTCACTAAAATAAAAAGGTGGAGAACTTAAACTGTAGGGCTGCTTATGAGAAAATATATTTTTACAAAAAAGAAACCATTTTACCATGCGATGTTATTAATGACATTTAAGACACAAATAAAGTCAGCCAATAAAATATTTCGATTGGCTAGTTAAATAATTTATTAGTTAAAACCCACTTTAATCGCCACATGGTCTATGGTATCACTCTCGCAATAGACTAGACTTACAATGATGGGGAGATTTGCGTATAACCGAATGGGTCAGTAACGCGGGTGCTAAATAATAATAATGATGGGAATTGGGTTCGATCTCAGTCATTAGCCTATTGAGTGTTTTCCACTTTACCTCCACACAAATGTGAGTACACTTCGTTCAAACTCATCCATCCTCATCCCTAAGACATTAGAATAGTTAGTAGTTTAATGTAGGTGTCTAACCCGAATGGGTAGTAAAACACGGTGCAAAAAAATGCACGGTATTAAAATGCCATAGCATACATGATAACTTTATATGAAAATAACCTTTCTTTCCATGTTAGTTAAATATATCCCAAAATGTTTTGTAATTTAATTTTCATATTGGGCTACCGGTACTTGGAAGGTTAGGCTTGGTGGATTATTTAATTTATTATATTCTAAACACATTAAAGATGTTTTATATCAAAGTTTAGATTAAGCCTGCTTGATTAAATTTTTTAAAATTATAAACACCTTGAGTTTGCTGCAGAAAATAATTAAGATGCTCAAGTGACAATGATACGTAAGCACCTATACTCACAAGGAAATGACGAATACATTGATACTGTAGGTAGGCCTATCTAACTTTATTTGAAATTAAGCTATAACTTATCTTTACAACATTTAGACAACTCAAATTAAAACAAGTGTAGTCCTATAACCCGAACGGGTAGTAAGATACAATCCTAAAAAAATAAAGTTCAAACATAAACATAGTAGCCCAGCTTTTTCCAATTAAATTTAGTCACGGAACCCTTTTATATTTCTTGCAACATAACGGAACTCCTTAAACATTTGTAGTGTAGCATGTAAAAAAATGAACAATATCTTGGTTTAAGGTCAAATATCTTTATATTGAAAGTTACATTTATCCAGGGGGAAGGCAACCACTTTTTGTCTTCTTTCATATCTCATGAATAAATGCAACCGCCCTGTATAAAAGTGCCTTTCAGGGGGGAAAAAAAAGATAACTTAAAGGTTTACTCAGTAATTAAATGATAATCATGGTATCATATTCTTTGCATAAATTATAATTAAAGTAGGTCTACCTATAAAAAAATACAAAAAAATTCAACATGTACTTTTAATGAGAAAGGGTAGTATTTTCATTTTTGGAAAATTTTTTTATATCTGGTTTAATTGTTGACAATAATTGTATTTTCACATGTCTGAGCTGCATTGCCGATTTCGATACTTTGTTTTGGTTCCATAGTGTAGCAAAAACTAGAATACAGTAATTTAAGCAACTTGACCCAAATATTGTCTCTTCACTCAGAAAAGAATACTACAATATTTTTAACTTTTAATGTGTAGGCTACCTACTATTGTTTTTTTAAGTTTTTTTGCAGAACTTTTAATTTTGCTCACGGAAAACCTCATTTGGGAAACACTATATAGACCAATAAGTTGTTTGATCCATGATCCCTTACAATATTATGTGATCTTATATTACAGTAAAATAGTTTATTTTATGAATATTAATTGAGATTTAATTTAATTCATTAGTGAATAGAATGGTAGAGAGGTTAGTGGAGGGTAAGGTTAAGCTAGGCTGGAAAGGAACCATAATAATGTATACATTTATAAGTTATACATTATTTAACCTTAAAATAAATATTATTATTTTATCTTAATATTTGACTTCTGGAGGATAATTCAATGGGTGTTTCTGCTCTACTACATTTTCAGTTCTTTTCTAATTTATTCTTGTGTGAGTTTGCTGGATGTAAAATCCTTAGTGGATGTGCAAGAGTATTTTTCCTTTAAATAATAAAATATAATTTAGCTTGACAATTTCCAAGAAATTTGTTTGATTTGGAAAGAGAAGAAATTGGGTCGCAACAATTATGGCACATTAATTGGCTCTCTAACATGATATGTAAAGCTTTGATTGTGAAATGCTATGGATTTTTCAACGATATTTGTTCCTACATCACTTATTTGGGTTTGGTTTTGAATTTTTAATTGTAACAAAGATTTTAATAATTTGACTTTAGTACTATTTTATTTCCTGCATTTTTGCAACTATAACTCTGGTATAAATGTTGGGATTTTCAGGTTTTTAGAAAAAAAAATGCCGGGAAAGTAGACTTACTTTTCTTAGATTTTGTCCCCATTCAAGTGTATTGTGTTAAAAACGGTGTATATAGGCCCTTACCTAATGCAATCTTTTAGTAAAACCAGAATATAGCTATAATTTTGTTTTTAATACAAATCATGATCCCATGTACATATGTCCCAAAATAAAACTCGGTAAACATCTTCATAACACTTGGAAGTATATTTTAAAGTGCTTTTGAAAAAATAAATAATTAAACTTAAAAACTATACTTTGAGAAATACTGCCACGCTAAATATCAAATTAAAGCTTACAAACAAAGTTTTAAATTTAGCCTTATATTTTTACACAATCTCTTTAGTTCATACAACTCGCTTTACAACCAATAAAAAAGTTTGGATCAATGAATTTGTTGATTTTTGTAAACTTTTGTTCAATTAGACCTATAGTTATAAAATTAGTATTTTCTCATATCCAAGAATGCTAAAACTTTACCAATTTCATCAAAATTGAAGGTGGTCAATTTTGCAGCAGTTTTTTTTCCAAGACCGATTGAAGTTTAGAAGTAACATTTAGTTTAAATCTTTTCCCATATATCTTGCACACACAAGCTTCTAGTATAATCAGAATCTACTCTAGCATAAACAAAATATAACATCTAATTTTAATTAATAAATTTTAGTTTCATTATGCTAAATTTAAATTTACATATTTTGCCCAAAGAACGGGTGGAAAATACCCTTATTTCATCCAACCAATATTTTAACTTGAGCTTCAACCTCTCAGATCAGTTTCAAGCAAAATAAAAAAAAAACCTAAGCTGATCTAACTCTACTCTTTCTATACTATCATTGTAAATTATTGATTTATTTAAGAGTGGGTTGATTTTATTCTCTATTACCCCAATTCTTCTAGTTCTTCACTTAAAAGCCCATCTCATAGCAGATTAACCAGAAAATTAGATACAAGATTAGTCATGAACTAGAAAATGTATTGAAATATGTTTTCATGCATTTTTCATTTGACATCAGCAACATTAGAATTGGTTGGATATAGTTTACATTTTAATATAATTACTTTTCAAATTTTTCATTTTCTAAAATCCAGTAAAACAGTTTCACTTGTCTCAGTTCCACTATTTCCTAGTGAAGACTCAAGTCTACTACACCACGATGAAACGCCTGGTTTGAACTGTACCACCTGCCTAAGCTCATTATCCTTGGAATGAGATGGGGTCCTAAGAAATTGCTTCTCTACCTAGAAAGTTGGTTTAGTTGTTCTTAATTATATCAGTTTATTAAAAAAATTTATAAATAAATACACACAATAAAATGTAAATAGTTGACGCATAAAAGTTTTCAATATACAATCCATACTCCTTTTATGTTACTGGTCTACTGGATGACAAATTTAATAACAAATCAATATTATATAAAGGTAAAAACAGTGGGAACCAGAATTTAAATAGCTTAATATTGGTTTCTGTGAATAAGTGGTATATAAACCGAGAAGTGAAATAATAGTAATTGACTTTAGGCATACTTTTGGAAATCAATCCATCATTAGATTTATTTTGATGTGTGTTAATGGGTTAACATATACAAGCAAAAAGAATACAGCAAGAGTAATTTTAAGTAAATGAATTAGCATTTACTAAGGAGGTATGGAAAACAAGTTGTGTAGAAACAACATCCACAATAAACTTGAGCAGGAATCATACCTCAACCTCAAAGGTTCAAAGTTAATCAAAGCAATAAATGCTTATTGTAGATTCACATGTTCACCGAAAAAGAAGTGCAGAACAGAAATGATGGTCATGTGACGAGCTCCAAGCCAATCACATGATTTCCATCTTATCGGCGCGAGCTGTTAAGCTAAAGTTCAACTCATCTCTACTTTGTCTGCTCTGCCCGAGATGTTCGGCACATCAGAACCAATCAAATCTCAGATCCAACCATCTCAAATCAATGCGCATGCACATTTGACAACACACGCGCAGTATAGCCAAAAGCAAGCTTACAGCTTCGTTGGCCTCTGTGAGGAGATTTGAAATAACCTGTTAATGTAAAGAGTGTGTATATAGATGTATTGTATTGTCCCCAACACAGCTACAATTTGAAAACATCCATCAAGAGAATGATCTAAAAGATATGTTTATCTATTAGAAAATAAAATATGCTGATAATCAGCTGTTTTAAGTTAGTGTTGCAATGTATCATGGGTCAACATAAAGCATATGAATTTCTGCGCCACTGAGGCAGATTCTGCTTTCTATTTTCGACGACCATGTGAATCAAGCTTTAGTCTGTAGATTTAAAATAATACTATTCTAATACAACTAAGCCTAAAGTGCCAGGCTATTCAACATCAACATGTCATTGCTCTATCAACTTATTAAGTCTTTGTCAAGTGCTATCCTTACTTCACTGTAGATGAGAATATTGCACCAATCAAAACAAATAGGATAATAGTGGAAGACGTCGCTTACATAAAGCTGACAATAACTGGGTCACTTATCTTGTAAAGTTATATTCACTACATTAATTTAATCCTCGCAGGAGTATGCATTCAAGAACATGTTGACCACTGTAGCAGCAATTTGTATCCCTCCAAGAAATATGTGACTTGGACATTTTGTCAATAACAGGTCACCCACATCGGTGGTCTCAGGTTAGATTGGATTACTGATGACGAGATTGAGGCTTGAATTTGAATCCCTGTCGTGTTTACCGAAAGTGGCTTATCCTAAATGGTTTCCACTCAATCTGCATGCAAATGATGGTACATTTCCTCTGAATTTGTACTTCTCTGTTTCTATTTCATTAACATAATTAATTTAAACTTATGACTCAAACAGGTACTAAGGTTCAGTAAAAAAAATAAAAAACGGATCGTCACTGGCAAGTTTTTCTTAGCAGCAGCTCTTTAGAGCCAATTATTATTTTATGGCTTGCACGAGCAATTTGTATAACAATTTTCAGCCTCTTAAATTCAACTTAGAAACAATGGATTTATTTTATTTTCACAGGAAGGTGTAACAATGTTTATTTGGACCGCTATCATATATTTAAAAAGTCATGGATGAAGGTATTTTTCTTTAAAAGTATCGTATGTAAATTATCCTTTTAAGACTTCATCCCTGGGGAATCACACTCTTTTCAAGAATAATCTAGAAGGATTGCATCACTAAAAATATTTTTTATTTCAAAATTTAACTCTGTAGAATTTACCAAACGAGCAAGAGACACCAGCTCCCTCTACCCAATAGGAAGCTAGCCTTCAAGACACCTGTCGCAGGGACGCTTTTGATTTGTTGGTTTTGACACTGGTCACGAGAGGTCCAAAGGGCAAGGGGTATGTTATATATAAGCTGTGTGTGCGTATGAACACACAGAGTGCCGGTGACATAAACCTAGAGTATGTGTAATATCACGACAGTACTACTAACTTAAATACAGAAAATAACCTGTATTTCAAGTAAAATTGTGTAAGAAGATAAAATCACTTCAATAAATCGTGTGCAACATTAACAGTTGTATTTATTCAAGTAAGATATCGTAATAATTGGCACTCGATCACGGGGCTATAATTACCAATTATCACAAGTTAAACCGCAACTGTAATAATATAATAATTGGCGCTCAATCACGGGGCTATAAATACCAATGATATCACAAACATTCCGTAACATCATAAAGGATGTAGAATGGAGCCCTATTTATCATTTTTTGTTTGTTTTTTATTTGAATGAAATATGAAACTATATTAAAATTGACAAATTTGGACACAACCTTAAAAATGTAGTACACTGTTATGAAAGATGTTTAAACAGGCCCTCACTTTTATATTCCCCATTATAAGAATGTGCATACAACCTGAACAGGTAGTAAGATGCAGTGATAACAAAAATACAGGCCTATTTATAAAATTGTCATGATTTTCTACCTACTTTGAGGCTGAAACATATCACCCTTGTTATTAGTGCTATCTATGTACAGAATAGGGCAGAACAAAGAGTTGTCTAGACCACACCTATCTGTTACCACGCTACCACTGACACATGAGCCATTTCTACACTATTCACCACTAAACAAAACATGATCAAATAAAAGTCTGTCTAATTTAATTTATGAATTTTATTCATAAGGCCTTCAATCGACCAGTTATTTTTTGTACTTAATCTTCTTTTTCTTCTTCACTGCATGGGCTAAACTATCCACCTGTTCCATCTTCAAAAATTTTCCAGCCATCTCATCCTGGGTCTACCTACCTAGTAGGAACTCTAGCGTTTGTTGTATATGGATGATCCAAATCTTTTTATATTCTCTCACTCTATCATTAATATTGTAGATATATTTATTTAATTTCTTATATCTTAATTTCTGTTTCCATTCAACCTCATACAAACTTTTATTTGTCTCAATAATTTCATCTCAGATGCCATTTGACTGACTTTTTATCTCCCTTTGTCATTGTCCACGTTTCATTTCCATAGTGTAGTACAGGAGCTGCCTTTGTAGAACTTTGGTTTTGTATCCTTCTTTGCCTTATCCTTAAGAGTCCTATAGAATAATATATATTAGTAGTAGCCCAAGAGTAAATAATGTTGATGTTTTCAGGATCCTCACCACCATTTGCTTGCATCATTTATGTATGCCCATCAATTATGTAAGAAATTATTAAGGATCGAGCTAGCATAACTTACAAATTCTGAAAATTGAAAAATGACACCTGGACACAGGAATCGAACCCGGGACCTTTGGCTTAGTACCCCTCACTTCCCGTGTCCAGGTGTCATTTTTCAATTTTCAGAATATGATATCTAGATGGAGTAATTCCCACTAATAAGCATAAATAATAGCTCTGGCATTTTAATTCATAACTTACAAATATTAAGCCTAGTACACCAAAGTAATGCTCATAATTAGTTTTACTGAAGAGTGTTAAAAGTATAAATTCAAGAAAGATTTAATATGAATACATTAAAAAAAATTATATTCATATTAAATATTTATTGACTTTATAATAGTACACAATAATTTATGTGGGTGATAATTCATATTTTGTAGGAAATAAAACTTTTGCAAAGCTTGTCTCAATTTTTAAAATTGATTCAAACAAACCTTATTAAATTTTCTAGTCTACACACATACAACCTTTTTAAGTCCAAAGTCATTATCATTTGCAAGCATTTTTAGCCATATCATAGAGAAAAAAAATCTTTAGAATTAGTTTTCACTACATACCTTTGTATCTACACCTATTACTTTTTTATCTAAATGGACATGTTTAAAAAACAATAGGGTACACAAATAGATCACACCCCCTTTGGCTTGCTTATATTTTATCTTCTTCCTATCCTGGAAGTATTTGAACATTTAAAAAATACATATTTTGAGCATGTTTGATGCCGGAAAAGTAATACCCTTCCAGGCTATACACATTTTATGTCAATAATGGGTAAAAAATGCGGTAAATTTAGAGGAACTACCACATAGAGTCAAGGGTCATTATGAAACCAACTTGTATACCCTGCCATGAGTAAACTCCACTAGACGAAAGCAACAACTGTATTTGTTCCAAGCCTTAGGGCACACACAGTTGCCAGATGATTCTTCTGCTCGAGACAGAATGACATCATAAACTTATCAAGCTATACAAAGTTTATATACTTTATGGAAATTCAATTGAAGTTTGGCTTATGTCAATAATTGTGTTTATTATATTATTATTATTATTATTATTATTATTATTATTATTATTATTATTATTATTATCATCATCATATCATTATCATCATCATCATATCATCATCATCATCATCATCATCATCTTGACTAGGCCTGTATTAAATCCGATTTAAATATATACTACACAAATCACCTACGATGAGTATATTGGGATTTGGATTCTGATATTTCGAACTAAAGATGGTTTTCACAAGTAAATTAAAACAAACTGTTTTCCCCTCTTCTATCCATGTGAATGTGTGTGCACTAAACCTGTGCGAACCTTTCAAATTAATAAGATTCAAATTTGATTTTAAATTATGAATCTCAATAAATCTTAGATTTGGATTTGATGGGCTCAGCTCAAAATTCGAATTTATAATTTATACTTACTGGACAAACTAATATAATGAAACCGGAAACCAGTTGCCTAGTAAAGTGAAGAGAAATGAACTTGAATTCCAGGTCATAAAGGAATGGCATGGGAACACTTGTTTGTGACAGTGAATAGCTTATAATATTATTAAAAAAGTATGTGATCTTTACTCTAGGCATTCTGAAATTTAAAAAAAACTCCTAGGTGTCTAGGTGACAAGGACAAAATTGAGAACACAGAGGGTCTGGGGATATGGAATATTCCCCAGTTAATAGGAGGTCAAGGGGGTTCTCCCCCCATGAAAACTGTAAAGTAATTCTATAATTTCCCAACTCGAGATCTCGACTTTCCACAAAATTTCCAACTTTAAAGCTTTTCCCCAACATTGTGGGAGTTGACACCACCAACTCAGTCCCTCCCGGCGCGACACCCCTGGCGACCCTATTATTATTTTTATAAACATTGAGGAAATGGTCGGTAGGATGTTTATCTACTAAACTAAGGGTCCCGGGTTTAATTCCCGGTATGTTCCTTTTGTTTATATTTAGTTTCAATGTATTTTGTAAAGGCTAGAGGTAATAACTATAATGTCATTGGTCCTCGCTTGTTTTTCTGTCTTGCGTTCTTGTCTCTGATTGGCCTCTCCTAACACATGACTTCCTGTCCATAGGACACTGTCTCGTTCACTCTCTTTCCGGATCTGATTGATGTGAGAAGCTAATTTTTCTTTTCTTTCTTTTGTTTGGTCTGATTATAAATTCAGCATATAGTCGCTTTCTTTTCTCTTTTTGATACTATGGGGTAAAGTTCCGTGTAGTTTTATTTCCCAAATTTTACCATTTATGTTTATTATTTTGTATCTCTTTTGTAATCTTTATGTAACGCTACCATTATCTACATTGGGACCTGGTTTTCGTTTTCTACAATGTAATTGTCATGATCCTATATACCATGTAATCTAAATTATAACTATAAAGGGCATTGGACACTATTTATATTATTATTAATTTTGTTTTTCTCTTGTCTTTTACTAAAGAAATCTTTTTGAATAATGTAACATTTTATACAAATCGGTAAAGTTATGATGAATGTGAACCTTTTTCTCTTTTTCTTAAATTAACTATAAAGTGTTGTTTGTTTTGCTAATAAATTTTAAATCTTTTCGTGTTTGTAACTTGTAATGATTTAAAAGATCCCTTTGGGTAACCACGTTTGGTGCACATCTCAAAATCTTCCCTTTTTGTAATTTAAGTATTTTTTATTTGTGCCTATCTTTCCCCTTGGCGAAGTCTCCCAGTTTGGTTTGAGCTAAAAAATATCTATAGTATAAGTAATTTTATGCCTTTTTAATTAATTGTCTAAATATGTAGTTTATTTTCTGTGAAAAGGGAAGTTTGGTTAGGGGTGCAAAAGAAAACAAACATGTCCATTAAGGACAATAAATTGTTATGGATTCCTTTCCAATTTTTTTATCGTCAAAATCAGAAGTTATCCTTTAGACTATCTTAGAACTGCTGGATAATACTTGCAATGGATGGATAATACTTGCAATGGAAAGGAACACACTACAACATGCCTGTTCACTGTTTTGGTAGACTGGATTGGCGATGACAGCCAAATTGTGCCTTAATTGGGTCTACTAAAGGTGTTTTTTCCTTAATGGTTTACCATTTTCACACCACATAAATGTGAAATATGGGTACATTTTCTCTAGAATTACTTAACCCATTTATACTACATGAGCGTATTTAATATAATAACATGAACGAGTACCAAGACAACATGAAAAAAAAAGTTTTTTAAATAGATATTGGGCACCTTTGGCCTGAATTACATATGGCACAGGAACTACCCTGTCATTATTATTGATGATGCTCTCTAAGTCTAAAGGATGTGTATAGCAAGATTTGTTAGAGTCAGAAGAAACAATTTTTAGTTTAAAATTTATAAATTTGTACCCCATTTTAGACCTGGTTAATATTGCCCATAGAAACAAATTCTTAACAAATAATAGTGCCCTAAGAAATACACACACACATATATTTTTACAAATTAGGAAACTTTTTTCCTTGCAAAAACTATCCCAACAAGTAAAATTAATAAAATTGGACAATTTTATTTTTCAAAATTCTCGCCAAATATTGAACAGCCTTTGATGATATCCTGAATAAAAACATTGATAAGTATGACTATATGGTGTACATATATACATATATATATATATGTGTACATATATATATATATATATATATATATTCTTTTTTCCCCCAAATTATGAAACTTTTTGCCTGACTAATACTATCCCAACAAGTAAATCCAATAAAATTGGGCAATATAAATTTATTTTTCAAAATTCTCGGCAAACACTGAACACTCTTTCATGATATCCTGAATAAAAACATTGAAGTATGACTAAATGGTACATATTATAGTACTATTTTCAAATATCCCTCACATTGTTATTTTTGGGTTTATTTGGACACTCCTAGCTCCAAAACAATGGGGCAAAGGTAGGTTAAAAAACAAATCGACATGTTTCCTTGTAGGTAGATCCATCATTTTGTTCAAAAGTTATTATGAGAACACCCACAAACATAATTAAGATATTGGTAAAAAAAATTGTCAGATATTTTATGTGCATAATTCATTTGTGCTATCAATACCCGACATTTTACCATATTCATTTACACACATACATGCACGCACACACACACACACACACACACACACACACACACACACACACACACACACACACACACACACACACACAGCTGCTGAATATCTTTTTAAAATAACCAGTAGTTGTGTAGTTTTTCTATTTGGTATGGTTCCAAATATTGACTAGCGTGCATGACCTCAAACTAGGACATTAAATGTGTACCACGTCAATAGAGCCTACATTGGATCCATTAGTGGACGTCAGATGCTCGGTTGTTTGAACGACATAAAGAGTCCACTTATATATTTGAAGTCCACATGCAAGGCTATTATTTTTCCTTGCTAGTGATTACTGGTTACATTTCCTTTATTTTATGTAACTTTTTTTTAACCGTGGGAGACCTTCTTCAAGGTTTCAGACTAGTCATTTATGTGACATTATATAACTTTTTTTTCCCCCAAAATTTTGAAATTTTTATTGATAGGCTCTTGAACTAAACTTTTGGGATGCCAGGGTTTGAATTCTGGCTGAATATACTGAGGGCAGTTTTTTTTAAATGGTTACCTACTCTCACTCCATTCAAATACTGGTGCATATATTCCAAATAATATCTTCCTTATCCCTATTCAATTAGTGTGATTAAATGTTTATGCCATAGAAGGCTAGGAGTAAGATGTGAAATTTATTTTTAAATCAAGGGCTATAAATGACTTATTAAAAAGGCATAAGAATGTAAATTTAGTTTAATAGGAAAATCACCATAATTTGTTTGGTTAGAAAATGGTAAAAAAGTTCTTGGAAAAATCACCCAGCAAAGGTTCTAGTTTGAGCCCACATTCGAACACACTTTTAATGTTATGCTAACTCATGCTTTTTACTTTCTCTCGACACATTAGAGAGAAAGTATGGTGATAATCTAATAAACTTGAGATTTTGATAAATGTTGGCATTTCATGTCCCCTTGAAACCAAAAAAGTCGTTTTCACATTGCCATTTGTCTGTCTGTACCTCGTCCTAGAGCCGACTCTATTTTATCGATTGGGCTAAAACTTGGTAGCTGGGATTTTCACAAAGTCCCCCAGGGGTTTTTGTAATTAGATAGTTAACCCTAAATTTAAGGGTAGTTTACAGGAGGGCAAAAAGAGAATAAATCGATTTTCTCAAAATTCACTCTAATGCTTTTGGATAAATTTTATATCTAGACACTGTTTATCATTATAAACAAGATGGAAATTCTCATTTTCTCATGAAAACTACTTTAAGGGTACCTACTTTACATCAGGGAAATTTTCCAATTTTCATAATTTCTCCGCAACTATTTGAGATACGAAATAACTTATCATTGTAAAGTTGTAGTAATATAAAAGATCAACAACTTTTATTTGAAATATATTTTTATAAAACCAATAATTTCTAAGATATATATATATATATATTAAATTTTAGTCTTTGAAAATTAATTTGATTCTTATGCTATTTGGTGGACATGAAGATGTTACTCTTTTCTCAATTTTTCTATAACAGTGTTCTTAGTTCCTAATGCCATAGAATAAGTAAGTAACAATGTGTATTATTTAATTTAGCCATATAATCTTTGGTGTAGTTTTTCTACAACAATGTATAGACCTATTATTTAGTTTCACAAATCATATGAGTTTTTATTAATAAATTTATATTTTAAGATAAAAGCTGGAGAAAGTTTGTGTGGTGCATGCACCATTTATTTCCATATAACATCCAATAATATGATGGTCAGGTCAATTGATTCTTTGTGTCTATTATAGATTTTGAACTTAATAGACAAATTTTAGTCAAACCTTTAAAACACACACAGTTACTCATTAAAAAAACTAGTTTATTTGATCTATTCTTATCTCTTGAGACACTTGCCATAAAAATTAATTATATTTTTATTTATTTTAAAAAAGATTAAAAGTACAACCAAAACCTAGGCTCTGAAGAGTCTGATTTCAGATTTATAAATAGGCTACTCTCCCAATACTGTATATTTTTTAAGCCTGTGTTAACACAAGGCCGTAGCCAGCCAATAATTTCGGGGGGGGTTTGGTGGACCCATCCCCCAATTGACGGTGGCTAGAAAAAATTCTAAATAAAAAACTGTTCTAGAAGCTATCTAAAGTGTTTTTTATGGCAACACTACCCCCAACTATCAGAGGCTAGGACAAATTCTAATTATTAAACAGATCTAAAAGTTCTCTTAAGTGCTTTTTTATTGGTACCATAACCCCATAAATGCCGGAGGCTATAGGAAAAATCTTTATATCTAAACAACTCTAGAAGCTCTTTAAAGTGTTTTTATGGTAACATGACCCCCTAACTGCCGGAGGCTAGGAAAATTCTATATATTTAAACACCTCTAGATGCTCTCTAAACATTTTTTTTATAGTAGCATAGCTGTTGAAGTTAAGAAAAAATTATAAATATTAAACACCTCTAGAAGCTCTCTGAAGTGTCTTTTATGGCATCATAACACCTTAACTGCCGAGGGCTGGGAAAATTTTAAATATTAAACACCTCTAGAAGTTATCTGAAGTGTTTTTTTATGGCAATATAACCCCCTAACCGCCGAAAAATAGGAACAAATCTAAATATTAAACACCTCTAGAAGCTATCTGAAAAAAATTTTTTTACTACAACATAACACCATAACTGCCAAAGGCTAGAGAAAATTCTAAATAATAAACACCTCTGGAAGCTCTCTGAAGTGCTTTTTATGGTAACACAGCCCCCTAATTTATACTTGTACCTTAATTTTGATATTGTTTGAACCATAAATAAAGCCATATATATTTTATTCATAAAATTTCGGGGGCGGGGGGGTTTGAACCCCGAAACCCCCCCCCCGAGGCCTTGTGTTAACAAATATTTTATTTCAAATAAATTAACTGTCAAATAACCTACCCATTTCAATTAAGCTTCCACACTAAACATAGTACCATAACAATAAATAACATAAATGTGTGTGAGATAAGATTTGAAGAAACTTGAAAATTAATGACTTATTGGTTTATAAAAGATGAGAACAATAAATAAAGAATATAGATTGAAATTGGCAAGTATTAAAGGAAAACAGTTACTAGTAGATTTTCTATATATGCTTTGGTATATAAATACCATCGTCAGCAGGCTACAAATCTTTTAGAATGGTTTCTAAAATGTTATAAATGTGTATCCCTATATTAATGATTCCCTACCTTTTTTGTTTGGAGGAACCCTTGAAATATTTGGTAAAATCTTGGGAAGCCCCTACTTGGCTGACACTTATTTGGTTTGACGAAGGTAAATTACAAAATATACTTGTAAACCAGTAGGATTAATAAATAATAATTAACTCATACTTTTGAATAAATATATTTTGAGAGTATTTAGTCCCTATTTTTATTTACTAGTTACTGTTCTTCAGTACTTGGACTTGGCTTGGAAATATTCCTACTAGCCTCACTTTTAACATTATTTTTGGCACTCTTATCTTCATCTTCTTCGGATATGTGAGTTCTCTTAACATATTTCAACATTGTTAAAAAATTATGGACAGACCAACAAAAATAAAGTGTTTTTTTTTTTCAAATTCTTACAAAACCTTGACCACAGGTTCGCTGAATTCTGGTTGTAAATCACTGCTCGAGATCAACATTTACCAAACTTTTCTCGATAGTGGACAGTATACATTTAAAACAAAATCATTAAATCTATTTTTGAAATAATTCCTAGTTTCAAAAATCACTGATCAGTAAACTGCTCTTAATTTAAGGGCTAGGGTGAGAATTAAAAAAAAAAGCCTGAGGTTAAGACATATAATATCTAAATATTAAGTTTGAACAAAATCCATCAAACCATTTCAGATCTGTGGCCTGGGACAGACAGCATTGTAAAATCCACTTAGGTGCACATGAAACTTAAAGGATTCATTTCAACACAGACATGAGAATCGAACCCAGGACCTTTGGCTCTGCACACCAATGAGCCATCCTGGTTTGTCTCGTATCCAGGACCATCTTTCACTAGTTGTTGGTGTATTGAGTCTATATTATGTGGTGGCTGGTGAAAGATAGCCCTGGATACAAGTCAAACCAGCATGGCACAGTGGTAGAACATGGTGGCACAAAAACAAAGGTCTCGGGTTTGATTTCAGTATCCAGGTTTTCATTTTTCACATAATCGAACTTGACTCATCATTCAGGACTGGTCCTGTGGAAAAACCGTCACATATCAGTTTGTGATACATGTGAATTAATAACTAAGATTCATGATAATCTTTAAGTTAAAACTTCTCAAAATTACAGTACTTTCTTTTTTGATGAATAAGTAAAAATGTAAATGTGTGTGTTATGTTTATGAGCAAAGTAAATATATGTTTGTTTCCAGGTGTTCACAGACGGCATCACTAATAAGCTAGTGGGATGTTTCCACTCGGACTACCCTGATGATGTGGTGCTGGTCAGGGTGTATGGTCAGAAAACTGACATGCTCATTGATCGCACATCTGAGATAAGAAATATTCAGGTAATACATTGTTTATATTTAGCTCTTAAAACTGCCCAACTCAAGGGTTTTCAATCATTGTTAAAAAAAAAAATGTGTGTATCATTAAGGTTTTGTCTTCCTCAGTCTCTCTTAGTATGGGCCGAAGATAATAATACTCACTCACTAATTATGGCCCGCAAAAGTACTATATTTCCCTGAATTTTGTTCATATTGTTTAGTAGTATCATTTTTCAAATATTTTATTCTAATGTAATCCTTGTATTTATATTAGGGAGTTGACCAAAAATCTTATCGGTTCTGGTTCTTGTTCCAGTTCTCAAAACAACATTTTAAAGGTTCAGGTTCTAGAAAAATAAAAGTTTCTGTTTCTTAAAAATTATATTTACCATTTTTAGTACCATTAAAATATTTGTTAATAGAACATAATGTTAAAACATAATTTACAACAAAATAAAAGTTATTTAGATAGAAAATACAAATAATTCAGGAACTTGATAATTTGAGGTGCCATTTGAAGAAATCATTTTATTTATTTATTTTTACCAGAACCTTAAAAAAATTATTAAAAGACCACCTCTGTGGTTTAGTGGTTAAAGCTCCTTACAGATCCAGAGGCCCTGGGTTTGATCCCTGGCGTTTCTAGTTTTTTTCTAAGCGGTGAGTCTGGAACAGGGTCAACTCAGTCTCATGAGAACAAATGAGGAGTTATTGAATGAAAAAGTAGTGGCTCTGGTCTAGAAAAACGTGTTGCCATATTATACCTTTTTTTCTTCTATATAGTCTATCAAAAGTGGAGATTTACTATGTACTACTACTTTCTGTTACATTTCTTACAAATAATATACAGTTTTATGTCTAAGACTTATTCATATTACTTAGCTTTAAGGGAGTCATAATATATGTCATGCATAAGGTAGCTCATAATGATAAGTATCTAACTTTAACTATTTCCTTAACGTAAAATTGTTTTTCAGATCAATACAAGCAAAAACAGCGTTAAGTTACCTCTCAAGCCATATGGGGCCCAGTATCTCTTAATTATATGTTGTAATGTTTTAACTTGTTTATGGACTTAACCAGCATCATGATTTATGCTTTGTAACTACTTGGTATTTTATTATTCTCACACAGCTGATAAAAAGGCTTTATCTTCAAAGTTATTACTCAATCCTTGTGCTTGAAGTAATGAATTTATAACCTTAGTAATGTGCCATAAAGATTGTTATGACTCTCTTCGGTGGCTGTATGGTCTAAGGTGCTACTCTCACAATAGACTATATTATAGTGCTTATGATGGGGAGAATGTGGTTCGATCCCAGTCGGGAGTACTGAAGGTTGTTTTTTCTAAATTGTTTCCCTCTCTCTCTCTCTCACTCAAATGGGGCTACTTCTCCTCTAAATTCAAGCTTCCTTATCTCTAACCCATTAGCATAATTGGTACATAAGTGTACAACCTGATTGGGTAGTCAAATGCAGTGATAAAAACAATATGCTATGCTTAGTGTTTTAAGCCTACAGCATGGAAAACATTACAAAGCTAACAGATTTTTTAGTAAAATGTTATCTTCATTTTCCATGCTCTTTTATGACGTAACTTATAAGATAGGACCATTGTATAGTCTGTCAAGGTAAGACTGCTACCTGGTGGGGTAAATAGAGTGTACATGTTTAGATTATATTGGGTGGTGGGCTTGAATGGGGAGTAAAAGCCTTTTAAAAATAAAGATTGATTTTTCCAAAAAATTTGGTCATGATCCCTCATTCATGTGTTTAGGAGTAACTTTTGGCTTGAATTATATAGAATGAAAAAGGTTTGCTTGTAAGCATACAATATTTAATATAGGTTTAATTAAAGCTTTTGTCATATTAGAGAGCAACACTTAAACCGAGCTTTAGTTCAAATACCAGCTAGAGATGACAAGTTTGTTCAGAGACCACTATTATAAGAAGTTTCCATAACTTAAGGTCATTATATTTACTAACCCGGACTGTGTTATAGCGGTCAGTGCACTTGACTATGAACCTACTTGTCCCAGGTTCGATTCGTGGTTGATACCTCAGGTATTTTTCTCTCAAGGGGAATTATTCCAATGATCAACAGGGTTTGGTTAGTTAATCTTAAGTTAGGTTTAAGATCACAACAGGCTCACACCTTCATACTCACTTTCATCACATCATCTCATTGCGGTATGTGTAGACAACCTCCTATGGTGTACCCTGGGCAACCTCCTGTGCCACCAGAGCGGCTAAAAGTCTACAAACACAGGTGACTGAACTATATATCTCTCCCGGTCAAGGGTGCTATACGCTTAAAAATACATAACTAGCTCTATTAGATAAATATTATTAATATTTGTTAATATTAATAGCCATTAGTATACACCTCATATGAATGTCTTGTTATACTAAATTTGAGCCTCAGATATTAACTACTTTACCTTAACATTGGTATGAGAAAAGCATAAAATAGAAATTATGATCCCTTATAACTCGTGAACTGTAATGATTTGAAATCATTGAAGCACTATTTATAGCTTATAATTATACACTTGTTAAAAGTATACAATAACATTTTTGTCGAATGTTCTTGAATTTGACTGCTACAATTTGAAAACAAGAAACCTTTGCGCTAAAGATAATGGGACAGAAAACCCACTTGACACTGTTAACCACTTATCAAGTAATTTACATAGCTCACCATTCTGTGTTTAGCACAGTCCAAAAGAACGTTAAGACTACTTTTAGGATATTAATATGTTTTCTCATGCTAACAGCCATGTTCTTATTTGATTGGAAAGAACTCATAACCTAACCACATGATTTATAAACATGAGGGTGGTAATTTTGGGTTTGTAATGCAATTAACTTTGATACATCTGATTAGGAATTCAAATAATATTGCTCTGTGTAAAAGAACACCAAATAATAACTAAAATATGTACCCGAATATTCATCTATTATGAAGTTTTCTGATCTTAAAGTTCTGTCATTTATGGAGTTGTCTGGACAAGAAGCATAGGGAATGGAAGATAACAAGCTTCCCTGGTCAAATAATCTAATCTAAGGCAGAACTCTTGCAATAGACTAGACTACTGATGACGGGGAGCTCAAGGTTTAATCTTTGTCATATTTTTTTTCCCTAAATGGTTTTTCATTCTCCCTTAATGCAAAGGTAGCTATACCTCCTCTAAATTCATTCTTCATCATTCCTTACATTATCATTATCATCATTGTCATTAATTGTTTCCAGCCTGTGGCCAGGTCTATTAAGTAAAAATATTCCCATCTTCCTCCATCCTACCACCATTCTTCCTCCTTTAATCCCTTCTATTTTTCTCCTCACACCTGTACACTTTTATGCTATCTGCTCCTCTCATCTCTTTCTTAGTCTTCCTTGTGGTCTCTTTCCTACATAATTCATCTCCATCATTCTCTTTGGTATTCTATCTTTCTCCACCCTCGTTACATGCCCATACCATACCAGTCTTGCTTCCTCTACTATCTCTTGTACTCCCTGTACCCCAACTCTTCCCCAGATAACTTCATTCCTAATCTTGTTTTTCCTAGTCTCTCTTACATTCACTGTCCATGTTTCTGCTGCATATGTGACTATGGGTAAAAAATGTACACTTTCTTACATTTCAAGGCACTTATCATATCCATAGCAGGTCTCTTACACACTTAGAGAACAACTACCCCTGCTGTACTCATCTTTTTAGATCCTCTCTACTCCCACCTTATGCCTCAATCACGCTTCTGAGATATTTTATACTCTTTACCTTTCTCAGCTCTTCTCCATCCAACTTTATAGTTTTACAAGGCCTTATACTCTTGTCATTACCATTACTTGACACTTCGTTGTGCTAAATTTCACTTCACAATCTTTAACTTCCTCATTCCATCCCTGTAGCTATTCCTGTACTTCCTCTTCACTCTCTCCCATACTATCAAGTCATCAGCAAACAACATGGCTTTCATTGTTTTCTCCTTGAGCTTACTTATCACTTTATTCATGATCATTTCCATTGCCATTACAAATAGTAGTGGCGAGACAGCTCTCCTCTGCTTCACCTAATTTTTTATTTGGAGCCACTTTGTCCATCCCTTCTCAGTCTTAAATCAACTCATATTATCCTCATACATACACTTTACTCTCATTACAATTCCTCCTTTAATTCCAGCCTCCTTCATCGATTTCCAGACTTCATTTCTATCCAAACTATCATATGCCTTCTCCAGATCCATAAATACCATTACCAAGTCCTTACCAAATTCATAACTTCATTCCATCAACTGTTTTATAGCAAAGATCAAGTCTTTTGTAGACCTTTGTTCCCATAATCTGTGCTGTTCCGCCACTCTCCACCTTTTAATTTACTTTATTATTCTCTTTTCCAGTATCTTCTCATATATTTTTGTACAGTGGCAATTCAGCGTTATCATCCTATAATTCGTCTACCTCCTCGTGTCTTCTTTAAAAAATAAATCAATACTATGATTCCCTTACACTTTAGCGTGGTTAGATAATGTGTTTGAAACCCTAAATAGGTAGTGGACACAGTGAAGCAGAATGGAAAATAAATCATTCCCTACCACAAATAAATCATTCCCTACCACAAATAAATTAATTGGCTTAAGTGCACAGATACAATTCAATTAGAAATTTACTTTTTGTATGCTAATCAAGATGTCTTAATTTTTTTAGATATATTCGACCCGTGTTTTGGTAGTGAAAGGAGACTCGGAGAAAACATAATTTTTCATCAGAATAATTTGGTTACAATTTGAATACAGTCGACCTCAGGGGTCTTGGGCTAAAGAGCTCTCCTCAGGACCCAATGTTTGTGGGTTCAAACCCAGCTGAGATTGACGGATTTTCCTTGAATAAATAACACCCATAGCACATCTTCCTTCGCAAGAAGTAAAGTCATCAGTCCAATGTCGATTATGGCATTTAAAAAAAACCTGAACGGTATGTGAAAATACCTTTACCGGCAAAATTGGTAGGCCCTTTTGTGCTCGCTCATAAACATTTCTGTGTGGAAGGCATTGGGAAACCAACACATTTTCTGAACTACCCTAGTAGGCCTACATGGGATTTATACCAGATGGTGCAGGCAGTACTAACCAGCCAAAGGCCTGGGTGCATGCCCATATCCAGATGGTTAGGAATCACATCAAACCAACCTTCATGTTGTTGACTTAAAGAAGACGAATTTGTGTACAGTCTTACATTTTGATTTTATATTTGTAGTTCCTGCATAAGGCTGGCCTCGCACCACGACTGTGGGCAACATTCCGCAATGGCCTGGCTTACGAATATGTTCCTGGAGACATCCTTTCAGTAGATATGTGTAAGGATCCTGCCATATTCCCTTTGATCGCTACCATGATGGCCAGGATACATAGGCTCGACTGTGGACCTGATGTTCCACGGGTGCCATCTTTGTGGAAGAAGGCAAAACAGTTCATGGCCATCATGCCAACACATTTTGATAACCCTGAGAAGCAAGCCAGGTACTGATACCAGTACTTACAATACAATATGTTAAAAATATATTTTTATGTATACTAATAATATACAAATAATTTCTTTATAACAACTTTAAATTTCTTTCAAAATAAAATGTCTCATTAAAATCATATTTTGTTGTTTTAGTCACTTCAAATGAATATACAAATAGTAATATAAACAATAACATACTTATCCAATTATTATTGTAATTTAGGTTTATATAATATTTGGTAAAGTATTTTATGGTACATAACCAAATTCGTTACTCCCAGTCATATGTAACTATGTTTGTTAACAAACCCATACTGGGAACTTTTTAAAAATTCTACAAAACATAAAGATGAGAAACTGCATTATGATTAATTTTACATTCTAAATAATAATTATTTTTTGTTTGAAAATCTTAGTTAAATTGGTACAGATTTAAAAGTACCATATAAATGTGTGTGGTCAATAAAAGAAATTACACACCTGTTTTGGTGCTCACATAGTCTAAGGCGTCATTCATGTTAGACTAGACTGCTGATGACAGGTAGATTGGGGTTTGAATCTTGTTCAGGTGTACTGAGGATGGTTTTCCAAAATTGTTCTCCACTCTTCCTCCATGCAAATATGGGTATACTTCCACTGAATTCAACCTTTATTATTCCTAACTCATTACCGTTATTAGTACATATGCATATAACCTGAACAGGTAGTAAGACTCGGTGCTAAAAAAAACCCAGTAATTTACCATGCCATAGTTTGAGTACGGTAATTTACTAACTTTGTATCTTGTGTTGCCGTTGTAATTTTGTGAAATCAAATCAATTTCATCATGTGCTAGGTCAGAGAGTATATTAACATAACATTGACATAGTTTGTCACTCATGAGCAAGCTATATATTTAAGTAATACTTTCCCGAAATGGCAATAACGTTTCTCAATATTTTCTGAATTTGAGTATTACTTGTGATATGAAACATCCTAACTCAAAATCATCAGCAAAGAGGTCAATAACTCAAAATTTCTAACATATTACAATGTTTCAACATTTTAGCATATTCAATTTTACATACTCAGTTTTTGGCTTAGAAATATAATTTTTATGGTTTGCATCACCAATGCCACTCTAACATATGATAAAAATCTTGAAATCAACAATTTTTTATTGCTTTTACTGACTGTTTAGCATCTATATAGATATTCTCCCTTTCAATGCCTAAAGACGTTCTCAACTTTCACATATAAAATGTAAACTTTTTTTTCATTATTGTAATTTAGGGTTGATATACTTTTTAAGTTTTAACATTTTTCTAACTTTTATAGGTTCCCTAGAACCAAATACATGCATTTTCTTGTTTATATATGCATAGCTGTAGTTTAAAAACTCATAATTTTTGTAATTTTCTACTAAATTCTTCTCCCAAGAATCGTTAAGAGCCAAATGGGTCAGTGCATTTCACCAATAGCCTGAATTGGAAATAAAACTAATAGTTTGCATTAGAATATGTTCTTATACTTTACACTTTTGAAAATTATTGCAAACATATCAGAAAATTCCATTGACTATATATAATTTTCTTGATTTATTATTCTCTTGTCACACCAAATTCCCAGACTTTTCTGGACTTTTTTTATTTTTCAACCTTGGATTTTCTTTGACCAACACATTTTATGGCAGCACTATATAAGTATTGGTCATCTACTTACGACTGATGCCAAAATTGATGCTTTTATATTGGAAATTCAAAAATAATAAGGAAAATGATTGCCATTTGTAGTGCAAGTTGGCAGCAATATTGGATTATTGTAAAAATGTAAACCTATTTTTCTTTTACACCCTGGATTCCATAAAATAAAATTAAGCGGGTGAAAGTTTGCTTTTAACAACTACTTTGCATGAATGATATTTTATCAACACATCAGGCCATATACTGAGTAGCTTTATTCTTATCTTTGATCTAAACCACAAGATGTAAACTGGTGACCTGTGAACATGTTTTGTTTACTCCGCACAGTGGTTTAAGCCAACTTATGGAGAGATTTCACATACAAATTTGACTCTGGCTTCTCTTAAAATATCAGAAGATCTACCCACATAAAAAAAAGGTGTCGTAATTATGTTCAGTTCCATTTAAAGTACTAACGAATCAAATTGTGTTTTTACCATGTATACTTTAAAATATAATCTCCAAGATCATTCGGGTTGATTTTAGCTTATGACTTGCACCATATTTGAGTAAAAATAAAATTTGACTAAATTTTGTCAATTGAAGTCTTTTAAGCCCGACTTTCTTCCCTCATTTGTGTTACCTGCCGAGCGCCTGTAAACTTTAGTTAGAGTCTGCAACCCCTGCTCTAAACGCTTTAATCTTCGGGTCTCCCCAAGCAGGTACCTTAGGTACTTATAGCCTAGTACTAAATTTAAAGAGCAAGGCTTGGCTGTACAGTGTTAGGCATGCTATACTATGTTAGGTTTATAATTTAAGACTTAGATATATTGCTTAAAAATCTATAGAAAGAGTTGATTGATAAATTTTGTTAAGTTGGTTTATATATAAAAACAAAATTACATATCAAAATGTATAATTAGGTGTTCACTGTTTGACAATATTTTAGCCCCATAAATTAACCTAATTATACATTTTGATCTGCAATTTCGTTTTTTATCAACCAACTTAACAAAATTTATCAATCAACTCTTTATATAGATTTTTAAGCAATATATCTAAGTCTTAAATTATAAATCAAATCCACTCCTTACTTTCAACTTGCTTAGAATGTTTTCTAAAATGGTATGTTAGGTTTGTTAAAGCCGTATTCTGGTTCATTCTTCTTCAAAAAGTGCACGTTAAATGTCACTGATTATTACACTAGTAGAGAATTGGTCTTGATCATCATAACTCGCTTGATCACAGCATTACTTCTAACAACAAAGCCGAGTACTTGTTCTCACGCAGGTTGGAGAATCTTGTTCCATGCAGGGATCGCCTGGACCAGGAATACTTGTTGTTGCAGTCGCAGCTAAGTGCTGAGGGAAGTCCTGTCGTGTTCAGCCACAATGACCTTCTCCTTGCCAACGTCATCTACAATGCTGACAGGAACACGGTCACCTTCATTGACTACGAGTATGCTAACTACAACTACCAGGCATTTGACATCGGCAACCATTTCGCTGAATTTGCAGGTTGGTATGTTTTAGTTTGGATATCAATTCAAGAAATGAATTTCTTATTAACCATTGGACATTTAGCTTGGTTTCATAAATTGCTAGATGTTTATTTAATTTAAGGGGATATCTGTGAAATTTAAAAAAAAAATTATAATTTGTGCCACTTTTATCTAATAATTTTATATATTTTTATAAATGTGTGAAGTTAGGCTTGAAACATGTAAAGAAAATTTGAAGCCAAAGTCATAAATAAGGTTTTTATTGTTTTCTCATAACACTACTTATAATTTTAAAATTACCCATTAAGTTTATCTAGGTAAAAAGAAAGTTTTGGAGGAAAAAAGCAATGCACCCTTTTTATTCTTTAATGCTTACATATCTAAATGTATTTATGCTCACCTTGTATATGGCATGCAATCACTAGTCGGTATATTGTTTAATAGCTGTTGTCATGTTTAGTAAAATATTTAAAATATATTAATAATTATATAAGTTTTCTTATTCTTTCGAAATGTTTCGATGATGTAAAGGTTATGGTTAGTGTTAGATATCGAAACAAAGGAGTTTTGATCTTCGACTTTGACATTTCAAAGATTCACACATCCCTTTTAATATTTCTGAGCCTAACACACATGTCAAACCTACCCATTATTAAACAAAGGAAGAATTGTGCCAAACCAAGGCCCTAACCGGGGGGGTGGTGGTTTTGAAGTTCAAACCCCCCCTAAATTTACTAACTAAAATATATATGGCTTTATTTATGGTTCAAACAATATCAAAATTAAGGCACAAGTACAAATTAGGGAGCTGTGCTACCATAAAAAGCACTTCAGAGAGTTTTTGAAGGTGTTTAATATTTAGAATTTTTTTAGCCTTCGGCAGCTATGGTGCTATGTTGCTATAAAAAAATCACTTCATGTAGCTTCTAGAGGTGTTTAACATTTAGAATTTTTTCAGCCTTCAGCATTTATGGTGTTATGTTGCTATAAAAAACACTTTAAAGAACTTCTATAGGTGTTTAAATATATAGATTTTTCCTAGCCTCCAGCAGTTAGGGAGCTATTTTGCCATATAAAAACACTTTAGAGAGCTTCTATAGGTGTTTAAATATATAAATTTTTCCTAGCCTCTGGCAGTTAGGGAGCTATTTTGCCATATAAAAACACTTTAGAGAGCTTCTAGAGGTGTTTAAATATATAGATTTTTCCTAGCCTCCGGAAGTTAGGGAGCTATTTTGCCATATAAAAACACTTTAGAGAGCTTCTAGAGGTGTTTAAATATATAGATTTTTCTTAGCCTCCAGCAGTTAGGGAGTTGTTGCCGTAAAAAACTCTTTAGAGAGCTTCTAGAGGGGTTTTATATTTAGAATTTGTTCCAGTTAAGGGGCTATGTTGCCATAAAAAACACTTCAGAACTGTTTATCATTTAGAATTGGTTCTAACCTTCGTCAGTTGGGAAATGTGTCCACCCGCCCACTCCCACTCACCTACCCGAAATTATTGGCTCGCTACAGCCTTGTGCCAAACGGCAGTATTAAATTAAACTTGAATGAAAGGAGGGTAGAAGGGCAAGGCCTACATACCAGAAAATTGATCTAAGTGACCATGATCAACCTCTAGCCACGCTGCCTTAGTCCATTCTGTGTTTTACTCTCTTCTACTGAAGAAGGGGACTGATGTACACCAAAAAATATAATTATGTGTTTTGTTGTGTTTTAATTGTGAACTTTGAGGCCTACAATTTTCTGGTAAGACTGTAGGCCTTGCCCTTCTATCCACCTTTCAATGTTTAGTTTAATACCAATTTTTAAGTAAGTGTTAATTACCTTAATTTTTTTCTATAAGGTGTGACAGAAGTGGATTACTCTCGCTACCCTACCCCTGAGTTCCAGCGTGACTGGTTGCGGGTATACCTCGAGACCTTTAATGAACCTACAGTATCAAATGGGCCTGGGGATTTGAGCAAAATAACTAACGATGACATTGATCGTCTTTATGTGCAAGTCAACAAATTTTCACTGGCTTCGCACTTTTTTTGGGGAATTTGGGGACTCATTCAAGCAGAACACTCAGCCATTGACTTTGATTTTCTCGGGTAAGTTAGAAATTCAACTATATTAGTCAAGTTCACTTTGTGATGTGTAATGTGTCAATTTTAAAGTAATTTATATTTAGGTATCAATCTTACATATTAAATTAAAAATGTATTGACTTTAATGCCAACTTATTTTATGTAAGGTAAGCCTTCTTTAAAAAAAATCACATCCTCTAATTTGTATCTGTTAAAAAATTCCTACAATAGAAAACCAAGTTATTATAATAATGTTGCCAACTTAAGTATAGCATCAGAGATGTGCTATATAAAAATTACTACCACAAAGAACCGGGTCAAATACACTGGATATATAAATTAAAAAAAAAAAGTTAATACAAAATAAATTTAAATATTTAAAGAAAAAATACTTTAGTTTTTAAATTTGGTTCTTTGTCTGATACATTTTTCATAATTCTTGTCCATTTTCTTCTTCTAAAGACATGATGCACATTTCATACTACTTGCTGAACAGTTTTGATAGAATGAATCCTTTGTCAAAGAAGTTGCTAAAGGATAACTTTTTTCTACATTTTGTTCAATGGCAGGAATGCTAAGTGTGAAATGTGTTTCTCTTTTTATTGTGAAATCTATATTTGGCTTAAATCTTCTATTTCTTCATGTGTCTTCTACCATAATATGTACACTTTTGCTCAATATTATAATTTTGTTTTATCTTTATTATGTTGATGACGATTTTTTGAAAGATGTGGACAGAAGTATAGTATAGTGTACTGATTGTTAAATGCAGGACTAATTATAAGTAGAAATAAAAACTATATTTACAGCATGGCGATAATACTAAACTATATTAATATTATTAATTTTAAGACCAAAACTATTTGATTAAATATTTTAGGAAACTAAAGAATAAAAGGAACTCAAGCATTATTTTTGAAAATTTTAAACAAAAATTAGCACCACAAATATCAAGAAGAGTGTTTTGATTATTAAATGTGTTCAAAAATTAAATCCTCTATACAGGTGTTTTCTTGAATTAAATTGATCTTAGAAATTCTGTGTACTTCTTTTTGGATATCTATTCTTACTTCATTAATTTGGAGTATTAAACTGTAACGAGATTAGGGTTTGACTGTGGTGCCGGTGCAGATGTCACTTATTTGCCCTCTTTGTTTTCTCTCTCCATTCTTGTTTGGGAGATAGCTAGGCCAGCCTTACTGCCAAGAACTTTAGATGGGAGAGCTTATTTGAAAGGAAAATGATGCATATAACAGTCTGGGTTTTTCTTATTATTATTATCCTTTTTTTATTTCTTTTTTTTCTAAATGATAAGAACCTCGAGTATTTCCTGTGCCCTCAATTGCTATTCGCCTAATAATACATCCCAATATCCTTAATAAAACTCGCAGTTTACACTGTTGAGTTTGGCAGCTCTGATCCAAACCTTTTCAGAACAAACTGTATCATTGAACAGCCATACAAACTGTATCATTGGACAGCCATACAAACTGTATCATTGAACAGCCATACAAACTGTATCATTGAACAGCCATACAAACTGTATCATTGGACAGCCATACAAACTGTATCATTGAACAGCCATACAAACTGTATCATTGAACAGCCATACAAACTGTATCATTGAACAGCCATACAAACTGTATCATTGAACAGCCATACAAACTGTATCATTGAACAGCCATACAAACTGTATCATTGAACAGCCATACAAACTGTATCATTGGACAGCCATACAAACTATCATTGGACAGCCATACAAACTATCATTGAACAGCCATACAAACTGTATCATTGGACAGCCATACAAACTGTATCATTGGACAGCCATACAAACTGTATCATTGAACAGCCATACAAACTGTATCATTGGACAGCCATACAAACTGTATCATTGGACAGCCATACAAACTGTATCATTGGACAGCCATACAAACTGTATCATTGAACAGCCATACAAACTGTATCATTGGACAGCCATACAAACTATCATTGGACAGCCATACAAACTATCATTGAACAGCCATACAAACTGTATCATTGAACATCCATACAAACTGTATCATTGAACAGCCATACAAACTGTATCATTGGACAGCCATACAAACTGTATCATTGAACAGCCATACAAACTGTATCATTGAACAGCCATACAAACTGTATCATTGGACAGCCATACAAACTATCATTGGACAGCCATACAAACTATCATTGAACAGCCATACAAACTGTATCATTGAACAGCCATACAAACTGTATCATTGAACAGCCATACAAACTGTATCATTGGACAGCCATATCGTGAAACAAACTGCACCATCAAACAACAAGATGGTAGAGCAAACAACATCCTTGAACACCATGAAAAGAGAATTGATATTAGCCATATCATCATTAGAGAGCAAATGTGTATCTTCAAAAGATAAAGTGGACTCAAGGGAGGTCCATGTTGAGGACCACTCCCTCTCCATTTTAAAGGATCAAAATGTGTAGCAAAAATAAACACCTGTTTATTGTTACAGAATAATAAATGTAATTTCAAATTTCTATTGTAATACAATGCTAAGTTATAAGAACAAAGTTAAAAAAGTAAAAAACTGATGTGAAAAACATTATAAAAAATTGGCGATAAGAATCACAAAAATAAGTATAATTTTACCTAGTCCTAGTTCAGAAACACGTAAAACTTGAATCTATTGACAAATTAAAACTAATTAAATGGTTGACATTGTTTTTCTTTCAAAAGTCCTTTAATGCTAGGTCTCAGTTGAGATAATGCACATTTAAGGTTATTCTCCACATCCAGTCAAACATGATTTTTTAATTTTATATTAGCAAGGTTAGAAAATCCAGATTTACTCAGATATGTTGAATAAAACTGAACCAGCACTATTAATGCTCTCCTAGAAACTTGTGGGTAAACATGAAAATATGTTATTCAAAACAGTTCAAGGCTCAATGCTTGGACTTGCTCTTTGCCAAATTCCATACTCATAACTGTGACCCATATATACTCGATTCGCGGTTGGCAGGACGTTCTTGGTTCCCAATGAGCTTGTCTGGGAGTTGTGACATGGTTATTGACTAAATTTTCTAATGACTAAACATCATAAGAGACTGATATTTAAATGTTAATTATTTTGTATTTTTTACCTATTGTTTATTTAATTTTATTTAATTCCATTTTATATATTTTTATTTACATAATAATTTACAAACTTAACTATGACTTTTATTATTTAATTCACTGACTTGTTTTACTATAGTTAATTCAGTTTATCAGAGTTTTTTTAGCACCATGTCTTACTACCCTTTCAGGCTATATGCTTATGTACTAATTACATTAATGGTTTTAGGGATTAGGAAGGTTATATTTATAGAAGTGTACCCGCATTTGTGTGGCGGAGAGTGGAAAACCATTTTGGAAAAACCACCCTCAGTACACTCGGCCGAGATTCGAACCTTGATCTCCCCATCATCAGCAGTCTAGTTTACTGCAAGAATAGCGTGTTAGACCATTCGTCCACCGAAGCAGGTATGTTTTTATTGTTCTAAGTAATAACCTTGAGTATTCCGTGTGCATCCTCAACATTTATTCGCCCAATGCCGCTCCCTAATATCCTTAAAAGAAATCATGGTTCATACAACTAGGTGTAAACGGCTCGTGCCCCTCGCGGTTATGTTACAATGCTGTATCATAACATAATTTCTTTGTTTCTTTTACATATGTCAACAATCTTAGAACAATACCGATGCTCTAAGATCACATCATTAGCCACATTTAATTTATTACTTTTGCTGGTTATCATTTGGTCTAAAACCCTGCCTTGGTGGCGTAGTTAGCTAACGCGCTAAGCGTGTTGAGCTCGACTGCCAAGGATGGGGCTATCGAGGTTCGAATCTTGGTCGGGTGACCTGAGGGTGGTTTTCCCTAAATTGTATTCCACTCTCTCTCTCTCCACGCAAATGTGGGTTCACTTCCTCTATATTCGACCTTCTCAATTCCTAACCTATTAGCTTAATTAGTACTTAAGTGTATAACCTGAACGGGTAGTAAGACGGAGTGCCAAATAAATTTTTTAAAATTTGGTCTAAATATCAAGCACAATTAATTTGATTTTCAGTGACAGGAAGGTTGATTTCAAATCTCGATCAGCTGCACTGAGAGTGTTTATTTTTTAATGCTACTCTCCCTTTATTCAAATATTGGTACATTTCCTCTAAATTATATTTCTGCCATCCTTATCACATTAGGATAATTTTTATATATATATATATATATTTGCGTATGACCTGTCTAAACGTGGAGATACAGTGGGAGAATAGTTTTACTCTTACTTATAATTAGCACAAGTCCTTGCGCTTATATATATAAAATACTACGTTTTATAATTTTTCATTTACAATAAATGTAAATTAAATCCATTTTTGATATTTAAACTTAATTAACTTGTAAATCCTTTTAGTTTTTAACATATTCAGCTAATTAATTTGAACGTATAAATTCACTTCATATTTAAAACTAATTCTACTGTTTTATTTTCTAATTTTTCAGGTATTCTGCTATTCGTTTCAAGGAGTATTTTGATAAAAAAGACAGGTTTTTGTCTCTAGACATTACAAAATTATGATATATTATGCATATCATTCCATAATGATATTTCCTTCTTAGAATTTCCTTTATGTGCCTGGTATACAATTAGTGGTAATGTCATAGGATGAATTGCCTTTTGAAATTGATTAGAATTGATAAGAAGTTGAAAATATATTTTAAAGAACTTTTGGCAAGTGTACACATTAAAAAAATAAATTATGAATGATTATCTCTACATAATTACATTTATAAGAATATGCATGTAAATATAATGTAAATATGTATGCAAAGGTTATATTTTAAAATGCGAACTGAAGCTTGAAATTAATTACATTCCCTGCTCCTTTTTGCCTTGTGCATTCACCATTCCAGCCATTTTGAAAAATAAAGCAACAACTTAAGAAAACATGAAAAACTTTGGTATGAATAAATACAGTTTTAAATTTGTCATGGATAATCCCAAATAGAAAGAATATCAAGGACTAAATATAAGATATGTGTGTTATAAATGGAATGCAAGCAATAAAGATAGCACAACTGAAAAGCTGTTTATAGTATAGTTTCTTTGCTTCATACTAATGACTGTCAGTTTATAGTGCAATGTCTTGGCAGCTGTTTTGTTGGTGATGTTAGATATTATATATTTTTTTTATTTACTTATCTGCTTTATGTTTTCTTTTTTATAGATGTTATTAAATCTCAAGTCAGTGTTCAAATACTGTTTGCTATATGTTATAAAAACTGATAATATGTTGAAATCTGTCATATTTAGTGCAATATTTCAAATATGTTCACAATACATTGTGTAAGATTTGTTCTTACTTCAAAATGGTTATTGTGAGTGTTCAAGTCAAGGCAAAGGAGATTTTACCTTTGACTTTGACAGTTTGAAACTTCACACCTATTAGTATATATTATCATATAAATTGTAAACTGATGGAATATTTGTGTAAAATAACCAGACTTTCTGATCAATAGAAGTCTGTAAGTTAATCCGAACCTGCAATAGTCTGGAAGATGCAGTAACCCTTGCTTTGTTTCATGCAATTCCCCTCAAAGTTACAGTGGGGCTTACTACTTATCTTATCGCAACAATCGAAAGTCGACTTTTGGTCTTGGGAGTGTTGAACAAATTAAACCATAACATGTTAAGCCTAAAACAAAAATAGGTGATTTTAGACAGACTTGAAAAAGTTGAGACATTAATAAAACTAGAAACAGAGCGTTCTTAGCAGTGGCGAAGCGTGATACATTTTTTTGGGTAAGCTGATTCACAAACACTCATAAAGGGACACAGTTAATGATGTTGAAAATGGGATTTTTATGAAGTTATATTATACAGTACTGGCATACTACTACTACTACTACTACTACTAATACTAATACTATACTAATACTAATACTAATACTAACAATAACAACGACCACAACAACAACATTAATTAATTTTTTGCCATACCTTTTTCTGTGAAATATCTAATTTTGGTCTTGCTATTTTTCCTTTTAAATGCACTTTTCGTTCAATAGACAAAGACTCAGTAGAATTATTTAACAAAAAGTAATTTAAATCAAAAGAGTCATTGCTGATGTCTACAGTGTCTTCAATTTTTTTCTACCGTACATACACTAAAGCCTAAAACATTACTGTTATACATTATAATACGACATTTAAAACAACTCAATAAATTAATAAAATGCAAATCCCAAAACAAAACACAACTGAAATGAACCTTTGAAACACACTCTATGCTCAGAATGTAAAACTCATGAGTCGGGATAGCTGGCTTACTGGTCGCCTTCGTTGGCCAAGATGAACAGTTGTGCATGCATTACCCTCCCAGTCTCCCCGCAGGCCTGATTCTTCAGGTGCGTTAGGCAGAAAGTTATCAGCTTAACTTGCCAAAAGGAACCGATACATTCGCTTCATGCATTTACTAAAATATCACTATGCTTTTAAAAAATTACTATTAAAATTTCAAGTTTATGTCTGTTTTATGTAAAGGAATATTTTCTCTCCTTTTTAAAAATCTTTTGGGATAGCTGAGCTTATCCTGGCTACCCTGACGCCTTGTTACTGATTCTTAGATAATGTTGATGTGCATTGTATTTACTTTATCATCTCTTGATAATACAAACATCCTTGACAATTTCATGTTCGGATTAGCCAGACTGCTTTGCTTTAATTTTGAGCTTGAACTCACATTCAATCTTAAACAATGCAATTGTTTTGGCTTGACAAGTGTGAGTCTCCTGTTGCGTTGTCATATTGTTCACAATATTTATTAGAGCTTATTTTATATTTATACTTAAATAACAGTTTACAAAAAGTTTAATTTCACAAAACATTCAATGGAATTTATAAAATCACCGCCTTAATCATACTTGTCAAAACAATGTCTGAACTAAGAAGCATTCCAGACGTTTAGGAATACTAGATTATTTAAGAAGTAGTTTGGTATTTGTTAAATACTGTTTTCAGCAAAATGTAGGTGAAAGGCATGACCAATCAAAAAGTCTAAATTTTAAGTTTAATGTGTGTAAAAAAAATTGTCATAATTTACAACAATAAAAACTATAAAACATTCCACATTATCTTAACCTTTTCTGTTGTGACCCTATCAAAACATGACTTATTTGATAGAGAAAGGTTAGATATAGGTTTCTAACATTTTCCTTTGATCTCAGAAGTACAAATTTTCATGTAAAGTGTCATTGAAATTTTTAAAAAACCTTGAACTCAAAATTTAAACTTTTTAACTGGTCAGAAACCTGCTGATAACTTTCCCCTACATTTAGTTGAAAACAATATTAACAAATATTAAACAACTTATTAAATAATACGGGATTTCTTAACGTCTGCAATGTTCTACTATGTAGCCCCCTTAACCCTTTGAGTGTCAAGAGTAATGACAAAAAAATGTGCTTAAAGTGCCAAGCTATTTTGCTGAAAAATACAGGATTTTGTTTAAATTTTAATAGCTTATATTAGTCTTTGAACTTCTTGAACTCAAATTTTTACATAAACTAGCTAACATGCTTGTCAATCCGATTATATAATTATACATATGCTTTTTTAATTTTTAAATATAATTTAAAAAATCACTAGCCAAGATATTAAAAAATACTGTTTTATTTAACATTAATTTTTAAGCTTTGAAAATTTAAATAGTTGAAATAGAATAAAATTCTGAAAATAACATAAAAAACTGAGTAAATAACAAAGCTTGCCAAAAAAAAAGTAACTTTAGATTTTACGCTAAAATTGGGTTATGCATAGCAGCTGTTTCAGTGACCATCAACTTTAGCAGGGTTATAGTAAAATAAAGTCTAAAATAAATAATTGGCTTGGAATCAGAAGGGAAGGGGGGTGGAGGGGGGGCTTCAAACCTGGTACTTCTGCATAAATATGAATAGGTTGGGTGGATTATCCTGATCTTCAAAATTATTTCATCCCTATAGGAATCACTCATATTCACACTCACCTTATCAATGTCAGCTGCCACTCCTACTTGTTCTGATCTTCTCACTTTCATTAGAATATTATTCCTTTTCAGTTTTATTATTTACAAATTCAGAATCACCGTTTTCATAATCACTAACAAATTGATCACTCTCACTTGAGTTATCAAAAATTATTGCAAGTATTTCTATGTCTTGAATCACAGCTTTCCTCTTAGTAGCCATGTTTACGAACAAGGCCAAAGATAAAACTCATGAAGCTAGAAAATAATTCTCATGTATTTTGAAACTCTTAAGTGCAAAGACAAATAAAAGTAGTTTGAACATACGAGAATGCAGTGGAATTAAAATCTACCCTATCTGTTGATTTAATACTGAACTAAGTGCTCGAAAACATGAAATCCCTGTGATCGACGCTGGCAATTTTAGCAAATATTTTGCGCATCGCTCTGAGTAATAATAGCTGCCTCTTGAAGGAACTTGATCACTACACCCGACCTCTCAACCTAGGTTTCTAGTCTTACAAGTAAAAGAATACAAATAGTAACTAAATGTTAACATTCTTTCTTATATCAATTAATTTAACATCAATACATTCAGTGTTAAATTACTGGTCTAGGGCCTAGTTGAGAGCTCTAAAACCAATTTTATTAGAAAAAGGAACACTTTTTTTATGTCAATGCTTTGTGTCTTGAATCTGGAATTTTCTTGAATCTCGGAATATCCCTTGGGGTTTGAGGGATTCAAGGGCCCCTAGATTCCCACGAATGTATTGTTCAGGTGGTGATAAAAAGTAATGATTAATCTTTATGAAAATAACTATGTTTTTGCACTCAAAACAAATAAGCTTATGCTATAGCTCTCTTTGAAATATAACCAAATTAACACCATTAATTTAAATCATGTTTTTATTTTGAATTTAAAAAGTATTCTACTCTGTTTAGTGTAATTTTGTAAAAATTATAATGTGTAAAATTATGTATTAGTGAAAAAGGTTCAACTGAGTACTATAAAGGAGGACATTGTTAAAACAGAATAGTTTATTTTTCAAATTCATAAATACATATTATTATTATTAGGTACATTATTTTAAAATCCATAGTTAAAAATAATAATACTAACCAAACTAAACAGGTCTTTGACTAGTTTTTATTTCAACGAGTCTTAAAGGAACTTGTATTATATGTGTAATTTTAAAAACTGTCAATTATTGTTGTATAAGCAGCTGATCAAAAGATTAGTAGTAGTTACCATTCAAATTATGTAGGGCAAAAAAAGGTTCATTTAAATTGGTTGAAAAAATGACACCTAGACACAATAATCAAACCTGGGACCTTTGGCTTACCACGCCAATGCTCTCTGCCACTGAGCTATCCTGGATTCTCCTCATGCTCAGGATCATCCTGAGCTATCCTTGATTCATCTCATGCTCAGGATCATCCTGAGTTATCCTGGATAGCTCAGTTATAAAGCATTGGCGAGCTAAGCCAAAGGTCCTGGGTTCGATTCCCATGTCTAGATAAGTGTCATTTTTCCAACTAATTTAAATTATTGGAATCATGGTCTCCTCCATCAGATAGTACTGTAATTACAATGATTGGCAACCTGTGTGTTTACATTCATTAAATCTTGTATTGTAAACTTGGCAGCATAACAGCCCTCCCAAGTCACAGATGGCTGTGGTATCTGATAGCTTGCTATTCTACTGTCTATTGGTTGCTCATATGTAGCTGACAATTTCCACACTCACAGACTCAGCCTTAAGCTATGAGTGAAGAATGACTCTGAGCATGGTACAAATCCTTGATAGTTCACTGTTAGACAATTGGTGCACTAAGCCAAAGGTACCAGGTTCATTTCTTGTGTCAAGGTTCATTTTTTCAACTAATTTAATCTAATTGAATTGTGGTCTCCTCCAAATGGACTATGCCGTAGTTACTAATGATTTTCAACCTGTATGATGGTATTCATTCAAAAATAGATGCATCTAAATTCAGTCTAGTAACTTACCTAAAAAGTTTCAGATGATTGAAGTTATTAATTTAAAACGTTTATTTAGTTGTTTGAATTAGTAAGCCAAATTATTGTTAGTATTTATTTGAATATATATGCTTATCAAAGGTTAACTTTTAAATAAGTCAACCACATTACAAGCTTATACCAATACAATACATTAGCAAAACAAATTTAGTCATAAATGCCAAACATTATTTTAAGCTAATTTTAAAAGCATTCTATGAAGTGTAGATGTTAAATAAAATAACTGTTTTTACTAAATATATTTTATTTTTCATATTAAATTTATTCTTCTCAAAAAGCTACTATAAAAAATAAAATAAAACGAATATTGTAAATACATATCATTTATTTGTGTTTTTAAAATGAGAGAATTCTTAGGTAATGTGATATGTAAATAATTTTAAATGTTGTTTATGGGTTATATTATTTGAATTAAGGTTTTTAGAGGGTTTCTTGGTATTTGTCAATTTAAAGATTTAAATTGTATTATAAGTATTTACATTTATAGTGTAGTGTTTGTTCTTTTATGGATTTCAATACTAGCATGGTGTGGAATTAATTATTGTTATATGAAAGATGCCCAAGTATTATAATACACACTACTTATAAATAAAATGATAAGTTTTGAATCATAATTTAGACAACATGTGCACTACACATGATAAGCCTCAGCACTTGAAAGGTACATATTATAATAAACTGTCTATGCCAGTTACTTTTTTCTGACTGTACTTGCCATCTTATAACAGAAGTGTGTGGCTCACACTCACCCAAACTTTGTTTAATTTTAGCATATCCTCTTTAACTAAACATATTGAGGAACACTAAACTTTATGGATCTTATTTTGGTTTTCCTCACAATTTAAGTAATTTAATATAATTTTATTCATAATTTTTAGTTTTATTATTAACTTTGGGATTCACTCTAACATAAACCAATTGTAATTTTATCTTTTTAAATTGTAGATTGCCTTGTAATGCTATCTAACAAATTATTTTTATTATTTATGCATTAATATATTAACTTTTGCCTTATTGAAAAAATGTGAAATGTTAATATATATATTAAAATTTAATTTTAACAGTTAAAGATCAACTCAAGGGTTTATAATGTACTTTTTATGCTAAAAATTCATTTAAAAAAATCAATATCGGCCCTACACTATATTATATTTAGGATAAAGTAGAGGAAATATGGATAGAAACATACATTATAGAAGATAATAAACACAATATGGCTTTTACATGAAAAGAATAACACAATCAAACTTTACATTGCTGCCATTGGACAAAGAGGTAATGACTGCCTCTTTGAAGAAAATCATCCATTCAATAATATATATATATATATATATAATCATATCATGGCTCATACTAGAAGGGATTTAACATACTGCTCTTTTCTAAATAGTATTATGACATCATAAATTTTAGCAATTTTAATTAAATAGTCACAAATCTATAAGTAAAACTCACTTTTTTGTAGATATAAATCTAAGGTTCATCAAGCTGTTAAGTGACTTAGTACCCAATCTATCTGTGAAAATTTACTCTTCACATTCCCAAAACTTTTTCTGATTTGTTTTCTTCCAAAGTAGCTTTCTCTGCATCATCATGGCAGACCATGGCCATCCCCGTGAATTTATTTTGGTGGGAGGGGACTTATATATGATGGTTAATTGGGAAGTTCCCCAATAGGAGATAGGGATTTTTTTTAACATCGAATCCTTCTTGAAGCATTTTTTTAAAACATAATATGGGTTTGAATACAAAAATAAATTATTACTGGTAATCATACTTTTGCAATCCCCAAATCCCCCCATCCTCATACAATTTTTAGTATGGCCTTGAAACAAACACTACATAGCTTCTTTGTTCACGTACACAGATAAAAATAGGAAGAATGTAGAAAATGTTTTAAGACTTAGATGGAATAAATAGTTAAAGAGATATGATAAGATATATAATTTTCTTCTGGTTTATTATACAGAAAAAGTGATTTGGCACCCAACATTAGTGATACAAACTATTGACAATTAGCTACAAATTTAGAAGTGTCTGGAATGTAGGGACTTATAATAAGTACAACATATACAAGGAACAGATGTACATGCTATTAGTGATTTAAATTCCCTGGTAAAAATAGATGAATAATCCAGTATTCGGCTTAAAATAGGAGGGAAAGCCACATTGGGATATTACTTCATCCATTGAATCCAGCTGGGATTCGAATGCTGAGCTCTTGGAACAAAGTAGAATGTGCTAATGCTAAGTTAGTCTAACATATTATTTTTTGTATTTTTAAATAAACAATTTAGTATTCTTAAATGAAGTGGAAAAGGTTCAACTTAATAAACAAGTTTTTCTCTATCGCTTCCACTGTTACCCTTGATTTTTATTCATCAAAAAGTTATGTTTTATATCATACAGATTGCATCATAATGATAGTTCAATAAAATTAACATATTTTATATTAGAGGCTTACATATATTTAAAATTTGGAAAATGTGACCAAATATTTAATTCAGAACTTCAACATTCCTTAAATGTTTTACTTTTTAAATGTTTTCCTAGTTTGATGCAAGCAGGGAGTTAGATAGTAGCTGGTTCATTATAATATATGTTTGCACGTCAATAGATATGTCCTTTGTGCTATTATAGGGTGTTTGTGGTGGCTAAGAAGAATATCAATGTCGGTATTGAGTAGCCTTTCAAATATTAATATATTTTCAAGATTTTTCAGACATGCTTGTAACTTAAAATATATTACAAGTTTTAAATCTGCAGCCATATATTTAAATCACTAATCTTGCATATATGAAAAGATAATGATTGGAATAACATCTGACTGCCACAACATTTTCTAAAACTACTTTCATATATTCATAAAGCTACAATTTATCATATTTGACCACGAACAATATGGTGATATTTTCTAATCTATCACTTTAAACAGGGGTCATTTCTCTTAAACAAGTTTGCAAATAAAGTATCATGCGCAAGTAAAGTTTATTAATTTTTGCACTAATTGGAGCTAAAAGAATGTCATTGTCAGTAAGTGGGCAAACTTTGAGTGAGATAAAGAAATATTTTCTACTTATGTGAAAGGCAGCAAGAGGGAGATAGGAGGAGTGCCAAACTAATTTTGTCATTCATTATTATTTGACTTCTTGGTAGTTACATTTATTATTTAACACAAATACATTGTAACAGTAATTATGAAGTACACTTTGAATTCAAGGAAATTATGAAACATCATAACAGGATTTATCGGCATATAATTCATATTTGATATTTATGTTACATTAATAGTAGGAATTTTTTTAACATTTCAAAGTTGGCACAGTCCTACTTTTTGAATTTTTGCTAGGCCTACAGTTTTACAGTTTTTTTTTAATGATGGGATGCATTTTTATTCTACTTCATGTTTACATGGGCTACTTATTAAGTATATTAAGCAATGTTCCAATGTTTTTATATATATACACCACCACACACACACACACACACACACATTTTGGTATTTGCCTAGGATTCAATGTTAAATACTTCTTTCAAAATGACAGTAATGTTTTTTTTCATTTCATTAAATATATATTATAGTCATATTTTCTTAAATTACACTAAATATGAAAAGAAAAATCTCTAAATAAATATTTATCTTTTGTGCAAATAGTTTATTTTTAATTTGCTTTATGTCATGAAAGTTTTAGTGTAACTTAAATTAATATTACCACTCACTTATGAAGAAAAAGCTGTATTGCTAAGTTTTACCAAAATAGTTATATTTTAATATTGTTCACTTTTGTTAAGTCAAATGCTTGTTTTTTCTCTTTTTTTTTTCATAACAATGCTTTATTAAAGACATTCTTTGTTATACTCTAACACAATGTCATGGAACTACTAACATTTTACTATAGAGATTTTTTTTATTTATATTAAATTCACAGGGTTATTTATATGCTGTTTATTGTATACTAGTTTGAAATATACATTCCTAATGTAAGTTACCTATCAAGAAGTACACGGTATTAGAAATTAAACTGATTTATTATAGTTGCATTTTTCTCATTCCTGTGGTTTATTGCCATTGTTAATTTTGTTATTTTATTATTAGTTATTTAATGTATATTTTTTTAAATTGTTTGGTTGTATTATATTTTGTTATGTTTTGAAAATGTCATTATTGAAGATGGTAAAATTTATTTTAAATAAAGTCTAATTATAATCATAATGAACTTTAGTAAAAAAAATACATTTTCTAACAACAAAAGGTTTTTATTATCTTTAATTATGCACAATAAGTGTTTATTTTGACATATATATATAGAATGTGTACAGAGCACTTTTTAAAACATTGCTAAACTAGAGATATTATTCATGTTGAAAAGTTTTAGTTAAGTTTAGATTACTTGACCTAGTTGCTGTGAAAATGATCTTGTTTAGTCAACCCTTTATATATAGAGCAATTCATCTCTTATAACCTTTAATGCTAAAGATTTGTACTTTTATTTAAGTATGCTAGCTACTTGTATGAAATTTTGCCTTTAGAAGCTTATTTATCCATTCAAAATGGGTTCTACAGTACAATTTATTATCCTATTCTATTTTTTTAAATAAATATTTTGTGTGAAAATTTGGTACACAGTTTATTTTTAAATAACTTTACAATAATTTTGATACATCATTGGGCTTTACCCTGGTCCAAAATCAATTAAATGTATGCAAGAACAAGACTTAGCAAGCCCAGATTAGAAGAAAAATTTGAACGCGTAAATTTTCTTGCCAGGATGACCAATGGTTCAATGACGCAATCATTTTATTTGCACTGAAGTCACATCATAGTTCGTCCTGAGTAGGCTTTGGCTGTACCTGGGCCTTACTTGGGTTACACTACAATGATATTCCTCAAGATTTCATGGCACACATGGACTATCGAGACGGCATATTTTTGATATTGCTTTGTTTTCGCGATAAAAATGGTGTACCTAAATTATCGAGATTTTGATAAGCCAACTAAACAATTAATATACATCAGTATATTATAACGGATACAAATGAAAAATCTTTGAAATTATACTGATCAAACCACTCTCACTTTTTGGAAATTATCGGTAGACATAAAATTCCTCGTTATTTATTCGCAGCCAAAGTCCTATCTTGGGTTTTTATATTTTTTACAACTGTATGACGTGATTTGTTATGATAAATAGATTCACTCTTCTTCAATTAAAGGCATGTTTTTCACTTTTTCCATCATTCTAACAAATCTTTGTTAGTTTATAATTAGTTTTTTTAACTTTACGAGCAAAATCATCACTATAAAAGGCAGTGAATTTAAATAATTTTGGGGTGCGGGTGTGGTACCTCTGTGTAAGATTTCATCATTTGACTGCTATGTTCTAACAAGTCACGTGATGGACTTGGATTTTAATGTGACTTTACTTGTGCTTGATTTGTACTCCCGTCTTGCATGGAATTGTTCTTGTATACTGCCCAATGGGTGTCAAAAAAACATATACCCAGTCATTGTATCTCAACGTCTTTGCTCCATAAATCAAAATCACCTATTGAAACGGGGACGCGGCAGTTGGCCTAAAAGGCATTTGGCCTAAAGGCATTTAGCCTAAAAATGAAACCAAAAGTCATTTGGCCTAAAGGCATTTGGCCTAAAAGGCATTTGGCCTAAAGGCGTTTGGCCTAAAGGCGTTTAGCCTAAAGGCGTTTGGCCTAAAGGCGTTTGGCCTAAAAGGCATTTGGCCTAAAGGCATTTGGCCTAAAAGCATTTGGCTTAAAATGTAAATTTAAAACCTTCGGCTATCTTCGGAAAGTAAAAAGTACTGTTAGTTGTTTCATCTGAATATAGATAGCACAACTGATGCAAGGTAGTTACAATATTTCTAAAAACATTGACACTATCCTACATACAACTAGATCAGTTCACAAAACACAATATCACCTTTTTTATGTATAGATTTCTGATATTATTTCCTTGTTAATATATCTCACGGTCATAAAGTTAACGAAAAACAATAAGAAAACACCATTCTCGGGGACTTTTGACAACTTATTTCGAAAGGCAAAATGAAAGTGGGAGCCAATATTAATAATTAACCCTTTGAGTGCCAACGTCGCTCAGAGCGATGCACGAAATATCTGCTAAACTTGCCAGCGTCGCTCACAGCGATCCCTTGTTTTCGAGCTCTTAGTTCAGTATTAAGTCAACAGATAGAGTAGATTTTATTTCCATTGCATTCTCGTATGTTCAAGCTACTTTTATTTGTCTTTGCGATATATCGAACCTGAAAATTATTTTATAACTTTTTACTTTATGAGTTTTATCTTTGGCCTTGTTTGTAAACATGGCTACTAAGAGGAAAGCTGTGATTCAAGACACAGAAATACTTGCAATATTTATTGACAGCTCAACCCAGAGTGATCAATTTGTTTGTCATTCTGAAAGCACTGATTCTGAATTTGTAAATAATGAAACTGAACAGGAATTTTATTCTAGTGAAATTGAAAGATCGGATCAAGTAGGAGTGGCAGATGACATTGATGACACGAGTGTGAATACTAGTTATTCCTAAAGGGATGAAATAAATTTTGAAGATCAGGATAATCCACCCCAACCTCTTCATATTTATGCAAAAGTACCAGGTTTGAAGTCCTCTCTCACCGTCCCCTTCTGATTCCAACCCAATTATTTATTCTAGACTTTGTATACTATAACCCTGCTAAAGTTGATGGTCACTGAAACAGCTGCTATGCATAACCCAATTTTAGCGTAAAATCTAAAGTTATTTTTTTTTGTAAACTTTGTTATTTACTCGGTTTTTTTATGTTCTTTTCAGTGATTTATTCTATTTCAAGCTATTTAAATTTTCAATGCTTAAAAATTAATGTTAAATAAAACAGTAAAATTTTTTTTAAAAAATATCTTGGCTAGTGATTTTTTTATTATATTTAAAAATTAAAAAAGTATATGTATAATTATATCATCGGATTGGCAAGCATGTTAGCTAGTTTATGTAAAAATTTGAGTGCAAGAAGTTCATAGACTAATGAGTTATTAAAATTTAAACAAACTCCTGCTTTTTCAGGAAAATAGCTTGGCACTTTTAGCACGTTTTTTTGTCATTTCTCTTGGCACTCAAAGGGTTAATATATATAATAGTGACGCATTAAATAAATTTTGCCAGTAAATATGTAGACGTCAAACGGAGATCATAACTTGTTTACGTGGCCCAATTGTAATGCGCCCGTATATATACGTGTTTGTATATATATGTTGTAATGATATGGAATTATACATCTAAATAATTTATTATTCACATCTATATTCAAAATTATGATATTATAAATACGAGCGGGTAGTAAGATTTAGTTGTGTTAAGTTGCAAGGTATGGCGACATCTTTCTACGCCTCTGTTTGAAAGGCGAGCTCAGTTTTGTAGACAGAGACGCACCTGGATGACCACACCTTTCTTTCTTTTGGGAAGTTTCGAGAAGGAGATGTCACTAGATATAACTACTTCAAAGTACGCATCTCTTCACTTGCAATCCTGACGAGGAGCCGTGTGGGTTGGGTCTATGATAAATTTCACGTGCCGGGAATTAACATACACATAATACAATAGTCGGGTTTTTAAATTAATATTTACAACGTGTGAAATATCTAGCAAAAACTGTTTATCTACTTAATATAAAAAAACTATAAAAGACCAGAACTTTTAATTTATAAAATAAGACATTATCCCCTTTTGATTACCATAATACAGGATAGCAAACTTGGACCCAATTCAATCATTATATCAAATATCACCCTAATGGTGGCGAACGAACATTAATATATCAGGCTAACTTTTATACGTTACAATAATGGCTTCCCAACGTGGAGGGCCTGATAAACTGAAATAATAAAATTAAATCCAGTTCACAACCCGAGAAAGTGAGTGCTCAAAGAACAGTGAAAGTGCCGCAAACAACTTAAGTGCTTTATTACGAAAAAAAAAAAGTGACTTAAGAAGAAGAAGAAGAAGAAGAAGAAGAAGCTCCAAACCAGGTGATTTTGGAAGAAGCTCTAAACCAGGTGACTTCAGAGGGAAGAGTTCGAAACCAGGTAGATTCAGAATAAGGTCCAAAGCTTCTAGACTTCAGGTGAGGTATGCAAGGAAAATCTCACGTAAGTCATCAACAGCAAAACTTCATTAAATATGGAAGAGACAGACAGTAGTAGCAGTGAGGATAATCCTCCCCTAACGCAATATTCCCAACCAATGGTAGAAGAACATTTTTGTTTAGAACTATCTGATCAGGAACAAAGTGAACAACATGAGAAAGTAGTTTAACCAATAGTTCATAAAGAAGAAGACTTAAGGTGGGTGGAAAATGTTTCAAAGGTAGGAGGTGTAGCTCAACAAACAGCAGCAAATGACCTAAATGCAATATTAATGCAGTTAGTGCAGCAAATGAAAGAGGGTAGTGAAAAGAGTGAAAAGTTAAGTCAGCAAATTAAAGAGAGTAGTGAAAAGAGTGAAAAGTTAAATCAGAAAATATATGAAAGGTTCGATAAAACTAGCCAGGAGCTACAAAAAGAATAGCCGGGAGTTAAAAGAAATCAAAGAAAATAATCAGAATTTAAATACAAAGTTTGATGAAAAATTTAAGGGTGTAAATGAACAATTCAACAGGTTAGAACAAGATTTGCAGGGTAACTTTCAAGAAGTATAAAACGACTTTGACAAAAAATTACAGAAAATACAACAGACTGAAAGTGGCCAAACGCAGGTAAGGGACGAACTACAAACGCTTAGGGAAGACTGTAATAAGTCAGAAAAACAGACGAATGAGCAGATAAAAAAACTTAAAAATGCAAAGGAAAACTTTAAGATTAAACAGGACGCTTTAAATTCCAAAGGAAAAACTACTCAGGAAAGTTGCGATAAAAATAAAAATGAAATTCTAGAACAGGTACACCATTTAACAGAACGATTTGCGACTGTTGAAAAAGAACAACAAAAATGTAGTGATAGCCTTAAATTCCAAAATGATTTCTTTGATGGACACACAGTACCAGATGTTTACTTACAGGAAATAGTTGACCAGCAATTGGACAAATTTAAGGACAACTTGACTGAAACTGTGGACAAGACGTTACAAACAGTCGAACAAATGCGACAACAACTAGAACAGGCTAAGTCAAAATATGACGAAGTAGTGGAAAAAGGGACGCTAATTACTGCTGGTGCCTTGGTATTACCTACTACAAGCATCCAGAATCAATTAATGGACTATGTACCCACCTTCAGTGGAAATAATGTTAGGGTGCATGCTGTACAGTTTTTGAAAAAGATGGATAGACTTTTTGAAAATAGTAAACTCACCAAAGCACAAAAAATAGCATTTTTAATTCAAAGTTAGTAGGTGAAGCTGAAGTGTGGATGAATAGTCACGAGGCTGACTATACATCCTATGAAGCAATAAAGATAAACTTTCGTAAAAGATTTTGGTCCGTGTATAAGCAGGACAAGTTAGTAAATTATATTTTTACCATTGATCTCTATAGTATAACTGGATGGACATCTGTGGCTGAAATTTTCGAGCTGTCGTCTGCATACCATTGTGTAAGAGAGAAATAAACTTTCGGGTATCTCTTTCTTTCTCTTACCAATACAAGGCAATGTGTCATTTTGACATAGTTCATTAATCTGATTGAATATATGAGAAAAATCAATGTGTGAGTGGTTAAATTAAATAAATATGTTAGTTAAAGCTTTGAAGAGCATATAAAAGTTCCAAACTGGTTAGTTTTTTCTTTAAATAAGTTGATGTAACCTAGTATGTAAGATGATTTTTGATGGAAGCTTACTTGTAAGGCTTTATCTCGTACCAGAATCCTACCCTATAGTTGTGTTTAGTTAGGATAAAAGACCTTACAGAAGGAAATTTCTACTTCTGTTCTAAATTGCCGTTCATTCTACCAAATTATTATATATATGATATTATTTTGGTACGAAATAAAGCCTTACAGATTGGGATTATTACTAAAATAAGGGTTTAGTAGATAATGTACTTCCTACAAGCCTATAAACTAAATTATCATTTGAACGTAAGACTTCTACACAAAGTGTGTCATTCAAACAATGTAATACAGTTTTTAGCTGACTTGTTTCATTATAGTTATCGAAATTTCAACATAATATGGTTTCTGAAAGATATGAGCTAACTTAAAAAAAAACGGTATTATTATAATAATACTTTCCACAAGCCTATAACCTAAGTGATAATTTGAATGCATGGCAACTATTCAAATTTTGTCATTCAAACAAATGTAATCAAGTTTTAAGATACCTTGTTCATTATATTTATAGAACTTTCAATATAATATGGTTTCTGAAACCAATATACAAGCTAATAATCAACTTTAAATATAAGTGTAGTCGTGCCAGACTGTAAACAACATTGATGATAAATACATAGAAATGGGAATATCTAAGGTTTTATTCATATCTGTACAGTATTACATGTAAAACTGGATTGTATATCCTTTAATGTAAATGTTTCTTCAGGAAACTATTTTCAAACAATAACACTTTTATTCATCAGAGACATGTTTTCGCATAAGAACATTTAAAGAAACAGTTAAATCTGTCCCCCCCTCTGTGTAGCAGATGATACACTTGAGCGTCACGCTTTTGTCCTTGGAATGTGCATGTGTATGTCCATCCAGTTATATCATTGAGATCAATGATTTTTACAGGCCGGTATGATCCACATAAAGGGCCTATATGTGAATATTAGAGAATAGAGAAATTATGATTGGGGAGGAGAAGGGAAAATTTTCAAAAACCAATAGAAACAATTACTAACAGAACAATTTATTTGATAAGCTGAGGTGCTTACTAGAGTGATTCTTTCAAATTAATTCAAGTTTAATTAGTAAATTTAAACTATTTCTTTTGGTGTACATTTCAACAATGTCTCCGCGTAAGCGAGCAAATATTGATGCAAAGACTGCATATATATAATTGATTTTACTTCTTATAGGTAGTAGTTAATTTGTGGCTTCATCAACATACAAAGTTCTCACCTCACACGTGTCTAAAATTGTATTTTTGGTAATTTAGATCAGGGTTGCTCAAACTGCGAGGCGTGAGGGGATTTAAAATGAGGTGTGAACCAATTTTTCACTTCCTTCGACTTACTAAATTATGATTGACTAAAAAATTAATATTCTGTTTGACTTATGAAGCAATAAAATTAATTAATATATTACAATTCTTTACTATTCTTAATAAACTTCTACAAAGCTCTTATCAGAAAATAAAGAAATAAATTAAATAATAAATGTCTCATTTTTGTATTTTAACGTAAAAAAGTTATCTTATTCTAAGAAAGAGAGTCTTAACAATTACTTTAAATGTTCATGTAAGGCTTAAGAGCATAGAGTTTGAGAAAACCTGGTTTATATGATTTGCTATAAATAAGATAATTTAGCCAACTTAAATGTGAGCGAAGCCGTGGGCAAACTCGAGTAAGTTAGTATGATTATAAAAAAGAATGATTTATTAATTCATTTAGCAAAATTAATAAACAAATATACTAAGAAAGACTAATAAAATATACTTTGGCACTTAAAAAAATTCAAAATTCAAAATAAAACAAAATTATTAAAATGGTGTGACCCACATGTATGTGCTAATTAATAGAAAACGGTACGTGTACAAAACTTTTTATTTCTGGTACAAAAAACGGTACAAAAAACTAGTATAAAACCTTGGCAATGTAAAAAGTTCAACATATACAAAAGTGGTACTACATGTTAATGGACGTGCTGCTATACCTTGGGAAGTAGTAAATTGAGAAAAGACTTACGTATTTTGAAACGGTAGTATATACTAGTTAACTAAACACTACACACCTCGCCATCTATTAGCATCACTACAAATCATAACGAATGTTTCCGGAGACAGCAAAACACATTTTAATAAATGGTCTAAAAATTAAATTTACAAAAAGTCATTTGGCCTAAAGGCGTTTGGCCTAAAGGCATTTGGCCTAAAAGGCATTTGGCCTAAAGTCATTTGGCCTAAAAGCATTTGGCCTAAAGGCATTTGGCCTAAAAGGCATTTGGCCTAAAGGCATTTAGCCTACACTTTAGGCCAAATGCCTTTAGGCCAAATGACGGGTACCCATTGAAACAACTTTGAACAAACTTTATTCATATGAATGTGTGTGAGGAAAGAGCAACTCTTATTCATACCACCCAATGTATCATTTGGGGATGTACAGCCCTATGACACTTGTGCTAAGTGCCTGTAGAAACACTAATAGATGGAGAAGGGGGTATTGAAACACCTGGTTTCCAAATTTAAATATATTATACACCTATCATAAAGTATAGTTTTCAAGCACATTATTCAAACATTTGGAGTAAATGTTACTAATACCTGCAATATACATGTGTTTATACATATAAAAAAGAAATACATATATAAACACATGTATTTCTCTTTTGAAAACCCGCTAAATTATCTTTGTAAAAATATTTTTTTGTATGTTAAACTGATCAAGGTTTTATATATCTTTTCTGGGTTACTTAAATCAATATTTTGTTTTATTTTTTATCTTACTATCATACCAACACTGTTATTAATATTTATGTAATGTTATAAAATTGTTTCTTTAAATAAAAAAAACTCAAAACATTTTGTAAATTTGTTTCAATATTATAATTCAAAAAGTTTTTTCCTTTTTTTTAAATGGTAACTAATAATATACTGGTTGTCCCGCAATTAGGGCCTTGTGAGTACTCAGATTTTGAGATTAGCTTGTCATTAAAGCTTGGTATCGAGATCAAAAGTTTTGTAGGCTCGTTATTATTGAGCTTTCTCTTGATGTATGTACATACAAATAAATTTTTTAAATACAATGGTAATTGGTAAGTATTGGCTATTTAATTAAGGTGATATCGGCAGTTGAACTTATAAATCATTTGGTAACTTAACAAATTGTTAAAATTATCATAAAATTTCACATTAAAAACGAAATAGATCTCTAAAACTACTTTCTACTGGTAAACTAATTCAATATTTTCGTCCATTTTTAATTATCCTCGATTTAGGTTATATTGCAATAACAAGACAATGAAACTAAAAATAGCAAACTAAATCAATAAATTATAATAATAATTAGTTTTACTATATTTTTACTTGGTTCTTTTTTAAAATGATAAATTAAAAATTTAACATTGAGAATACATAGTTTATTGATTGTTTTCGAATTTAAGATATTTAAAACTACAACTACAAAACTAGCATTTGTTTCTATCTAGTTATAAAATTATATTGGTCAATCTGTCAAAAATCAGTGTTTATCAACATCGCAATAAATATTTAACCAAACTAATCACATATGAATTTTAAAAAGCATTAACTATTCCATATTGTCTATTAGAAATAATATTTTAACCATATTCTTTTTCATTTTAAAGTATAAAAATCACAAATAATAAATTTCATAAATGAGATAATTTCCAGTTAAAGCCCATAAAGAGCATTAACTGCGCTTATAGGAAGGGAAATGGAGATGAAGTAATCATGTGTGATTATTACATTAATGACTAATAAGCGAAATATGAATTATTTCAAATTTCTAACTACTTGGGATTCTTACGTTTTCATATAGAGTAATTAAATATTAATTAGCTCATTAAAACTTCATTTAGGTGACCTGGCGGTCTAGGGGTAAGTTGTCAGGTTTCTGTGCTGGGGATACAGGGTTCGCTCCTCGATCATGGCACAGATTTATCTTATAGTCAAACCCTTCCTTCACCTCTGACAAGACGTGTACTAATCACAACTTGTGAATGTGTGGAATGCCAGGCCTCCACCGTGGTTTGGATCCCACGTTAAACTGTAGGTCCTACATTTCATCTCAGAATCACCCTACCATTACACATTAGCGTAAGTGTATAACCCGAACGGTAGCAAGACGCGGTGCAAATAATAATAATAATAATAATAATACTTCAATTACACTAACCTTTTTATGTGAGTGTCATTTTATTGGCTTTAAAGATATGAGTGTTGAACCCATTTAGATTAATTTTTTTACTATATTTTTATTTGAGTGGTGTTCTTTTATTTAAATTGCGTTTTACAAATTGTTATTTCTAATTTTAAAACCAATTTTTCCGTTCATTAAACTTTTTTTCATAAGTATTAACTAAAAATGAGTGTCATTCTTATTTTAAGAATATGTTGTTTTCATATACTTTTAAAATCTCACATTAAAAAAAAAAGTGGTATTTACATTCTATGTTTGTGACTTGTCATTTTAAATATACTCTTTTACTTTTAAAATAATCAAATGTATATACTCGAACTCTGAAGCTTTTTGAAATACTCTACTTGAGTTTGGCTTGAATGAAAAACTCCAAGTTCTCAGACCCGTAAGCTCAAGTATCTGGAATAAGGCCCACTGGCAGTACACCAGATTTTCACAGCATTCAGTATTATTGTATTAATATACAACTGCCCATCTTGCTACAAGTCAGATTCTGACATTTTTCCATCCCTACCTCCCTTATCTATCATTTAAAGTTTATCACATATTTATGTGCCATTACCACCAGTTTAGTTTGATAGTTAATGGCTTATCATTTTTGGCATATTTATAGTCTTTAAAAAAAACACATCCTCTAGCAGCATTGATAAGTGTGAACTGAGTTAATCTTTTAATGTAAAAGCCATATCCTGTTTACTTTTTTCTTAAATTTTTTTTAGCACCAAGTTTTACTACCCGTTCGGGTTATACGCTTAAGTACTAATTACACTAATGGATTAGGAATTGGAAAGGTTTAATCTAGAGGAAGTGGACCCGCATTTGCGTGGAGCGAGAGTGGAAAACCATTTAGGGAAAACCACCCCCAGTTCACCCGACCGAGATTCGAACCTCGATCTCCCCGTCCTCGGTGGTCTGGCTCAACGCGACTGGCGCGTTAGCCAACTATGCCACCGAGGCGGGTTACTTTTTTCTTAATTATTATTATATTTACTTCCTCTAATTTCCTCAATTTAAAAAATATTTTGGATCTTGTAAGATGCTATTTGCATCTGATAACTGATATCAGGTTTGTTGCAGGGCGCCTGAAAGGGTATCAAGCCAAACCTCTTATTTTAATATGTAAAGCTGTCATAAGAGGCTTAAGTAAATGTATAACATAATTCTAAATGTATGCTCTCATTATCTTAAACATAATGCAACAGGGAAGAACTGGATATTGCCTTTTTAAGCAATTAAACTAAACATGCCTGGGAAACCATGATTGTAGTTTGATTTGAACTATCTGTATCCTAAGCCTCTTACACACCGGCGAGCGGAATGGAGAACCCAACGCCGAACCACGCAAAGCGCTGCAAACATTCCAGTGAACCTGCAACAAAGCCGCGCACATTTCCCCGATCCACCCAATGCTATTATTTCGACGAACCATCAAAGAGAGGTGCGTGAACGTGTTTCAACAGTGTGGACGAGTAAGCGAACATTTCAACTAACATAGATTTTACTTCAACCTAGAGATGAGAATAAAACGTTCTCTTTGATGTACGGTTCATTGAGTATTGTTTCTAGAATTTAAAAAGGTAAGTTTGAAACATAAATTTCTTCAGGCAGGGGTGGTGGAACCGGAGGGTGGTGGGTGGGCGGGCTAGAAAGTTCATTATTCTAAAAAAGTATTTATTTTATAAAATCTAATAAAAATAATTACAATTTAAAAATATTTATTAAATCTGAGTAGTTGATAGACCATAATATTAATAAAAAAATAAATCTCTGCACATGTATTTTTTTACTTTGCTTCTTCAAGGCGAGCTAGATGCAAATATATGTGGCTGCCAATCCTTATTGATACGTATTATTCTCTTTGGGCTTGGACGATACTAACAGAAAAATAGCAAACCAAACACCCCCACCACCTGTCAGTGTTTGCCTCGCAGTTCAGCTCACCATTCTACTCGCTGGTGTGTACGCAGCTCTATGTAACAAATCTTCCCTTGGAATCCTTCACCTCACCTATATCTGTTGACTAGCTCCCTGGAAACACTTGGAGGCGTTAGGGCTTATATCAGAGAATAGAATTAGCACTTTAAGAGATTAGTGTAAATTAATGAGAAAATTTTATCATTTGCGTCCAATAAAAAAAAGATAGCTTTACTTATAAAAATGTGTGTGTGTGCATGTGTGTGTGTGCGTGCGCGCTGGAATGATTAGTATAGCACAATACTGCTACAATGCCATAGATAAAGACTAAGTGCTTAGTAAAAAACACAAAAATAAAATACATAAATTAAATAGTTAAGATAATTAGCTTGTCAAACTATTTAAAGCTCTTGGTAATGTAAGTCATTAAGATTTGAAGCTTTTACCCAATAAAAATCTTTTGATGGAAATTTAATTACTGAATAGTGTTGTGATAAGGCAAACAATTTCTGCTAGTAAAAATATTTTGATAGTACTACAAGGATCAATTTGATTCATTATTTTGAACTCCAATAAAAGTAATTTAAACTTGTATGAAATCATACTCTCTAATACCCTATTTGAAAATGCAATATTTGTATTGAAATTTGTATAGTTTTATTTTTAGTTTGCCATGCCTTATAAATAAAATGTAACACATCAATAAAATATTTCACAAAATTTTGAACATAATCTACATTTGAATCCCCACATTGTTATTTGAAAGTAACCCTCCTTAATGCAAAGCAATGCCACTCAGAGATATACACAATTTGTGGGTGCATCCTTTTAGTTTGATTTTTTATGCTTAACAAGCCATTTCATTATTATTTGACAAGTTTGTTATTTATAATAAAATAAGGAATATTGACTATACCTAATTGTTTGGAATTTTTTTACCTGTATTTCAAATACTAGCAAATGGTTTAATTTTAAATAAATTACCCAAAATCAAGTTTATTAGTAAAATATTTTATCTGTTAATATATTACTTTAAAGCTGAGATGAAACATTTCAATGTATTTTTCCAAATGGTATAATTTAAGTTTTTGGTTTTAAAAATAGTATGTTTAAATTTAATTTTTAATCAAATTAAATGTTAAAATGAACCACATATGTTTAAGCACACCTTTAACTACAACTTATTTGACATAAATTAATCGATTGATTGTCTCAAAGTAAATAATACTTTATCCATCATAATGTATTTTGTATCAATATGTTAGACTTTGATAGCTATATTTAAACATCTTTGTAAATACAGACATTTGTATTGCTAGCGGTGTTGCCTACTTGGTGGAATTAAAGTTGCTGTGCGAGTTGCATCTCATGTAATAATGTCTAGAAAATCTCCTCACACAACTCTTGAGATATGAGTATTTAACACCTCAGTCATTCCTTTTCCCCTAATAAAGGCCCACTAAATGTTTTCTTCCTTCTAGATTGCTTGTTTACCTTAAGATATTTTCCCTCTTTCTCTTAAACACACACACAACACTTATACTCTGATATCATTATTTATTCCAGCATAAAATTGACTAATATAATAAAAAATACTTTATCTGCTCTTATTTTAAATAAACACAAGGATTTTTTTTAAAGCTATATATTCAAACTATTTTAATCAAAATGCAACACATTCAAAGCAAAAACACTTTACATTCAAATTAATATTTGTGACACACAAAAATGTATGGTTATTTAAGATTTGTAAACATTTTATTTCTCTGTTAAGGCTGTAAAGTGGGTAGACCAAAGTAAATACATTAGAGCAGTGTTTTCCAAACTGTTTCAGACAACAACTCACAACTACCTCTTCCAGCTCTTCATTAAAAAAAGAAACTTAAAAAAACTGATTTCTTGTAAATTATAGAAGGTCATTTCAATTTTAATTAACACCCAGTGACAAACTAAAAGTCAGGACAGAGGGAAATAAAGGCCTATTATATAAATGTAGAAAATCCTTTCTTCACTTATCAATACTGATATTTGTCAAAACAGAGCTAACATATTTAGGCCTAATATCTTTACTAATAAAAAATTACTCAGAAATGTATAATCTGCAAGAATATTTTTCTCGACAAGGTAATTTAAAACAACCGAATATTGTGTATCCTTTTCACACACTAAAAATTCAATTTTTTATCAACTTAATTGGATTTTTTTTATCATCGCGTCTTACTACCTGTTCAGATTATATGCATATAATGTTTACTCTAATAGGGCAGGGATGAGGAATGAAGCATTGTAGAGGTTATTTACACGCATTCATGTGGAAGCAGAGTGTGAAACCATGCCGAATCGGTTGAATGACAAATACGATTGTCAAATAAATAATAACTACCGATGTCATTTATAAGGAAGAGTTCCTCTTTGAAAGAAAAAGACTTCAAAGTTGTATTGTTGCTGCTACGCAAGACAAAACAAAGACGTTGAAGAAAGATCCCCTTGAACCTTTAAAGTTTATTTAAAAAAATACAGTCTTGGGAACTGAATTCCAAATATTGTAATACTTTTACGAACTTTCCTAACAATTTCTGTTAGTGTTGCTGCTTGTGAACGGAGTTTTTTCTAGATTAAGATTGATCAAGATTTACTTAATAATAATAATATTTAGCACCGCGTCTTACTACCCGTTCGGGTTATACGCTTAAGTACTAATTACTCTAATGGATTAGGAATTGGGAGGGTTGAGTTTAGAGGAAGTGAACCCGCATTTGCGTGGAGGGAGAGTGGAAAACCATTTAGGAAAAACCACCCCCAGTTCACCCGACCGAGATTCGAACCTCGATCTCCCCGTCCTCGGCGGTCGAGCTCAACACGACTAGCGCGTTAGCTAACTACGCCATCGAGGCGGGTAAGATTTACTTAAGATACACAATGAGTAGCTTACAGTTAAGAAATCTTGGCGTACTTTCTGTAGAACAGCAACTAACAGAAATAGACTTCAATAATATCATCGACTTTTTTTTAAACATAAAAGCAAGAAAAATAACATTGTAGGATATTGTAATTAAATTGTTCACTTCAGAAATAAACAAGGTGTCTTATTTCCCCCCCCCCCTCCCAAACTTTGGTTTGACTTTTGTCGAAGTATGTTGTGTATTGAGTGGGGCGGCAAAATCAGGGACCGACCCGGACGGTACCAACTCTAGCTACGCCACTGCTCCTCCCATCTCTTTCTTGGCCTCCCCTGCGGTCTTTTTCCCTCACATACTTCATTTCAAACATGTATTATTTCATGTTTTATTTTAATGTTGATTATATTATTATTTAATAACTATTCATGCTTGGAATAAACTAATAAATAAAAGTAAATTAGATCATTAGCATGTAATCTATATATATATATAGACGTGTGTGTCTGCTTATTTCACCTTGCAGCCACAACTACCCACCGCAGATCACTGATGTTTGTGTGTGGTAGTGGCCTCGAGTCTCCCATCGTGCACTATGGTGGTTGCGTGTCGGTGGCTATGGTGGTGTGGGAGATATGGTGGTTGAAAGTGGTCGACCTCGGGCAAAGTGAAAAGTAAAAAATTGAAAAGTAGAAAGTGAAAAGTGAAAAATTGAAAAGTAGAAGGTGGAAAGTGAATAGTGAAGTGTGAAAAGTGAGAACTGGACTAGAAGGATCGAGAATGTTCAGGAATGTTCGAGGACCATTGTGTGTGGGTGGTGGGGATGGTTTCTGACACTATATAAGCCGAAACGTGACGCGCATGCATCAGTTGACTTTAAATAAATGAAAGAGTACGGATAAAAGAAAAAGTGAATAGTAAATGTGAGAAGTGAAAATATAAAGAGAAAAAAATGCCAAAGCCTAAGAGAGAATTTTCGCGATCCCGAATCGTATCGCAAAGACAAAAGAAATGAAACTGAAGAAGAAAGAGAAGCACGTCTAGTATTGCTACAAGAAAATTCTCAACGGAGCAGAGATAATCAAACAGAAGATCAACGTGAAAACAGATCGAATAAGACAACGAATGCGTAGAGAAAGAGAAACAAGTGCATAGGTGGATAAAATAAATAAACGAAATAGAGAGATAATGTGTAACCTTCGCATAGGGGAGCAGGTCGAGGCGCAATTATTGGAAACAACTGTACATGCTGTGCCTGAAAGGAGGCGAGGAAATTACAGTCTTGGACACGAAGCGTTTCATTATGACTCAACTAAAGATTATAATGAACATCCAAGTGTAGTAATCGTGAGAATGGTTAAAGTATGTAGTTTTTGTCAAGCAAAAAAATTCAAAGGAGAAACGCCAAGTGTATGATGCTCGAGTGGTAAAATTAGATTGCCATCACTAAATTTGCCGCCGCCTGGATTTTTTTACTAGATGAATGAAGAAACATCGAAATCAAAATACTTTTTACAAAAAATTAGACGTTACAACGCATGTTTCCAAATGACATCATTTGGAGCAACAGCAATAACCAAAGAGGAAGGATTTAATCCGGTGTTTAGAGTCCAAGGACAAGTGTATCATAAAATTGGGTCATTATTACCACTTCCAAATGAGACGCTGAAGTTTTTACAAGTTTACTTCATGGGAAACGAAAAAGATGAAGTAGATCAGCGGTCGGCGAATATCGCAGGATTGTGTCGAGATATAATTATTGATCTACAGCGTTTCCTACATAGAAATAATGAGTTAGTCAGAATGTTCAAGACTGCAATGGAGAAAATAGTCTCGGACAACTACAAAATAATAATTCGTGCCGATAACAGACCAATTGGCGAGCATGAAAGACGGTTCAATGCGCCTCAAATAAATGAAGTAGCGGTAGTAATCGTGGACAGTGAAATTAGTTATCGGGACAGCGAAGGAGAAATGAGTTGCAACGTATTGCAGAAACGAATCGCATTTATGATGCCTTGCAATATCCAATAATATTTTGGCAAGGCGAAGATGTCTACCATTTTAATATACAACAAGTTAACTCACAAACGAATCGACCAACAAAATAAAAAGTAACTTCGAAATAGTTTTATTCATATCGTATAATGGACAGAGAAAACGAATAAAATCATATACTTAATTGTCGGCAATTGTTTCAACAGTTTATTTTTTATATGTATGCAAAAATAGAGTCAGAAATATTGCTTTACAACCGCCAAAATCAAAGCAAGTTACAAGTGTATTTTACAAGTGAAACGGCACGAAGAGTTGCAAACCAACCCGTCCATACGACCCAGACTGCATTTTTCGATTTGTGCCAAAATGACCCGTTTTCGAGAACACTTTTCTATACATAAGTTCCCAATTACTACACATGGGACGTGTCACGAAGAAAATTCAACTGACGGAAGAAAGGAACTCCGGTTGAAGGATATGCGTGTGTATTCAAAGATGATGCTATTGGTCGAGTTTACACGGTTCATCCGAAAAACGCAGAGTGTTTTTACTTGCGTCTACTGCTTCACGAAGTACATGGGCCAACATCGTTTGAAGATCTTCGAGCAGTAGACGGTTACATTTGTGAGACGTATCGAGAGGCATGTCAGCGCCGCGGTGTTAGAAAATAACAATCACTGGGAGCAAGCAATGAGAGAGGTCGCACAAGCAGTAAGAGCGGATAAAGTGCGAGAGTTTTTTGCAATAACTATAACATCGTGTAATCCCTCAAATCCTAATAAACTATGGATGAAATATCGCGACAGCATGAGTGACGACATTTTAGCCAGAGTGCGGGGAGACAATCCGGATCTGGATGTTACTTTCAATGAAGATATTTATAATGAAGCCCTGATTATGTTGGAGGATCGATGTTTAGCAATGAGCAATCAAAGTTTAATTCAACTTGGAGTACAACCTCCCGTGAGAAGTGAGTTAGACGCTGTTAGTTCTGAACTGACGAAATAACTCAGTTATAATATAGAAGAATTGCATCGCTAGATCAGAGAAAATGAACCAGAATTAACGCAAACACAATGGATTGTATATGAAAGAATCATAAATCGTATTGAAACAGATGAAGGTAGAATTCTCTTTTTGGATGCACAGGGGGCACTGGTAAAATATTTCTTATTAATTTGATTCTAGCTAAAATTCGAGTGAAAAAGAAAATCGCATTAGCATTGGCATCATCTAGAATCGTGGCTATGTTAATAGAGGGTGGGAAAACGGCACCTTATGCTTTAAAATTATCATTAAATGTAGCCGAACAAAAGTATCCAGTCTGTGATATAACAAGATCTTAGGCACGTGGTCAGCTTTTAATGCGATGCAAAATCATTATATGGGACGAATGTACAATGGCTCCTAGAAAATCACTCGAAGCGCTAGATAAAACATTATAGGATCTTCGTAAGAACACAACACCAATGGGGGGGGGGGGGGGGGGGGGGGGGAGGAATTTTATTGCTACTATCAGGAGATTTTCTGCAGACATTGCCGGTAATTCCAAAATCAACACCGGCCGATGAAATAAACGCATGTTTAAAGCGATCAATATTTTGAGATTGCGTTGAAAAGTTATCTTTAACAGAAAATAAGCGTGCAAGAATGACAGGAGATCCGAGAGCACAAGCATTTGCCGAAATATTTTGAAAATCGGAAATGGTACCTACTGCACACTGGTAAACTCATTTTAACAGAAGAATTGTGCAACGTGGTAGAAACGGAAGAACAACTTATCGAAAAAGTGTATTCGCTTACAGAAAGAAACTACCTGAATAAAGAATGGTTGTGTGAGCGAGCGATTTTAGTTAGAAAGAATGATGTAGTGCAACGAATAAATGAGTGGATACAGAATATGATACCGGGGGAATCAAAAATATATAAATCGATAGAGACAATGATAGATCAAGATGAATATGTGAACTTTCCAACATAATTTTTAAATTCATTAAATCCTCCCGGTATGCCTTCGCATGTACAGAAGCTGAAAATTGGATCACCAGTTATACTATTACAAAATCTTGACTCGCCGAAATTATGTAATGGCACAAAATTATTTGTGAAACAGCTACTTAACAATATCATTGAGGCGATAATCCTAACCGGCAAATAAAAAGGAAAATCTGTTTTCATACCAAGCATTCCATTGATTTCGAATGATTTGTCATTTTGTTTCAAACTATTACAATTTCCAGTGGGATTAGCTTATGGTGTCACTATCAATAAGGCGCAGGGTCAAACGTTCCACTATTGCGGAGTTGATTTGTAAGAATCCTGTTTCTCACATGGTCAGCTCTACGTTGCTCTGTCACTTGTTGGACAAGCAGAAAATCTCTTTGTGCATGCGCCAGACAACAAGACACTGAATGTACTGTATATTATTATTATTATTAGCACCGCGTCTTACTACCCATTCGGGTTATACGCACTTACGCTAATGTGTAATGGTAGGGTGATTGTGAGGTGAAATGAGGACCTACAGTTTAACGTGGAATCCGAACCACGGTGGAGGCCTGGCATTCCTCACATTCACAAGTTGTGATTAATACACATCTTGTCAGAGGTGAAGGAAGGGTTTGGTAATCAGATAAATCTGTGCCGGGACAGAGGATTGAACCCCGGCGCCAGCTCAGAAGTCCGACACCTTACCCCTAGACCACCAGGTCACCTGTACTGTATAAAAATGTATTTTGATGAAATTACTTATTATGTAAGATGTTTGTGTACACCGAAAAAGAATTTTTAAAAAAAACAGAAAAGTCTTTTAACGCACGTATTCTATATAAGATACAGAAAAAAACTGCACAGATTTACCAAAAAGAAAACCCAGTGAAGCGGGTTTTCCTCAGCTAGTAAATTAATAAATGTATTACGCAAACCCAATGGTTGGTAGATCGTTGTATTTATAATGTCACACATAAGGTAACTATAAAAAATATACTTAAATTTAACACTGAAATATTTTCATTTCAAATTATCAATGAAAACATTGGCAGCGACCGGCGCCGCAGCCCGGGAATGACTAATTTGTCTTAGCCTTTACATTATAAATTCAAGTAGCTGTACATTAAAATAAGAATCCTAATGCCTTATAATATTATTTCAGATTTCATATTTACTTTGGGAATTTTTTTAATCTTATATTATAATATAAGTTACAGTTTTTCTTCATTCAACATTTCTCACGCCCAAATGAAAAAGTTTGGGGCCCGAAATGTGCGCCCCTCCCCCCCACAAAAAAAAATTCGTGCCCTAGTCTACAGCCTAATCAGTCTAATGGTTAATCTGGCCCTGCTTATGAATACATTAAATATCATCTAGTAGCTCTTTGATCAACGGTGTTGGAGTCATAGTACAATATGGTCGTTGTTAGATAAATAGTATTATAATATACAAACAAAAATTAAGGTGTACCCTTGTAATTTTGTATTTTAATATGTTTCATTAATTAGTATCCAGTATTAATAATTTTAGCATAATGTTTAAAATCTTTAGTAGAGATGGGACCCTCGAACTTTCGAGTCCTTAAATATATTCGAGGATTAGAGATAAAATAATGATAATTTTAAATTGAAATTTGTTTTAGAGCTCTAATAATTTGCTGTTTGTTGGGGGCATCTTATCCCCTACGTAACTAATGGACAAGCTTAGCAATTATACCTCAGAACATTAATTTAAAACTCAAATGAGGTTAACATTTAGTTATTATGTATTTTTTTAATCATTCTATTAAATTTCTACTTCCTCTTATGTTAATTATTCTTTCAAGATTCAAATTCTTATTTAAAATGAAGATTAGTACTCTTGTAATAGTGAATTCGACCCCAATATAGATTAGTTAATAATAAACTGTCAATAAACAAACAAAAACTGTTTGTATAACAATGAGAATAGTATGAAGTATCCCCGACAATGTTAGTTTTAGAACCAGCAACTATTAACCTAAATAGTACTGTAACTTCCCAACAAATACATAGTACAATATTTTATACACAGTCTTAATTTCTGTTCAAACGAAGGACTATATTATTTTATCTGAAAAGAGGCACTTTAGAGCGCACGCGCTATTTTGATTCATCCCGCGTGGAATTGAAACATGTTTAAATGAAAATAGAATTCATCCCTTCCCCCCCTTCCCCTCTTCCTCATTCTTGACGCTTCGGGCGGAATCTCTCTCGGTTTCAAACGCAAAGGACGACGGGAAACACGCGAGTAGAAACTGAAATACATTTTTATAAGAGATTCATTTGTTTGGTCTGGTTATTGAATAGGGTTTCACCGCCGTTAGGGGTGAAGTAATAAAAATTCAATCGCATATTAGTTTGTTTTTTATAGAAGCCCTACGGATGTTTACATTTGACTGATACAGAAGAGTTTTTTTTATATGGTGAAGGTGGCAAACAATAATAGTATCTTGCTAGTAGTATTAAATGTCACGTTTTCTTTGGACACGAAATACTCCCCCTTCAAGAAAAGGGTCGATTATTATTTATTGAAGTCAGTAGGTAAACTCTTGTCTGCAAACAAGACGCTGCCCTACACAACCGATTGTGGTTCGAGAACGAAACTAATCTTGCTTTTCCATGAGCTGTCTTCAAATATGATTATGATGATATCCATATTTCCTGTGACCCCGGTGACCTTGAGAAGAGGAGGCCATTGTTTGTCGAGGGGTGACACACTGATAAGTTATCAGGTTTTTAGAAAAAGGACGGCTTGACAAGGAGGAAAGGGAGGCTATGACGCAATACTTGCTAATAGACAACAATGTGTGTGTTTTATTAGGAATAAGGCGTAGATAATCTCGCATTGGTTGACATTGTTTGAGCAGCCCTTCTCTCTAATCCCCATTCTCTCAATTAGTACTAACATAATACAAATGTTTCTAACGGTGCAACTCAAGAGGGGCTCTTAACTTTGTGTGTTGTGTTCTTTGAAACCCTTATAAACGTATACATTACAGTCGGATCGATGTGAGGAAAAACTCTAAGTGCATTTAAAAATATAAACGTAGATTACCCAACATTTACAAAAAAAACCACTATATTTATTTGATAGTTGCCTAAATTAACATATATCAAAAGGACATACATACATAAAAAGTAGATCTAATAACGTTTTGAAGTGTTGATAAGGGTATTTATATGGTAAGCCAACTATACATCTTTCGCTATAATATCAGGCAAAAGAATCAAATCCTCGGCCTCACTGGACTCGAACAAAGTTATTCTCAGCAATAGTTGACCAGAGCTCGATAACACAACGCCTCAATGCTCTTGCCCAAAGTACGAGGTTTATTTTCCAATCTCAGGGGCTATACGCACATACCTTGCAAACTAACTTTACATAGGATAGCACAACAAATCTTATTCTTGGACGTCAGATTATAAAATGTTTTATTTTAAAAACAAAACTGATAAATATGTCAACGAAACATTACAGTAAGATGTGGAATGAAAAATGTCTAAAAATTTTGTTTTTGTTATTCATACAAGCGAAAGAGTTAATTTATATGAAAATATACATTGATTTTTAAAATCTATTTTGTATTATAAATTCCACATTTAATCATTTATATTTAATTTATTTTTTGTTTCATAGAAAGCATTCGTTCTATGAATTGTTGGTAGGTTGGTTTTACGATTTTCTCACTTTTTATTTAAACCTTATTTTATATCAGAAACACAAGGCTAATTTTTCCCCACGACTACAATTTTTATTATAATACCCCTTCTTTGAGCTTTCTGTATGATAGGATTTTTCCCCCGCTTCAATTTTATTCCAAGGACTTTATCCCCAACCAACGCTTCGGCCACTTAATAGAATCTCAAATTTGAGATTTGTATCGAATTAGTGTGCTAATATTCTAGGAATGAGAAAGGTTGAATTTAGAGGAAGTGTAGCCGCATTTGTCTGTGTGGAGGGTGGAAAACTATTCAGGCAAAAACCACCCTCAGTACACTCAACCGGGATTCTAACCCCGGTCTTCCCGTAAGCAGCAAGCCAGTCTAAGGTAAAGAAAGAGCTTACTAAAGAACAAAAAATTGGGTAAATTAATAATTTTCCAAAAAACACTTGATTTATCCAGTTTATTATAAATATAGAAAACAATGGTTTAAGCCTAACTAGTAAGTCATGTATATAAGTACTTTAAACGTATATAAATATATTAAAAGTTACTAAATATACTTACACATATTCATACGTCAAGTAATGTAATCTACCATGATTGTGTGCATATATACACATATATATAGATGCCACCATGTATATATATATATATATATATATATATATATATATAAATGTGTGTGTGGTATATATCGAGTAACTTTTTTAACTGTCTGATAAGGCGGTAAAATTGTGTAAGTATCTTACATAGGAATTTAATCTGTAGCTCAACTATGATTTTTTTAAAATATATATTAAAATGTGTAATGTTTACTAGGGACCATTTATTATTACGTTTTTGTGTGAAAATGTTAGCTGTTATTGGATTAACCTGACTTATAGAACCAACACAACAAACATGTGCTGAATCTTTCATTTATAATTTAGTGAATAAGAAGAATCAAACTAATTTCGCAGTCATACATTTTCAACCCTTGCCAGTAATTGAACACAGAGACCGGTTGTAGGTCAAGGACAAGATAAAAACTTAATATATTTTAATAATCTATCACAAATGGTCAAGCTAATCAAGGCCCACTTAACCTACGCCAGCCAAGTGTTTATCAAGACATCCCTTAATCTTAAACTAAGATACCCGGGACTTGTGGTCGGTCCGTCTGACCACTCAGCCCGGAAATGGACAGTGCTACGTTATGTTAGCTCATTTGGAAGAAGTACAGATCCTAGGGGTGAAACAAAGTCGAATCAAAATATTTTAAATATTCCCGAAGGCAAATCGATGCTTGAATATTTTATATTGAAAAAAAAGCTATATTGGGAAAATTTTATAACTTTTGACACTAAATTTTACATTTTTTTATGTGTGAAAATGTACATATTTCAGCCTAAATTGATAAATTACGTTAGTACAAATTTTTTTTGTGTTCTCTAAACAACAACAGAAAATGAAAAAATAAATCGAGCATACATGTGCATTTTGTCTGTCAATATTTTTATTGGGGAAGCTTCATAACTATCGAATCTGATATTTTTTTTCGAACCAAAGTCAAAGTTTTCGGAACTTGGCGCACCCCTAGCAATTATTATTATTATTATTATTAATATTATTATTATTATTATTATTATTATTACTACTACTACTACTACTACTACTACTACTACTACTACTACTACTACTACTAACCCCTAAACATTTAATTGCCGGTGTTTTACACTAATAGCGCCTGTAATCCCCCTTATAATGAACTAAGAATGCTTTTGCTGAACGTGAATAACACATTTTTGACCATCGACGAGTTTCGAACCTAAGTTGTTTATCATCGTCCGAAATACAACACTTTTAACAATATTGACTTTAGCTGAGACACTACGTTCATTTTGAATCCACTCTATAATATGACACTTATAAAACGTTATAATATTCCTATATTGGTGAATGATTATAAACGTATAACCCGAACGGATAGTAAGACGTGGTGTCAACAAAAAAGTCTGATTATGCAGCCCAATTTCGATAGGAAGGAACTTTTTTTGGGCAGTTATAAATGTTGCTAAGGCATCGTTCATATAGTTAAACGCAGGGGCGTATTTACGACTCTGCCGCCCATAGGCCCTGGATAAATTGCCGCCCAAATTTCCTACCTTAATTTATAGCCTTCTAAATCTCAGTCTCCCCCTTCCGCCCCTCATGCACCGACACATATATACAAATATACAAGTGCTATCTGTGGAATGACAGCTAAAAAGTGCTTACATTATTTTATTATTTATTATAGTGAGGTTTTAAAATTAGTAAGAATCCAAGCAAAGATTTAAAAAATTGAAATACATACTTTTACACCATCACAACACACAAATTCAAATATTATATAAGTTAAAAATATAAAGTCTGCACTAGTAGACTGCAGAACATGTTACAGATAAAATATTATTATGCACACAATAAGAAAATACTCTATAGTTGCTTTCGCCTTGATTTCTGCTGAGCGAACTGGTCGATGATGCCCAAAAAAATCCCTTTTATCCAATAAGTGACCTTCGTTTAAGCCGAATGTCATTGAATTAAGGCGATACTCTGTCATGTTGGTACACAGATACAGTAAACCACAGCAATTACACACACGATGAAGCCATACAATTATTTTAGCTGGCAAAAATATATATATTTTTTTTTGGCATTAAAAATGTGCTACCCTTAAAATTTGCCGCCTCAGGCACGTGCCTACTAGGCCTATGCGTAAATCTGCCCTTGGTTAAACGCGTGATCTTCATTTCTTACTTTTGATAGATACTATCAATTAGTACTTACTCTATGACACTAGGAGCTCGAAATTTCATCGCCTCACTTACAAAAGTACGCCACCCATCCCTATCTTGAGCTAGCAAAATCCAGCCCACCTCATTAAATCCTATCTCTTTCAGGTCCATTCTAATGTTATCCTCCCATCTGCGCCTAGGTCTTCCTATTGGGTTTGCCAGTCACTACTCTGAACAAGGTTCTAGATTCTCTTATTCGCGCTGCATGTCCTGCCCACCGTATTACACGAGACTTGATTATCATAATAATGTCTTCTAATGAGTTCAGGTTGTATAATTCATCATTATATAACCTCCTCCACTCTCCTCATCCCTTTTGCGACCAAATATCCTCCTAAGCACCTTACCTATTACTTGTTAGTGAACAATACTAATAACAATGCCAACAATATTCTGACTTAAAAATATGTTTGTATTTTTTAAAGTTTCTTTCTACCGAAATCCTGCTATTGTGTAGTCATGCAACTTCCCTTGTGGAACTGTATTGTTTGCTCTGTGGAGGTTCACTTTAGTCCACACGAGTAAAATAACAAACAGTTGTGTGTCGTCCACAAACATATAGACCTACGACTGAAACCCTCGCCCGTGCTCACAATCGTTCAGGCATTGTGCTTCAGGCGATGTCTATCGACGATCTGAGAAATACTTTGATCATAATTCAAACGGTGTCGAAAATAGATTTCTTTTTTACTTTCTCGCTATCTTACAGGTAGATAAAGTATTGTGATCGTCAAAAAAATCGAACTCGAGATTTTGATGAATCTTGACGTTTCATGACTCCTGAATCCGAAAAAGTTGTTTTTAAATTTCCGTCTGTCTATACCTCCGACTAGAGCCTAAACTATTTTACCGAACGGGCTAAATACTTGGTATCTAGGGTTTTCATAGGGTTGCCCCGAGGGTTTTTGGAATTGGATATCTACCCCTAAAATTAAGGGTAGTTTACTGAAGGGCAAAAGAGAAAAAGTCGATTTTCTCAAAATCGGCTTTAACGATTTTGATTAAATTTCATTTTAACATTTATAAATATTTTAAAAAAATGGCTACTCTAAACATTTCGGCAAAATGACTTTAAGGGCTCCGGTCTGATGCGTAAATTCTCTTTTTTTTTATCATATCTCCGAAACTATTTGAGATATGAAATTACTTATCATTACAAATATGTAGATCTATTTATAATACAAATATTTTATTCTAAACATATTTTTATAAAACAAATAACTTTCAAGCTATACGCAAATATATATATTTTTTAACTTTTTGAACACTAAAAAAATCAATTTTCTCAAAATCGACTCAAACAATTTTGATTAAAATTCGTATCTAGGCGTTGATTAAGATGATAAATAAACTGGCTATTTTCATTTTCCCATGAAAATGACTTTAAGAATACTTTACAGAAGCGGAAATTTCCATATCTCCGCAACTATTTGAGATACTAAATAACTTATCATTGCAAAATTGTAGGACTATTAGAAATAAAAAACTTTTATACGAAATACATTTTTATAAAACCAACAGTTTCTGAGATATTGGCAAAAATATTAAGACGATTTTGTGAGCTTTAGTTGTAAAGATTTACTACTTAATTTTTTACGCAATAATTCTCCAAAGCCATAAAGTAATTAAATATAGTCTCTCAAAAAGTTTATGTTATTTTCCCCTAAACCTCTTAGGGCCGGTCTTATGACTACCGCATAAATATTGCTATCGGAAGGTTAAAGTTAACTACCAGATAAAAGTTATCAGCTACTTTAATGTTTTACGTGTATTATGAACTGAATTTATCTGCCGGATAGCTATCTGAAGGATAAATATATTTTTATGCAGAAAAGGCAAGGTTGGTACTGTTTTTATGGTGCGCGCATGCGTATAAGCCCTGCAGATACCGCTACAAGCTAGCGGATGGTGACAACACTCTAAACATTTGTTAAATAATGGCGGCTTAGCGAGTGCGAGTAAACAAATGGCGTCACGTGGGCGCAGAAGTTAAGATGTCTTGAAAGTACTAATTTCGGTGTCGGCCAAAATGTGGTCAATAGTTGGGTACTAAGTTTACAAAATTTCATTTATTGTACTCAAATTTTGATACCTAATTTGTTCTTATATAAATATAGCTCGCAAATAGCTTGTAAGTTTATATAAAAATGTGAATTAAATGTTCTAACTTTATATAATTATAACCCGGGCCTGTGCTTACTAAACATGTGAACCAAGATTTTAACCTAAAAACAGATTCTGATAGGCGAAACCTAATTAAAAACAACGTGTCACTATGGCAACAACAATTTTAACTTCCAGATAAAAGTTATCAGGTACTTAAGCCTCCCGATAAAAATGTGATGGATAAATACATTTTATCTGGCAGATAAATAATATCCGGCAGTCATAAGACGCACTTTTAACGTATTCACCAGATATAAATATTTATCTACCAGATTAATATTTATCCAGGAGTCATAAGACCAGCGCTTAGGAGAAATGTTTGTACAGTAATGATCTATCTCCATTTTAGACTCAATAGTCAATATTTACATTTTTTATTGGTCAAAATGTATAAATGGGGAATTTAATATCAATTCGCTGACCTGAAGATGTGCAACACAAAATAAAATATCGATCGGAAGTTGAAATTTTAATACGAAGTGTTGACCCTTGTGGACCCAATATTAATCTTTTTTATTGGTCCAAACATACAAATGAGGACATTAATTCTTTAAAAATAAAAATATAAAATTTAAAACCGGGACTCAAAAAATGTTTTACATAAGTAGAGTGCAATTTATGCTTGGGTTTGCTAGTGTATACTATTTAGTTTCACATATATTACAAGTTATGAATAAATATCTCCATTTTTAAACAGTAGATCGAGAAAGTCCGTGCGGGGTTCCGTACCATTTTGTTTTTTAATATATAAAAAGTTATATGCATCTTACTGCCAACTCGGGCTGTCCTCAAATTGCACTAGATAGCTGAACTGAAGGCACAAGATGAGGAAGGTGAATTTGAATAAAGCTATCAGGATGCTCCGTGCACCTGGCGAGCATTGAGTCCCAGTTTACAACCAGAAACACAATCAGGAATTTTCCTACAGCATTGGCCGAGGGTTGTCAGACGTTAAACCCGTATTGAACTTAGTCGTCGAAAACAAAGAGGTTGGCCGGGACTCGAATCCCAGTCAGGTGCACGGATATTTGGCTACTAACGTGTAAACTGGTATCTTCTCACTCTCTGTACACGCTAATGCTAGTACATTTTTTTAAAATTAACATTATCCTGCCATTAAGATTAAGTTGATTTTTTAAACGATTATTATTATTATTATTATTATTATTATTATTATTATTATTATTATTACTACTAGCCTACTAACTTTATTGTGATACCCTTTTTGTTTTTTTTATTGCCAACACTAACATTTCTCGTAAATTTGCCCTCGATCATGTAGGAATTCATATCCCTTCTCGGGTCTCTCGTATTCTAGAATTATTTTTTTTCTCAATAGCTCTTATAAGGTTAGCCCTTTAGGCCGTTGTATCCATAGCACCAATTCTAGATCTTGTCGATTCGACTTTCATCACAAAAGAAAAGCTAAACTCAGAGAGTTAAAAGAACCTCCCCTTACCCCCATCATTTATTTACCCAGAACATGTTCTACCTCAATATTTTGATTTGCATTATCCTGCTTTTATTTTTAATTTTTTTTTTCAAATTATATTAATGGTTATTGATTGTTACTACTACTCTTTATTAAGGTAGTTTATTAGTATAGTTAAAAATGTTCTCCTCTCTAAGTAACCAATAGTTTATACAGTAGCCTCATGGCTTCTTTGGTGCTGACTGACAGTTCACAGCTGACTTCTGACAGTCAACATTTAGGTATATACCTAGATTTTTACTGTCAGAAGTGACAGCTGCTAAACACATGTTTTTTGCAGATCATATGGTTCGGCGTAGGGATACATAATTTGGTCTGGTAGCTTTTCAAAGCCGTCAGCTGTCGGCTGTGAGCTGTCAGTCAGCACCAAATAAGCCATGGGGCTACTGTATGTATCATTACTTAGCTACTGTATTATTATTTATTATATTTGTCTTGTGGTTGACCTCGGTGGTCTTGGGTTAAAGTTCTGGCCTTAGACTTCGATGTTTGTGGGTTCAAACCCAGATGAGGTTAACGAATTTATCTTGATATATAGAAATTTGTAGCACAACTTTCTTAGGAGGTAAAGTAAAACCGTCGAACCCATGACGATTGTGGCATGCGAAAGAACCCTGGAAGCAAGGCTGTAGCCAGCCAATAATTTCAGGGGGAGTTTAGTGGGCACATCCCCCAATTGCCTGAGGCTATAAAAAATTCTAAATGATAAACAGTTCTAAAAGCTATCTGAAGTGGTTTTTATGGTAACACAGCCCCCTAATTTGTACTTGTATCTTAATTTTGAAATTGTTTGAACCATAAATAAGGCCATGGATATATAAAAATACCTTTCCTGGCAAAATTGGTAGCCCCTTCCGCTCTCGCTCATAGAAATTCTCGTTTGCTGATTTGATCAGTCGGTTCAGAAAGTGTACGTTAGATATCACAAATAAACTTTTAAAAATATATTATTATGTATTTATGAATACATGTCAGGTACTTGTGTACTTATCAATGCTGGCCTGTTAGAAGTCTCGCGACTATTGGCCAGCAAATAAAGAAATTTAAACTGAAATTATTATTATTATTATTATTTGAGGTATTTAACGCGCATTTTCTAAGCCGACTAATTATAACAGCACACGATTTATAAACTAACTTAAATCGGAAACAAACATAACACTCAGCCCCCAGCCACTAATTTATCACTTTAAAAGGGTGAACCCACAATTTTTCCCAATGATAATTTCTTAGTCTATGCTGGGAATTGAGCTCAGGACCCTTAGCACGATAATCAAAGTCGATACCGACTGATCTAAGGTGACGGATACCACGATTATACGAATGAATGAATTGAGAAGATAATTTATAAGAAATTATTCCGCATTGACGTGGAGAGGGGGATGTAAAAACCACAGTGATAAATTACACGCGTAAGACTACCTTCGACTCACCAGACTGGTGTTCGAACCTCGATCACCACATCACTGCCAATCCAGTCAACTCGTGTTGATATCTCGACATCTTGGACCAGTGCGTGTTTTAAGTTGGGATGGAAGGACACGTGAGTTAACGGCAGTATATTTTGTATAGTTTTTATAGAGGAAAATATGTTATTTCAACAAAATACATAAAAGTTACTCCTTAGAAACAGAATTTATTTTCCTACCCATGGTAAACCCCACAGTTCTTGAATCTGTCATGAGCATAGTAGCATTTGGTGAGAAACTTTTAACTAAAGAGTAAACGTTCTTTTCAAATTCTAGGACACTCTTGACATACATTCAACAACTGTTGAATTCACTGTGTGAAGAAAATTAAACTCTTTGTTTCTACTGGAGAAATATTTGATTTGTTTTGCTGACAAATCTATTTGTTATTAAAACTGGAAAAAATACTGTTCTTAACACTTAATCCCTACCATTTCACTTTAGAATAATTGAAAAGTCTTGTGATGAACCTATTAGTTTAAAATTAAAAAGTCAGTAGTACAAACAAATCCGTCAGAGATCAGTCCCGGACGATAAATAGCCCATAGTTGTGTATTACCTGTCCACGCTATCAGATTATTTACACTAGTGGAGTAGGGATGATAAGAAATAAGTTAGAGGTAAAATACATTTACCTGGGTATAACTTGGAAAACCAACTAGGAAAGTCGTCTAACACCTTAGCTCAGTCGGTAGTATGTCTGCGTACTGAGCTAAGGGTCCAGTGTTCGTTTCCCAGTATGGCTGAAAAAATTATCATTGGTGAAATGTGTGTTTACCCATTTCACAGTGATGAATTAATATCTGGGGGCTGGAAGTTGTGTGTCTGTTCAAGATTTAAATTTGTTCATAAGTCGTATGCTGATATAATCAGTAGGTTAAGAAATTGGACGTTAAATACCTCAAATAAATAAAATGTAAAATATTAAGCAAGTCCCTTCAATACACCTGACTGAGGTTCGAATCCTGTCCTCCTCGTCACCAACAAGTAATAATAGGTGAGAGTGACGCGCAAACTGGCGTGTTTTTTTGTTTGTTTTTCAACGCCTCTTAGTACCTATTGGGGCTATACGCATACATTAATTATTCTAATGGAAGCGTGACGAAGAAGGTGGAGGAAATGTACCCGCATTTATGTGGAGGGAAAGAGTAGACTATGTGACTACAGATGTGGGTAACTGGTAGATAAAGAAAGTTTAATAAATATACATATATTGGTATAGATTAAAAAAAAACATTTCTCAGTTACAACCGCAAACATTGGAACAGTTTGATGAAGAGATGATCTGCTCGAATAAAGTTCACACAGCGTGGCGACGACAAGAACAAGAAAATCTTTGAACCCTCCTAAACCCACAACATTCCGACCGTCATAAAACCCATACTAACGATCATAACACCGTCTGGATCAACAGAGCTGTTGTGTCTGTCCCTTACATTGTGGTCTCCTACGAAACAACGGGGATACAAATTAATGACACCGGATGACCTCTCAGGGGAACAGTCACCTCTATGATCTGTTGTCAAGGTCAGGATATCTGTAAGGACTGAAAAAAACCAACAAAAAAACAAATACAACAAAATTGTTTACACTTCCCAGTCAATGACACTCCATCAGATACCTTGTGTTCATTCGCCTTGGTTTATCATGTTTAATTAATGATGTGTACAAATTTTCCATTTTAGATTTAGAAACCAAGACAAATTTTTTAATTGGGTACAACTGTGAAAAAGTACAACTAATTATATTTTGCAAACGGATTTTAAAAATAAACATATTATTTTAATTTTAATAATAGCACCACGTCTTACTACCCGTTCGGGTTATACGCTTATTTTTATTTTAGAGATGCTTATTTTGAATTATGTATTTCCTTCCGCCTCACTTACTTTCTTCACACCTCCCTATTGTTGCATACCCCCTTCGCTTTAACAACATCCATACACCGAGTCATACATGCTTTATTTATTTATTTAGCACCGCGTCTTACTACTCGTTCAGGTTATACGCTTAAGTATTAATTACGCTAATGGATTAGGAATTAGGAAGGTTGAATTTATAAGAAGTGAACCCACATTTGCGAGGAGGGAGAGTGGAAAACCGTTCAGGAAAAACCACCCCCAGTTCACCCGACCAAGATTCGAGCCTCGATTTCCCCATACTCGACAGTCAAGCTCAACATGAAACTAGTCGTACATGCTCTTTTATTCTTAAAACTCTTAATGTTTATCTTTTTCACACATTCGTCTATAACATTTAACCACGTATTCGGCGAATACGTTGTCTCCAAGCTTGAAGGATATGATGGTTTCGTACAAATTATGTTACAACATAGAATTAACGAACTTCTTTTTCAGGCAGACATGGGCTACTTTGACAGAGCTAATCAAAACCGTGGCCTGCACATTCTAATAACGTAACATCTATGTCCCACTCCACATCACCACAAACATCATTGTCTTCAACACTACCTTCCAGAGGTTGTGACAACACTACCGTCCAGAGGTTGTCACTACCTTCCAGAGGTTGTGACAAGACTACCTTCCAGAGGTTGTGACAACACTACCTTCCAGAGGTTGTGACAACACTAACTTCCAGATGTTGTGACAACACTACCTTCCAGAGGTTGTGAAAACACTACCTTCCAGATGTTGTGAAAACACTACCTTCCAGAGGTTGTGACAGCACTACCTTCCAGAGGTTGTGACAACACTACCTTCCAGAGGTTGTGACAACACTACCTTCCAGAGGTTGTGAAAACACTACCTTCCAGAAGTTGTGACAACACTACCTTCTAGATGTTGTGACAACACTAACTTCCAGAGATTGTGACAACACTACCTTCCAGATGTTGTGACAACACTAACTTCCAGAGATTGTGACAACACTACCTTTCAGAGGTTGTGACAACACTAACTTCCAGAGGTTGTGACAACACTAACTTCCAGATGTTGTGACAACACTACCTTCCAGAGGTTGTGAAAACACTACCTTCCAGAAGTTGAGAAAAAACTACCTTCCTACTGTTCTCTTCCTTCTGAACACCCACGGACTGTTTTTGATAAAAACGAAGAAGGTCATGGGTTCATAAACACAAATGTAAATGTAAATGTAAATGAACCGCATTCAATTGTTGAGCTTATCAACAATTTTACACAATCATTCAATTATTAACTACACTGTTCTTTTAACTTAAATAATCATTCAATTGTTAGTAATTACTGCTTTTTATATTTAGTTTAGTTATGACAAAGTATTATGTAAAAAACACATTATCTTAATATATATAATTCTTCTGTACGTGTGTAATATATATAATTCTTCTGTACGTGTGTATGTCACTGAACTCCTCCTAAACGGCTGGACCGATTTTGATGAAATTTTCTGTGTGTGTTTGAGTGGGTCCGTGGATGGTTTAGATTCACAATTGGACCCGGTAGGTGGCACTGCAATCGGGTTCTGGGATTTTATTTTTTAGGGATTTTTTTTGGGGGGGGGGGAGATATTTTTTTTTAGATTTTTTGCATATCAGGACATGTAACCTCAATATTTCACCCCCACCCCCACCACCACCACCCAATATTTATAATAATTAATATAATATTAATAATTGACCGTTAAAAATTCAAAAGTTCATCAATAATTGACCGTTAAAATCTTCTGAAAAGTTAATGAACAATGGAATATCGAAACACATAGTACAGAAATTGAAATGTCAAAACAACGCCAAGCCACGACGCAAGAGACTTGCACATGTACGTCAAATACCACAGAATTCGACATCAACGCCACCTATGGTACACAAACATAACTAGGAATTATTGTGATGATCACATAGTATTTGTTTTATTATCGAAATCAATTATGCCACCCAAACGAAAAGCCAACGTTCGGGCAGGACAACGTCTGTCGGGTCCGCTAGTATCTAATAACATACAAATTTCTTGTACTTTTGAAATATTCACAGATTATTTTCGTTCTGTTTTTATTCACTCTATATACACAACGTAAATTAATAAGAATAAAAAATAATTGGATGGAGTGGTTTGTATGTATGTATTTAAAAAATTAAAAAAAATCAAAGTGGTCAATTATTATGGCAATAAAAGGTCAAAGATTTGTACTCTTCTCCTTACCTTAATGTACTCCTTGAGTGCTTCACATACGGCTGCACAGACATTAGGAATGATCTTGCAAATTGCAGGCCTATAAATTCGGAATAAGTACATCAAACTCGCTTAGCCATCTCCAGTTGCCAAAAATCTTAGCATCAGAGCTAGTCTTTCTTCAGGTGGAATGTCTCTCCTGTAGTTAGTGTCTTGTTTGGAAATCTTCACCTTAATAGTTCTGAATAACCAAAGAAAATCCTCTGGTGACATGCGAGTAAAGTTATGGAACAGACCCAAGGAAGATTCGAGCTGCAAATCTTTTACAAGTGTTGTACTTCCGTGGGTTTACGCCTCCGTAAAAAATCTGACTCCCAAATTTTCCTCGTTTTCCTTCTTTTAAGCTTAATTCTACGCATGACTACAAGTACACCGTCCATACAAGCTAATGCTATTTGGTCTTCCTCAACATTACTCTCCATGGTACAGTTTACAACACTTTTCTAAACACCTAAACTATATTTATGAGTACTTAACACCCCCGAATGCGCGCGAATAAATAGATCTTTAGCGAACATGGCTGTTAACAACGATTCTCTAGTTGCTCTCCCCGATCTAAACGGCCATCGAACAAGTGAGAACAACTCCGAATAGATCAGGAGCGAATAGCAGTGAATTGCAGCGAATGTTCGTTCGCTCATGTTCTCTCATGTTCGCTGTGGTGTAAATGAGCCTTTACATGGCTTACCCCTTCCTTTTGATCCACACACACACACTCTACCTTCATATATTTGCTCCGTCACTCGATCTACACACTCATCCTCTCAACATGCATCAATATAATTAAATTGAAATATTAATTAGCTTAAAATACTTTTTTTTTAAACATTATTGACTTGATTTTATTTCTCCCCCGCGTCTTACTAGTCGTCCGGGCGATACTCTTTTGAGCTGGGCTAATATGGTAGGGATGAGGAAGCTTGAATTGAGAGGAAATGTATCCTCATTCGCGTGGAAGGAGGAGGGAACACTATTTAGGAATAATATACCCTCAGAATACCCTGTCGAAATTCAAACCCTGACCTCCTCTCACCGGTAAAATAAACTTGATAAGCCGACAGACACTCGTGCCTACTGAAACTAGTTTGAATTTGTGAATGTGTTGCAATGGGGTCATCCATAAACCACTTTTTTTCTTACCTTTTTAGACACCCCTCTCCCATATAACACCATGTAGACAATTAACCTCCCCTCCTCCCCCTAACCTGTGTTACGTAACTTTTCTCACCAAGAATGAATGTCATTTTTTCATAGGCAAGTTTTGTGATACTAAAGAGGGATTCAGATTTAATACTTCTTAAAATCCAATTTTAAATCCTTATTATAGATATTTCAGAGAGTATTATTATTTATACAGACATAAAAACGTCAAGCTTTAATTCCTCAGGTTCAGGATGAAAAGCCCTCTCTGCTATAATTTATGTTATTGGATGTCAGGTTTGCGATCTGAAGTAAGAGCAAGACGCTGTGGGCACTACTATGTGCTGACTAGGATGGCCCTTTTCTGTTATGTAGTGCAAAGGACATCTTTCTTAATATGTGTACAATTTTTTTATAATCATACTATATCATAATTATAGAGAGCTATTTAAACGATCCACGGCAATACAACTTTTCTAAATTATATTCGGGATTAATCTACAATAATTTTACTTTAGTTAACTTATCCCTAGAATCACGTTTCGTTCCAACATCGATCCTGGATCCTGGCTTCACTCTCGTAAAAGACTAGATGGCCAATGAAGGGAGATTGGGTTTGAATATCTGTCGGGTGTACCAGAGTGGCTTTTCCTAAATGGTTTTATATTCTCTCTCCACGTTAATGAGGGTAGACTACCTCTAAAATTCTACCTTCCTCATTCTACTCCATTAGATAAATATAATAAAAAAAACTAGAGTAACTACAATTTGTCTATACCACCCTACAAAATGTATACTAAAAAGGTAGAGTTTTAAAGAAAATCTACCAGCATTTGCATGGAGGGAGAGCGGGAAACCATTTAGGAAAAGCAATCCTCAGTAGATCTGACTGGTAATTGAATCCCATCGCCCCAACTTCGGCCGTCTAATCTACTGAGAGAATGACAATTTAGACAATGCGGCCACCGTAGCGAGTGTATAATAGTTGCATTTAGATACATACACACTAATTTATCAGAAGGGAAAAGTATAGGCTTTAATTCGCCTACATTTTGAAAATAATTGAATGATATAATATATCATTATGAAGCTTTACTTTTCAACAAGCTGCTGGTACGAAGAAATAACACTATTGATGGACTCCTCAAACTTGCCTTGAGATCAATTCTGTATTTTTGCTTCTTTCCATTTCACTACATATTTTTGAGACTCTTCCACTGTGTTTTTTTTATCTGGATATCGCTTTTTATATGCAAGCAGTGAACAAGTCTCCTCTTTTGGAAAAAAAAAATTGTTTTGTACAAACACAAGCGATTATTCACGGCCTATGTAAAAGAATGTGGAGTAGGAATCTAAATTATACTCAAACTCAACTATACTTATAAATTAAAGCCGCTTCGACTGACAGCTGTTATCCAACTAAAAGCACGTGAGGGGGTCAGTATATTGGACTAATTTTAACAAGTATGGCGGATATAAACATGTCACTGTCATGCGCATGAAAATATGTGTTTTCGAATGTGCTTGGCGTTCGTAGTCTCGGGCAGACATTAACACCTAAGTGCATTCGAAATATTAATAGACAAAAGTAAGTGCTAAACTTGCATTTTCAACGTCACAGATATTCGGAAGTTATCAATAAGTATGTTTATCAAAGGTGAACACATGAACAGTAGTAGTATTTTTAAACATTAGAATTTGAGAATAAGGTCTGTGTTACATAACACTTTGATGTACCCCACCCTCCCCTTATGTAACAGCATGTAGACATTAGAGCTCCCCCCTCCCTAAAGCGTTACGTGGTTTATGGACAACCCCTAATATAGATACAAACAAATGATTTGTCCATCATGAAATGAATGTAAAACGTTAAAAGCAAATATCACGAACAGCATAATCTTTATTAAATGGATGTAGTTACCCACAATACTTGACAATTGTATTTCCTAGCAAAATATTCGAATGAATAGAAAGAAACATGGCTTCACCAAGAACCAAATTATAAAAAGGGGGCTGACTATTAAATGTGACGCCTTTGCAGCACAGCATATTCTCGACGATTGAAAGTTGTTGGACATAAAGATACAATTTTTCCGCGATTGGGTTTACGTTTGTTATTTTCTTTCTGCTTCTCTTGAAGACCCTTTACATTTCCTCCCCGTTTTTATTCAAAAGGTTTCCACTCTCTCTCTCTCTCTCTCCCCTCCTCCTTTTCTCCTTGTGATGTGGAGACTTGTCCGTTTGAAATGACCGTGGCAGCACAAAGGGAGTCTTTGCATAACATGGCCACTACCTGCTACACTAGTGACGCAAACATCTTGCTACACCATGTTCCAAAACTTAGTGACGCAAACATCTTGCTACACCATGTTTAAAACTTAGTCGATCAAACATCTTGTACACGATGTTTCAAAACTTAGTGACGCAAACATCTTGCTACACCATGTTTCAAAACTTAGTCGATCAAACATCTTGTACACGTTGTTCCAAAACTTAGTGACGCGAACATCTTGCTACACCATGTTTCAAAACTTAGTCGATCAAACATCTTGTACACGATGTTCCAAAACTTAGTGACGCAAACATCTTGCTACATGATGTTCCGGAACTTAATGACGCAAACATCTTGCTACACAATGTTCTAAAACTTAGTGACGTAAACATCTTTCTACACGATATTCCGGAACTTAGTGACGCAAACATCTTTCTGCACTGTTCTAAAACTTAGTGATACAAACATTTTGCTACATCATGTTCCAAAACTTAGTGACGCAAACATCTTGCTACACATGTTCCAAAACTTAGTAGAGTAAGCATTTTGCTACACCGTGTTTCAAAATTTTGTGGCGCAAACATTTGCTACACCAGGTTTCAAAACTTAGTAGCACAAACATCTTGCTTCACATTGTTTCTAAACTTAGTAGTGCAAACATATTGCTACACCATGTTTCAAAACTTAATGACGCAAATATATTGCTACACGATGTTCCGAAATTTAGTAGTGCAAACATATTGCTATACCATGTTTAAAAACTTAATGGCACAAACATCTTGCTACATGGTATTCCGAAACTTAGTGACCAAAACATATTGCTACATCATGTTCCGAAACTTACAGATGCAAACATCACACTATACGATGTTCCGAAACTTAATCATGTAAACATCTTGTTACGCGATATTCCAAATCTTATGATGTGAACATCTTGCGACACAATGTTCTAAAATGTAATAATAAAAACATTTGGGTACACTGTGTTCCGAAAATTAGTGACGCGAACAATTTGTTACAACGTGTTTCAAAAGTTAATGAGGTAATCATTCTGCTAAATGATATTCCGAAATTTAGTTGCGCAAACATCTTGCTACAAGATGTTCTTAAACTTAGTAACTCATTGATCATTGTACATAATGCTCCTAAATTTAATGGCTCATGCTACACAGTGTTCTGAAACTTTATGTAGCAAGAATATCACAACAAGATGTTACAAAACTTACTAAAGTGAGTGTTTTGACACCATAATTTCTAAAACCCACCTCATTTTACAAAGTAACATCACGTTATTTCATATGAGAGTAATTTTCGACTTTGACCACCTGATTGAGATAATTAACAAGTTGTGATTCAAATGATGATCAATCGCCTGTTAGTGACTTTGATACCAATAACGGTGTGGTTATAATATCCGCGTGATGCAAGTGACTACTATGTGTGTAGTAGTTCCAGGTACTAATAAATACTGAGCAAGGCTTCTTACTAATCAATACTTATTCAAAATATTAATAGAATTAATCTATAAGAAATAATATAATAATTTATAAAATAACTCAATTTACATCAAATTCTTAGAAAATATAAAAGTGATTATGAAAATAATATTACTTGAAATAATCATAAACATATTTTCTTTGTTAAAATTAAGGGAATTAAAAATTATATATATATATATATATATATATATATATTATAAATTTAGCAGCGCAATACACTATAGGTTTGAAAATAATCTGTACCGCGAGTACGAATTATAGAAACCGAAATAGATAATCCTAAAGCACTTTCACAAAACCCTAAAGTTAAAAACTATCATAAAACAAAAGTCGTAGTAAAAATAACTTTAACCTTTTAAGATTTATTAATTTAGGTTTACTATTTATTTTGTGCTGTATGAGAATAGTGGCGGGATGACCACCTACATTTTAACTGTGCCTTATTAGGAGGTCTACGTTCAGTTGCTCAAACTATTTCTCATGAAGTTTTCTTTAGCACCCTGTCCTACTACCCGTTCGGGTTATACACCTATGATGTACTAATTAATATAATGTGTTAGATATAAGTAAGGTTTAATTTAGACGAAGTGTATCCGCATTTGCGCGGAGGGATAGTGGAAAACCATGTAGGGAAAAGCACCCTCAGTGCACCCGACTGGGAACGAACCTCGATATGCCCTTCATCGGCAGTCTAGTCTACTGCGAGAGTGACGCGTTAGACCATGCGGCCACCGATGTGGGTAACTGTAATGTTAACCGTTAAAAAACATCGGACACCTTTAAAAACTAATATTGAATGTCCTTTTTTTTTCATTTATTTGAGGTATTTAATGTGCACTTTCTGAACCAGCTTATTATATCATCACACGTCTTATAAGCTAACTTAAACCTAGACCAGACACAACATCCAGCCTCCGGCCGTTAATTCATCCCTGTGAAAGGGGAAACCCAGATTTCACCAATGATACATTTTTCAGCCATGCCAGAAATTGACCCCGGGACGCTTGACTCAGTAGTCAGACACGTTACTGACTGAGCTAAAGTATCAGACAATACCTAAAGAGGTATTATTAAAGGAGTAATTGGCATTTCCCAGGTACGTCTTACTATCGCTTTATCGGAAGTTGGAATATTAACAAAATGATATGCCTCGTTTCCCAACTGTAAGGTAAGCCTCCTTGTGTAACGGGCTAGTATACCCCCAGGAACACAATTTTTGTTGATGTGTGCTCAACCTAGTGTTAAATTATGGTTATCAGGCCTTAAGTAACAGCAAAAGAGGGAATTTAATGAAACTGCTCTAACGTTTCACTGTTGAGGTAAGGACAAGATATTGAGTTAATCACCTCCTATCTCAGTCAGAAGCGTTCGTGCGGTCACCTCTACTACACTTGATGTCATCTCTGAGGGAGCCGCATGGCTACTATTGGGAAAGAGCGTTGTTATTTCATTGTTTTCTTGTGGTCAATCTTCCCTTAGATATGACATCTTGCAACGCTTGTTCATCGATGTTGCCAGTAGCTCTTTATTACCACAGCAAACTGCCTTCAGACATAACTGAATACAAAGAGATTTGGCAACATTTAACCGAGAGAGAGCGAAGATAAAAGTTTTTCTACATTTAAGACCTTCAGTTCCCTTAGAGGTGACATTAGAGCCTCTACTCCTGGTGGAATCAGCTCATACTAGCCTGCCACACTAGGATGTTGCCCAAGTAGCCTAACTACTATAATGTCCGGCGCTCGTGATACGTGGTAGCAGCTCTCCTCGTTTGTGTCTGTGCACCACGTCTTACTACCCGTTCGGGATATCCTTATATTTACACCAACAGGTATAGATGAGGAAATGTATCCATATTTCTTGGAGGTAGAAAAAGAAATTATGAGAGAAAAATTCCCCTCAGTAGGCCAGGATTCGAACACCGTTCTCTCCCCGTCAAAGGCAGTCCAGTATATTGCGAGAGTGACCACTGACGTTGATGTCTTGAGGTAGTTTCACTAATTAATGTATTATGTAGTTATTGAAGCTACTGTGTCTTGAAGAAGTTTATTTAAATAACTTATATTATTGTTGTATTGAAGTTTTGAGGGTCAAAATTTAGCCCTCCTCTTTAAGATAATGTTGGCCACACAAAAAAAAAAACTTTTTTATATATATTTATAAACTATATATTTTATAATATTTACAGTTTATATGCCCAAAGTTTGGTAAATCAAATATTTAAAAATTTTAAAAGGTTTAATATGATTTATATCCTCATAGTCTGGAGTTTTTTTTAGTAGGTTGACCCAAATAAAGGCATGCCAAATTTGATAAATGTAGTGAAACAATACACATATTAATCTTTGAATATCAAGCATAGCGTGCTAAAGGCATATTCATAATAAACCAAGAGTTCTCGTTTTGAGTTATAGATCCTATCGAAATTAGTTGATTAGTTCTACAGCTGAAATATTGGCACACACAAGCAGAAGGAACTAATCCAAAATACGTTTCCCTTTGGGATTTAAAAAAGAAATAAAAACGTTTCAGGACTTAGCGTTATTCAAACTTGTTTTGTTTCGACAGGAAGTCCTTATGGGTCACTGTCAAGCCCAATCTTCTTCCAAATGTTTCCCCCCCTCCACATTATCTTAATGAGTAAAGGAGTTGTGGTTTCAACTTTGAAGAATTTCTCTACGTTTCTCCTGAGATAAAGGGAAAAACAGGAAAAAAAAATGTGTTCTTGAAAGGCTTTCTTAATGGGAAAATAATATGTTATTGGTGTTAGGCCCCTACTGAGCATCACGAAGCTTGAGTAAAGTGTCATCAATATGATCTAATTTACTATACTTTCAAGCAGTGCAGGATTTACGTATGTGGGAGCCTCGGGATGGTATACAGTGAGGGACCCCACCCCCCCAAACCCATGTAAACTACATCATAGTGAGTCTGAGGAAAGGTGAAAATAAAGCAATTATTGTTTGATTTTACACTAAATTTAATAATAACAAAGTAAATGAAGTAGAATACTTAATTGAAACGCTCATAATATACAAACTTTCTGTGATTTGTTTGAATCAAAAATGTTGATTAGAGTTTATGATTTCCTTCTTGTAAGGGTTTACGGGACCCTTAAATTTGGCACTGTTTTAAAGACCCTGATATTTATTAATCACTTAGAAATTCAGCTACATATGCTCAAATCTTTGTAGGAAGTGGCTAGCAATACTGATTAATTTTTTTTTACATCAATTAAAGGGCTAATAGTGACTTAATTTGGGTAGTATGAATGAGGAAGGTAGTGTTTAGCAGGGTTTGAATCCAACACCTTAGCTCAGTCGGTAGCGTGACTGTCTACTGAGCTAAGGGTCCCGGGTTAGATTCGTGGCATAGCTGAAAAATGTATTATTGGTGAAGTGTGTGTTTACCCTTTCCCATTGATAAATTAACGGACATGGACTGGATGTTGTGCCAGTCCTAGTCTTGATTTATATTATAAAGCATATGCATCTATGACAGGCCTAACAAGCCGGTAGTGGAAAAATATATGGCTTGAATAAAAAACTGACCAGGCTGGAAACAGTAATGGATGTAAAGTAGTGTTTATCATTGTTTACCAGACTTTTGATAGTTGTGTATCCATTTCAGGGCCAAGGTCTATCCAACGTACGCCTTCCAGCTCTTCATAAAATAAAGTAACAAATACCTGCTATCTTGTAAAGTATGATATAAACGGTCGTTCCACATTTTGGTTAAGATTTAATGTAAAAATTTAATATCGAGCTAAACCAGGGTCAACTAAGGGAAGAAAAGCTTATTGAAGTCTCTAACATCACGTCACATTCTACGCTAGTTTGTTTATCAGATTTAACACTAGCAAAAATGTTTTTATTAATAATACAACTTAGTGGTACGTTGCGTCCCCCCTTAAATCCTTCACGTACCTCTGATGGCACGCGTACCACATTTTTACAAACGCTGGCTTAGAGGAATTGCATCACCATTAGCGTGGAGAGGGGATGGGTAAAACATAATTATAAACTTACCCTGGTTCACCCAGTCGAGATTCGAATTTAAACCTCCCCATTACTGGCAATCAAGTCTAATTTGATCCTGATGTCTTAGACCAGTGGTGTTCAACCTGGGGTAGGTGAAGAAATATTAGGGGGTACTTAAAATGTAATATATACGCTACTGTGAATGTGTCGAATGTGGTGGGTTTGTACAGTCACTGGTGATGCTAGAAAGCTTATGGTTCCTTTGGGGAAAGTAAGACATTTCTGTATTATTTCACATACTCGCCGAACATTTTACAAAATAGCCGGTGAGTTTACAAAATTACCATCAACCACTGGTGAATGTTTTTTGTTATTTTAGCACCACGTCTTACTACATGTTTGGGTAATACGTTTATATACTAATTACGCTAGTGATTTTAGGGATTGGGAAGGTTATATTTATAGGAAGTGTACCCACATTTGCATGGAGGGAGAGCGGAAACCCCATTTGGGGAAATACCATCCTCAGTACACCCGACCGAGATTCGAACCTTGATCTCCCCGTCATCGGTAGACTAATCTACTGCGAGAGTAGCACGTTAGACCATGAGGCATCCAAAATGGGTCGGTGAATGATAATAAATAGAATAGATAATAAGTCAGTAGTTATAGTTAATAAGGCACGTCAATATTAGGTTTGATTAGGTTAGTTTAGGCAAGTTTAGGCACGTTTAGGCTAGTTTATGTTAACTTAGCCTAAGTGAGGCTAGTTTATGTTAAGTTAGGCTAGGTTAGGTTAATTTGAATTTATGTTCTATACTTTCGTCAACTTATATTGGGTATTTTATAAAATCACCGGTAAATCTAGATACATTTAATGTAACATACTTTCACCAAACTGCATTAGGAAATTTATAAAATCATTGGTAAATGTAGATAAATCCAATTATTTGCTAAATAGACCATTGCTTTCAGTGAATCTATACTTTGACCGGCAATTTTACAAAAGAACGAGTTCAGCACATTCAGAGAAACATGTATACAAGAGACCCGGACGTCCAAGACATGAGATATGAAAGCGCCGGTTTAATTTTATATATAAATTATATGATAGGTTTAACTTGCGTTATGCATCAACAACTTTGCTGGTGCAAAGCTGAAGATAAATTATATCTGGGGGTACGTAATATAAAAAGGTTGGTTGGACACCACCCGGTGTGGGTCTGATATTATTTTTAATGTTTTAGTAATGGATTCATGTTGCGCTAGAGATGGAAACATGAAAGTAATGGTATTTATAATTTCCCAAAACATACCTAGCCCGTTATGTTTATATTCATCTTACGCCTAGAATGTGATTCGGGGCATAGCTCTAATTCTGGAAAACAAATTCCATTCTTGACCAGGATAATTTTGAAACAATAGGTGAAGGGCGATTTAGAACATTTAAAAACATTTTTCTCTCTTAATATTGACAGAAATATAACTATATCATTTAATCGCCATTGACAAGATTTATCAAAAGTGTTAGTTGTAGCATATCCTAAGTGACGTATGAAATCATAAAAGTGGCTTTACTAACTTTAATTAAGTGAAAAATGTGAACTTGGATATAGGAATCGAATCAGGGATCTTTAGTTAGTTGCGCCAATTTTCTAACCTGGTTCATTCCGTATCCAGGGTAGCTTTTTTATATTTTTACTTTCTCTCTATCTTACAGGTAGAGAAAGTATTGTGATCGTCAAAAAAATTGAACTCGAGATTTTGATGAATTTTGACGTTTCATGACTTCCTGAATCCGAAAAAGTGGTTTTTGAATTTCCGTCTGTCTGTCTGTCTGTACCTCCAACTAGAGCCTAAACTATTTTACCGATTGAGCTGAAACTTGATATCTAGGGTTTTCATAGGGTTGCCCCGAGGGTTTTTGGAATTGGATATCTACCCCTAAAATTAAGGGTAGTTTACTGAAGGGCAAAAAGAGAAAAAGTCGATTTTCTCAAAATCGGCTCTAACGATTTTGATTAAATTTCATTTATGAACATAAATAAATATTCCAAACAAAATGGCTACTCTCAATATTTCGGCAAAATCGTTTTAAGGGCTCCGGTCTGATGCGTAAATTAACATTTTTTATAATAGCTCCGAAACTATTTGAGATATGAAATTACTTAGCATTACAAATATGTATATATATTTATAATACAAATATTTTATTCGAAACATATTTTTATAAAATCAATAACTTTCAATATATACGCAATTATATATATATTTTTAACTTTTTGGGCATTAAAGCTTAAGTATTGCGACCGTAAGAATCACTAACCTGAAATGTTGATGGATGTCGACGTCTCATGACCCCCCGAACCCTTAAAAATAGTCTTTGCAATGCCGTCTGTCTGTGTGTCTATTAAAACTTAAAATTAAGGGTAGTTTACTGAAGGGCAAAAAGAGAAAAAGTCGATTTTCTCAAAATCGGCTCTAACGATTTTGATTAAATTTCATTTATGAACATAAATAAATATTCCAAACAAAATGGCTACTCTCAATATTTCGGCAAAATCGTTTTAAGGGCTCCGGTCTGATGCGTAAATTAACATTTTTTATAATAGCTCCGAAACTATTTGAGATATGAAATTACTTAGCATTACAAATATGTATATATATTTATAATACAAATATTTTATTCGAAACATATTTTTATAAAATCAATAACTTTCAATATATACGCAATTATATATATATTTTTAACTTTTTGGGCATTAAAGCTTAAGTATTGCGACCGTAAGAAAAACTAACCTGAAATGTTGATGGATGTCGACGTCTCATGACCCCCCGAACCCTTAAAAATAGTCTTTGCAATGCCGTCTGTCTGTGTGTCTATTAAAACTTAAAATTAAGGGTAGTTTACTGAATGGCAAAAAGAGAAAAAGTCGATTTTCTCAAAATCGGCTCCAACGATTTTGATTAAATTTCATTTTTAAACATTAATAAGTATTCCAAACAAAATGGCTACCCTCAATATTTCGGCAAAATGGCTTTAAGGGCTCCGGTCTGATGCGTAAATTAACATTTTTTATAATAGCTCCGAAACTATTTGAGATATGAAATTACTTAGCATTACAAATATGTATATATATTTATAATACAGATATTTTATCCGAAACATATTTTTATAAAATCAATAACTTTCAATATATACGCAATTATATGAATTTTTTTAACTTTTTGGACATTAAAGTTTAAGTATTGCGACCGTAAAAAAAAAAAACTAACCTGAAATGTGGATGGATGTCGACGTCTCATGACCCCCCGAACCCTAAAAAATAGTCTTTGCAATGCCGTCTGTCTGTGTGCCTATAAAAACTTAAAATTAAGGGTAGTTTACTGAAGGGCGAAAAGAGAAAAATTTGGTTTTCTCAAAATCTGCTCAAACGATTTTGATTAAAATTCGTATCTAGGCGTTGATTAAGATTATAAATAAACTGGCTATTTTCATTTTCCTATGAAAATGATTTTTAGGGTACATTACAGAAGCGTTAATTTCCGTATCTCCACAACTATTGGAGAAACTAAACAACTTATCATTGCAAAATTGTAGGACTATTAGAAATAAAAAACTTTTATTTGACATATATTTTTATAAAAACAGCAGTTTCTGAGATATTTGCAAATATATTAATACAATTTTGTGAGCTTTAGTTGTAAACATATACTACTTAAGTCTTAACGCAATAATACTCCAATGCCATAGAGTAATTAAATATAAGTAAGTATCTAAAAAAAGTATGTTATTTTTCCTTAAATCTCTTAGGAGAAATGTTTGCATAGCAATGATCTATCTCCATTTTAGACTCAATAGTCAATATTTACATTTTTTATTGGTCAAAATGTATAAATGAATAATTAAATATCAATGCGATGACTTGAAGATCTGCAACACCTTTTAAAATGTTAAAATTTTAACCAGAAATCGAAATTTTAAAACGAAGTGTTGACCCTTGTGGAAGACATTAAACTGTTTGAAATGTTCTTAGGTGGACAAAGATGCGCCTCTTTTCTCATTGATTCTATATCATTTTATATTATTTTATGCGTGTTCTTATGTGGAGTGGTGATGATACAATGTACATTATTCCGTTCAGAAATCTTACGAGTTTATAGAAATAGAGAGAAAGTCTGTGCGGTGTGCCGTACCATTTATTTATATTGAGTTTTATTGGGATAACTGGTGAAATTATCCTCAATCACATTGCTGGTGACTCGTAACTGGCTTTATTGCTGTTATGTAATTATTATTTAATTTATGTGTATCACCAATTGCTACAGACTCAATACAGCTATTAAGAATTAATAGCCAGAGCTATTATTTATGCTTATTACTGAGAATTACTCCATCTAGATGTCATATTCTGAAAATTGAAAAATGACACCTGGACGCGGGAATCGAACCCGGGACCTCTGGCTTAGTACGTCAATGCTCTAACCACTGAGCTATCCAGAATTCGTCCCGTACCCAGGGTCATTCTTCACTCATATTTTAAAGCAGAGTCTATGATGGACTTGGCGGAAATCGTCGGCTACAAATATGTGATTATATTAATATCACGAGCCATCGGATAACGCAGCCATCTGCGACTCGGTAGTTGGCATTATGCTGCCATTTGTACAATTATTAAATTGTACGGGATCGCACATATTAAGAATTAATAGCCAGAGCTATTATTTATAAATAAATAAATAAATAAATAAATAAATAATAGCTCTGGCTATTAATTCTTAATGTGTGCGATCCCGTACAATTTAATAATAATTGTGCAAATGGCAGCAAAAAGCCAACTACCAAGTCGCAGATGGCTGCGTTATCTGATAGCTCGTGATATTAATATAATCACATATTTGTAGCCGACGATTTCCGCCAAGTCCATCATAGACTCTGCTTTAAAATATGAGTGAAGAATGACCCTGGGCACGGGAAGAATCCTGGATAGCTCAGTGGTTAGAGCATTGACGTACTAAGCCAGAGGTCCCGGGTTCGATTCCCGTGTCCAGGTGTAATTTTTCAATATTCATAATATGTCAATACAGCTAGATAAATATGACCCTGTCTGGATGCGAGACGAACAATGTTGTATTCCTTGATAATAGAGCATTGGCGTACTAAGTTAAACGTTCCCGGTTCGATTCCCGTACCCACATTTTATCTTCTCACTTAATTTAAATTATTATTAAGCATAAGCCTAAGCAAAGGAGCTTAATTCTCACATTTAATTTTGTTAAAGATTTATTTGAAAGTATTTAAAACACTAACAACGCACATAATATTGAACTATTTTTAAAAGGAAGTTGAATTATAACAATTTAATCTTTAAAGTAAGAAAATATTACCCTAGACCTAGTATGTTCTTATTTTCTAGCATTTTATTTGCAGGTAACGATATTTCAAACCATTATGCGTAATCAATTTCCTTTTTTTAAAAAAAACATATAACCCTCTTTGCCAAAAAATATTGAAAATGATTCACTTGTGGTGAAACGGCTTATTAAAAGTTTAACGAATAATGAGCAGCCTTTAAAAAAAAAAGAAAAATAATCTTAAAATGCAAATAAGAAGCTATTAACCGTTAACAATGGGATGCTCATATATTCACAAGATCATGGACACTAAATTCATTTTTAAACTGCTTGATTATGTGACCAAAATGATAAATATAGCGCTAGATGCTAAACTAATCAATCCTACAAAATTATAAAATTTAGTTGAACACCGTATAGAATCTATAGAATCTAATAAAGGGCCCTTTGCTTGGAAGTTAATCTAGAGTGACCATTTTTTTCCTGGCATTTTCAGGGACAAAGATTCTAAAATCATTGATGGGACTCGAAGAAAATATATATGTCACTTGACTTGCAGTGTATGTATATAAATTGCAAGTCAAATGATACGGTAGATGAAAGTAGTGAAATGGCCAACAAATGTAATAATATAATAATGTAATTTTCCAGACATAATTATTTTTACAGAAGGCATTGCCTTGATTATTTTGAAGAGGAGGTCCTTCTCTAAATGGTTTTCATGGCAAATCCCTATTTATTTTTATCCCTAAAATGAATTTTATTGTGTAAACATTAAATCGAAACTTTTCTTCAGATTAGGTGTAATTCGTACGGGAAAGCACTCTTTCATTGGATGCATTTACAAAAGTTAAGAAAAAAAAATCTAAATGGGTGATAAATACTCATCGCTGCTGATGTGCAGTTTTTTAAGATTTTAATTTTAAACATGCTAGCAACTGATTTAATTAAAACAGTTTTATTTAATCCATATACATTTCAAATTGCAGTCATTTGATTTAAAAACTGGGGACAAAATTATTATGGGACGTAAGTTTTATATTGGGGACTGTACACACAAATCGGGGACAGATGGTCAACATAGGTTAATCTCACAATATTTGAACCGTAAGTCTCAAATCTGTATTCACTATATTTTACCTATGGTGTAGTTGGTATGTAAATACGGGGCACCTTGTAGCCAGTCTTACGTAACAAAAAGGGGAGAAGGTAGTCCAAGAAACTGCCCTTCCTTCACCCTCCCCCCCTGCTCATTCCACCCTAACCCACCAGGTTCCCTTAAAGAGTCATAGTCGTGTATTTTAGGGGCAAATGTAAGGATATGACAAACCCTGGCCATGTCTGACAATATATAACCCCCCCAAATATTCTGACAACTCTCAAAAGGATGGTATGCATGGATGGCAGATTTCTCTTCACAACGTTGCAATTCCACAGGAAAAAGGAAAAACGATAAATTCAGTGATGCATAACATATATTTTTATATACAAATTCGATGTCCAAACGTTAAAACGCACAACCCATTTAACTTTTTTTTTCTAAATCTTATGTGGCACGAATTTTTCCCCTTCCACTCACCGAAGCAAATTATCGGCTATTGTTCCATGGAAAAAATGTCACGATTAAAATATATAGGTAGGTATATTTTCTATTAGGTGTAGTGACCTAGATGACCTGTAAAATGTGCTAGAAGAGTGGAAGTTAAAAAGATGCTCCAGTAGTAATTTTTTATTCTTACTCTTCGGTGTCCCTATAAACTCCTATCCGCTTGTTAGCATTCTCTTCACGCTTATCGTTCATGGGCGGTTTTCTTATAGTTTGACTTTTAAAAAAAATAGGTTCTTCTTTCACCCGTTTTGAACGAAATACTCTCTACATTGTAATTTATTGTCAGAACATCTTTTCTCAACCTGGTCAAAGGAGTTTATACGGGTGTTAGTGGAAAGGAAGGGGTTGTTTGTAAGATGCCACCATTACTTTTTTGTACAGAGGGGAGGGTCCATCCCTCTATGAGGACGTAAGTTATTACATAGTAGTCGAGCTGGGAACTAAAGAGGGCAGCTGTAGGGGATGGACATAATTATCGACCATGGAGGTTTTTTGGACCACCAGCACTGACCTTTCTTTTTTATTCTTTTTTTTTGTCCTTGTTCTTGTAACCCGTCTTCTAAAACTTTATGCGTGTCCGCTTAACAGAATATTTTCAGTGACATCGGCAGAAAAAGAGCATGAGACCACATGTATCAAACGGATACATTTAATTTTGTTTGGTTATTTAACGGCGTTGTCTACTTGGAGATTTCGGAGCTATTTCGGAGCTATTTTGAGAAGCAGGCCCCATCTTAACTTGATGCACCTAAGCAGTCTAAGCACTATCAGTTATCACACTTAGACACCAATACATGAAATAGAAATAGAGATAAGAAAATGAGCAGTTCACCCCGTGAGGCCTCTTGTTTATCTACTGATAGCACTTCCCCTCTTCTTCTGACGAGTTTACACAGCCACTAATATTTGCGCCTTGAAAACTTTGACATGCTTTATAAAATTACTTTTTCTTGTTTCCTATTCTAGCTAAACATCTGCTTCAACTGACTTTTTAAATCTACAGTTGGATTAGGCTTGACTAGTTTAGGTTAGTCCATGTTAGATTAGGTTATGTTATATATTTACATCCATTGCTGCTTCCAGCCTGTGACCTAGGTCAGTTTTTTATTCAAGCCATATATTTCCCACTATCGGCTAGCTAGGCCTGTCGTAGCTTCACATGCCTTATAAACTATCTTAAGACTAGGACAGGCACAACGTCCAGTCCCCGGCCGCTAATTCATCACTGAAATGGTAGTCTCATATTTAACCAATGATAAATTTTTCGGCCATGCCAGGAATCGAACCAGAGACCCTCAACTCAATAGACAGACACGCTACCAACTGAGCTAGGGTTTTAATAATACATCCTATGTTAAAATAATGCCAAGCTGTGGATTAAGCTGATGAATTATGAGCTACAAATTTATACTGTGTAGCTCAGTGGCAATAGATATGGTACGCCAGGGCTCCATTCCCCGAGTCCAGTTAACATGCTACAATTTATATTTGAATTATGCTGAGACCCGCTTCGGTGGCCGCATGATCTAAGGCGCTACTCTCACAGTAGACTAGACTATCGATAACGGGGAGAAAGAGGTTCGAATCTTGGTCGGGTGTATTGAGGGTGGTTTTACAAAATTGTTGTCCACGTGAATGCGGGTACAATTTATCTAAATATAGCCTTATTAATCCCTAAAACCATTATAGTAATTGGCACATAAGCGTATAGCCCAAACGGGTGGTAAGACGCGTTGCTAAAAATAAAAAAATATATTGAGATTGGTTAAGAGACTCTAGCTAGATTGCACAAGCAGGTAACAGGGTGTAAAATACTTTGTGGGTTTAAATCTTCCCTTTTTTATTTTTATAGTAGTAGACTATATCAGAATATGATATCTAGATGGAGTAATCCTCACTAAAAGCATAAATAATAGCGTTGGCTATTTAATTCTTAATATGCAATCCCGTACAATTATAATAATTATACAAATGGCTGGAATAAACCAATTACCGAGTCGAAGATGGCTGCGTTATCTGATAGCTCGTGATATTAATATAATCACATACTTGTAGCCCAATACTACCTAACTAAAGATTATAATCTAAGGGAGCAAAATTAGAGTTATGAACTTTCATTTTAACCTTAAAATATTCATCATTCACTACATTGTGTGATATTTGAACTAACACTATGTTCAGAAAATACCCCAGTGTAGCCGATAAGGATTGAACCTAGCCTCCTTGCCAGTAAATAGTGCTAATAGTTCCGCTAATTCTTTCTGTTTTTGGTCATAATACTTTGCAATATAGAGCCTGACAACATTTTTTTCCCCCCTATTAATATACACATGAAAAAAACAGAAATTTTCACTCCACCCTTAAATCAAACAACTTTTTTCTCTCTCTCTTTCTGAGTGAGTGTTACTTGGTAAAATTAAGGGTTGGTTTCTTAATTCTACCCTGGTCCATAATCACGTGAAGCAATTAAAGGCCTGTCTACATGAAGGGGATGATGGAAAAGGATTCGACAGCAAACGGTTGATGAAGGGATTATTTAAATGGGGAAAAAATGCAGAGTATTGATTTTTTTTTTTTTTTTTCAGTTTTACGACAGGGGTGACGGGAGATTTGATACAATACTAACAGTGAGGGTTGAGGGAAAAGTCCGTATATTTAATTTTTTTTTTACCCTTCTTTTGCATTTCCTAAGCGGAAGAGAGGTAAGAAAAGGGTCATGTTGAAAGGTTTATTAGTGTGTACTTCTTGCCCATGAAGACCACATCGTCTCCTCGTAGCATCTCCTTTAAAACATAGTTAGCGAATTCAATGAAATTGATATAATTGTAGTAATTAGAAAATACACAAACCCTTAAACGGACATAATAAATAAGTTTTGAATAAAAGGAAGTAAGTTTAATTTTTCGTCACAAGATACAAGCATCTTAACATTAGAAGACGAAGCATTAATGTGTTTGTATTCAACCTCTGTGAATATGTTTCCAAGTGAACGTTGAATGTTTGTTTTACTCATCAAAAAAGTTTTAGAGTTACTCATGGTTTCAAGTTTTATTTTTGTAATGGACTACAAATAAACATGTTTCGATTAGAGATCTGAACAATGAGGTGTTTCTCACGGGTCTTATTGAAGGTAAGCGCGTATTTTTCTAGTTAAAAAGATGTATTTATTTAAATTAGAAATTATGAAATAGAATGTTTTAAAATGTGTTTTGTAAGCTCTTATAAAATCAAGTCAAATTCTATTTCAATTAGTAAATATGAGAAGAATATATGTGCTACTGTGAATGTGTTGAATGTGGTGGGCTTGTACAGTCGCCGGTGAATCTACAAAGCCACTGGCTCAGTTGACAAATACAAGAAATTTCTGTACTATCTCGTATACTCGCAGAACATTTTACAAAATAACCGGTGAGTTTATAAAATTATCATCAGCCACTGGTGAATGTTAATAAGTCATGTCAAGGTTAGGCTAGGCTAGGCTAAGCTAGGTTATGTTAAGTTAGGTTAGGCTAGGCTAGGTTTTTATAGGTTAGGTTAGACTCTGTTAGGTTTGGTTATATTAGTGAATTATGCTTTGGTCAGCATGCATTTGGATTTTATAAAATCACCGGTAAATGCAGATAATATAGTTCATGTTGCATATTTTCACCATACTCCTTTGGGAAAGCTATAAAATCACTTATAAATGTAGATAGATCCTATGATTTGCTACATTGACCATTGTTTTCGGTGAATCTATAGCCTACATTCACTGGTAATTTTATACGAGTAAAATAAAGGATTCAGTTCATTAACATTGACATATACATCTTAAACACTTGTTAATATATTTTTTTCTTCCACATGTGTTCGATCTTCAACTATAAGCTGTTATTTTTAAATCAAAACTTGTTAAATGTCTGACCTCACAAAATTCAAACACAAACCTCTAAGATATTTTTATTTGAAATGATAAAAGTTCAGAAACACAAATTAACAAATATATTCACAATTTTATTTCTAGTTTCGTATTTTTAATTACTAAGCGCTTGGCCTTAACCGTTCAACCATGGTTTTGATTTCTAAGGCAATACGTTTCAAACGATGGTCAGCCCTTTTTCAGAGCATTTGTTTCTAATCCCTATGAGGTCTAAGAGAAAGTTACAGCGAGGAATTAAATCAGGCAGATATAGTAATCGTGCAAGTTAAATAAAACGCCTGTTGGTTAAGTGGTCAGAGCTGTTTTTAAATTTATTTTTTTGTATCTATTGTTTAAGGTTTAGGATTTTTGCATATAAGTTCATATTAAATATTCTATGAGATACAAAAATATTTAAAAATTATAAGTTTGAAGAACATTCGCAATACTAATACAATTAAAACAGGACACGCTCCTAGAAATAAAAAAGATATATATATTTACGCCTCCTTTATATTTTTGGGACCCTGTGAGCTATGAATCATTTACTAGGGCTAGGAATTTAATGATTTTGCTTTTTTTTTTTTGGCAAACCTAGAATATTGCTCAAGTGTATACAAATTTGTTTCAGAAGAATCTAAGCTGATTTAAATAGATTTTTAGGGCATATTTTAGCATATTACCGTGTTTTTACGTGATGTTGCATATTTTCAGAGTTTTCAGTAATTTTAGGGCAAATTTTTATTGTTTTTTATTCATAATTTTGCATATTTTGGTATTTTCAATATAAACGACATTTTTGTATGATTTTTCCTAAAAGCTAGAAACAAGGCTGAGAGAAAAAAAAGGGGGGTGAGTCTTGAGTTCAGAACATCTGTACACGCATTATATATAACAAGTGGTGGTAAGAATACTTCCACCCCTCCCCTAGTTTTATTTTATATGGCATACTTTTTGTTTAGAAACTTTGAGTTTGGCACAAAAACTGTAAAAAGTTAAATTGTATTTTAAGGTTTTTTTATCTCATATAATACATATTTTTAGGCAACATATGTTTAGTTTGCCACACGAACTAAAAAATTAAATGGTTTTTCTTTGATATTCTTTGTTTTGGTTAAATAGGTAAAGTTAGTAAAATTGGTTGGTAAAATAAAGAATGTCTGTTGACACACAAACAGTCAAACAACTAAATTATATTTTTTAGATTATTTTTGTTTTTTTTCATGAAGACATTATTTTTTAATTAATTTTGCAAGGAAATAAAAAAATGTAAATTTTATTGTGAATTTTTTCGTTTTAAAAGGTATTTTTAGGGGATTTTTTGGTCATAAATGCATATTTTATAAATCATTTTTTAGCAATTTTTAGGGCATAAAAATCCTAGCCCTAACCATTACTTTGTACTTTTACCTTTATAAATGAGTGACATTGAATAAAGGTGGCTAGAGCTGTTTTCGAACCAATTGATATTTTAGTGTTTGCTACTACAGCTAGCGTACTCTTAATTTTTATGTGTTTGCGTTATAATTGGGTCAAGAACTGGATTGGAAGCTATCCATCCTATTCACATATGGAAGGAATGGGGAAAATAGTGAAAATCACATAGGGTGAACCACCCTAAGTGTATGCATTAATTTTAATCATACACCCAGATCGAATAGAATTATGTAAAAGAGTCAAATTTTTTAATAAAAAAATCCGCATACTTAGGTTTAAGGTATAGTGACAGTTAAGGTCAATATGTTCGTAGTTTTTATAAACAAAATACGTTTTTGTCAAAATAAATAAAAGTTACTTCAGTAGATATTTAATTTTAATTTTCTATACACAGTTAATTCAATAATCCTTTAATATTTCTCATGGCCATCGCGGAATTCGACTAGGAGTTTTTCTGTTTCTTTAAAAAGTTTCTAATCAAAATGTCACAATGCTCATGACAAATATTCAACAAATGTTGAGGCTACTATGTTTAGAAAATTAAGCTACATGTATTTACTGGAGTAATATTATTATTAGCGTATAACCCGAACGGGTAGTAAGACGCGGTGCTAAATAAAAAAAAATTATTATTTTTTGTTCAAAAAGGTTTTTTTGCTATAAAAACTGCAAAGATATTGATTGACCTTAACTCACTTCAGCTACGACCTCACCTTAAAGTACCTGGACCGGTACCTGACCTTTATCTTAACTTTACTGACTACACTATTAACTTATCTTATAATAAGCTACACTGTAGGGAGCCATTCAACTTTCCAGGACCCGCTTCGGTGACCGCAAGGTCTAAAAAGCATCTCTCTCAATAGACTAGACTACCGAAGATGGGGAGATCGAGGTTCGATCCCGGTCGGGTGTATTGAGGGTGGTTTTTTTCCCTAAATTGTTTTCCACTTGGCCTCCACGAAATGTGGGTACACTTACTCTCAATTCAACATTCCTAACCTATAACACATTAGTATAATTAGTAAATAGGCGTAAAAACCCAAACGGGTAATAAAACGCGGTGCTAAAAAAAAGTTTCAGGTTAAGTATCATATCCTTTGATTCATACGGCATGCTAAACTCAGCTTAGAATCAGAGGCCCACAAAAAGTGTTTTTTTTTTCTTCATATTATTGGGATTGATATATTTTCAGTGTCACAGCACACAATTTTTTATAGCGCCTCATTTTACTCCCCATTCGGGCTATACGCTTATGTACTAACTAAGCGAATGGTTTTTAGGAATTAGGAAGGCCATATTTATAGGACGTTTACCCACATTTTCGTGGAGGGATAGTGAAAAACCATTTTGGGGAAAATAACCTCAGTACACCCTACCGAGATTCGAACCTCGTCCTCCCCGTCATCCGCAGTCTATTTTACCGCGAGAGTGATGCCTTAGCCCATGCGGTCACCGAAGCGGATAGAAATCTCTTTTCTTTCTATAATACACGCAAGATCAAAACCGAGCATAAACGTGCTTGTAATTAGAAGCTAGTTGACTCTACCCATCGATTCGATTTGGGCTGACGCAACAACTTTAAGCTAAAATAAATTATATTCTTTAAATTGAAAAAGACACCTGGACACGAGCGTCAAACCCTGGACTCTCGGCTTAATACTCCTATGCTCTAACCACTGAGTTATTCAGGAATCGTCCCCAGCCCAGGACCATTCTTCACTCATATTTTTAATCCATTAAAATGGATCAATTCAATTCTAAAGTAATTTTTCGTGAAATTTTAATCAATATTTCCAGTCATTAGGTACAGGGGTGCCCAGAATACATCATTTGTGAAGACATGTGATGTCATTAAATGTAAAAATCTCCTGTTTTTTGTTTATTGGGGTTGTTTGTAAACAATTTCATAAGACAAACGTGAAATCATCTGTTTAGTGATTTACACGAGTAGTGATTAGAGGATTATTTTACAAACTTAAATATATCAATAAAGACACTCCGCTGCTGTCCAAGCATGTGGAAACTTTTTTGTTCGTGCCAGTAGAAAGTGGAAACCGATCTGACGGGGAAGATTGAGGTTCGACTGTACTGAGTTTTTTTCCCAAAATGGTTTTCCAACCTCATATGTGCCATACGATTAAAAATTGACCGGGAGGGACATACCCAATTCGAGTGTTTTATGTGTTAACTATTCGTCTCTCTGGTGGCACAGAGTGTTGACTATCTACCGCTATGGTGGCACAGAGTGTTGACTATCTACCGCTATGGTGGCACAGAGTGTTGACCATCTGTCGCTCTGGGGGCACAGAGTGTTGACCATCTGTCGCTCTGGGGGCACAGAGTGTTGACCATCTGTTGCTCTGGTGTCACACAGTGTTGACTATCTGCCGCTCTGGTGGCACAGAGTGTTGACCATCTGCCGCTCTGGTGTCACACAGTGTTGACCATCTGTCGCTCTGGTGGCACAGAGTGTTGACTATTTGCCGCTCTGGTGGTACAGATTGTTGCCCAGGGTACACCTATGAATGCTGTTTATACGTACCAGCAATGAGATGATGTGATGAATATAGAGGTATGGACCAGTGGGACTTTAGACTAATTTACCAACCCCTGGTGACCATTGGGATAATTACCCTCTAGATAAAAATATCCAAGGTACCAGCTGATAATCAAACCCGGGACCCCTAGTTTCGTAGCCAGGTGCACTGACCACTACACCATGGGGCTGGATAGTGGTAGATACTAATATATGCTAAGGTCCATCAAATTTGTAGACCCGAACCAGTTGGGATCTGCCAGTCCACCCCTGGTTTCAAATCCCTCATTTTTACAACCCTGAGAAGGTAATATTACAAGTAATGATTGTTTATTTGAAATACCGGGCATACACTCTTGAGTGGAGTATTTTCTCAGCACATCTCATTCGGTCATCCACCTCTCTGCTAAGCCTGTTATTGAACTGAAACAACTCAAACCCCTCCTGCCTCCTAATCTGGTTACTACCCCCGAGTCCATGAAAGGGAAAGGGTTTCCACCCCCGTGAGTCCTAATACCGCTGCGAGTAGAGGTAAATAGCGCGCACCTTGTAGTGTTTGTGTTTTGTGGTGTCACATCGAGTTCCCACGTCATAGGCGGTAGCTCAGACGGCGCGGAAACACGATCAAAGGACCACGGAGGGGAGTTTTCGGAAGAAGGGGTGTTGTCAAAACAAGGTTTCATTGCAAAAAGAGTCCGAGGATAACTGTTACCAAATTACCCTTTTACATGGTCATACAAGTAAGGATAACAATAAAAGGGTTAGAATATTTGTTGTCGGATCCCCATCAACCCTTCTTTCTACCTTTTAGAGGGCACTGGCCCTCAGTTGGTCCTGCATTTGTAGTAATATGAGTAATATAAACATTAGGTATTAAGAGCCCCTCTCACCACACGGATATTACGCAAGTTTGGTAGATAATACAGGTCGAACCATGCATGGTATCGTAGTACGCTAATTTGGAGTTTTCATTAAAAAAAAACTGTGAAATTGTGACTACCAAAATTTATATTTTAACTTATTTAACAAAATAAAATATAATTCTCAAATAATTAGTCTAAAATAAAAATAAAACACTTTATTGATACGTCCCTCCCCCTGCACCCCCCTCCCCCCTACCACGTATTACAACCAGCTAAAGTTATAGTACGTTAGTAGGGTAAGACGGAGGAACGTTAAGTTTTCGAGGAAATGTACCCAAATTTTCGTGGAGGAAGAGCGAAACATAATTTACGAAAAAACATCTTCATTGCACCTGGCCGGGATTTTATTTTCATTTCATTTAGTTGACATTTAACATGCACTTGTGCCTATAACTCGAATGGTTAGTAAGACGCGGTGCTAATAATAATAATAGCATGCACTTTCTAACCCGACTGATTATATCGTTGCACAAGAATTTCTATGAGCGAGAGCGAAAGGGCCTACCAATTTTACCGAGAAAGGTATTTTCACTTACTTTCCAGACTTATTTCACATGCCACAATCAACATGGATCCAACGGCTTTACTTCCCCTCCGAAGAAAGTTGTGCTACGGATTTTTATCTCCCAAGAAAGAACCGCTGACCTCGGCTGAGTTTGAACCCACGAACATTGGGGGCTGAGGCGAGTACTTTACCCCAAGACCACTGAGATCAAATGTGTATCAGTAATTGTTCGGGATATAATCATAGATTAATTACCCTATTGGAATAGGGAGGTATGGTATAGTGCTACAGGATATGTACCCACGTTTGCATAAAGGGAGAATGGTAAATCATTTAGGAATAAAACACCTTCAATACACCCGACCAGGGCTTTAGCCCCGATATCCCTGTCGCAAGCAATCCATTATGTTAGGATAATGACGCGTAAGATCATGAGACTACTGATGCAGGCTGCCTTCTAAACTAAATCGTTGATAAGCTTCATTCGAAATATACTAAAGAAACAAAGTCACATTAGCAAAGGTTTATCAGCGCCTGAGACCACAGTTTTTTTATTTATTCATTTATTTAGCACCACGTCTTACTACCCGTTCGTGTTATACGCTTAAGTATTAATTACGCTAATGGATTAAGAATTGGGAAGGTTGAATTCAAAGGAAGTGAACCAGCATTTGCGTGGAGGGAGAGTGGAAAACCATTTAGGAAAATCCAACCCCCAGGTCACCCGACCGAGATTCGAACCTCGATCTCCCCGTCCTAGGCAGTCTAGCTCAACACGACTAGCGCGTTAGCTAACTACGCCACCGAGGCGGAAGAGACCACAGTTAAAGTGAGATCCGATACTCTCTACCTTGTATGCTACATTGCAATGCACGAAGACCACGTCGGAATTCGAATATAAATCTTTCAGAAGTGATTGGTTTTAGCAGTCAATCGTTATAAACATATCGCTTCAACGATCATCACCATCACATAATAAAATAGTGATTTTTATAGAAGTACGTCAATCTCGTCTGGAAGGATAGTGGAAAACCTTGTGGGTTTAAGATCTAGCCTGGGTTCTTAATATTCTGTAAATTGAAAAACTGCACCTGTACATGGGAATCGAACTGGGGTCCTTTGGATTATTAAACCAATGCTCTAACCACTGAGCTATCCAGGAACCGTCCCGTGCCCAAGGTCATTCATTACTCATATTTTAAGGCAGAATCTGTGATGGATACAGGATGGATGCAGCTCGTTCGTAATTGTCTTATTCTTACCACTCTATCACCAAGAATCTCAACCGGAAATCCAAAAAGAAATTTCAGGATCCCTAAACTACAATAAGAACACCGTAAGGAAGGACATAATATAAGAAAATAATAACAATATTTTAGTCAATATTCATAGCATTTTTTTATGTTATTAATATTATTTTATTTTTATTTATACTATCAAAAGTGACAGTTTCATACCACATGACTTGACGTATGAGTATATGAAAGTAGTTTTAGTTACTTTTGTAACTATTAAATACTGTCCTTCCTACCGTGCTCCCACTACACTTTCAGCTAATAGTAAATGTAAAAAGGGGTTTAGGGACAGAAGTGAGCGAACCGGACGGCTACCAGGGGCACCAAATCGAGGGAAGCACCAAACTAGACTAGACTGCTGATGATGGGGAGATCTAGGCTCGAATCTTGGTCGGGTGTACTGAGGGTGGTTTTACAAAATGGTTCTCCCCTCTACCCTCACACAAATGCTGGTACAATTCCTCTAAAAATAACCTTTCTCACCCCTAATTCATTAACATAATTAGTACATATGCGTATAACTCAAATGAGTAGTAGCACGTGGTTCTAAAAAAACCACATAAAATTTGACATATTGGAATAGTTTTTTGTCGTGAATAAAATAGGATATTGTAACACTCTTAAAAAGTTATTTTACATCGGCCAGCTTGAAAAAATGGCGCCTTAAAACGGTTTTTTGCCATTGGCTCGTAAACTGTTAATTATTTCAATGTATTTTTAATGAAAAATAAAAAGGAGGAAATTGTCTACAAAACATGTAACATATTTGTAATCCTAACCGTCTTCATACAATGTTGCAGTGAAACATTTAGAGTATGATTAGCATTTGTGGAGTTTTCCTTCAGATAATTTAACTAGCACGCCCAGGTTGCGTTAGATTTGGGGATTATTTTCCTATCACGCCAGGTTCCGTTAGGTTTGGGGATTATTTTTCCTATCACGCCCAGGTTCCGTTAGGTTTGGAGTTGTTAAGTTTGGAGATTATTTTCCTATCAGTCCCAGGTTACGTTAGGTTTGGAGTTGCTATGTTTAGGGATTATCTTCCTATCAGTCCCAGGTTCCGTTAGGTTTGGAGTTGTTAGGTTTGGAGATTATTTTCCTATCACGCCCAGGTTCCGTTAGGTTTGGAGATTATTTTCCTATCACGCCCAGGTTCCGTTAGGTTTGGAGATTATTTTCCTATCAGTCCCAGGTTCCGTTAGGTTTGGAGTTGCTAGGTTTAGGGATTATTTTCCTACTATTCCCCAGTTAAATAAGAGGGCGCCTAAAAGCAATCCCGCCCGGGTGTAAAATTTACTTTGGGCCTCTCCTGATTAGGATTATTTCCGCCCTTGCGATACCTAGACTGATACCTGCCCGCTCTTAAAATAGACACTGTGACTTCACCAACTATATCATGTACCTTTTCAACTGCAAATGTCTTCAAGCCCCTTCCTTAACATTATTTCAAACCATCAATTTTTACAACCCCACTATGTTTATTTTACGAGTAAGGCCTGTTTTATTTGAAATTATGCTAGTTCAAATTAGGGGCAGTTACGCAATAAACCTTTTGTCTTGGGCGCTGGTTCACTTTCCCTTCCTTTACTTTATTTTCACGGCACAAAGCTTCGAACCAAATCCCTGCATTTCACCCCCTCCCTCTTCTTGACCCATTTCTAAAAGGTTTGCAAAGATTTTTCAAGGGTCCTTGCTCTTTTTCTTAATACTTTCAGAACAATTTAAAGTGAAGCATGAAAATACTTAGAAACTTTTAACTTGAAAACGAGAGCGATTGGAGTGTTGCAGGTGAAGAACTGGACAAGTCATAATTATTTCTAAATATAGGGTAACATAATGAAAGTTCGGACATGGTGGCTGTTCCCCAGTGTGTAGTATTGTAACTGATGGTTCTTTTTTAAAGACTTTGTGTATTTTTAACTTTTGATTAATTGTGGTTAAAAATGTTGGTGCTGATAATATCCTAAATATAGTAGACATGTCTCATTTGCCAACAAAATGTGACTCGTTTGGTTCTCGCCCCTAAACTTCAATTGTTAAAAATGGGGGAAAAAAAAGCTTCAAGGTCTTAAACCCTCGATTGGATTAGGAAAGATCTTGTTTTTCAGCTCTCAACTTTTTTTTTGCAATAATATTGTTAAAATGAACCAATTTCTATTGTGTGTGAACATTCGTCCTGAAATAACTTGACAATGGTGAGGGATGAGTGGGGGTAGGGGAGTATTTTAAGAAAAGGCAACTGACCATTCGCAATGGGTTTGATAGCAGTCGAATAGCTACGAATAGACAGTTTTCTAAAATGGCGTGGGTTGTTTTACTTTTTAGTATGGTCATTACTTATGCAAGGAAGGGGACAAGTTTTTTTTTTTCACTTTGCTACGAATAATATGAGAAGTTTATTTGGGTCACTGTAAATTTACAACTCGTTAAAAATCATGCGGATACAATGAGTTCTAGCTATTTTAGGTAAATTGTTGATACTTTTTATTTGGCAACATATTATTTACCATTTTAAAGAGTTATACGCGTCTTACTTCCAATTTGGGCACAAGATTAGGAACGTGAATCAGGAGATGTACCAATATTCCCCTCAAGAAAATCCAGCCCCGTAGTGTAGTGGTCAATGTACCTGGCTACGAGCTTAGGGGTCCCGGACTCAATTCCCAACTGGTACTTTGGGTATTTTTCCCTTAAGAGATGTTATCCCAACGGTCACTAGAGGTTGGTAAATTAGGCTCAAGTTAGGTTTAAGACTCTCACTGGCTCCACACTCCATATTCACCATCATTACATCATCTCATTGCGTGTAAGTGTAAGACAACCTCTATGGTGTACCCCGGGCAACGTTCTGTTCCATCAGAGTGGCTAGTAGTCTACTTACAGGCGACTGAACTGGATGACATGTCCCTCCTGGTCAGTAATGCCATACGATCAAAAAACTTAAGAAAGCTTGAGCCGTTAGTGTCAGGCAGGCAGACCACCACTATTCAAACACTTCTGGTTTTATTGACTGATATTGATGTTTAAATGGTGAATATGTGTAGTATGTTACATTGAAACACACCTCTTTTTAAGTTTACACATGGGTTGAAGCCCATAAGCAATAACAAGCAAAACCCGCTTCGGTGGCCAGCATGGTCTAAGGTGTCACTCTAGTGTTAGACTAGACTGCCAATAACAGGAAGATCGAGGTTCAAATCCCGGTCGGTTACTGAGGGTAGTTTTTTCCAAAATAGTATTTACTCTTGCTTTCCACTCTACCTTCCTCAACCATAACACATTAGTGTGAATATATGAACTGTCCGGACATAAAGTAAATTGCAAAGAGCGAAAGAAGATTAAAATAATGCTTTATAAACCAGTTAAAAAACTTTATAATTAAAAATTATCTTAGTCCTCCTTAAGTTTGTACACGGGAGTGTCGACTCACTGGATGACCTTATTGATTGCGTGGTCGTAATAAGGTTGTTGATATGGAAGGGAGAACTTACTGACTGGCCTTACTGCTTGATATGTCTAGGTTATTGTAGGACAAAGGAAACTCACTTACTGACCTGACTTGATGTTGCCTAGGTTATTGGGACAAGAAAATCACTGCACTGACCTGACTACTTGATGTTGGCTAGGTTATTGTGGATAAGGAGAACTCACTACTGACTACTTGATGTTGGCTAGGTTATTGTGGACAAGAAGAATCTCACTGACTGACTACTTGATGTTGGCTAGGTTATTGTGGACAAAGGAGAACTCACTGGCTGACTACTTGATGTTGCCTAGGTTATTGTGGACAAAGAAGAATTCACTGACTGACCTGACTACTTGATGTTGCTAGGTTTATGGGGAGTAAGGAGATCTCACTGACTGACCTGACTGATTGATATTGCCTAGGTTATTGTGGACAAAGGAGAACTCACTGACTGACTACTTGATGATGCCTAGGTTATTGTGGACAAAGGAGAACTCACTGACTGATACTTGTTGTTGTCTAAATTATTGTGGACAAAGGAGAACTCACTGACTGACCTGACTACTTGATGTTGCCTAGGTTATTGAGGAGTAAAGAGAACTCACTGAGTGACTGCTTGATGTTGTCTAGGTTATTGTGGACAAAGGAGAATTCACTGACTGACTGCTTGATGTTGGCTAGGTTATTGTGGATAAAGAAGAACTCACTGACTGACCTGACTACTTGATGTTGACTAGGTTATTGGGGAGTAAGGAGATCTCACTGACTGACCTGATTGATTGATGTTGCCTAGGTTATTGGGGAGTAAGGAGAACTCACTGACTGACATGACTACTTCATGTTGCCTAGGTTATTGTGGACTAAGGAGAACTCACTGACTGACCTGACTACTTGATGTTGGCTAGGTTATTGTGGACAAGAAGAACTCACTGACTGACTACTTGTTGTTGGTTAGGTTATTGTGGACTAAGAAGAACTCACTGACTGACTACTTGTTGTTGGCTAGGTTATTGTGGACTAAGAAGAACTCACTGACTGATCTGACTACTTTTTGTTGGCTAGGTTATTGTGGACAAAGGAGAACTCACTGACTGACTCCTTGATGTTGTCTAGATTATTGTGGACAAAGGAGAACTCACTGACTGACCTGACTACTTGATGTTGCCTAGATTATTGGGGAGTAAGGAGATCTCACTGACTGACCTGACTGATTGATGTTGCCTAGGTTATTGGGGAGTAAGGAGAACTCACTGACTGACCTGACTACTTGATGTTGTCTAGGTTATTGTGGACAAAGGAGAATTCACTGACTGACTGCTTGATGTTGTCTAGGTTATTGTGGACAAAGAAGAATTCACTGACTGACTACTTGATGTTGGCTAGGTTATTGTGGACAAAGGAGAACTCACTGACTGACCTGACTACTTGATGTTGCCTAGATTATTGGGTAGTAAGGAGATCTCGCTGACTGATCTGACTGATTGATTTTGCCTAGGTTATTGGGTAGTAAGGAGAACTCACTGACTGACTTGACTACTTCATGTTGCCTAGGTTATTGTGGACTAAGGAGAACTCACTGACTGACCTGACTACTTGATTTTGGCTAGGTTATTGTGGACAAAGAAGAACTCACTGACTGACTACTTGTTGTTGGCTAGGTTATTGTGGACTAAGAAGAACTCACTGACTGATCTGACTACTTTTTGTTGGCTAGGTTATTGTGGACAAAGGAGAACTAACTGACTGACTCCTTGATGTTGTCTAGATTATTGTGGACAAAGGAAAACTCACTGACTGACCTGTCTACTTGATGTTGCCTAGGTTATTGTGGATTAAGGAGAACTCACTGACTGACCTGACTACTTGTTGTTGGCTAGGTTATTGGGGAATAAGGAGAACTAACTGACTGACATGACTACTTCATGTTGCCTGGGTTATTTTGGACTAAGGAGAACTCACTGACTGACATGACTACTTATGTTGCCTAGGTTATTGTGGACTAAGGAGAACTCACTGACTGACCTGACTGATTGATGTTGGCCAGGTTATTGTGGACTAAGAAGAACTCACTGACTGATCTGACTACTTTTTGTTGGCAAGGCTATTGTGGATTAAGGAGAACTCACTGACTTACCTGACTACTTGATGTTGGCCAGGTTATTGTGGAGTCAGAAGAACTCACTAACTGACCTGACTACTTGATGTTGGCCAGGTTATTGTGGAGTAAGAAGAACTCACTGACTGACCTGACTACTTGTTGTTGGAAAGGTTATTGTGGAGTAAGAAGAACTCACTAACTGACCTGACTACTTGATGTTGGCCAGGTTATTGTGGAGTAAGAAGAACTCACTGACTGACCTGACTACTTGTTGTTGGAAAGGTTATTGTGGACTAAGGAGAACTCACTGACTGACCTGACTACTTGTTGTTGCCTAAGTTATTGTGGAGTAATGATAACTCACTGACTAACTTGACTACTTGTTGTTGGCTAAGTTATTGTGGACTAAGAAGAACTCACTGATTGATCTGACTACTTTTTGTTGGCAAGGTTATTGTGGATTAAGGAGAACTCACTGACTGGCCTGACTACTTGTTGATGGCAAGGTTATTGTGGAGAAAGAAGAACTCACTAACTGACCTGACTACTTTTTGTTGGCAAGGTTATTGTGGATTAAGGAGAACTCACTGACTGACCTGACTACTTGTTGTTGCCTAAGTTATTGTGGAGTTATGATAACTCACTGACTAACTTGACTACTTGTTGTTGGCTAAGTTATTGTGGAGTAAGAAGAACTCACTGACTGACCTGACTACTTGATGTTGACTAGGTTTTGGGTAGTAAGGAGATCTCACTGACTGACCTGTCTACTTGATGTTGGCCAGGTTATTGTGGAGTAAGAAGAACTTACTGACTGATCTGACTACTTTTTGTTGGCAAGGTTATTGTGGATTAAGGAGAACTCACTGACTGACCTGTCTACTTGATGTTGGCCAGGTTATTGTGGAGTAAGAAGAACTTACTGACTGATCTGACTACTTTTTGTTGGCAAGGTTATTGTGGATTAAGGAGAACTCACTGACTGACCTGTCTACTTGATGTTGGCCAGGTTATTGTGGAGTAAGAAGAACTTACTGACTGATCTGACTACTTTTTGTTGGCAAGGTTATTGTGGACTAAGGAGAACTCACTGACTGACCTGTCTACTTGATGTTGGCCAGGTTATTGTGGACTAATAAGAACTCACTGACTGATCTGACTACTTTTTGTTGGCAAGGTTATTGTGGATTAAGGAGAACTCACTGACTGACCTGTCTACTTGATGTTGGCCAGGTTATTGTGGAGTAATAAGAACTCACTAACTGATCTGACTACTTGTTGTTGGCTAGGTTATTGTGGATTAAGAATAACTCATTGACTGACCTGTCTACTTGATGTTGCCTAGGTTATTGGGGAGTAAGATCTCACTGACTGACCTGTCTATTTGATGTTGGAAAGGTTATTGTGGCGTAAGAAGAACTCACTAACTGACCTGACTACTTGTTGTTGGCCAGGTTATTGTGGAGTAAGAAGAACTCACTGACTGACCTGACTACTTTATGTTGGCCAGGTTATTGTAGATTAAGAATAACTCACTGACTGACCTGACTACTTGTTGTTGGCTAGGTTATTGTGGATTAAAGAGAACTCACTGACTGACCTGACTACTTGTTGTTGGCTAGGTTATTGTGGAGTAAGAAGAACTCACTGACTGACCTGACTGCTTGTTGTTGGCTAGGTTATTGTGGATTAAAGAGAACTTGATACTTGTTGTTGGCTAGGTTATTGTGGATTAAGGAGAACTCACTGACTGACCTGATACTTGTTGTTGGCTAGGTTATTGAGGATTAAGGAGAACTCACTGACTGACCTGATACTTGTTGTTGGCTAGGTTATTGTGGACTAAGGAGAACTCACTGACTGACCTGATACTTGTTGTTGGCTAGGTTATTGAGGATTAAGGAGAACTCACTGACTGACCTGATACTTGTTGTTGGCTAGGTTATTGTGGATTAAGGAGAACTCACTGACTGACCTGATACTTGTTGTTGGCTAGGTTATTGAGGATTAAGGAGAACTCACTGACTGACCTGATACTTGTTGTTGGCTAGGTTATTGTGGATTAAGGAGAACTCACTGACTGACCTGATACTTGTTGTTGGCTAGGTTATTGTGGATTAAGGAGAACTCACTGACTGACCTGATATTTGTTGTTGGCTAGGTTATTGTGGAGTAAGGATAACTCACTGACTACCTGGTGGTGGCTAGTTTATTGTACGATAAGGAAAACTCACTAAAATTTAAGCATTGTTTGTGACAGGTTTCTGTAGAAGATAGATAAAAATATGTATTAAGGTAAACCCTGTTCATGGTAGGAAGGGACGTCTGGAAGGTCTTTATTCCTACCAAGATCCTACTATATAGTAGAACTTTGACAGGAAAATAGGCCTTTACCACCACCTTTCTACCATAAACAGTTTTTTTTATAAGTTATGTGTAGATGTGCTAAATTTATCAAAATTTGTTCTTATCTAACTCAAGAAAAATGAAATACCCTAAGTTTTGAATTTTCCGATTTTTTTTATCTTTTATCAAATCAAAATTTGTCAGCAAGAGTTTACAAGGTAACTTAATGCAAAATTACTTGAATTTTTACTATTTATGATTCCAGTACATTTTAATTTAATCCTTGACCTTGCATAATTTGATATATGGTACCGTTTAATTAACTTGTGCGTTTAACTCCGAGGCCATCAACGAAACGTTTTTCGCTAATATGCCTCTATAATTTTAAAACTTACTCTAATGCAAGCTTGGATTTTAAACTGACGCAATCCCTCTCACCCCCGCAAATAAATCTACCTGGACTGGCGATGTTCTTCTTCCATCAATATCCTATATATGTGCTCACGTCTAAGAAAAGACTTCCAGAACTGGCGAGAGTTTTCAGATATGTCAGATAGTCCTTACCCACCACACAATAAAACTTTCCATTTTTAAAGAATGTTTGAAGGGTGTACGAATCGATTGATGGCCGACTGACAGAAATTCGGCAGTATTGTGCCAAGTCATATACCGGTCATAGTCAGTTACTTGTATAGTCGGAAGATCGAACCCCCTTCCTATAAGGGATGGCATCCCCCGCGTGATTCTCCAAATAAGACCCTTTTTTTTTCCTCTCTTTCTCTCCCTTCAGATGATGGCGAAGGCACCGAACTTGGTAAACACGCTTTAAAATCCCCACCCCACCCCTCAACTCTTATTTCTTCGACCCTTCAAACTCATCACAGAGTGGGAGGGTTGGTGACCCTCTACAATACAGTTTAGAGCGGTGGTTTTAAAATTGTCACTTTTTTTTTTCCGGTGGATTCACTTGAGATGTTTGTCCGTCTGCCAAAACACATTATTATAAGGAGGAAGGGAGGTAAAACTAAATACAAATATGTTATCTAATCACAAACAGAACTAGGTGTGCGTTAGTGAACTAGACTCTTACCTGAAAGGCTAGGTTTTTTTGGTTCCCTGCTGGTTCACTGGTTTTACCCTAGTGTTATTTCCCCACTTTTTTTCATTCAGATACTGCCTACATTTAATTAAAACTCCTCCTAATTATTGTGTTTCCTTAGAAATATTATATTGTCAATCACAAGCTATTGTTCCATATTAAAGGTAATAAAAGAAAATGTGATAAATTCTATTACACATTTTAATATCTACTAATTTCCTTCATTTACGCAAATAATATAACTTATTGTTTAACATCTACAAAGTTTCATTCTAAAAGCCATATAAGCGATAAGTTGTACAAAGACCAAGACCTCTTAAACACTAGTCCTTATCTTTTTTTTACATCCATTACTGTTTCCAGCGGGTGGACGGAATCAGCTTTTTATTCACGCTATATATTTTACAGTGCTGGCTTGCTAGGCCCATCATAGCTTCATATGCCTTATAATATAACTTAAGACTAGGACAGGCACAACGTCCAGTCGCCGATCGTCGATTCATCACTGTGAAAGGGTAGACCCACATTTCACCAATGATCAATTTTTCGACCATGCCAGGGATCTTTCGGTCAGTAGACAGACATACTACCAACTGAGCTAAGATGTGAGATACTAGTCCTTATCTATGTGAGTATTTCAGCTTTGAGTTCCTAAGATAAATACACATTGGAGTCAATACATGCCACGGTGAAATTGTGTCTAGTATAATCAGTAAGTCCCAGAATCTCATAAACAAATGATTATATAAATGATACGGTTCAACGCACAGACTTTCTCTTTTATCTTAATATAGAGACATTTATTAAAACTAGTTAAGATTTGTGATACAAAATCATAATAAACATTGTTTCAGAAACAATCCACCAAAGAGCATAAATGATCTAACACGCACTTCTACAGAAACATTGAGAAAAGAGAGACATCTATGTGCACCAAAGAGCATAACAATCCATTTCAATTGGTCAAAGAGATCCATAATATGCATAACTATATGTATATTTGCTTATAGCTAAGAAACTATCGGTTTTATAAAATTACATTTCAGATAAAAGATTTTAATTTAGAATAGTACTGCAACTTTACAATTATAAGTTATTTTGTATCTCATTTAGTTGCGGAGGTGTGATTAAAATTGAAATTTTTTCGTGTGTAAAGTACTCAATTCACTTTCATGGGAAAATTATTATTATTATTATTATTATTATTATTTATTATTATTATTATTATTATTATTATTATTATTATTATTATTATTATTATTATTATTATTAGCACCGCGTCTTACTACCCGTTCGGGTTATACGCACTTACGCTAATGTGTAATGGTAGGGTGATTGTGAGATGAAATGGAGGACCTATAGTTTAACGTAGAATTCGAACCACGGTGGAGGCCTGGCATTCCTCACATTCACAAGTTGTGATTAATACACGTCTTGTCAGAGGTGAAGGAAGGGTTTTACAATCGGATAAATCTGTGCCGTTACCGAGGATTGAACCCCGGACCCCAGCACAGAAGTCCGACACCTTTCCCCTAGACCGCCAGGTCACCATGGGAAAATTAGAATGTTCATTTTGTGTATGGTGTTAAACAATACTTGGATGCAAAACTTAATCAAAATCGTTAAAGCGAATTTGGATAAAATCAATTTTTTTTCTCTTTTTGACCTCTTAGTAAATAGCCTTAATTTTAGGGTTGATTAGGCTCTATCTAATTCCAAAAATTCCTCTGAGGAACCTCATGAAAACCCTTGGTACCAAGTTTCAGCCCGATCGGTAAAATGGTTTAGGCTAGGCTTTAGGCCAATATACAAACACACGGCATCACGAAAACCACTGTTTCGATTTCAGTGGGCCATGAAACGTTGACATTTATTAAAATCTTAAGTGCGAATTTTTTGACGGTCGCAAACCGAAGGTTCGAGAGAAAGTAAAAAAGTAAAGTAAGATTTGTCAATGTTTGTTAGGAATATATTTCCACGCGATGTTTTCACAGTGTGGTGTGATTTAAAACAGTCGAATAAAAGAAGGTATTATTATTTTATCAGCCCTATATCAAGCTAGTGGCTTTAATTAGTTCAACTATAGGTTTATAATGCATACTACAGGGTCAGCAATATTTTCTTACCACAAAATTCCGTGTATTTTCAAGAAGAAATTCCCATTCATTAAACAACTTAGAACTAGAGAGAAATACCATTTTATTTTTACCAACACTAACTATTGGAAAGTCATGCAATTGGTGACAGGATTATTAGACCTCTATGGGAAATGTACAAATTACAGTCGTTAGGCAGTCCAATGTTTCAAGGAGAGCGGGATAAGACATTGGTTTGAAAACGGGCTTAGTTTTTCCTTCTATGTTTATACCTACTTTCTAAAGCTTGCAAATACATATTCAAAGTTAGCAAATATTCCAGTAAGTGTAACAGTTTTTTAGAGTTTCCATTTGTTTTCCCTGTTTTTTCTAAACACAAAAGTTGTTTTTCCGACTCTCCTGGTTTACCAGTTGTATGCATCAACAGATGCATGAGGTTTCCCATTTACCCATGGGCGCCCATAAATGTGCGATAAGGGAGGCTCCAGCCCTTTTTATCACTCCGCAATATATTTATTTTTTGTTATTTTTTATGAAAATATAAAATTGTGTATTTGGGATTTGGCTGTAATTTGCTATGAACAACTTCGAATCATCAATTTTCTAGTTAGTAGAGATAAAAATTATAAAATGTATATTTCCTGTCATTCCCTATCCAACAGCTTTATTTTTATTTTGTGCTGGTCAATAAATTATGAAAAATATGAGCTTTATTTTCAATGGGTTCAGCTACAACTAAGTTTTTTTTTGTAAATTTTTCAGAAATTTTTATTTGCTAAAATGGGTCCTTGAAACTAATATAATAAGTTCATAATTATGTTCAGATGCTCTAAAATTCCCTTCCACAAGGTTAAATACCTGAAATTTTCCCTCGAGGAGGGGGGTGTGCCACACCCCCGGGAGATGGGACTCCAATCCACCCCCCATTTGAAAAGCTCACGTGGGTGCCCTTGCACCTACCCCACAAGTGTTTTAGGTACTTGGCACCTGGAGTTTGATGATTATAAAGGACTCGAAATTACTCTTACTATGCCCTATACATAATATGTCAATTTTAAGTCCCTGAGGGAATTAGGTCTCGAAGCTCCCTGCAAACCCTCAAATCTTGAGGGCGCCACCTATATGAAGGGAAATATCCTTACACTGCGATATTTCCTTCGAGAATGGCAGTTCTGATGCTTAAAAATTGCTAAAACATTCTAAATTATTTTATAATTTTCTGTGGTGACCGTATTCAAATTGTATTGTGATTGTTTGAGAAAAATTAAACCATATTTCTAAATACCGTAATTATTACTTTGGTTTCATAGCTATGAGATTTTACGCGAAACATCGTTGAACGTTTAGAAATGTTAATGATTCTTTTAAATACAAATTATAAACTTAAAATGTAAGGGTTTAGTCATATAAGGGCATGTTGATGTATTTTGTCTCCAATCTGGCGTGAGCCAAATTTTAAAATAACACCCTCCTTCACTAACGTGAGATTTCCAGGCGTTTATAATATCCACTTAAGTCTTAGTCATTATCGTCTAATACAGATCCTGGATTCTTTATAAAATGGATCACCTGTTAGAAGCTTCCTGTCATTGTGGTTGGTGTGTCACCCAATATATTGTGACCTGGATAAGTTTCGGAGGAAAAGGGGTGAGTAGGGGCTAGGAAGTGGTTCACCGAGTGCAGAGGAAGCGTGGATTTTTTTAATCTATTCAGCATACGTTTCACATTTCCATTTATTTAGTTTTATTTCTCACCTTATTACTTAAATTTTAATTTCGTTCATAGGTTTATTATTTAGTTACCCGCCTGGTGGCGTAGTTAGCTAACGCGCTGGTTTCGTGTTGAGCTAGTCTGTCGAGGACGGGGGAGTCAGGTTTGAATCTCGGTTGAGTGAACTGGGGTGGTTTTTCCTAAATGGTTTTCACTCTCCATCCACGCATATGCGGGTTCACTTCTCTAAGTTAAACCTTCCCAATTCTTAACTCATTAGCGTAATTAGTACTTAAGCGTATAACCCGAGGGGTAGTTAGACGCGGTGCTAATTAATTAATAAAAAATATTTGTTTAGTTAGCTATAAGGTCCTTAGGTTTAAAATCTTCTGACTCGTTAGAGTTTTGGGATTAACAATTTAGTGTCTTTGATGCTAATGACCACGTTGCTGTCAACGTATTATTAAACAATTATTTGTTATTATTTTTAATAGGTGTTTTGTCTTGGGAGTATATGAGATAGTAGAGGTAGCAAGACTGAGATGGTATGGGCATGTAATGAGGATGGAAAAGAAGAGAGTGCCAAAGAGAATGATGGAGCTGTATGTAGGAAAAAGACCGCTAGGGAGGCCAAGAAAGGCTGAGAGGAGCAAATAACAGAAAGTGTTCAAGTGATAGGAGAAGAATTGAAGAAATTAAAGGAGGAAGAATGTTGGAAGGATAGAGGAAGATGGAGGCATTTTACTAAACTGACCCGTCCACAGGCTGGAAACCGTTAATGATGATGTAGTGTTCCATCTTACGACAGGCCCATTCCTATTTGTCAGTGAACTTAGTCCACCAATGCACCCTGTCCTCTGCCTCCTCCTTCAGCTCCCAGAATTTTCTTCCTTCCTGTCAAGTCATCTAATGGCCACTATGGTGTCAACGCATTACTATACAATACTAGTACTTTTTAGTAGTTTTATATTTAAGAACAAATTTGTATTGCTATCTTTTCAAACTGGGGTATTTAACGTGCACTTTCTGAAACAAATGAATATATCAACACACTACTTACAAACCTACTGAATTCAAGAGCAGCACAGTACTAAACTTCCATGCCGTCAATTCATGCTTGTGAAAGGGTAAACCCCAGTGTAGCCAGTGAAACATAGAACCCGGAACCTATAGCTCAATAGACGGTCGCGCTACCGACTGAGCTGAGTCAAGCTATGGAAGATCTTTACTTGAAAGATTGCGTAAGTTCACGTAAATAACTTGGTTTGACAAAGAAAACATCTGAAAGGTTCGATAGTAAGGAGAGGTTTAATTCTTAGAAGTAACCCAAACCCAGCAGGGGGGGATAGCCCTACCCATCCAGACCAGGTAGGGGTGGAAAGAAGGGAGGGTGGGGTCCTCATACAGGGTGCGTGAGTTGGACAATTCTTTATTCATATTTTTTCTCTCCATACATAAAAGGAAATATTGATTCATCCATTTTGTGAAATATTGCCGGTTGCGTTATTCTTTTATTCGTGGGGTCCATCGATGGGGGTGGTAAGGGGTGATTTGAACCGGGGAAAAAGGGATCAGATCTACTACCGGGGTTTCTGAATAACGCTCGGGTTATAGAAACTTGGGGTAAAGAAAACCAATTTTGATGGTTTTCTATTTTTTTCCACGTAGGCCCACTTCAAGTTTATGTGCTGGAATGAGAATTATCACTTGATCTTTACGCCAAGGTGTTTGTGGAAGAGTTTTAGAGCGGTCATATAATAATATTATTATTGTGATCATAGTTTTAGTATGTTGCCTTTATAGAACATTTATTACCTTGGATGAAGTGAAAATATTTTATTGCTATAGGCTATTATGTCTTGAAATCTAGATCTGTAGAAAAAATACCATAAACTTAATTAACATAGCATTTGTTTGCTGTAGCTAAAAAAAAAAGGGAGAGCAAAAACCACTTTATTTTGAAGATGTCATTTTACATCTGACTTTGTAAATACTCGCAGAACTTTTTAAATTAATAAATTTAAAATAAATTCTTTTTATCTAAAGCAATTTCTTGATTTTCTAAATATAAATAAAAGTTAATTTTTATGTTTCCACTAATTAGTAGCTTATCTTCATTCTCATTTTACCAATTTACTTTTTATAAATGCAAAGTTTTCGATGCTTTTGTTCAATCTTGAGCATTGTTCAGTCTGTGGTGAAACTGATCCTTGACATTCTTGGACAGTTTTTTATCTTCATAACTGTGACATTAGAGCGCCAAACATAACTAATTAATTTTTAACATTATTAACTAAAGACTAAACTAAGAATGATGTCACACATTTTTTTGACAAATAATTAATTTGTAGAATGTCTTAAGTGAAAGTCATGTGTTTATTATTTTTATTTAAAATCCATTGATTTATTATTTCGAAATTTTGACCCACACTGAACACAGTTTTCATTTGTTTAATATATTATTATTAACACCGCATATTACTATCCATTCGGGCTATACACACTTAGGCTAATGTGTAATGGCAGGATGATTGTGAGATGAAATGGAGAACCTACAGCTTAACGTGGAATCCGAACCACGGTGGAGGCCTGGCATTCCACACATTCACAAGTTGTAATTAATACACGTCTTGTCAAAGGTGAAGTAAGGGTTTGGCAATCAGGTAAATCTGTGCCAGGATCAAGGGTTGAGCCCGGACCTCCAGCACAGAAGTCCGACACCTTACCCTACATCTGCCAGGTCGCCTGTTATTTAATAAATTTTAAAACTTATTCTTTAAATGGGAAAATGACACCTGGACACGGGAATTGAACTCGGGACCTTAGGCTTAGTACGCCAATGCTCTGACCTGTGAGCTATCCATGAGTCATCGTACCCAGGGTCATTCTTCACTCATATTTTAAGGCAGAGTCTGTGATGGACTTGCGGAAATCATCAGATACATATGAGTGATCAATTAAGATCACAAGCTGTCAGATAGCGCAGCCACCTTCGACTCAGGAGGGCCTTATGCTGCCAATAGTACATACAACCTTCCACTCAGGAGCGCTTTGTGCTGCAATAGTTCAATGACAACTGTACGAGTGCGTATATCATGATGGGTTAAATAGCTAAGATATTATATTTGTTAATAATTACAGTTGTAATCTACAGTTGCATCTAAATATCATATTATTTAAATAGAAAAATGAATTCTGGACACGGTAATCGGACCCGAGACCTTTAGCTTAGTATGCCAATGCTCTCACCACTGATATAGCCAGCCTATAGCTTAAAACTTCTAGTGGAAGTATTATAATGTTAGTAAGAGTATCTCAAAGATGTGTTTTTTAACCATCAAGATATTGTATGGCTTCCTACGTGTTGGTCAAAACTGAGAACAAGTTGTGTATATCCGCAAATAGGACCGAGTGATTGCGATAAAAGTATCACCTCACGGATAGCGCGTAAATTTGGTTGGTAACTCAGCTCTAATCAGACGTCTCATCTTGGTATGTATGGTTTTCTGTATTATGTTTTACAAAATATTGAAATTGAGACTAATGAAACCGTCTTACCATATTTTTAAAAATTACAACAATATTGAGAGATAACTGTTTTATTACGAAAAAAAATATTTCACCTATTTCAATTTCTCTGTGGTGAATGAGGAATATATAAAAACAGCACTTCGATGATACTTCTGGTTCGAGTGATACAGGACCGTTCTAACAGAATCATAAGCCCCGGGAAAAAGCAGCACACTGGGGCCCTACCTACATAACCACTCACAAGGGGGTGGGGGGAACGATATAGGCATTAAAAAAACATGTTGTACACCAAATATTAATCAACACAAACGTTTGACCAATATAACATGAGCCTTGAACTTGAAAAACAAAAAATTTCAAATAAAAATTGTACTCGGTTGGTAAATCATACAGACGGATATGGCACAGTATGAAATTACAATGAATTATTTATTAATGATCAAGTGTCATACACAATAATTTGCGAAATTTATTTGCAGAGAACTGCTTTATAATTGGCTTCAGAATGTCATTTACCATACACAGAAGTGATACATAATTATAACAAATTATCAATACATTCATAGGTTAGCATGGGGTCCCCTATACTCGTAGAGCCCCATGGCAACTGTCCAGCGTGAGCATGCGTTAAAACGGCACTGGAGTGATGTATCTAATATCCCTGATAGTCGGCATGGAGATGTATCACAAGGTTCAAGAGCTCGGTCTCCCTTGACCGTTGATGTACAGCAGTAGTTCTCAATAGGCAGCCCGCAGGTCAGATGCGGCCCACGAGGGATGTCAGTCTGTGATAAATAATTAATCTGAATATTATATATATATATATATACTGTATATATTACCCAACAACACTGTTTTACACCGCACATTGACAACCCTGTGCTAGGCGTGATACGAAAGAGAGGATGACTGTTATTACGGGAGGACGAAGGTCATTTACCAAATATGTACCAAAGAGACTTACAGTTTAAATTAATTTATGTTCAAAGTTCAGAAGAACTGAAAAGTAAATTTACGGCCGAGTCAATGTGTAATCTTTGGGCTAAATTTATGACTAGTTATCCAAATTGTAAGAAACTTGCCATTTTAATTTTAACTACGTTGGGGCTTACCTACAAATATGAATCAAGCTTTCTACATGAACAATGTAAAAAATTGTTACAGGAACAAATTAACAGATTTTCATGTTGAAAACGCCCTAAGATTATCGCACATCATATACTCCAGATTTAAAAAAAATTGTTGAAGGAAACTGCCCTTATTTTTCTCATAGTTTATTGGTAACTAAAGTAATGTTTGTTTTATAATATATATTTTATAAATCCTAAAATAATAATAGTGTTCATAATTTTATGAGGCACTTGGTTTTCATTTTGATGACATTATGTAGATTTTTCAAATTAAGTTTTCACAGCCTCTGGCCCGGTACATGAAAAAAAAACTGCAGCCTCGCTGAGAAGTAAAATTTAGAACCACTGCTGTACAGTATAGTTTCATTTATTCGACGCCCGATTATCCAAGTTTCCGTATAATCCGAGGTGATTGATGATGCAATTTATTTATTAGTGAAAATTGATTAAGAAATGCTTACTTTACCACGTCCGTTCCTATTGTAGTCATCGTAGCGTGAGCATCTTTGTTATTTTATCGTAAAATATAATGCTTGTTTTGTTTATTGTGTAGTGACTTTTTCTAAGTGATCTTAAACTCACAGTTACCCTTTTCTGCTCATTTTTCCCGTGTTATTCCTTACATTCCGAGTTTTCAGTACTTCCACACATTCCTCGAACTGTCGAGATTCGATACATTTATTGTCTTAGTGAAGAAGTCAGGGTTCTAATCCCGGCATAGTGGGTTAGGGGTGGTTTTCCATATGCGATGCTCACAATATTATTTCTTTCCAATAGCTCACAATGCCAACAATAATTTATGTCTTCTCACTAGCTTATTAAAAATAAGTTTATACTTTAAAAAAAGCGTGTGTAATAGAACCCAAAAATCCCTTTTATTGACTTGTCATTGTGATTGTGACTAAAAAAAAGGGGTACAATTTATTGAATGCATATATGTATAAATATGGGAAAGTAGATCTAGTAACTTTACTAGCTGTCATATAAGGTTCTTCCTATGAACATTTGACTGTCGTTGACCTAAATCACACTCACTGTTCCAGCCACTGTATTTCTTTGTGAGATTGTCCGTGTGTCTTGGCGTCACTTCCTCGCAGGCGACGCGGCCTCTTTGTCCCCTCTCCGACAACAACCGTCCCTGGTGACACTTGCCTCCCGAGACCCCCTGCGAGCAATCCTTGGGTCACCGAGCTCATGATGTACTGCCATACAACGTTACAAAAGCCACGTAACATTTGGAACATTTTCTTGCACACACCCACATCCTTTTGCTCGCTCTTGCCATCAAGACGTCCTGAAAGTGGTGAAGAAAGGAAGGACAAAAACAGCTAGTGCTTTTTTTTAACCTTCACTTTATTTTTCACTTATCGTAGAAATATAGCAAAACTTCCTTCATGAATGTGAAAAATGAATTACCTAAAGTTTTATAAATATTATATACATGTAAGGTAAATGTGTTTTTCAAAATGCAGCCAAGAAAATGTATGATGAACTTCTAAAAAATAATTTCCTTTAAGTCAATTTGTAGATTTGTACAAAACCTCATTGTTTAGTAACTTCTATCAAATAATGATCAATCGCAGTTATTTAAAATTACTGTGATCATTATGTCTAGTTAAAACCTATTACTTTACATCAAATTACTGTTTCCAGCCCATGGCCTGGGTCAGTTTGTTATTCAAGCTATATATTTTCCACTACCGGCTGGCTAGGCCTGTCGTAGCTTCAAAATTTATCAACGTGAAATGGTAGACCCAAATTTTCATTAATGATAACTTTTCAGACATGCCGGGAATCTAACCCGGGACCCTTAGTTCAGTAAGCAGACACACTACCTACTGAGCTAAGGGTCGGACACTTAAAATCTACTACACCTTAAAATAGATAAATCTTCATAATTTTTTTTTTCTGTTTGGATAAAATTTTGATTGAAACAATTCTTAACAAATTTATATTCCTATATAGTGAAATTCTCCTGAACAATTCAATAATTAGGTCGCCATCATTCTTAGTCTTAAGGTGGAATGGAAGGGGACGCGAGAAAATGCCAGTGTGTTTGCAGTTTTTATGGAAAAACATTTTTTTGGACGAAATAAATAAAATATTTCTCCAGTACAAACATAGAGTTTAATTTTCTTCACATGGTGATATCAACAAATCCTGAATATCTTTCATGAGCACGGTGGCACTATCTAACAAACCTTTTAAATGAAGAGAAAAAGTTGTCATTATATTCCAGAACACCCTTGATAGATATTCAACAACTGTTGATATCAACATGTGAAGAAAATTAAACTCTTTGTTTGTACTGGAGCAATATTATATTTATTTTGTCCAAAAATATGTTTTTCCATCAAAACTGCACACACACACACACACACACACACACACACACACACACACACACACACACACACACACACACACACACACACACACACACACACACACACACACACACTGGCCTTTCTCGCGTCCCCTTCCACCCCGCCTTAAGACCATCCTTTACGTCCTGAACCTTGCTCTGGACACATCTAGTCATAGTTTACATCCTACCCTGCAACATGTAGCCCACTTTTATTACCAGGCACACAGCGAGGAGTCCTTCCGGGTACTTTTCCTTTCACAGCTTCCTTCGGTACAACCATTTCCTGTAAACATGAACAAACCTTCTTTGGGACACGTGGACTAGACTACCTTCCCTCGTCTGGTCTGGTTTACTGGTGACAAACAGGTCGGGGTTCAAACCCTCACACCCGCCTCGGTGGCTTAGTTGGCTAATGTGCTAGTCGTGTTGAGCTCGACCGCCGAGGACGGGGAGATCGAGGTTCGAATCTCGGTCGGGTGAACTGGGGGTGGTTTTTCCTAAATGGTTTTCCACTCTCCCTCCACGCAAATGCGGGCTCACTTCCTCTAAATTCAACCTTCCTAATTCCTAATCCATTCGCGTAATTAGTACTTAAGCGTATAACCCGAACGAGTAGTAAGACGCGGTGCTAAATATATATAATATATTCAAACCCTCACCAGGAGTACTCAAGTGTTATCATCATCCCACCACACAAATGCGGGTGCACTTAATACAAATGCTACCTTCCTTATCTCTTCCACATTTGTGCAATTATGGGTATAGTCTAGAAACGGTGCACAAGTGCTTACGAAGTGTTTATTTCCCACCAAACACTATTGTTTCAGATGTCTACGCCAAAAGTGTGTGCTGTCAATGCAAACATACAGTGCGTACAGTCCAATTTTAATAGTATAATTTAATAGTAATATGACATACATAAAAGCTGCTAGATCTACTTACACGTATTCATACGTCAAGTCATGTGATCTACAGCTGTCACTTTTTATACATATTATGAATACCTATAAAATAGTACTAATATGCTATCAATTTTGGCCACAAAAGTCAAAACAATGTGTTGTAATTTCTAAAAGACCCTTCCTATGAAAATTGGGCTGTTCAAATGGATAGTTGTACTCATCTTATGTTTGATTTGAATCCTGAATTTAATCTCCTGTAGCTACAAATATAATAGCTGCTTCTTACCTAATGTGATATGCCTTAATTATTAATAATTTCCCAACCAATTGACATTAATATTAGGACTAGCCAGTCATCTTCTCACTTGTTTGCCTGTCTACCAGCTCTGACTGTCAGAAGCGACCCTCAGAGAAGGTAGTTGGCTTGTTAATACCTAAGAGTACCGATCTGTAGTCACAGACCATAACCTCTTTTTGTGAAAGTGTTTATTGGTTGTGGGTGGCAAATGGAGTTTAGGATGGGTGTTGTGATTTAGAGAGAAGAGTTATGTTGTGAAGTATCTAAATCGTGCCCTAGTACACTGTGATGGTAAACACAAGTGCAGTCGGGCCCGATGTGTAGGTTGGTGTGTGTGTGAGTTCTGGCTGAGCTGAAAAAAATACATGATTCATATTAGACGCTAAGTGAGGGATGAAAAAGTGATTGTGAATTTGTGAAAAATGATTTCTTGACGCTAGTCAAGTAGGATAGAGTGGATAGGTTAAATGAGGATAGACGTGATAGGTACTAGGTCAGGCTAGTCAGGGTTTGTGATGCTCGGAAGGGACCTCCTACTCCAGTCTAGGCTTTTTGTATTGCCTCGGTTCTTGGGGTTGTACTGCCCCAGGTTTCTGATTATTTAATTTTCTTGAGTGGTTAGAGTTTTCTTGTAGAAGCTTCTGCCCCGGTCTTTGAATAAATCTCTTAGTGCCTTGGTCCCAGTCTCTGCATGAATGAACTCGTTGTTAGTTCTTGTGTTTACCCCAAGAATAACTCTTAGTACTTTGTTTTGAATCACTTGGAGCTTATTTAATACCTCAGGTGAGGCATAGCTCCACGTCTCACATGCGTAGACTAGTAGCGGCAAGATTAGACTTCTGTAGAGGTGAAGTTTGGTAGGGGTATTGAGCTGTTTAGCCAGTCATCTGAACAGTTCGAGACGTTTTAAATTTCACTTTGATCACGTGGTGTTGAGTATTTGCCCTTACAGCGACGCAATGACAACCTCGATAAGCGAGGAAACGAGATCAGGGCAGAATTTCATTTTAGTAAACACGTAACGACAGTCATTCTGTCATTTTGGAGCTGTTCAGCTCTCAGTTTAGAAGCCAAGTTGGATTCAGATTGAAATTCTGGTATACTTACGATTTCTTTAAGTTTGGGATGTAAGGAACGTGGATTAAGGGCAATGGGTTTGCAGTTTTTATAGCAACACTTTTTTTGTCAAAATAATTAAAATATTTTTTCAGTAGAAACATATAGTTTTTTTCATAGTGATAGCAACAGTTCTTGAATATCTGTCATGAGCACAGTGGCATTTAGATGACAAACTTTTTAAATGAAGAGAAAAATATGTCATTAAATTCCAGGACAACATCACAGATATTCAAAAACTGTTGATAACACCATGTGAAGAAATTTACACTCTATGTTTCTACTGGAGAAATAGTTTATAAATCTTGATCAAAAAGATGTTTTATATAAAAACTGCAATAATACTTACCTTGACTCACCTTCCCTACAATTCCACCTTGGTTTAAAGCAGTCTTTTCATCAAATGTTTTTGTCGCAGATTTGTTTGTTAAAATCGCAATAATTAATCACAAATTTGAGACCATATTTCGTGTTTTTTCTTGACATACAATTTGTTTCCATACCTGTAAAGCGTGCATGTTTTTTGTTTCTGGATTGCTGTTGAGTTAAGTAAATGACAATTTCAAGACATTAAAACTATGTTTGGTTGGTTATGCAAACATATTTGAAAATATGTTACGCTAGTTAAAAATTTAGAGTTTGATAAAAATTGAGTTTTATACTAAATATTTTATCTCCGTTTAATATATTAATCTTAAAATATTAATTAATATGTTTCAATATGATTTTAGAAAAAATAGCTTATATTATTATTTCCTCATTTTAAAAATCCGTATTGAAATAGACTCGAAAACGAGGCTCACATATGACGACAATTCCGTGGTCGTGGTCTCAAAACCAGTGCATCAGTAAATTTACCTCCGCATGTTTCCGCTGCCGAAAGTAGTGAGTGTCCAGTTGTCACAGGGCATATTTGTCTTATTGTTCTGGGGTGGCGATGACCAGCGTGGAACCTTGCTGCATCACACTGGAAGCCATCTTTGTTCGTCCCAAAGCCTGAAAACATTTGGAGCAATAAATCTCTAATTCGTACGTGTCTCCCGCTGGTCCGCCGCTTGTCTTCTTATTCCCTCCACCTCTCCCTCCCCCTTTTCTTCATCCCTAGCACTCACCTAACTCTTTTTTTTTCCATGAAACAGGAAGAAGTTGGAGGGAGACAGATGTTCTTGTCTCCAGAGAGGGTTACGTGGCAGCTTGAGGAAAGGTCAGAACTTTGTTCCTTCTCTCGCATCCTGCCATGACACCTCTGCGCCTGCCCGAAACACCCCCCTCCCCCCCAACCCACACCTTCATCCTTCATCGACTGGCAAATTTCAGCTTCCTTTTTACTACCAGGCATGAAAATATCAACCGGGAAAGAAAGTAGACTGCAGACATTTTATATTCAAATGTTTGATTTTTCCGTGTATTTGGTTAGTTTTAATTCATTTCATTCTTATTATGTTAAAAACTTTTAGACATCTTGGTCTACTTTTATTACCAAAATAAGAAGGAGGTAACTAACTTACTGACTGATTTCACCGAGCGCTGTTGGACTTCTTCTAATTGGAGGATGACCAAGTCAAAAAGAAAGTAACAACGATCTAGTTTAAAGATTAACAAAATATGTTATAAGTAGACATGAATAAATAAAAGCCCCTTGTCGTTATCCCGCAAGTGAGCTATACAGACCATGGTGGCCCCCACTGTTAGCGATGATGGTGTCAACATTTGTGAATGGAGGGTATCATGTGGTTAGCACAAGCCCTACGGCCGTTAATCTCAGTTCTCTAGACAGGAGCCGCTACTTATTTATTAAAGTAGCTCTTCATTTGTCCTCACGAGGCTGAGTTTGACCTCTTTCCAGAACCACTGCTTCAGAGATACATTTTGGAAGAGACGGTGATAAAACCTTGGGACCTCTTGATCTGTATCTAGGAACTCTGACCATTATACCACAGAGGAGGTCAAACATGAACGAAACCGGACCCATTGGTTTACCACTACTCTTCTAACTTTAAATTTTTGAGACCGAAATAAACTATCAACACCTTAGCTCAGTCGGTAGCACGTTTCTCTATTGAGCCAAAAAGTTCGGGGTTGTTTCTCGTCCAGGATTAGATTTGTATTGTTGCTGAAATTTCTGTTTTTTTCTTTTCCAGTGATGAATGATGGCCGGAGTCTGAGTATTATGTCTGTTCTATATCCGAGATAATTTGTTTTATGTTCTGTGCTGATATAATTAGTAAGTTTAAAAAGTGTGTATTAGCCTCCTATATATATATATATATATATATATATATAAAACATCCATTACTGTTTTCCGACTGTGGCTTGGGTCAGTTTTTATTCAAGCCATATGTTTTCCACTACCTGTCATAATTTCATACGTCTTAATCTAACCTAAACTAGGACAGGCACAACATCCAGTTTCCAGCCATTAATGTACCAATGTGAAAGAGTAAACCCATATTTTCATCAATGATACATTTTCGGCCGTGCCGGGAGTCGAACCAGGGACCCTTAGCTCAGTAGGCAGGCACGCTCTCTCTCTCTCTCTCTCTCTCTTATATATATATATATATATATAGAGAGAGAGAGAGAGAGAGAGAATATATATATATATATATATTATATAGAGAGAGAGAGAGAGAGAATATATATATATATATATATATATATATTCATTTATTTATTCAGCACCATGTCTTACTACCCGTTCGGGGTAGACGCTTGTGTACTTATTACACCAATTGTTTTACAAATTAGGAATATTATATTTAGAGGAGGTGTAACCGCATTTGCGTGGAGGGTGAGTGGAAAATCATTTTAGAAAAACCACTATTAGTACACCTAACCGATAGTCAAACCTTGATTTTTCCAGCATTTTCAGTCTAGTATACTTCGAGAGTAGAGCCTTAAACCATGTGCCCACCGAAGTGGGTCCTCCCTTATCAAATAAATAAAAATTCCAAGCCTAACAATTTGTTTGGAATAAGCCTTTATGTCCTTATCCGATTTAATTTTTTTTAAGGTAAGGAATTCTAATAAGCTCAACAAATCTTTTATATTTGGTTGGATCTTCTTACTGAGCTCAAGGTACTGGGATTAGTTCTCAGTAAGCACAATTTATATTTTTCATTCTTTAGGTGGTAAATTAGTTGTGTTGAGTCTTGTGGGCGTGTATGTGACTGTTTCGAGTGAATATGCAACCTTACTGTCTAATGTTTTCGTAACAGGTAGTGTAGAACTTCCATGCTCACATGACCGAATTTCGTGAGCTGGAATTTACGAGCGGTTGTGTCATGGAGGGCAACTGCGGCAATCCTTTCAGCCTTGACGCTTCCATTCTAACCCCAACCCCGGAAAATGTCCCTGTGCAACTAACAATGGCCGGCTCATAATGGGCTGGTCAGTGTTGCGACTTGCTCGTCTAAAAGGGGTTCCTAGTTTTTCAATGGACTTTTACGTGATTCTGTGTGTGTGTGTGTTGTGAGTGCTTTCATCTGGGGTTTGGAAGGAGTTATTCTGGAACATGGCCCTTTCTTAGTTTTTTTTTGACATAAGGTGTTGGTCGAAGGAAATGTATTTTAAAAATTGTTAGCTTAGGTTCTAAACGAAATTTATTATAAAGAAAAGACAGTATCGAAGAGGTATGTCTAAAAGATGCTAATGAAATATCAAAGGACATGTCAAAATAGCTAACATTGAAGCAGCCATTTTGAACTACATATTTTTTTTTAGCACTGCGTTTACTACCCATTCGATCTATACGCTATCTAATAACTACGCTAATAGGCTAGGAATGAAAATAGTTAGATTTAGAGGAAGTGCATCCACATTTGCTTGGAGAAAGAGGGGGAAACTATTTAGGAAAAAACTACCCACAGTATACCCGAACGGGATCGAACCATGATCCACCCTTCGTCGGCAGTTTAGTCTACTGCGAGGGTAGCGGCTTAGACCATGCGGCTACCGAAGTGGGTGAACTACACAGTTAATTGTTTATGTATTCAGACCAGCAGAGATGGCTACGCTCTAGCCTTTTTGCTGATAAGGCCTGTCTGTTGATAAGGCCAGAGCATAAATAATAAAGGTAGCTACAAACAGGGTTAGATCCCCGACTGGTCACACACACACAGACCGTGGCATCCCCCCCCCCCCCTTCCCACTTCATTATTGCCGCTTATTATCTTCTTATCAGACAATTACTGGTGTGTTTTCTTCAAATTAACCTTCACCACCTGTCACCATAGCGGCTACGCACTGAAAGCGCCCAGACCGAATTTGTGTATCTGCTTTGGAGTAGGTTTATCAGAAACGCATCATTGTTTGTAGTCTCTGTAATCTGTAGTCCCATATGGTAACACCACTTGTTGGTTCTTTCACAATGACGACACATCTCTATTTCAGTTGGAGTTGTGTTATGATTGCATCCTAACCAGCTTAAGATAACTTAACCCTGCAGTTTTATTATTTTATTGTGATTATTGTAAATAGTAAGGGTGTTGCTTACAATAAATGTTTGCCATGTTTCCACGATATGAAGAGTTTTTTTTTTTCCCCTGTGAGCTTTTGGTCCATGTCTTCGTGCGTTTTTGAGATGAGGTTTCTCCATGTGCGGTTTTAGATGTTCTACGCTCCATAGCTCAGTCAGTGGTTCCCAATTACCTACCAGACAAGGACCCCCTAAGAGGCTCTTTGAATCGGTGGACCCCCCTTTTTTTTCTAATTATTAGAATCTAATCTATTCTATGTATAAAAATAGTACCCCCTCCTCCCTTTTAATAATTCATGTTAGAAAAACTACAAAACTGGGAATTTGGCACAGTAAATCCGAATCAAATGTGTTTTTACATACTTTTATGTTGTTTAGTTATTATTTTAACTTTTTATTTTGTTAAATATTGGCGGTTTTTCGCGGACCCCCTAGGAACAGCTCAGGACCCCCATTAGTCCGTGGACCACCTTTTGGGAACCACTGGCTTTGATAGCTTAAGTTACAAATAGTCGAGTAACTAGCACTAAGGCGCACCATTAAAAAAATATATATGAAAAACGATGAAACATGTATCCACTTTTTTCATGTTTGGTTTTATTAAAACATTATTTTAGGCGTTAAAAAAATTGAGCGATCACAGCAAATGAGTCATAGATTTGAAAGAAAGTATAATATTAAAATACAACGTAAAATTGTTATAGTAGCTAAGAACTATTAATAAAATAGTATTCTACCTCAGCTACAACCGTCAAAACTGTATTCAAATGTCAAGATACACCAACATACACATAAAGGTAGATCTTGTGACTATACGGCCTATAATAATGTCTCGAGAAATCCCAAATAACATAAAGCTACCCAAAAGATATCACTTTATATTAAAAAAAAATTTACTAACTCAATTTAAATAATACAGTTTACGTATTTATTGTACAGCCACGGAAGCTGGCACAACCATTTCCAATACTTCATAAATTACCAAATTCAAATTTCCTTGATTTATAAAATCAAATAATGAAAACACTCATATGTTCCAGGGTCCCCTAGTCATTTAATACCAACCTCTAATAGGCTTACGAGTGATAATTGCCTGTAGTAAAAAAAATGTATCACCCCATTCAAACAAAATGTTAGTATTTTATTATTTTTCGAAAAGAATCCATAATCTTGCAAGATTGTAATCATGCCTTCTCCTTTGTTGTACCTGACTACAATGAGAATATTTGTATTCAGGTATGGTCTTACGCCCTCTATATAAAGTATACCCTTTTTTTTATCCTCTGTCAAAGGGATGAAGGGGTGCTTTAACACCATGTGTCGCAAGATTCAAAGGGCTGCCTGACACGTACGCCTCACTGACCTTCCACAAGTCAAACACTTTCTACTAAATTGACTAGCAATCTTCTGACACACACAATGAAACTATTTTTTTTCCGTTAAGACCATCCAAAGGAGATTCTTTGGGAAACGTTTACGGATCTGCTCCTACAAAGTGTACACCAATACAAAACAATATATTCATGGCGTGTTGCAATCCTTTCTGGTTGGAAACTTGCTGACGACAATAAAGTGACATTCTATCGGATGATACGGAGGTTCTTTTTTTAGCCAGGTGATTGTCGAAGGAAATACTTTTACCTAACCTTTTATTGGCATCGTTCAACATTTTATTGGGCCCCTTTTAACCTTAAGCAGGGGCTAAAACATTAAATAAATCAAATCATCTGCTTGTATCTAGGATTATTAAAATATCAAAATGAGTTACTTTAAGTAATAATATAGTTACACTAAACATAGTACAGGTAGTGTGTCAATTTTTGTCACATTTATCTTGAAGAGTTGTAATAAATGTAGACCTATTGAAACCTACTCATTTCAAAACTCTTTCAGCCCCGGTGTGCTTGACTTGCGAGCCTGACATTAGTTCAGTGGGTTGGGACTCCAGTTCGAGTCCCCACCGGGTCTACTGAGGATGATTTTCCCTTGAGAGAGATTTTACTTACCAAGTGAACTATTGTATATTTTCTCATAACTATACTTCTCATCCTTATCCCCTCAGATATGTATGTTTAAACGTAACAATAAAATAAATGGTACAATACAATCGTGCAAACATTCTCATAACTCGTACTGTCTATTATAGTTTGAAAAAACATATTTAAAAAAAGATGTCTTTCAATAAACTATCCCTCAGACCCCACCTTAAGTTTGACCATTTCGGGGCCTTTGGTTACTTTCGAGAGGGAAGGGGGTATGAGGTCCCAAACTTCTTCTATTTTGACTGGAGACCTCAAGTTCATTTCTCTTGGAGTGCAACTTTATTATTATCAGGGATCGTGTGGTCTGGTCTTACACTTACTTTGGAATATGAATTTTATTATATTTATTTGAGGTATTTAGCTTGCACTTTCTGAACCAACTTATTAAATCAGCACACGAGAATTTCTATGGACGAGAGTAAAAGGGCCAACCAATTTTGCCGGGAAAGGTATTTTCACATACATTCCAGGGTTAGTTCACATGCCACAATCGACATGGGACTAACGGCTTTGCTTTCCCTCCGAGGGAAGTTGTGCTACAGATTTGTATCGCTTGAGAAATATCCGTTGACCATGGCTGGGTTTGAACAAAAGAACATCGGATTCTGAGTAGAGCACTCTACCTAAGTACCATCTACGTCGACCTTTGGACTATGAAAAATTAAGATTAGATTAGATTAGATTAGATTGTTACAGGGAGACAAAACAGGAGGGTCCATTCCCCCTGCCTGCCCACACCGAAGCCTCAGCTTATTGTGCGGTATCTCTCCCTGTTATCCTAGTCAAGCCATCCTGTGTTCCTAAAAAGCCCAAGGAGTCCCTCAACTAGATGATCACTAGATACAATTCCATTTGGGTCCAGAGTTCCAAATTGGTTGTATCTTCTTAGTTCCAATGTTTTACATTGGAATATGAGGTGTGATGCTGTTTCATCTTCCTCATTGCACTTTCTACATTTCATGGTCTCTCTCTCTACCCCCATGTTGTATAGGTGTTTCCTGAAATTCCCATGGCCAGTCATTAGACTCTCATCTGCTTCCTGTTAAGGTTCAGTATAGCAGTGCTTCTCTTTGGACATGGTCTTGGCATCATTAGCTTCCCATGCCTTTGCTTCTGGGTGTTTGCCCAGTATTCTGCATGCTGTCTTTTAATCCAGTCATGCAGTTCCTTCCTTACTGTCCGCTTAGTAATACCCAGAACAGGTTCTGGTCCTATGAAGGGATTCTGTGCCCCTGTTCTGGCTAGTCTATCTGCGTTCTCATTACCGCTGATTCCAACATGGCCAGGAACCCATGTTAGGATCACCTTATTGTGCTTCCCTAGCTTCTCTAGGGCTTCATAGCATTCTTTGACGATCTTTGATCTCGTATTTGGTGCTCTTAATGCCTTCAGAGCCGCCTGGCTGTCTGAATATATGTAGATACTGTGATTAACGTACCCCCTACCTATATTCTCCTCCACACACGCCCTGACTGCATACACTTCCGCCTGGAATACTGTGGCCAGACCCCCTAGAGAATACCACTTCTCCAGTCTAGGCTGAACCCCATATACTCCCGCTCCAGTGCCTTCTTCCATCTTTGACCCGTCAGTGAACCATATTATATCCCCTGATCGGTGCTGAGGCTCCATCTTCCACTGCTCCTTACTTCCAATCTTTACGTCGAAAGACTTCTTGAAGCAGAACGATGGCTTCATGTAGTCTCCCGGCATCTCTACCACGGGTCCTACTTTAACCACATCCAAAATGTTTGTGTGTGATCCTGGATATCCTGTATGTATCCAGTTGCCATTACTTCTCAATCTATATGCTCCTGCTGCTGCCTCCATTTTTACCCACAGGTGTAGTGGAGGTATGCCGAGCATAGTTTCCATTCCTGCAGAGGGTACGCTGTTAATTCCGCCGGTCATAGCTAGACATGCTAGTCTTTGCACTTTTCCCAGCTCCTTAACAGCCCCCACCTGATCTGCCTTCCTCCACCATATTGCAGCCCCATAACCAATTATGGGTCTTACTACTATGGTGTATATCCAGTACACACTCCTGGGATTCAGCCCCCAGTTCTTTCCACAGGCCCTCCTCGTGCTCATAAGAGCACTCTTGGCTCTGGAACATACCTTATTTATTTGAGGGGTCCATGTTAACTTAGAGTCCAAAATCACCCCAAGATATTTCACCGCCCCTTTAACTGGTATCTCTTCCTCAAACAACTTGAGTTTCCAGTACGTGATCTGGATTCTTTTCCTTGTAAATGGTACCACCACTGTCTTCTTGGGATTGACTCCAAGGTCCTGTTTCTGGCACCATTCCTGTACAATATACAGAGCGTCTTGTGCAAGAGCTCTGACTATATTGCCCCATTTTCCAAGTATTAGGATGACTAAATCATCTGCATATCCTTGACAGTAGAACCCCTTGTTATTCAGCTCCTTAACAAGGTCATTCACTACTAGATTCCATAACATTGGAGACAATACACCTCCTTGTGGACATCCTCTAGTGGTCTTAATCACTACTGTTTCATCTAACATAGTGGCTGCGACTCTCCGAGTCTCTAGCATAGTCCTTACCCACTTACATAAAGTGTTCTCCATCCCATGCCTTTTTGCTGCTTCATCCATGGATTTAAAGGTCGTATTGCTAAAGGCCCCCTCTATATCCAGGAAAATACCCAGTGCAATTTCCTGGTAATGCAGTGCTTTCTCCACTTTTCCAACTAGATGGTGGAGAGCTGTTTCACATGATTTCCCTGATTGATATGCATGCTGATTTCTATGTAGAGGAACCAATGTTAACCTCTCTTCCCTCATATGTCTATCAACCAGTTTTTCCAATGTTTTAAGGAGAAATGACGTCAGACTAATTGGTCTTAAATCCTTGGCCGAGGTATGATCAATTCTCCCTGGCTTTGGAATAAAGACCACCCTGACTGCCCTCCATGCATTAGGAATATATCCCGAGACTAGGCTGGCTTTAAAGATCCTGTTCAGGTATTTAATTACCTCATCTCCTGCTTCCTGCAGGAGGGCTGGGAATATTCCATCTGGACCAGGTGACTTATATGGCTGAAAGGTTCCAACCGCCCACTTGATCTTTTGGAAGTCTACACATTTTTTGGCCACCTCCCAATCCTCCCTGCATGATGTTAACCACCCCTTTACTGGGACTATGGATTGGTCTGAATCATCCATCAATGTGCACTGTGGAAAATGAGTCGTGAGGAGTACTCTCAATGTATCATACGCTGATCTAGTGTATTCCCCTTCTTCATTCCTTATCGTACCTCCTGGATTTGTCGGAATTGTCGTGAGTATCTTTTGGAGTCTAGCCCTTTCGGTCACCTCCTCTATGTCCTCACAGAATTTCCTCCAGGATGTTGTTTTTGCACGCTTTATTGCTGTGTTGTATATACCTAGGGCTTCTCGGTATTCTGCCCATCGTCCAGTCCTTTTTGCCTTGTCAAACAGACTTCTCACCCGTTTCCTCTGCAACTGTAAGGTGCTGTTCCACCAGGTTACACTCCTGTTTGTGACCTTCCTAGTAATAGGACAGTTATTTTGATATGAGGTCATTATAGATCTCCCCAACAGATCAGCTACATCCTCTATATCCCTTACATTCCTGATTGTATTCTTTATTTCAGCCAGAGATACTTTGAGGTCTTGTCTATATGAATCCCAGTCTGTTTTCCTTGGATTCCTATAGGATTTGGTCAGTACAACACCCATCTCTACCTCAAAGCTAATGTACATGTGATCAGATACTGATGGTTCTCTTTTCACATGCCATTGTTTAACATGTTCCCCCATTCTCATGGTTCCAACTGTTATATCTATTACCTCCTCCCTCACTGCGTTCCTGAAGGTGGGCTCTCGACCCCTGTTTAGAATCTCCAATTCACATTCTATAAGGTACTCAAGTAAATACTCACCTCTGCTATTGGTGTCATTGCTACCCCACACTACATTGTGGGCATTAGCATCACATCCGATAATCAGCTGCTCGCCTACTCTCCCACAGCTGTCAACCAGTCTTCTTACCTCCTGCGACGGTGGTGAACTGTCCTCATAAGGAAGGTATGCTGATGCCAGGACAAATTCCCTAGTGCTCCCTTCCTTATTTTGCTTCATCCTGATGGTAACTAAGTCTCTCGAACAAAAATCCACCATTGGAATGAATGAAATACCATTTTTAACAAAAATGCAGGTTCTGGGTCCTTTAACATTTCTAGCATATGTTAACCTACCTCCAGTTCCTCCTAGGCCTGATACACCTCCCCTAAACAGATAGGGTTCCTGTATCAGTGCCACATCCACCTGTTCTTTCTGCAACAGTCGACTCAGTGCAGCCGTTCCTCCCTTACTGTGCTGCAGATTAATCTGCAGCACCTTCAGGTTCCACGTTACCGCCATCTGATTGGATGCCCTTGATCACCCTTACCTGAACTTGCCCAAAGCCCAAAAACATCTTCAGGTCTAGTTCTTGTATAGTCTTCAGGGACTTTTCATCCACTTCAACCACAACGGTCTGACTATTAGTCTCCACTTTGCGGTTGATCACCCTCCAGTCCTCCGTTGCGATTTTTGGGTTCTGGAACCCAATTTTCTTAAACAGAGTCCCTGGTGGGATGTCTTTAAGTAACTTTGGCACCCATATGGATATCTTTGCAGTCCTGAAGAGCTCAGCTGCTGTTTTCACTTGCAGCTGGGCATCATCCCACGGTGATATCCCTGGTACCTTCCCTCTCAACCATGCTGTGGTGTCTTGCCCATCACACACAAAGATGAGAGCTCCCTTGTTCAGATAGACATTCCTGAATCTCGGACTTTGACTTACGTCTTCCCCAATTTTCTCAAAGAGAGCCATCTGAATTTGTTCCGCCTGTTGTTGCGTTATGTTTACCAGGGGGTAACCCTGCTGTATCACTGCCAGCCGAAATACCGATGCTACAGTACTATAGGACTGGTACCCTATTTCCTGTCTCGGCCTTTTCAAAGCTGGCTTTCCTTCTGTGCTGGGAGTATCTAGGGACTTTCCTTCTCTTTCCCTCTTTTTCCCAGAAGATGTGGAAGGAGTCTGTTCATCTCCTCCCATTTGCCTTGCCTTCTTCTTGGAGGTCTTGGGTTTCAACCCCTTCTTTTCCCTCCACTCATTCCTGGGAAGCCACTCCTTCCCTTCCTTCATTCTCTTTTCTTTACAGGCTTTCTTCCGTTGAGCTCCCGACAAAGCCTTAAGCTTCACCAGGTGCATTCCTTCCGTTACCCCTTCCACCTCCTCCTCGCTAGGAGTCTTGACCTCCTTTGCTTCAGAGATGGTATGCTCCATTGGACTTCCACCCAGTGGTTGTTTTGGCTGGGCAGTGGGTGTCTCTTGCTTTTTGGCAATTCCTCCCTCTACTCCAGAAAAATTAGGATTCATTTCGGTCATTTTATTCCCACGAGTCCCGGGGAAATAAAGGTCCACACCAGCGGAGCCCCGTTCGCTGGTGTAAGGCTGCTTACTCAGGGAGGTCGCCAGGTATCCCTGAGGCTCCGTTAGATGCACATCTTCCATGTGCCATGCACCCCATAAGCACGGGTCGCATACCACCTTAGGGTTGGATTGGAACACGTTTAGTCTCACTCCTCGGCCGATGCCTGTCTGGCATGGGAGACCCTACCAGTAGCTACGCTACCGCCAGCATAGCCCTCAGCTTCATTGGAGCCTCAATCCCCGCCGCCCGGTCTGATGGACCTACGTAAAGGCAGTGTTCCCTGGCGGGGAAAATTAAGATAGTAATAGTGATGGGCCCGGCATGCACGCTCCCGTTTCACATGGGTTTGTTTCTACAACTTGTGTGATGTGTGAAGATAGGAGTGATGAGCGATGTGTGGAGATAGGAGTGATGAGTGATATGTGGAGATAGGAGTGATGGGTGATGTGCGGAGATAGGAGTGATGAGTGATGTGCGGAGATAGGAGTGATGAGCGATGTGCGGAGATAGGAGTGATGAGCGATGTGTGGAAATAGGAGTGATGAGCGATGTGCGGAGATAGGAGTGATGAGTGATGTGCGGAGATAGGAGTGATGAGCGATGTGTGGAGATAGGAGTGATGAGCGAGAACAACTGAAAGATGACCAAACTTTGTTTTATATATTAAAATTTGAACGCCATTTGATGAATTAATATATGTTTACTTAAACAGATATTAACGTGGAAGAAGGCGTTAGTCTTGTCTTGCCTGGTTTGCCAATGATGATGAAGTTGTAGTTCAATTTCCGGCCTAGTGAACTGAGAAAGTTTTCCTAAACGGTTTCCCCCATGCTAATACAGGCACACTTCCTCTAACGATACCGTCCTGATCCCTTGGTGTAAATATGTGGATATCTTGGACGGGTAGTAAGACTCCAGACATATTGAATCATGTCTGTACAGAAAGTTAATTCCGCCTTGAGGTTTGCTGAGCGACAAATGATTTCACGTTAAATTATATTGAACAATATATGTAAGCATCCTTCTTAGATGCTCTTGCTATTCTTCTATCACTTACAAAATAGTACATGAAATGTCTCGAATCCCAACTGAGTGCTACGAGAATAATTTTCTATTTTATATTATTATTCCACGCTAATGAGTGTGCATTCCCTTTAAATCACCACCCTCATCGCTAACACTTAGATTAATTTATTAATAACCATGGTATTGAAAGTACTACTGAAATTTTAATAGTAAAAAAAGCATAAAAACTCACAACATATCTATATACTGTATTCATTACATCCTTCTTGAATAGATCGAGTACGATTTAATTGTCATTTAAATAATTGTATACTTTTAAGTCTATTAATAATTGAGTTTAATGCCCATCATTAGTGAGCTCTTGTAAAGAATGTTTCGCGACCCGCAGGTTACTAACAGCCACGCATATTATCATTAGTCTTATGATGTGTTGGCGCCACATGTGACTTTTTCTTACCCACCTCTTTGCCATCTTCTTCTAACAGTCTCTTTTTTTTTCTCCCACTCGAAAAACATCTTTTTCACCTTTTTCTTCCAAAAACACCCATCCTTCAATCTCCCTCCGAGTCACACAGACTTTTTTTTTTTACTACCAGTATCTGTGGGGAAGGGGAGGGATGAACATTTAAAAAAAAATATTTCTACTTTAGGAACATTCAACAACTGTTCTTTTTTTTTTCACTTTGAAAATACAAAAACAGGAAGGCCTAATTGGATGCATTGTTTCGTTAAAGATGAGATTTTTCCAAGCTTGCAACTCGTTCATTATCTGTTGTTTCTCACATTTTCTTTTGATTACGAACTACCGATTAATTGAACACGAGGAAATTGGATTTTACCTAAGACTTATCAGTAGGATTTTACATTAGGCCTACACAAGTTATTAAAATATGAATGCAATGGGTATGAGTCTTGATTTTATGAAATTAATAAACTTTAGTCAAACATTCCTTCGAAACAAATTCAGGCAAATATGTTATTTTTAAATTGCCAAAGTTTTTAAAAATACAACTGCATCCTATATTATATATAGCCTATTATTAAAACTTAAAATATTATACAATACTACTTCACAGGGGTGGCAAAGAAGTATCGGGGGAGTGCAGTAAACTAACATTTCACCTGACTGCAAAGAAGTATCGGGGGAGTGCAGTAAACTAACATTTCACCTGACTGCAAAGAAGTATAGGGGGAGTGCAGTAAACTAACATTTCACCTGACTGCAAAGAAGTATAGGGGGAGTGCAGTAAACTAACATTTCACCTGAATGCCTTAGATGTATAGGGGGAGTGCAGTAAACTCACATTTCACCTGACTGCAAAGAAGTATAGGGGGAGTGCAGTAAACTAACATTTCACCTGAATGCCTTAGATGTATAGGGGGAGTGCAGTAAACTCACATTTCACCTGACTGCAAAGATGTATAGGGGGAGTGCAGTAAACTAACATTTCACCTGACTGCAAAGAAGTATCGGGGGAGTGCAGTAAACTAACATTTCACCTGACTGCAAAGAGGTATAGGGGGAGTACAGTAAACTAACATTTCACCTGTCTGCAAAGAAGTATCGGGGGGGTGCAGTAAACTAACATTTCACCTGACTGCAAAGAGGTATAGGGGGAGTACAGTAAACTAACATTTCACCTGTCTGCAAAGAGGTATAGGGGGAGTGCAGTAAACTAACATTTCACCTGACTGCAAAGAAGTATAGGGGGAGTGCAGTAAACTAACATTTCACCTGAATGCCTTAGATGTATAGGGGGAGTGCAGTAAACTCACATTTCACCTGACTGCAAAGATGTATAGGGGGAGTGCAGTAAACTAACATTTCACCTGACTGCAAAGAGGTATAGGGGGAGTGCAGTAAAACTAACATTTCACCTGACTGCAAAGAGGTATAGGGGGAGTGCAGTAAACTAACATTTCACCTGACTGCCTTAGATGTATAGGGGGAGTGCAGTAAACTAACATTTCACCTGACTGCAAAGAGGTATAGGGGGAGTGCAGTAAACTCACATTTCACCTGACTGCAAAGAAGTATAGGGGGAGTGCAGTAAACTAACATTTCACCTGACTGCAAAGAGGTATAGGGGGAGTGCAGTAAACTAACATTTCACCTGACTGCCTTAGATGTATAGGGGGAGTGCATTAAACTAACATTTCACCTGACTGCAAAGAGGTATAGGGGAAGTGCAGTAAACTAACATTTCACCTGACTGCCTTAGATGTATAGGGGGAGTGCAGTAAACTAACATTTCACCTGACTGCAAAGAGGTATAGGGGAAGTGCAGTAAACTAACATTTCACCTGACTGCCTTAGATGTATAGGGGGAGTGCAGTAAACTAACATTTCACCTGACTGCAAAGAGGTATAGGGGGAGTGCAGTAAACTAACATTTCACCTGACTGCAAAGAGGTATAGGGGGAGTGCAGTAAACTAACATTTCACCTGACTGCAAAGAAGTATAGGGGGAGTGCAGTAAACTAACATTTCACCTGACTGCAAAGAAGTATAGGGGGAGTGCAGTAAACTCACATTTCACCTGACTGCAAAGATGTATAGGGGGAGTGCAGTAAACTAACATTTCACCTGACTGCAAAGAGGTATAGGGGGAGTGCAGTAAACTAACATTTCACCTGACTGCCTTAGAGGTATAGGGGGAGTGCAGTAAACTAACATTTCACCTGACTGCAAAGAGGTATAGGGGGAGTACAGTAAACTAACATTTCACCTGACTGCCTTAGAGGTATGGGGGGAGTGTAGTAAACTAACATTTCACCTGACTGCAAAGAGGTATAGGGGGAGTGTAGTAAACTAACATTTCACCTGACTGCAAAGAGGTATAGGGGGAGTGCAGTAAACTAACATTTCACCTGACTGCAAAGAGGTATAGGGGGAGTGCAGTAAACTAACATTTCACCTGACTGCAAAGAGGTATAGGGGGAGTGCAGTAAACTAACATTTCACCTGACTGCCTTAGAGGTATAGGGGGAGTGCAGTAAACTAACATTTCACCTGACTGCAAAGAGGTATAGGGGGAGTGCAGTAAACTAACATTTCACCTGACTGCCTTAGAGGTATAGGGGGAGTGCAGTAAACTAACATTTCACCTGACTGCAAAGAGGTATAGGGGGAGTGCAGTAAACTAACATTTCACCTGACTGCAAAGAGGTATAGGGGGAGTGCAGTAAACTAACATTTCACCTGACTGCAAAGAGGTATAGGGGGAGTGCAGTAAACTAACATTTCACCTGACTGCCTTAGAGGTATAGGGGGAGTGCAGTAAACTAACATTTCACCTGACTGCCTTAGAGGTAGGTTTTTGAATCCCAAAAGGGTGTAATGAGATTGTATTTTCAACCTGTGATTTTCCTACACTTTTTTCACGCAAATACTAGTTTTTCTCAATAAACAGACGCACTACTTACTGAGCTAAGGTGTTGAACTAAAGCATACCAATATGAAATATAATATTAATGTTCAAACGTTCACATGTTTTCTTCCCGCTGTTTGGGTGTCAGGGTGGCAACATAACGGAAGACAGCGCAGCACATTTAAATGATTTATCCCATGGGCCGGATTGAGCACACCGGTGGGCCGTATTTAACCCACGGGCCGTAGTTTGTCCATCCCTGCTCTAGGACAGTTGAGTTTCTTCCATCCTTTCTCCAACAACATCTGAAAATAACCTTGTGAGAATGTGGACTCTGTTGCTACCAGTCGCTACCAGTACCGGTACTGATGAGTATTAAATGTCGACCCTTGAGCAACCAATATTTGCTGTTGCTGCTATACCTCAGTTTTATCTTCTGTGGTGCTGACTGACAGCTCACAGCTGACTTCTGACGGCTTTGAAAAGCTACCAAACCAAATTATGTATCCCTACGCCGAACCATATGATCTGCAAAAAACATGTATTTAGCAGTTGTCACTTCTGACAGTCAAAATTTAGGTATATACCTAAATGTTGACTGTCAGAAGTCAGCTGTGAGCTGTCAGTCAGCACCAAATAAGCTGTAACCTGGGTGTACCAGCCAGCAGCAAGCAGCGGTTGGTAAACCAGCCCTAGTGTGACCACGGCTTTACAGACATTATAAATAACATTGTGCACTAACAAATAATTATTTTTATCTAGCTAATATTAATTTAAGGATAGTTTGCTGATGATTGATTTTTGAAAAACTCTAATCCATCCATGAGAAAGTATCTACAATTTTGTGTGCAGTTTTTTTGTTTGTTTTTTCAAATTTATACAAGGCTAAATGACGATATGGACAAGCAAATGCGTGGTGTACTAACTTAAGGAAACTACCTCCCTCCTCGAAGATGCCACTAAGATAGCGCTAGTGAAGCGAGGACGACGGTGTAACTACCGGCGCTGCGAGGGAGGGCAGGTGAGAGGTGGGTTTCCGGGCCAGCTGCTGACGTAATAAACCGCCCTTCTAATTGCACGCAGGTGGTGCTGGGGCGCCCTCTACCCCTACTTGGACGCAACTTATTATTCAGTTGTTTTCATTTAACACACCCCTTTCGTTTTTCACCATCTCCCGCCATCTAGCGAAATTTGTAGGGCTAAAATGATATCAGTGAGTAATTAAGATAATTTTAATAATGGTTATTACAATGTGCATTTTATTTTCGATATCTAATGGGAACTTTCTAAACATTGAATGTATCAGAACACAGCTTACAAACTAACTTGACTTTATGCAGTACGCTTATCAACAATAATTCCGACAAGATGTGTATTAATCACAACTTGTGAATGTGTGGAATGCCAGGCCTCCACAGTGGTTCGGATTCCACGTTAAACTGTAGGTCCTCCATTTCATCTCACAATCACCCTACCATTGCACATTAGCGTAAGTATGTATAACCCGAACGGGTAGTAAGACACAGTGCTAATAATAATAATAATAATAATAATAATAATAATAATAATAATAATAATAATAATAATAATAATAATATAATAATAATAATAATATAATAATTCCACTCTAGTACTCTCTATATACGAGAACGAACATATCCAAACCAACAGTCCATTATTTTATGCCCTTTTAAGTAAGTAATTATTTTAAATATGAGTGTTTTTAAGCTCGTAATACAATATTGGTGCTATTAACGCTTATAACTGAATGAATTCCTAAACCTTCTTGTCTCGCGTTAAGTGTAAACAAATTTAACGACACCAAAATTCTAATTAAGTTATCTTACATGTGATTGGGCAGCATTTAAAGGCGTATTATATTGATGACCCTACATTAACCTCCTGTCCCACTCAAATTGGAGATCAAACCAGGGTCGTCTAAGTTTGTTGTCAACCACCCTTGGGCATGTGAACGGATTTCATCAATCCTTTCTCCGTGTCTTACAACCCGTCCGGACTATCCTCGTATTTACAATAATGAGGTAGTGATGGGAAGGCCAAAATGTAGATGAAGTGTACCCACATTTATTGAAAGGAGAGTAGAAAACCATCTAAGAAAAAAATACATCGGTACACCCAGCCCAGATTCGAGTTCCAATAAATCCGTCGCCATCAAACCAGACAAGATAAGACTGATAACTTTGTCTCCGCTGATATAGTAAACCTAGAACACTAAATAGCCCGACAACTTTTCTCACTCAGTGGAGTGTTTGTATTCTGATCTAAGAGTTCCAAGTTTGATTCTCGAAAGGGACAAAAAAAAGTATCATTGAAGATGTTGGAGCTTCTCTTTTCACCATGATGAAATGAAGACAGAGGAACTGAATGCTAGTTTGTAAGGCGTGTGCCTATATGAGTATTCAAATGGTTTTGGTCCTGCCAGAAATTGAACCTAGCATCATTTATAAACTATCACCCGCTTCGGTGGCCGCGTGGTCTAACGCGATACTCTTGCAAAAGGCTAGACTGGCAATGACGGGAATATCAAGGTTCGAATCTCAGTCGGGTGTACTAAGGGTGGTTTTTCCAAAATGGTTTTCCACTCTCTCTCAACGCGAATTTGGGTAAACTTCCTATTAATATAACCTTCCTGATCCCTAAAACCGTAAGCTTAATTAGTATATAAGCGTATAACCCAACACGGTGCTGAAAAAAACAACTGTCGGTGCCAGTATTCTGGTTATATGCGACTTTAAGCAATCTAACCTTTGGAAACCTAACGAGCAAAGTTAGTTTTAGTTAATTTCAGAAATTTAGACTTAAGGTCAAATGTCTAATTATCAGTACCAATGCATGAGATCGGGTTTGAACCTTGGCCTCCCAATTAAAGTCTAGACACTACTTGTACAGACAATCAGCTTGCAATACACATTCTAGGTCTAACATAATATAATAAAAAAACTGACAGAAAACCGGTTTAACGAGTTTAAGAGAGGAAATGACCCGGTTATTAAGTTTGCACTTCTGATCCTAATTCAGGATAATTAGAGCTCAATAATGATTGTCATACTGGGGGTCGTTTCTACTATAACGATTTTCCATCTTCTTTTCAAGTAAATTCTGATGCAATTTCTAAAAACCCCGCCTTCTCAACGCTTTTCTTGCATAGCGCACCCATCTGAGCTATCCACATTTACTTATTACTTTAATGGGCTAGTGATGATAAAGGTAGTATTTGGAGGAAGCGCATTTACTTGGAGGCAGAGAGGAAACTAATTGATGAAAAAACACCCTCAGCACATTCAGCTGGAATTCGAACCCCAACCTCCCCGTTTCTGGTAAACCAGACTAGACAAGCCTTATGTTTAGCTCGCAAACCCATCGATGATGCACTTTCTTAGCCAGTGCTCTTGGATAAGTAAGTGAAAATTGAAGATGGTTAAATGTTTAGAAAGCTGAAAACTCGTGATAAAAAAATAACCAAAATCTATTAACGCAGTTAAAAACTTTATATATTCTTCTGCTAAAATAAAATCTAAAAATATGCGAGAATACATGAAAACATTTGAAACTGGCTTCGATTTTCAAAAGAAATTCTCTACACTAAAACAATAATAATTGTCTTAAAAGGTCAATAAAAACTTTGACATATGCCACTATTGCACTCGGGGGATTACCACCCTGAGAGAGGTATCGCGTGCTACGAGTGTCTAATCCTCCCTTACACCCCTCCTTTTCCAATATCATAACGAGGGCAACATTGACCCAGGTTAGGGCTGATGAGCGAGAAAATATGTGTGACGTCATATACCTAATTATAAAGCTGAGCGGGTGTAAAACAGGATGTTGTGGTTCTTTATTTCCGCCACAGAAACTAGCGCCGTCATATTAGCGGCAAAAATAGTACTGAAATGTGTCCTCATTTTGTTTCCATTGGTTTTATTATCGTGGTGGTGTTAATTTTCTTCGGCAATAAAACAGTTTGTTTACTCTTCGACAAACCACACCTATTAAAAAAACAACTGGTATAAACCAACACAGCTTTTTATTTGAAAGTATATCTATACTTTTAATAATACACTAAATACACCGTTACTTTGACATCTCCCAGCAAACTATGTACGATAAATTTAAACATATTAGCTTTATTCTGAAAATTGAAAAATGACACCTGGACGATAATCGAACCCGGCACCTTTGGCTTAGTACGCCAATGTTCTAACTACTGAGCTATCAGGAATAGCCTATGCCCGGGGTCATTCTTCACTCTAGGACCCTGGTATCTGGCACGGGACGATTCCTGGATAGCTTCAGTAGTCAGAGCATTGGCGTACTAAGCCAAAGGTGCCGGGTTCGATTACCGTGTCCAGGTGTCATTTTTTCAATTTTCAGAATATTATATCTAGATGCGAGTAAAATCCTCACTAAAACAAATATAATAGCTTTGGCTATTTGATTCTTATATTAGCTTTATGTTAGTCAAATTTTGTAAAGATTTTCAGAGACAAGGAAAAGAAGCTATATATTTTTTTTAACCCCCATCGGTGGACACGTGGACTGAATGTCAGACTCATTTAGTCTGTTCTACCGGAAATGGAAAGGTCAAGGATCAAATCCCGATCGGATGTACATAGTTTTTTTTTTTACTAAATAGTTTCCCACTTTCCTTCCATGAAAATATAGATAATGTTCTCAACGTTCTACCGCTTTCATCCCTAATCCATCAGAGTAATTAAAGACGGAAATAACGTTTTACTCACTTTTCCACACCCTTCATACTCTAGAATTGTTATGGCAAGGTGTCTCAAGGAAATAACGTTTTACTCACTTTTCCACACCCTTCATACTCTAGAATTGTTATGGCAAGGTGGCTCAAGGAAATAACGTTTTACTCACTTTTCCACACCCTTCATACTCTAGAATTGTTATGGCAAGGTGGCTCAAGGAAATAACGTTTTACTCACTTTTCCACACCCTTCATACTCTAGAATTGTTATGGCAAGGTGTCTCAAGGAAATAACGTTTTACTCACTTTTCCACACCCTTCATACTCTAGAATTGTTATGGCAAGGTGCTCAAGGAAATAACGTTTTACTCACTTTTCCACACCCTTCATACTCTAGAATTGTTATGGCAAGGTGGCTCAAGGAAATAACGTTTTACTCACTTTTCCACACCCTTCATACTCTAGAATTGTTATGGCAGGTGGCTCAAGGAAATAACGTTTTACTCACTTTTCCACACCCTTCATACTCTAGAATTGTTATGGCAAGGTGGCTCAAGGAAATAACGTTTTACTCACTTTTCCACACCCTTCATACTCTAGAATTGTTATGGCAAGGTGGCTCAAGGAAATAACGTTTTACTCACTTTTCCACACCCTTCATACTCTATAATTGTTATGGCAAGGTGTCTCAAGGAAATAACGTTTTACTCACTTTTCACACCCTTCATACTCTAGAATTGTTATGGCAAGGTGGCTCAAGGAAATAACGTTTTACTCACTTTTCCACACCCTTCATACTCTAGAATTGTTATGGCAAGGTGTCTCAAGGAAATAACGTTTTACTCACTTTTCCACACCCTTCATACTCTAGAATTGTTATGGCAAGGTGGCTCAAGGAAATAACGTTTTACTCACTTTTCCACACCCTTCATACTCTAGAATTGTTATGGCAAGGTGGCTCAAGGAAATAACGTTTTACTCACTTTTCCACACCCTTCATACTCTAGAATTGTTATGGCAAGGTGGCTCAAGGAAATAACGTTTTACTCACTTTTCCACACCCTTCATACTGACTTTTGAATTAACACTACTCCTATCTTCTTTTAAAAGGTTAATTTTAAAATGCTAATATATATGTATATATATTTATCTAAAGCACACAGCTCATCAATTTTTGTGGAAAAAAAAAGAAAATTAAAATAAAACTTTCTATTAAAGTCCAACTGAAACAGGTGAATCAAATACAAATTCATATAATTGGCTTTCATCTTTGATATTTTTACTATATTTCTAATAATAATCTGATAGGTCTATATTTTAGATAGTGTTAAAACAGTTTCTTAAAAACAACCAAGGGAGAGTCTTTGAAAATAGAAAATAATGTATAATATTTTGGAATATATGAGTCAGGATTTTTATAACTCAACTTAAGTTGACACAAATACTAGAAATACAGGATTTTATTTTCTATAAAATTTGTCTTTGGTTGATACCTCAACCACTTTTTTTAAAATTTAAATACATAATTATACTCTTATTAAAAATGAATGCTACATTTTTAGAAAGAAAACAGCCCATATTGGTGGTAGAATTCTCTATAATTCATCACTTTCACGATAGATTGAGCTGCCGATGACGCGGAGATTGGGGTTAGAATCCTGGTTGGCTGTACTGAGGGTGGTTCTTGTAAATGGTTTTCCATTATTCCTGCACACAAATGTGGGTACTCTTCCTCTAAATTAAACCTTTCACATCACTAACACATCAGCGTAGTTAGCACATAATTATTATGTGCTTAACCCGAATGGTTAGGGAGACGTGTAAAAAAAAGTTAATAAGAGTACACTTGAAGTGTGTTTGAGATTGAATAAATAACCACAATTTGGTTTGTGCGGTAGGTCAGTCACGGAAGTGGGGTGCCTAAGAGACTCGAATCCGGTCACCAACAGTTCAGTGCCCCGCTCCCATCTGGTGTGTCGGGGCTGTTTCCCACAAGCAAGGGACATCATTCTAAGGCCCATGAACTCTACGAAGTAAACATCGGATGAAGAGGGTGTGGGAAGAAGGAAGGGGGGGAAACAAGGAAGGGCTGAACTGTCGCTTCCTGTTTGCCCTTTATCTCATCTCTCCTTCTTCATCCTCTCTGCTACTTCCTCTGCTACAATGACCTGCCGCAACGTAATGATGTGAATCGTAGTCCACACACACCGAGCAGGACATCCGACAAACGTCTGGGACTAAACAGATGAAACTAAAGAACAAATTCCCGTCAGCGTTGGGACAATCAAACAAGTCGTAATATATATAATAATAATAATAATAAATAATAATAAATAATAATAATAATAACGATAATATTACAGTAAAACCTCTGATAGCTGGAATAAAGGGGGCTGAACACATTTCGGATAGGCAAATTTTCGAATATGAAATTAATACCCCTCTGAAGAGTTAAAAGTAAAAAAAAAAATTACATTGCATCCATAGTTACAGAAAAGTACATATTTTTGGTATATATATTTTCAGTACATACAGTATATACACCATCTAATGGTTATTAAATATAACAAAGTTAAATACACAACAAAACTAAATTTATCATTTCTTCTTAAAAAAAGTCTGAAATTTTCTTTCGACTCTTTTTTTTTTTTTTACGATTTGTATATCCTACCAAATAAAGGTCTTACCGACTTAAAACCTTTATTTGGCAAATCAGCTACTGAAAAAAATACTTCAACAAAAATGTGGTTGGCTGTTTCGGATATTAAGGGGTCCGGGATATGGAAGGTTTTACTGTAATATCTTTCATTGAACCTTCAAAGTTTGTTAGGTGGTTGGCTAGCGCTCCTGACTCTGGTCGAGGACCGTGGTTTTTCCAACCCCTCTCCAGACAAATGTTGATGCAGATCTACAAAAGTAATCCTTCTAAGCCGACGCCCTTAGATTGTATTACCAGAGAAGCTAATAGTAGGCTTGTGGCCCAGCCACACAGAGCGCTACGCTAGCTATGTACGCTATGTTCGGGGCGAAAAATAGCGCCCTTTATTGACAATGAAAATGACCACATAGAGCTGTATACGTTATGTTCAATATCTTAGCTACGTTTTGGTTTGTTTGATTCTCGGCTGTATTTTCAAACGTTGCTGACGACGGACATGCGCAGTAGAACCGCCGCGGTATCCAACCACGTGCATCCGGCAGTATATATTTATATACTATACGTAGCACCGCGTCTTAATACACCACCTACCCTATCCATCCTATCCAAGTGACCAAAGTCAAAATTCATTTTCACAAATTCGCAATCACTCTTCCATCTCTCAAATAGTGTCTAATTAGATTCTATGCTTTATTTCAGCTCATCTAGAAACCACACATCGGGCCTGACCACACTTGTGTTTACCATTACAGTGTATTAGGGCCTGATATAGTTACTCCACAACATAACACGCTCTTTAGTTCACAACTCCTTCTCCCAACTCCATTTGCCTTCCACAATCAATAAACACTCTCACAAAAAGAGGTTATGGTCTGTGACAACAGATCGGTACTCTTAGGTATTAACAAGCCAACTACCTTCTCTGAGGGTCGCTTCTGACAGTCAGAGCTGGTAAACAGGCAAACAAGGGAGAGGCGTCTTAATAACCTTTAGGGCTATAAGCTTAAGTACTAATTACTCTAATGGGTTAGGAATTGGGGAGGTTGAATATAGAGGAAGTGAGCTCACATTTTCGTGAAGGGCGGGTGGAAAACCATTTAGGAAAACCCACCCAGTTCACCGGAGCGAGATTCGAACCTCGATCTCCCCGTCCTCGGCAGTATAGCTCAACACGACTAGCGCTTTAGCTAACTACTCCACCGAGGCTGGTGAGCCGGTTGTATTATTATTAGTACCGCGTCTTACCACCCGTTCGGGTTGTACGCACTTACGCTAATGTGTAATGGTAGGGTGATAGTGAGATGAAATGGAGGACCTACAGTTTAACGTGGAATCCGAACCACGGTGGAGGCCCGGCATTCCACACATTCACAAGTTGTGAAAGAGCCGATTGAAGTAGTGTGTTTAAAGTGATAATATAACGTTTCTGGAGCAGTTAATTGAAGATGTATGGAAGTACCCACACGTGTGGAGCAAAACCATTGAAGAATACCAGAACCTGAACATACGAGATGATTATCAAATTCATCAACCTCTGTTCTTTACATATTCCCTTCGTGTACCCACTTTCCTTTACGTTTATTACACAATGAAAGTAACAACAAAGCCTCATCATCACTGTCATCACTCTCCCAGGGCTAACTACCTGCTAACATCTTGGACCAGACTGGAAAGTCTTGTACAAATCGTAGCTTCCAGTGTGGCCACTTGGTGAAGCGAACATAGCGTACATAGCGAGCATAGCGAACATAGCGTACATAGCGTAGCGCTCTGTGGCGCCCCAACATTAGTGAGAAAAAATAATAGAGACTGTGAATGTATCTTCCCCTTAAAATTATTCTTGGTGCATGCCTTTGCATTCAAGTTGACATCTTCGGCTTACACATTTATTTTTCAACCTTGGAGCCACTATTTTGTTCCCAGCGACACACTTAATTAATTAAAAATTTACAATAAAAAAAGATATTTACTATCAACAATTAGCATGTTGCTAATAGAGGCACGACTCAAAGTTATGTATTTAGTCAGCGTGTCTTGAAGTATATGTTTAAATGATACTTTTGTTGGATTGCCTACATAAAAATGGTGTCCAAACTTAGCCTAAACGTTTTTAAAAAAAATCCAACAGAATTTTATACTCGATTTTTGACTTATCCTCAAATAGTTATTTTCTTCCGGAAGACCAAATATTGGCCGTTCCAGGCAGCCTAACATTTTGAAAGTTAAATTCATTTCAAGGAGTCTGGAGTAGCTATACCTCAGTTTTAGCTTATGTGGTGCTGACTGACAGCTCACAGCTGACTTCTGACGGCTTTGAAAAGCTACCAGACCAAATTATGTATCCCTACGCCGCACCATATGATCTGCAAAAAACATGTCTTTAGCAGTTGTCACTTCTGACATTCAAAATTTAGGTATATACCTAAATGTTGACTGTCAGAAGTCAGCTGTGAACTGTCAGTCAGCACCACATAAGCTAAAACTGAGGTATACTCAGGATTAAAAAACAAAATAGCAGTAAGCATTTACAGCCACCATTAAGGTAAACACGGCAGCACTGCCACACATTTACATTAAAATATATTACTCAATGAATGGGGTTATAAAATCCAAATTAATGCTTACATAATTTTAAGCATTTGATAATTTTTGAGGAAAAAATTGACTGTTGCAAAATAATACAATATTCAAAATGTTGTTTAAGAAAATTCCAACCGTCCTTTTTTTCCTAATCTCCCGACCTCTCGAGTAAGATGCCATCCCTACCTCTGGTGGGAGAGATGCTCCATTACAGTTTATATAATATATCATCATATTAACTTGTGATGCATTTAACGCTTAGTTTGACATTACATATTTTGTGAATGCTCCACAATTTATACACTTGCCCAGAGCAAGGCATGCAACAAATAAACAGATAGCTGTTAATTAACCGCAATAAATGGGAAAAAACATTGATTATCCCATTGAGAACATGCTCAAGGTCGACCAACAACCTGAAGAAAAAAAAAAGTGTCTCAGCTCTCATTTCTTTAAAACTGGGGATGGGATATCTCCACGACTGGGTCATCTTACCCCTCTTTAAATACAATATGCATGCTTATATTATAAGTGTGAGCCTGTAAAAACAAAGGATTTAAATAATACAGCATCTCAAAAGTGTGTCAAGCGTAAGAGAAATGAAAATAAAACATAGTACGTATTGATATCAAATTTGCTTATCTTCCTTAGGACATCACTGTTATTTATTACAATTTAAGTTTATGTGGTAATTAATACGTGTGGCCAGAGTAACCAGCATTTTGAACATTATATGGGCTACCAGTATACAATATTTTATAAATTGGCAAATGATTATAAGATTACTTTTTGGGCCTACCTCTGCATCTGCCTATAGTGTCGTAATGACTGGCTTCGATTATTGTTTTATAGGGGCATCGATTTTTATTCGAACAGAGAATATTTTTGCAAAAAGTGCATTTAAAAAAATAACTGAGCCACTGGGATAGTAACAAAATTTCTAATGTTATCGACTTATGTTAAACTAATGTTTTGATTATCATTAAGATGATTATATTTATTGTATTCAAATGTAATGGGTTAACCAACAGTACGTTTACTTACAGCACCAAAATAAATAAGTAAATGTGAATGCACTTAATTATTTTGAAATTAAAAAAAAAATCAAATAAACTACCGAAACGTATATTCTACAAAGGTCCCAAATTGAAAACCTTTGGAAACATCCTATCAATCAGTTTGACCGTAAACCCTCTGAAGGTAAGATTATCAGAGGACGCAAAAGAAGGGGTCAGTTTTCCAAAGTATTGACGCAACAGAACAAAGGTTTTTGTTTGACGGATGGTCAGGTTGCGGAGGCTGTTAGATTATTTTTTTTTCCATCACTTTTGTGGGGTATCGGGTGGAGTGAGTTGCACAATTTTGAAATAAAGCTTTCCCACGGTCAACGACCTTTACCGCAAAAAGGGAGAAAAAAAGGGGGAAGAGAGAGGAAAGAGAATTCTAGAATGAGCAGGTATATAAAAATGGATATTTCACTTTCAATTTTTGCCAGATTTTTACTAAACTAAGCTATAGAAAAACATTTTCTTTTCTTCATTTTATGAAGATAGAGGGAGTGCTCTTCGTTCATTGACCCCTTTCAAATGGTGAGGAGAGGAACAGGTAAAAATATTTCTGGATGTGAAAAACATGTTTACGTCTGCTCTGCGGCCGTATCGGTCAGGTAGAGAGAGAGAGAGATGTTGTGATAGCCTTTAATGTTTTGCAACATTAAAGGAGGAGGGGCATTTGACAAGTCAGATAACTGCAATAACTTGTTCGTTGACCTGTCACAAGAAGTCAGAGTGGGTTGAGGAGATCAGACATCACACTCAATTTTGATCGCTAACTTAGTGCAAATCAATATTCTAAGAAGAGATGTAATCATCTTACTACTGCAATAAAGTTGAGATAGAATTTATTTTGGTGAATTAAAACGCGTACTTTAAAAACACATGCTTACATCAGCAGTCAACTTGCAAACTAACACAACCTTTAAATAAATCACTCTAAACATTTCGGTGCAGCTATTACGGGGTACGCAGATAATTTAGCTCTGTCAGGTAATAGTAAGGAATCTGTTGCAAGAAATGTGCAGATTTTACTAGAGGCTAGGAAGGAAATAGGTTTAGAAATTAACGTTGAAAAGTCTAAGTATGTGATCACACAGAGAACACAGATTGAGGACGATAATTTATGTTACAGCAAACAACATATCATTGGATAGGGTTAATGAATTCAAATATTTAGGAACAATTTTAACTAGCTATAACAATATTAGATTGGAAATTAGGAAAATAATACAGTCTGAAAGTCCTTGTTATTACTCGATCATTAAGTTGTTGGCGTCTCGCCTGATGTCAAGAAATGTAAAACGCAGAATATACAAAACCGTAACTTTACCGATTGTTTTCTATGGGTGCGAAACGGCCTCTTACCTTAAATGACGAAAATAAATTTAGTGTATTCGAAAACAACGTGCTTAGGAAGATATTTGGCCCATAAATGGATGAAGATAGTGGGGCGTGGAGGAGGCTGCATATTGATGAGCTGCATTCCCTGTACTCATCACCAGACATTGTTAGGGTAGTAAAATCTCGCAGGCTACGGTGGGCAGGTCATGAAGCGAGATTGGGAGTATCTAGAACCGCGTTAAAGGTATTGAATGACAAACCCAATGGGAAAAGACCACTGGGAAGACCCAGACGAAGATGGGAGGATAATATTTGGATCCTGGAGAGAGATATGGTGTAATGAGATGTACTGGAAAGAATTTCTCAAAATAGGGATAGGTGACGTACTTTTGTGAGTGCGGTAATAAACTTTTGAGTTCCTAATGCCATAGAGTAAGTAAGTGAGTAAGTAAACATTTCGGTAGTATACACCAAAATTATTATATCTTAAGTCCAGCAACTTAGTTCAGGTGGTATAGCGTCTATTAACTAAGATAAAACGGCTTCGGGGCTTAATTCCCGGCTTGGACAAAAAGAGTTTCCTCTTTCACAGTGAGCAATTATCGGCCGGGCCATAGGTTGTTACGTCTAATCTATAGTTAAATTAGTTCATACGTCTACGTGTGCTTATAAGAAACAGTTCAGTCAAGAGAACGTAAGAATATTTTAACACTTTTTAGAATCAAATCAGGGTCCTTAAGTATCAAGTCCACTAATAGTTGGGATGTCCCACTGCCTAGAATAAACGGTTAAAAGCTTAACTTTTACGTTTTTACGTTCAGACAAAAACACGAAACGAAGAGAAATTCCCAACCCCTTGGCTTTCTGTTTACCAACATTTCCAAGAACGGTCGGCGTGTTACTAATGAAGTCTCTGGAAGATATTGAACAAGGATTGGCTCAAGTTTTGAACAATTCTCTAATATTTTATCTTATCTTATTTGTAAATAACGTGAAGTTCGGGGTTTGAATATCGGCTGGACGCACTAATGTTTTTTTTTACCAGCAATTCACCCTCTTCCTCCTTTACACTTCCCCTAATTTATACCTTTCTCATCCCTATCCCATTAGTTCAGATAGTCGGATATTCCGGACGGGTAGTAAGACGGGGTGGAAAAGTTTCTCGATTAAAAAAATACCTATGGGATTTGTGCGTGGTCCAAGTGTAAATTTAATTTAGTCTGTTTTGTAGGTGATTGGGATGGGGAGGGCAGGGTTCGAATCTCTGCAAAGTGTTTGTTCCTAAATGATTTTCCACTATTTATCCACGTAAATTCTGGTACATTTCTTCTAAATCTACTTTTCCTCAGCCCTACCCCACAAGTGTAATTAATTAATAGTCTATATGTGAAATGCGGTGAGAAAAAAATGTGTATCTACTTTGTAACTATCATTACTTTTAGTGTCACTATAATATTTTACTGCTTAGTAATAGTGATAAATTTTTTTATGGAATATTAGTAATAATATATGTATTGGTCAATTTTATACAATAAAAACATATGTTACAAGGGTTTACCACAAGAATCAATATGTATTAATCAAAAAGTGTTGATGTGCGATTGATTTGCAGTTCAGATGTGGTCTCGGCCCTAATATCTCTATTTGTGTCAATTTAAATTTTCCGGAAGATTATTTATTTTGTAACCTTTTTTTACTGAATATTTTAAACTCAAGGTCACAGTTATTTAATTCATTCGTTCATTCATACAACAATTAATTAATTAATCATTCACTAATTTAATCACCCATTCTTCCTTAATTCATTTATACATTTATTCCCAAATTAATTCATGCACCCATTTACTAATGTATTTTAAAATTATCAATTTAATCAATAATTTGCAACAATGTATTTTCATATTCCATTATTCACCAATACAAGAATTAAGTCAATATTAGCAGTAACTCAAAGCCATCTTAGCATATTTAAATGTTACTTGTTCCATACATATTAAAGTAGGCTACAGAAATTATTTTTACATACTAAACACGTTTTCAATTTTTTACCGGTTTTTAATGAATTAAACATTATGAGCTGGAATGGAGATCGTGTAGGTACAACAGGTACAGGCTATTAGAAACTCCTACGATAAAAACAAGTCAAGACTTACTTCAATAATGGATTTGAGTAGGTTTTGAATTAATACACTAGGCTATAATATGTCTTTGATATAATTTTACTAAATATTATTGCTTTTGTGTGTTAAGAATATCTCATGAAGTTATACCAATATTTATATATATATATATATATATATATTATTATATAGTGCTTTGTGTGTATCTGTTCACATTGTATTTGCTATAAAATTAATTAACATTAGTATAGTATTTTTTCCTAACGAAGTCAATTAGAAGCGTAATCGTTGGAGTTGTGTAGTTTTTTCTCGAGTCCTGTGCACTTGTTCTACTTGTTTACGGGTGTTGGCCTCTCATCCTTTGAAGGGTTATCAGCGTGCTAGTAGCAACCCTTTTAATCCCTAGCAACCCTCTCACCCCAAAAGAAAAAAATCATAGCATTCTCAAGGTCGAAAGGCGGTGTACTGTTGTTGAGACCCAAACACTAGATCAGAAGGGTTGTAAAGGTTGGAAGGGGGGGGGGGTAGCTGCCATTCTTTCTCCTTTCAACCCCCTTGACGAATGTTGGCAACCAGCGAAAAGTGAAAGGGTTCGGAGGGGGCTATTGGTAAACGATTAGTGGCGGTTTTTACTTTCCGAACAAGTATTTGCCGTAGTGTTCCTTGAGATAGGCCAGAACAACAACAAATGACGGTTGTTAGAAAAGACGTGTTTATTCAGTTATTTGTTTAATTGTAAAATTATGAAGGGGAGGGGAGGGAACAACTGTGCTACCGATGCTCAAATTTACGCAAGTACAACTTTTAGAGGCGTATTAAATACGGCAGTCTGTATATCCAAAAGTTTTTGTTAAATTTGGAAATTATAAATTCGCCAGTTTGGGTTGGGTTTTACGGGTATTGAAATCTTGAGTTCGCAATCCACTTGGATTGCTGGTGAGGGAAGTTTGGGCGCCGAATCTCAGTCGGGTGTACTGGGGGTGGTTTTCCATGAGTATGTTTTTCCCATCCTCTCTCCACGCTAATGAGTTTGAATTTCCTATATACTACTTTACTTAGTCCTACTATAAAAATTAAATTAAAATAACCAGCTTCAGTGGTCGAATGGTCTAAGTCGTCATCCTCTCAGTATATCGGACTGCTGATGATGGGGAAATTGGGGCTTGAATCCCGGTCGCGTGTACTGAGGGTGGTTTTCATAAATGGTTTTCCACTTTCCACGAAAATGTGGGCACACTTCTTGTAAATTCAAACTTACTCATCCATAACACACTAGCATAATTAGTACATATGCTTTTTACCAGGACGTGCTGAGAAAAAATAAATAAAAATAAAAATGTTCTTGCCATTGAGAGAAAGATTCGTAAGATAAATAAAAGGCTCTGGAGATCCTCGTTTGATCATCTAGAACAGGGGCTTCCAAATGGCGGTACGTGGGCCGCACGTGGCCCACAATTTTTTTTTTTCAGCCCACGATGTTTTTTGTAAAACTAATCTACTCTAGTAAAATTGATACTTTTAGCTGCGAAGGAGTAAGTTTTGACTTGCTTGACAAAAAAAAAAATCCATGAAAGCTTAAACTGATGTTCATTAAGTAATAAACTTAATTGCGCTCTATTTTAATAATAATGTGTGTATCCTAATGAGTCATACTTTATTAAATCCGCTAGCTGATTATGATGCGGCCTGCAATACACTCGTGGATTCAATTGTGGCCATCGGGCATCTTTAAGTTGGAAACCCCAGGTCTAGAATATTTTAGTATGTGCCTATCAACTTATAAAAATCTGGGACACTTTGATCAGGTTGCCACATTCAATAAATGAAATGACAATAAATATAAAATGTGTGGCACCTAAAATATGTGGCAGTGAGTCTTTCTGATACAGCTCTAGAAGTTTAACCAACATGAAGTCTTTACCGTCCACGAAGAAGCGGTCAAATATATGGAGACTTTAACGCGTCATTGGAGTAGTAGCTTTTATTATTATTATTAGCACCGCGTCTTACTACCCGTTCGGGTTATACGCACTTACGCTAATGTGTAATGGTATGGTGATTGTGAGATGAAATGAAGGACCTACAGTTTAACGTGGAATCCGAACCACGGTGGAGGCCTGGCATTCCTCACATTCACAAGTTGTGTTTAATACACGTCTTGTCAGAGGTGAAGGAAGGGTTTGGCAATCAGATAAATCTGTGCCGGGACCGAGGATTGAACCCCGGACACCCAGCATAGAAGTCTGACACCTTACCCCTAGACCACCAGGTCACCCTTAGTAGCTTTTGAATTCAGGTTATAAATTAATATGAATACCTGTGCTAGAAGCATATACCATGTTTGGTAAATTATTGTTAACTAAGCTCTACATATTATGATTTTTTGAGGATTTTTGAGAAAATTCATAAAACAGACATGGTTTACTCATTTTCAATAAAACACATTAGTTACATCTTTGAAATAATGTTTAGTTTGTTTTTGTGATGCTGGTTGCATATTTCAGCAGTCGAACATTTAAAAAATATTATGATAACTCCTCATTTAAAATAATCTTGGTAAGAAACATGTGTTTTGTATTAATTGTAAGAGAAAGGAGATGATTTAAAGTTTATATTTAGTATTTGAGGTATCGTACAGTTTGTACTAGTTTTGAATTTTTGGTTTAGGCCTACATCTCATGGTTTTATTTAATAATATATAAAAATAAACCATCCTTAAAATTGAATTTGAATACATATATTAAAGATTATTTGAACAGAAAGCACGCTAGTTAAGCTCCTACGTAGGTACCTTCATCATTAGAATATATTTTTTTAAAGATCTATGGAATAAAATAGGCCTACATATTTAAATGCTTACCAAATAAATGATAATTAACAATTTTATCAAATTTGATGTGTCCTCAGATGTCGCTTGATGTGGAATTCCACCCCTTCTACAGGAAAATTCCCCCTGTACTATCAAGTTATTTTAGAATAGCTAGTCAATGATAGCCAGTATTATGGAGCTAGATAATACTAGCACACACACACACACCACACACACACACACACATATATATATATATATATATATCACACACATATAGTAGATACGCGATAGTTCCAGATATAAATACGCCCAATGCACGTCTTTATACACAGGATCAACGATGTATGAAAAAACAGAAAACGATCAAGATAATAGTATTTTTTTAAATTACAATAGTAAGAGGCCCAACATAATATTTTTACATTTTAGAAATTCAGTTTTATTAATTAATTTAAAAATATAATATTAAGTACTTTATACACTAAAGAAAAATAGGTATTAAAAAATCGTCTATTCGGTGTAATTCGAGTGTTCGGTAATTTCAAATTTGCTCGGGAACTTTCAAAATGTTCACTAAAAGTTTAAGCTGGCTCAAATTCATAAAATCGAGATAAACTTACAAATTTAATTAGTGGAGGAAAAGGGTATAAAAATTAATTTACTTTTAGGCGTATAACTATTTGCGTAGGTCATGGTAATATCGCTGAGCGGTTTCCCGCTCATCCACTCAGTAAAATGGTGTGTGATATAATAAAATCAATTATAATATTTATATAATCTAGACTTTTTTTTTTACAGATATAAATGTATTGGATTTTCTTAGCACCGCGTCTTACTACTAGGTCGGGTTATACGCTTATGTACTCTACTAATACGCTAATAGTTTTAAGAATGATGAAGGCTATTTAGAGGGAGTGTACCCGCATTTGTGTGGAGGAAGAGTGGAGAACAAGTTTGGAAAACCACCCTCAGTACACCTGACAGGGATTTTAACCCAAATATCCTTGTCATCGGCATGGCATAACATGAGAGTGACGCCTTCGACCATGCAGCCACCAAGGCAGGTTTTATAAGATACTACTATAGTAAAATGTATCGTGTGTAGTTTATTCGATAACGATTGTAGAAAGTAATTTGATAATGGATCATCTCCAAGTAAAACATGACTATACTATAAGGTGTATTTTGTACCATTTAACTGGCGACTACTTTCTCCAGCTCCCATCAGTGATAACAATATGGGCTGTCTCAGAAAATACCAAGAATTTTTTTACTGTCATTTTATCTTAAAGCAGGCTCCAAGACTCTTCAAAATACATTTGTGATGTAGTGGACTGTGCTCTATTTGTTAGTGAATACACATCTAGAAACATGTAGCATGTGTTCAGTTCATGTCATTTATCTTACCAGTCTACAGTGATAAATGGAGGCATCCAAAAGGGTTTCTCTTTGGAGTTGTCAAAAAACGTTTATCTTTGTTTTGTTCGCCCTTACGCGCCTAGTGAGATGTTTTAGAATGTTTCGAATGCTATTTTTCGTGACAAATGGTTCTCGAGTAAAATGATTTAAACTTCTCAGTGTTGTAGCTACACATGCTGCACTTCAAATAGGTTAATACAAAGGTTAAATAAAAGATTGCGTCTCGATATTTATTGTACACTCGTATGAAAAATGACCACAAGAATACATAGCCCACTATTTTTGATCATTGATAAAACTTGTGTTTTTTTTTTGTCATTATTCTTACATTTAATCTCAAGGCTATCTTACATCTTACTTTAAGGAATAGGGACAAACAAGGTATATTTAGAAGCAGTGCAAATTCATTAGCGTGCAAAGAGAATGGGAAAAATATAGTTATGCATCACAAATTAAATAAACACCTAGTTCGCGTGGCCGAGGTTCGAACCTTAACCTCCCGTCACCAGCAATCCAGTCTGTTTCAAGCCTGATGCATTAATACTTATAACGGGTGTTAAATTATTATCCAAGCATTAGTATCAATAATAAATTAAAAACTTTTAATTGGTTAAGTAATATAGTTTATAATTATCAAATTTAATGTATCTTCTATATTAATAAAATGAAGAGTTGGTGTATCTGTGTATCTGTCTATCTCTAATGAGTATTGCGCGATATCTATCTTACCTAAAGGTTGATATTTATACAAAAAATTAGTAGCACCTGTGCACGAACATGTGCACCTCGAGGACTAAAATTTTAAAATTTGGATTAGATCTTTTAAAATTAATTAAAGACTGGGTTGGAAGAAATAAAATGAAGTATTTTTTTTCTGTCTCTTTGAAACAAAGAAAACCGTTGCCAGGGGTAACCAAGAAAACCATAGGGTAGTTTACTCAGGGTAACGTCGGGTAATTCTGCTATTTTTTAATACAGGGTGGGGTGGAAATAATTAGACGATCCATGCTGAGGAAGTGATTGACAACGTGCTGAGGTTTGCCTCACGTCCGGTGGAGTTCACCTGTGTGAGAAAAAGTGAAGAAGTGTAGTATGCAGTTTGATTTTATTTAGTTAGTGGATATTTACCTTTTAATTAAAGTATTAATTTTCAAGCTACTATCTGTCTAATTGTTTCGACCCCACCCTGTATGTTTTATTCTGCTACTGAGCAGCACACTTTATCAGGTATTACCTCAAGGTTCAAGGCAAACATGATTCGCACCGACGAGCACTTGGATAAAGGCTTTATGATTGACTATTCTGATTTTGTCTAGCGAAGGAAGGTTAGGGTTTGAATCCCTGTCGGTACTAATGGGATATCATTTTCTAAACGGCTTCCAATATTCCTCAATGTGAATCAGGGTACATTTCCTCTAAATAATATTTTCCTAATCCTTGGTCAGAAAAGGGATGGTTAGTTAATACTACTAGTCATAAGCTATGTATATCATTTTGTATTACTGCCAGGTCACTGTCTGGATCATAGCCACAGTTTGCAGTGACGTCAGATAACTAAGGTATCTGGCCACCAGGCAGAGCCTGCCGTCCTCGAATAGCACTGCTGGAGGAAGAAAGGTAGATTAATGATTGATGACCAGAAGAGCTCGGAAGTTGTTGCGTGTGCAGAAATGTGGCGCTGTGTAAAGTGGCCAGGTGGGCAGAGGGGGTGGGGGAGAAGGAGGCCAGTTATTAGAAAGAAACACCTCACCTCCCCCTTTTCTAATAGTTCACCGCATTGCCAACTGTAGGCGCTATTCAAGACAGTTGACTGGCTCGTGCCGCCATGTTTCATTAGACCTCGGGGCCCCACAGCCTGGTTCACAAGTAAAGGCTCTCTCCATGATGGCGTCTTGATGATGGTCGAGATCATCGAGGAGATGTACAATCACCTCCTGCCCACTCCCTGGGAGGCCTTGCTTTGTATCCCATTGGGGGAACATTTAATATTCACGCGATGTGCAAAACAAGAGATTATATTATGCGGTGTTCTAACCGCTAGTGTGGGAATAATTATTTTTATTTTTATAGGATAATATAAATAATTAAATAATAATAGCAATAATAATAATAATAAAATAATAATAAAGAATTGAAGGTTCGCTTTATTAACAAAGGTTTACAAAAGCTAGATTTTTTTTCAGTTAGTTTGTTTTAACACAAGTAATTTAACGTTTTAGTCTATGTGGTAGGGATGAGAATGGCGGGAGAGGAAATGCAACCAGTGGGACATAATGACTAAACCCAGTACAGTGCGAATTAACTTACCCCAACCGTAGGCCTAGCACCAGGAACTATACTGACTGTCCGATTAAGATAGGAAGAAACTTTTTTGACAGTTACAAACATTACTCAAACAATTTTCATATATTTATACATAAAGTCATAACTTATAAATACAGAATGTTCGGAAACTCATAGCCCAAACTGCACATATAACTTGTTTGGACCTAAAGCAAAACAAAATCCTTATACACCTACATCCGGAAAACTATACTAATACCATTCGATTGTGTTCACTGTTACCCGCCTCGGTGGCATAGTTAGCTAATGCACTGGTTTCGTGTTGAGCTATATTAACCTGAACGGGTAGTAAGACGTGGTGCTAAGTATATATTTGCTAAATGTTTCGGCGTACAGCGCCGGGGAAGCAAAGCTGTTCAAGCATGCTTGTACAGCGGGTTGCATAGGAGTTAGGCGTGTGGCACTACACACCTCAACATCTTGGAGCACGGCAGCAGACCATACCACAGTTAATAGCAAGCAACACACCAGTACATCTATGAATGGGAATAAGTTCTTAGGGTCATCAGTAACGGTCCTACAGCCCAGACAGTAACTGCCATTATTATATGTGCAGTACTGCACGCCTAATTCCTATGCAACTTGTGTACACGCATGTTTGACAGCTTTGCTCTACTGGCGTTATACGCTGAAACTTTGAACACAATTTAATGGTATTAACATAGTTTTCTGGATGCAAGTGTATGGGAATTTTGTATTACTTTCGGTTCAAGCATGTGCAGTTTGGGCTATGAGTTTCTAAACACCCAGTGTGTGTGTGTGTATATATATATATATTATATATATATTTATATATATTATATATATATATAAATAAACCTAATACACCGGGTGAGGCATTTAAGTTGAGACACAAGAATATCCCGATGGAGAATCATTTGAGAAAAAAATCGTTTTGAACAAAAGTTTTTTTGTTATTAAGGGGAAAAGAGAACATCACCAGCAATTTTTTATTTGGTAGACGTCTTCGATGTTATTTTTTAAGGCTCAGCTTTGTGTTTTAAATGAAAACATGTACTCAATTTACTAAAAAATGTTATCTTTGTTGTTTAAGACGTAATCTATGTGATAAACAAAATTACATTTGTTAGTGGCACCAATCCTTAAACAACTTTTTATTAATTAAATTAAAAAAAAAGTATTTTCCTTTTAACGACAATTGTAAATCCTTAAAGATTCGAAGATTCAAATTCGGATTCTAAAATCGAAAGAAAACTTAATATTCGTGTTTAAGAAATATAGAATTTGACCCATCTAATATTAAATAGAACTACGAATGAGAAGTGAGACGGAGCGAGCAAAATTTAACTAACTTCCTTTAGTATTGTTTCTGTAGGAAGTCTAACGTAAACACAATAATAATAATAATAATAATATAATAATAATAATAATAATAATAATAATAATAATAATAATAATAATAATAATAATAATAATAATAATAATAATAATAAAATAATAATCAATGATCAAGATAGCTCGGTACCTACGTGTTCGACTGTTTTGCTGTTTTTTGGTTCGTTACGGCATGACTTAAAATCTCGGCTGGGTGCTCTGGGAGTATTTTGTCATAATGTAATTTACATAATGGTTTTATCACACTTTCTCCAAAATAAATCTGGTGGATCTTATCCTAATAATCTTGCTAACTCTGTATTCTTAACTAATGTGAGTTACTGATAGTCTGGAAGTGCAGCAAGACGCGTGACACTAAAATATAGGTAAAAACCTAATAACCATTTCCGACACCCCTTATCTTCCTCGCCGCGGGAATATTAAACTCTTACCCCATTGAGATTTAATCCGAAGTCTCTCAGAAGGGGTTGGTCAACGTCTGAAACAAAGTACCTTAAGGCTCTAAGCAGCTGAGAATGAGACCGCCTTTGACTTAAATTATCCAACATAGGATAACTGAGTAAGAAGGCTGATTTTTAAGTACTGCCTTAAGTACCGTATTCACTTGGAGAGTGGTTTGAAAAAAAAACACGTTCATAATATGTTAACGGGATCTCAGATGTGCTAACCATTCCCCCTCGGTTCACGAGACCAAGTGTTTGTGGGAACACCATGCCGAGACGTCGCGTGACGCCCAACTAAATATTTATTTGCGGTGTTGGTATGACGGCTGGGAGGTCGGTCGGCGTCTGTTGGCGCGGATAAACGCTGCGGAGCTTGATTAGAGAGAGCCACATATTGTGACAAGAACCGTATAATATCTTGGTGTGCGTGACAGGCGGCGGTGCGCATAGGGCAGGTCCGGGCGACCCCCTTTCACCGCGAACTGTCTGGATGGCTGGCGTCGGTTGCCATGGAAACAGGTCACTACAAAGATTGGGAGGACAAGGGGGCGGAAAACTGACGACAAGGGGGGGGGGGGAATCATTCTCCCCTACTCCATCTTCCTTCTTTGTTTCACTGGTGATAGCGTGTTATGGAATATTCTAGTAAGGGGAGGGAGGGGGTATAGTATTATTTTTGGCCAACAGGTTTGGTCGTATCACTGGTATATCTGACCAGGGCTGCCACAATTTGCGAAATACAAAATATTGGGAACATCTTACGTAGTACAAAATTCCTTAGTTTTTAAGGGTTTTGATAAGAACTTTCCTTACCCCTACTCCTTGAATGAAGTCGCTAGTAACCTTTAACGTTTGTTTTAGCACCACGTCTGACTACCCGTTCAGGTTATACGTTAATGTACTAATAACGCCAATGGTTTTAGGGAATGGGAAGGTTATATTAATAGGAATAATTGTACCCGAATTTGCACGGAGGGATGGTGGAAAACCATTTTGAAAACCACCCTCAGTAAACCCGACCGAGATTCGAACCTTTATCTCCTCGTCATAGGCAGTCTAGCCTACTGCAAGAGTAGCGCTTTAGACCACGCGGTCACCGAAGAGGGTAATATTTAATGTTGAACGTAATAATTTAAAAAATCACTTCCCCCCTTCTTTAATTAAAAATACCGGGCAAGTTTTTTTCTATCTCTTCTAATTTTATTTATCTTTATAATCAGCTGTTAATTTGTGTTAGTCCGATTACTGTGTTTCGAGTTTCGAGTTTCGAGTTTCGAGTAATTTTGAGGCGTTTAACACATGGAATCCTATTTAGAGAGACTTATAATTCACCCAAAACATTCCAAGCTTTAGGTCCGATGCGCCAAACGCGAACTAACATCTTTAATTCCCTCTGGATTTGATCCAAAATCTCTCAATGATGGTTTATCATTGTCCAAAGCGCATCGAGTTTAAAAATGAGTGTGGCGTTAGAATTATACCCAATAAACCCGGCCAGCATTGAACACCGACCACGTGGTTAAAAACCCGTAACTCTATCCGTGAAGCCAACTCTGTTTATGAGTAACACTGTAACACTAACTAAATGAATCTACTGAATGAAGTGTGGTATCAGAGCTCTAATCATACACTCTTAATTTCACTAGTGGGTATTTAATATATATTTTGAGTCTGACACCTTAATTCTTATGACAGCAGGTGTGGGTAGAGCTACCGGGCCAGTAAAAACTAACATTCTAATCTCGGACAACATATAAACTAAAAGTATGAGAAAAAAAATTGTTTTTAAAGATTAAAAAAACACACTATTTTTTGCATCGCATTTTACTATGCGTTCGTAAATCCTAATATTTACATCAAAAGGATGAGGATGGTAGAATTTAAATAAATTGAACCCGTATTTACGTGGAGGGGGATGGAGATATATTCTAGGGAAAATCACGTTTAATAGTCCCAACCGAAATTTAGATCCATATATTCTTGTAGATGGCAATCAAATCCACTCAAGAGTGACTCCTTAGTCTATGTGACCACGGATGCGGGTGAAAACAAAGGTTTTTTTAACTGCGTCATACTACCCATTTGGGTTATACGCATGTATATTACCTATGTTAAATGGGGTACGGATGTGAAAGGAAAGGTTTATAGGAAATGTTCACTTTTTCATGGAGGGAGGTGAGAAAACCATTTAGAAAAATCACTCTCAGTACATCCGACAGGGTTTCAAACCCAGGTGCAATTGTTTATTTGTATTTACTTAGCACTGCGTCTTACTACCCATTTAGGGTTATACGCTTATATACTAATTACACTGTTGAGCTAGGAATTGGGAAGGTTGAATGTAGAGGAATTGAACCCGCAATTGCGTGGAGGGAGAGTGGAAAACAATTTAGGAAAACCATCCCCAGTTCACCCGACAAAGATTCGAACCACGATCTCCCCGTCCTCAGCAGTCTATCTCAACATGAAACTAGCGCGTTAGCTAACTTCACCACCGAGGCAGGTGATGTCATTGTTACCGGCAAATCAGACTTAAATAAACTTGACATTTGGACCAAATGTCATCGATGGGGATAGAAAAAAACAACTTTGTGTCAAGATAAAATCCCAAAATGTCCAATGAAAATAAAGCGTTAAACTTATCAGTATGATGGTGGCATGACATAGTTTCACTCGTGGTCCGAATAGCACCTTTGTCATGTTTTTGTATTTTAATTACATCACCTATAGCCAGTGGCGTGGCGAGAAATGTTGTCAGGGTGAGCACAGCTTGTTAAAACCGAACGTATGATACGTATCTCACCCACTTGGTCCCCATTTGACCAATCTTACATGTGCGTATTCTGCACCACATACTTCATATGGTGAATGTATTTCCGTTGATAGCTGACCAATGAGTGTTTCTAAGTGATAACATTCATGGTTTCAGTTTTAACTGACTCTGCTCACCCTGGCGACACTCCACGACACGCCACTGCCTATAATAGAGTCATGACGGGAAGGTGGTCACACCCGCGCAAGGGACAGGTGTCACGAGAGCTCAGTGGTGTGTACTGCTTGTTGCCAGCTCGAGGGGGAAGTGATGACTAGGGGTAAGACGCGGGCGTTGTCTTAGGTCATGGTCGCAGACATGCGTATTGATCCCCCCACATACAACCGAGACAATATATGTATTATGAACCGGTGTGAGGGGGTGTCGAGCGAGGGTAATATATTATTAACTGACTGCTTCCTCTATCATACGATATTCTGGAACGGAGGGAAGAAAGGGAGTCACAAAAATATTTAATATGAGTTTCAAAGAAGGGTAAATAAATAACTCACGCGTATCGGCCAGTCTTCCACCCCTATTATTTATACAACTTGTACTTTTGAACAATAGGTTAGGGTTTGCCGTGTGTCATGAACGAAAATAATAAAGCACTTGTCTGTCTTAAGACATTGGTTCGCTACCTCTAAAGGTATCGGCGGGTGAGAAAGTTCAAAACAGTGTCAGGTGACTTTAAAAGAGGATTAAAATGACGCTACGAGGGGTTCTGGATACATTTTAATAAGGAGCTATATACCCGCTTCGGTGGCCGCGTGCTCTAACGCGATACTCTCATGTTGGACTAGACTGCTGATGACAGGGAGGTCGGGGTTCAATCTTGGGTGATTTTTACAAAATTGTTTTCCACTTTCCCTCCACACAAATGTGGGTATACTTCCTATATATATATATATAAAACCTCCCTAATCCCTAAACCCATTATTGTAACAATTAGTACCACATAAGCGTATAACCCGAATGGGTAGTAAGACGCGGTGCTAAAGAAAAAGAAAAGCTCCAACGCGTGTCAAGTGCTTTTTAATAGAAATTAAAATAAATCATTTTACTTTAATATACGGCCTGGAAACTAAGCTGAATCTTTGAAACCTTTCTAAACCTTAACAATTTGCTCTACTTCTAAATATTTAATTTATTTGTTCAAATTTCGGAACACTTACAGAGTTGGATCTTGGACAGAGTCCATTCAACCTGGCGCCACTGGTTCATTAAGAATATTCAGTATTAATTTAGTTTAACTTTAATTAAAAATCGGCACAACTTGTTATACTTTAAACTTTACATGCAACAGCAGAAAGATGGTAGAATTCTGGTAGAAAGAAAGGTTTATAAAATACTGACATAAATATTTGCGGTCAAGGCTGATAATATTTTACTTTGACTCTGGCGGGAAATTCTATGAGTGTTTTTCTAGGATTTAATTAAAAATTATCAAACATTGTATTTTACTCCAATAATAGGGTAGTTGAATCGAACTACAACATTTTAAAAATAAGTATAATAAAATGTATGTACAAAAAAAAAAAAAGCTAAAAGTTAAGGTATATTAAACTTTAATCAAAACAGAACTTGAAGATATAAAATCACAGAAAGTGGCCCGTGGGTATTAATGTAATGCAACATTGATGTGTGGCTCGATTATCAGACACATCGGCTAGTAGAGGCACGGTTAATCGAGGTTCTACCGATGTTCTACAATTTGTTTTCTTGAAGTAGTTCCACTAACTACTATCTTAACGTGTTTTTTTTTGTGTACACCACATCTCACTATCCATCGTGGTTATATACACATACTCTACACTAATGGGATAAGGATAAAGAAGGTAGAATTTCTGGTAGTAAATGTATTCGCATTTGTGTGTAGAGAGTGTTAAACATTTAAGAAAAAAATCTCTCAGTAAACATGGATAGGATTCGAGCCCCCACCTCCCCATTTTCAGTAAACTAAGCCAATGGTATTCCACCTGGGGTTCATCGGAAGCACCAATTTTATTTTGGATGTAGATTATAGAATGTGTAGTATAACTTGCCTTATGCAGCAACATCTTGGTGGGTAAAAAGTTGAAGTTAAATCTTATATGGGGGTACGTAAACAAAATAAATTTGAACACCAATTAACTATATTTAGCACCGCGTCTTACTACCCGTTCGGGTTATACGCTTAAGTACTAATTACGCTAATGGATTAGGAATTGGGAGGGTTGAATTTAGAGGAAGTGAACCCGCAGTTTCGTGGAGGGAGAGTGGAAAACCATTTAGGAAAAACCACCCCCAGTTCACCCGACCGAGATTCGAACCTCGATCTCCCCGTCCTCGGCGGTCGAGCTCAACACGACTAGCGCGTTAGCCAACTGCGCCACCGAGGCGGGTACCAATGAACTAGACTATTGGATTATGACGCCTTTATCCGCAAGCCCACCGATGTTAGCACCTTGGAGTAGACCTACTTAAATTAGGCATCCGATATTCATGGGTTAAAACCCAGCCAAGGCCGACGGATTCTTGAGTGATAGAAATTCCGTGGCACAGTTTCATTCGGAGGGACAGTAAAGCCGTTGGTCTCATGTCGATTGTTGCATGTAAAAGAACCCTAGAAGGAAGGTGAAAGTAACTTTCTAGCAAAATTGGTTGGCCCTTTCGCTCTCGCTTAGAAATTCTTATGTGTTAATATAATCAGTTGGTTCAGAAAGTGCTCGTTAAATACCTCAAATAAATAAATAAATTAGTCAATCTTTTAAGTTGTTGTGACTTAGTCAACATAAAGCACTTGGAAAAGTATATTTTCCTCTTAACTCCATTATTTTGTTCATTATTTACTTAATTTTTTTCAACAAATTAAGTTGCTCTTGCACATTTACCTTCTTTCATTCTTACCATAGTTGTCCTAACTATTTTTGAAAAGTTTAAAAACTAGTTTGTTTAGAGCAAACTCTTTCAGATAACATAAACATTCCTAAAAAACTATGTTTTGTCAAACACGTGATGTCCTTCTTTGGACCCTCTTATGCCAGAAGCTGCCTTCTACAGACCATAAAACACTTCTTCCTGACCAGAAAATTGATGAACGGGTCATTAAATGCAGTGGTCGGTTGTTTTTTTTACCAGCCAATAAGAATAATGGAAGCGCTGTTAATAAAAAGCAAGTGGGAGTGTTTCCAGTCTTGGAAGCACGCGACACCAGCCAATGAGAGAAGACCAGGTGAAGTAAATGAATAAAAAAGAGGAGGAGTCTAAGGAGCCACGTGCTTCATTTAAAAAATGACCCTTGTAATTTCCCATTCCACTTCTCCCCCTTTTCCCTATTTTTTTTTTATCGCTACCTAACCCCTTAGAACGGCTACAAAGCACGAGGATATATAAAGAGGGGTTTCCATGGGACTACATCTGCATGCGTAATCAGGGCTCTGTGACTGAAGGCTGGAAATTGCGACAAAAAAAAAAGCGATGCTTCTCGTTAAAAAATACACACATGCAAAATGTGGTCTGTCAAATTTCAAAGAAGCCCATTCATGTAAAAAACGGTGAGGGGGAAATCTAAAGAAAATATCGCACACGCTTTATTTAAGGATTTTTTTTTTGTATAAGCAGACATGGGATAGGTTGGACATTCTATTTCATCATCATTTGTTCATTTCCTTGGGAGAGAACCTATTTTATTAAACCTATATTATGTGCCAGATTAACAAGGTAAGCAGTCTTATGGAACAGGTAAGTAAGCAGACATAGGCAAGCGTGCCACAAATTGACTTGCCTTAGTACCAGCTTACAAACAAGACATCCCTCATTGTTACAACTATCATTGTATGACCCTAAGAAATGTATTTACGTAAAGTGAAACGAACTGGTAGTCATGCAGTCTAGGTTGTCAAGCTCGCAATTGACTGGAGTGCCGATGACAGGAAGATGTAGGTTGGAATCTCGACCGAGGTCACTGGGGATGATTTTCCTCTTGTGATTTCCCATTTCCAAGCTATAGCAGATACACGTACTCTAACCTCAGCCCTTAGATTAAGCCAATGATAAACGCGGTGTTAAACGATCTAACTAAATAAATAACATTCAGGCAAAGAACATTTTTGAAGAATGTTTACGATTCAAAGTCTATCTTTACTTATTTTAAAAATGATATTCATGAATTATGTTATACTGAGCATTATCGTAGTTATTGATTTATCGATTGAAATAAATTCTCAAACAGCCATACTATTATTTAAAAAAAAACTTTTTAGGTCACTTTTTTTTAATGTATTTTCATTTTAGAGCCCATACCGTACAATTGCGACTTAGATAAATTAAAAAATAAACCCCGTTCTTAGACCTAATGGAAAGAATCGACCACACTTTGCCATCACTACTTCTGGTGGGACTCGAGCTCAGAGTCCCTTGTTTAGAAGAATATTAGGTATTTATTGAATATGTTTATTTTTTAAAAGTTTTTTTTTAGCACCGCGTCTTACTACCCGTTTTGATTATACGCTTATATACTAATTACGTCAATGGTTTTAGGGATTAGGGAGGGTATTATTAGAAGAATTTACCAACATTAGCTTATAGGGAGGGTAGAAAACCATTTTGGAAAACCACCCTCAGCACACCCGTCCGAGATTCGAACCTCGATCTTCCCGTCATCATAAATATAGTGTACTGCGAGAGTAGCGCGTTAGCTCACGCTGAATGCAAACAATTTAGGATTTCAATCCCCTTCATTGGGCACTCAGACTAGGGTGTCAGTCTCGTATCGTCTGCTTTGTCGCTGACTGAGAGTTTGGGTATCGAGTCCTAGCTGGGTGTATTTAATTGGTTTTCCCCTGAATGATTTCACAACCTCCCTTTACGCAAATTAGAGTATATTTTTTTCTAAATTATATCTTTACTTTTTTACTGGTCAACATAATAAAATGTGGATAGGCCACGTGGGAAAAAAGTGCGGATAGCGGGAGAATACACAAACGTAGGCCTATATAAACATTGAGTAAGAATATCAATATGGGTGGTCGTAAATCCCCCGCACTTAAGTATGAGTCTATAGTAATATTAATTAAAATATCGATGTATTTACTTATGATTGGCGCACTATCATACTTTGGAAAAATTTACTGGTTCGTTGCGACCTTATGAGTAATGCGTGACGCAACTTCCGGCTTTCCAATGCCAAAAGGTTACCCACCCCTGCCTTAGAGCACTCGGCCACTGAAACGAGTGTGTTCTAAAATTAATTTAGCTTGTAAGTCATGTGCTGATATAGTCGTTTGGTTCAGAAAACTCTAACTAATAGGCCTAGAGCTTAATTTTGAAAAAGCAATGTAATCGCAAAGCCGTTAATTGTTGAATTTCGTACAAACACCAGCGGGCACATAGATAAAGGCGTCAGTCTCATCTTGTCTAGTTTAACAGTGGCGTTAGGGCGAGGATTGAATCCCATCCGGGTTTTTTTAACACCACGTCTTACAATCCATTTAGGCTATACGCTTATGTAATAATTACGCTAACCGTTTTAGGGAATAGGAAGGCTATATTTATAGGAAGTGTACCCGCATTCACGTGGAGGGAGAGTGGAAAAACATTTTGAAAATACCACCCTTAGTAGACCCTCCCGAGATTTGAACCTCGATCTCTCCCGTCATCGACAGTCTAGTCTACTGCGAGAGTAGCTCCTTAGACCATGCGGCCATCGAGGTTGGTGTCTGATATGTTTAGTTGGTTTTCATTTAAATGGTTTCCCACTTAATTTATCGACGAAAAGGAAGGCACATTTCTTCTAGGCTCTACCCTACTCATTCCTTTAGTGTAAAATTCATTTGCGCATGTCCTAAAAGGGTGCTAAGACGTGGAGTGAACGAAAGATAAACTTTTGAGTTCCACTGTTATAGGCAAGTTTCACAAAATTCTTTGCCAAACGGGTTTAAATTAATAAATTGCTCTGATCATTTACACCGTACCTATTTTATAATCAACTAACCTTCCTGTATATACTTGCACTTCAATATTGTTCTATCTGGTACAAATAGATTGTGAAAATAAACCACCTCTCACTACTCAGGTATATAGCTCTAGCTCCCCAGCACTCTGAGGTCCACAGGAAGGACCCCACAGTAAAAAAATGAAAAAAAGAACCGGGGGATGTTTTCTTACTTCCTTTTCTACCCCCTCTAGTGTTTTTATGAGGCGAGTAATAAAAAGAGAAATGTATAAAAACCTAGCGAACAACCGCTCTTTGGGCTACTGTTGATTCGTCTCTCTCACTTTCATTCGTACGTTTATCAACTGTTTCACTTCCATGGGTGTTTTTAAAAAAAATCTTACTCCCAACTTCTTTCCTGTACCCTAGCATTTTTTTAACACACACACACAAAAAAAAACCATCGTTGGCTCGCGCCACTGAATATTCACATATGAGTAAAAAAAAAGCCTCCCCACAAATCCCTTACCATACCACTGACTTGATAATATATGGGTGACGTGTGCGGAGCGCGATGTGCGATTGTTACCCCACATAATCAGATGAACAGCGTCTTCCTTTTTTAACTTTTAGATTATTTTTTTTGCCAGAGAAATGGAGAGAGGCTCTAATAAAGAGAAATGGGACTTGCATTTTTTTTTTAAATAAGGATCTGAAATAAGGATTTTTTTTACACCTCTTCTGATGTAAAGACGTCGCAAATATTATAATAGAGGTGGCCTCGTTCTGTGGTCAAGATCGCTGAGGCGTTGTATCCCAATGAATTACTCAGCTACCTTTTAGTAAAATTTATTGTTTTGAGTCCCACTGAGGTGCAGTGGCAGTGATTTCCCACATTATTTTATTTATCACTTTGACTCTCTCATGCTAGTGTGAATGCACTTTTTCTGTAACCACGCTCTTCAACCTTGTCACATAAAACTAACCCATCACTAACCCCTATCAGATTTGCCAAAATTTTCTTGATACAAAATTCCCTATGGTTTTCAGATTTTCCAGAAGGGATTTCCATTTCCATTTCTTAGACACTTGAGGGAATTAATAAAGAGGAGTTACATTTAAATTTTCATAAAATTTACTGTTGTTAGGTCATGTCATTGATATTTTTAACAGACTAGTTTGATCTCGAGGGGGAAAATCATATAATTTTTTCGCAACTCAATGTTTCAAGGTAAGAAAAAGGGGTGGTAGGGGTGAAGCTAAGAAATGTATTCGAATCAGCGTTATTTTCAGTTAGTTTTTTCATCCATACAACAGCCTACTACTTAAAGCATGCAATTTATTGTTTAATATCACAAAAGTCCCAGTGCTATTTACTTTCTCGTAGCCCTTCGAGTAGAGAAATTATTGTGATGGTAAAAAAAATCAAATTCAAGATTTTGATGACTATTGAAGTTTCATGAACTACTGAACCCGAAAAAAAATTGTTTTTACGAGGCCGTTTGTATCTCGGCCTAGAGCCGAAACCATTTTACCGATTGGGCTAAAGCTTGGTATCTAGGGTTTTAATAATATTTACCCGAGGTATTTTTGGAACTAGATATCTAACCCTAACATTAAGGGTAGCTTACTGAGGGGCAAAAGGAAAAAAAAATCGACTTTATCAAAATCGGGTCTAACGATTTTGATTAAAATTCGTATCTAGGCACTGTTTAGTCTTTCAAACAAAATGGCCCATCTACAACTTTTCTGGAAAATAACTTAGAAAGTACAGTGGAGCGTCGTTAATCCGGATCGATCGGGACCGGGACCCATCCGAATTACTGAATTGTCCGGATTTTCAAATGTGCTTTCAATAACTGTATACATACGTAATGTATTGACTAGAGGATACATGACGCTCGGGAGTCTACTGTATTGCAAAATAGAGGCTGAAGGGTTCGAAAAATACAGTACACAAAATATTTTAGTAAAGTATATTGAATAAGAACATGTACATTATGTAATTTAGATTAGTAACTCTACAATACTTTTTAGAAAAAAAAAAATCTACTGTAATTAATGGAAACTTACTGGGTAAGAAAGTCCTTAATTGTTTTTTGTACAAGACTTGACCTGCTCTCACCGCCGATCCGGATTTGCGACGCTCCTGATTTTTGACGTCCGGATTTCCGACGCTCTACTGTACTTTAAATACGCAGATGGTTAAATGTCATTCAAAAACACTCTTTGAAAAAAAATCAATTCTTCCCATATCTTTTGAGGAAAACGACATTAAAGTTAGAGAAATATGATGTGGCAACGCTGTGCCTGAAACTTACATCAAACGTGAATGTTACGTCACATTAGGTGCTCGAAGGTTGATTCCCGCATGGCTATACGTTTCTCCAAATGGAGTATGGATTCAGCGCGTACGTGGTGGAGCATGTTGATGTCAACTGTCGTAAACGCCGCATGAACTCGTACCACAGTGTCCTCGGGCGACGGCGGTGGTTCATCAAGTGGGTAGGCCCCTACACCACAACTTTTAGATGACCCCGCAAGAAAAAAAAAATCTAGTGTTGTGAGGTCCTGTGTCATCGGTGGCCATTCCACTGGCACCCCACGCCCGATCCGATCGACTGTTTGGGCTGAACCAGCGATTCTTAACCGGGGGGGGGAGGGCATGAATGGTTTTTTGGAGGCCTCGAAAAAATAATTTACAATTTTATTTACCTATCACTGAAGTCAATATCTTAAATGTTATGTTTTGGAAGAAAGAATTCGATGATCGTAAGCATGTAAGTACAGTAGACTCTCGATTTTCCAGGGTAATGGAGGGTAGGCACGGATAATAGAAATCACTGATAGTACAAACAGTCTCCATCTGTTTACCACCGCCATTCAAAAGTTGCTGCCCTTTGTTTCTATTTATTTATATGAAAAGGGAATTTTCACAATGGTAAATGTAATGTTGCTGAATTAATTTAACTTTATAGATTCTTTTAGCATAGTCTGCAATACTTTTTATTATACATTACATCAATGAATCCTTACATTTAAACACAACTTCCTAGTTCATTGCTCACAAACACAACAATGATGACCAAAATATTTTACCATGTCATAGATTACAAATATCACAGCACTGCCCAAGGTATTAAAGTTAAGGTCCAATCACTGAACATTCTAGTAAATATTAAAACGAAGCAGCGAAGTCGACTCCTAATCGAATCCCGCATGCAAATAGCATTACAATCGAAACAAGAAGAGACAAATTAGTGGAAAGTGTTCAACACCAGAGGTCCCATTAAATACATTTAGGCAAGTTAATTTCAGTTTGTTTATTTGTTTGTTATTATAATCAGTAAATAAAGCAACTATTTTAAAATACATCTTAATGATTAATATGTTAGTAAAAACTATGGGGCCATGAAATATCTTAGGATATTTAGGGTTCTGCGAGTAATAAAAGGTTAAGAATGACTGGGTTAGACTTCATTAAATATTCGCCGCACTTGTGGCCCTTAGTCAGCGCCGCCGCAAGGGGGGGAAGGGCAAGTGGGGCGATCGCCCCGGGCGCCTTGAATAAGGGGGTGCCTATAGGTGCCCCTCATACCCATTCATGTTAGTAAATCATTTTAAAATGTAAATATTGAATATATTATAAGGGCATTAGATCAGATTCTAACGGATAATGTTGACAAATTTTTAAAATACGTCTTGTAAACATTGAACATAAAATTGTATAATGGGTTGTGCTATAAAACATTAGTGTAGTTAAATCGGTAAAGTGAATAGAGCAACCGTTGTAAACCGGTGTCACCGCTACGACATGAATTCGTTCAGCTCACAGCCCGTGAGTCACAGGCCTCGTGATGAACCTTTTCCTTCTCTCCACTATCCACTATCGTCTAATAAATTGGCTGACACAGTAAAAAAACAAACATTTAGACTACAAATCAAAAAATATTTTGATTGTTTTTGTATCAATTATGATTTATCAAAGTGAATAGTGAATGACTACGTAGTAATATTCTGAACATTTCATAACTACAACAACAATTTATGGTGTGTTACTTTCGATTTTTCGAACTGTGGGAATAAAATACCGTATTTATACTCAAATATATTTATTTAACCCTGTTATTAAATAATAAAAAATTGAGATGCACTCCTGAGATGGGCCTATCAGCCATGGTGTCAAGTTACAGGTATGTGCTATGAATTAATTATGACTATTTGAGCTAAAAACCCAATTAAAATTTGCGAAGCATAACCTTTGGACGATCTAAAAAGTGTTTTTTGATTGGTGAACCTCTACACAATAAAGGTTGCGCCTCTTGTTATTTTCTCCATGGCAATAACCCTTATAATTATGGTATAAATACGAGATAGTGTGAGTGGTGAGTATGGGGGGGAGGGTCGCTTCTTTAAAGGCTGCCCCGGTCGCTAACTTAACACGCGGTGGGTCTGCCCTAGTGTGCAGGGGTGCCGTCCTCTGCCACACAAGCAATGGTAGGTTTTCCAGCAGCCCAGGTAAAACCATGTCGATAAACAGACGGTATCTATGGGAATACAAACGATCTGGTATTAAATAGGGACCTACAATCGCAGCTCCAACAATGCCGGAGCCAAACATTAACGTCTTCCGGGGAAGAGATCTGCGTACAGCCGCGCCGCAGGTTCGGCTCCACTGTCGGTTGCTCTCATGGACATTGCCATATCCCAGTATTATACATGTGTGTGGTTCATTGCTTCCTACTCAATACTGACTTCGCATTTATGTCTACGTCTAATCACCGATGGCTATGAAATTTCAGGCACAGTGTTGCCAAATCACTCCTCTGTAACTTTAATGTCATTTTTATCAAAAGGTATGAAAAGAATGGATTTTTTGCAAAGAGTATTTTCGACTTATATTAACCCACCTAATCGTGTGGTACTGTCCGTATCCATGGTATCAGCATTATGCTATAAGATTATTTCAATGTTGACTTTAATATTTTCTTTCGTAATAGGAAATTCCATTTTAAATTTTGATTTATTTTTAAATGTTCTACATTTCAATTGATTTAAGAATATATTGTCCTATTTTTCATTTTTGAATCTGGCAAACCTAAATGAGGGTGTTTGGCCGGTACGCAAGAACGGAGTTGAATGGGCCATTAGTGTTAGCTGAACAGTAGTGGCGTTAATTTGCTTACTAAGCACGGTTATTTATCCAAGAAGTGACGTCATAGCGTGGGTGACGCATAAGTGCAGTCCCGAATACACTACTGCGGCACTACTGACCCACTCACACTATTTTTTCACTTCTAATCCATTCATACTATAGTGACATTTTTGGAAATAATACAATTTGTTTGCAGGTTAACATTTTGTTTACTTTAAGCTACAAGTTACACTTTGTGTAAACAATATTTTTACGGGAGCTGACTATGTATGGTGCTTTTCAGATTTAAATAATTGTACAATATTGCTAGTTCTATAGGTCAATACTTTATACATGACTAGACTTTAACAGAATTTAACTACCTGCATTTGTGAGGTTAGATTAGTTAAAGATAATATAGGTTTGTTAAAAATTGTTTTGAATATTAACAAATGCCCTTATGTGACAGGAGCTATGAGTTAAATTAAGAGGGAACGTGCCAGCATTTACCTGAAGAAAAGGTAGAAAATCATACCCTAATGGCACCACCCCCAGTGCAAGCTGTTGGAATTTGAACTGACCAGATTAATTAAATTAGTATGCTATAGTAGAGTTAGCTCTATCAATAATTAAGTTTAGTTGAAATTATATTTTTAAGGTAATAGACCATACCTTTTTTTTTTAATTTCGAGGGGAGCCCCTTCCCGTTTTCTAATCCTTCATTTCATTTTAAGATCTAAGAATGTTCTTTATTGCTGTTTGGGTGGCCCTTACACCAGCAACCCCAATTTCAATCTTCCACCACATCGATAGGTAATTTATTCCACGAGTTTTGGAAATTAAAAAAAACCTCACTTTATTAGCTCCCACTAATTTTATTATCTAGATTATTCCTTCTAAATTCCAGGCAAATTTAATTTTTTATATTCTCTAATAGGTTTTTCTACTTCTTCCGGAATTCTATTTTTAAATTTAAAATGTTTAGACCTTTATGTTTATTTGAAATAGTCTATAAGCCCACAAGCGAAATTTCAGTTATCTACCACAGGGACGTAATTTTGGTAATAGTTTTGAAAATTTTGACCCCTCTTCCCCCCTCATTCATTTATCCAATTTGCTATAATTTTATTTTGTTATCTGGAGGAATACTTCTACCTTCTCGCCAAATTTAAAATGTTTATCACTCCTAAAAGCTTTTTCTTTTTATAGCTCCCCTTCCCGTATTCCAAGGTCCTATTAAAAATGTAAAATGTTTAGACTCTTATGTCTGACTAGCGTGGTTCCTTTACTTTCCTTATGAATTTTCTAACACACTGGGTATTAGTTTATTCTATTAGTTTTGGAAACTTTAAACCTTTCACCCTCATTCCCATTTTTCTAACTACCACTTAGAGACTATAAATTTTAAGACTTATCTCAAGTTGTCCTTCTACTTTATTTCAAAATTTAAATTTTCTACCGCACCCAAAAGTGGTGTTTCTAATTACGTATTTCCTGTAGGTTCCCTTAGAATTTTAATGTTTTAAGAATTGTATACCTATTCGAAGTGGTCCCTTTAGATGTTTACTAAATTTCATTTTTCTACCACACTGACAAATAATTATTTCCCTTAGTTTTGGTAAATTTTAACCCCTTCAAACAATTTTCTTCAACTAACTCTTAGAAATTTAATATTTCAAGATTTATTTGACTATCTGGAGTTGTTTTTTTTACCTGTATGCCAAATTTTAATTTTATATCTCATTTTTATAGATTTTTCTAATTATATCCCCTCTTCCAATTTCCTAGAGCACCATCTTGAACTTTCCTATTTTTAGATTTTTCTGGTCGAACCTCCCGCGAAATTTCAGCTTTCCGTCTTATCTATAAGCATATACACACACGTACTTTCTGCTTGATATAATTATATTATACATACATATTAATCGAGTATAAACACCCACTAGGGTTGTACGCATAAATTAATTTTGATAACGGAATGGGATTAGGAAATTGAAATTATAGAAGAAATGTACACGCATTTGCATGGAGAAAAGTGGGAAACCCTTTAGGGGAAAACTACGGGATACCGACGTGTGGTTTGAGATTGTTATTAATTAAAATGAAAGTATATAAATAGCATACATCAATTATACAATAGCTATGCACTTATTATATAAAATATACATATTAAGCTCAGTAAACATACATGTATTTTATAAACTAAAAAACCATGTGACACCGACAGAAAACAATTATGTGTGTAATATAGTGCTTAGAAGTTAGCTGGACACGTGGACTAAACGTTACTCTCGTATATTATCATTTACCTGTGACGGGTGGCTGGGATTTGAATCTCAGCCTTGTGTACCGAGTGTATTTAATTAAATGGTTATACTAAACATGCGTACAATAAAAATATACAAATCTCATCTAAATTTAAGTCAATCTTCTTATTTCGCCACATGGATTATATGTAGATTAAAGCAGATTATAGGATATGTAATCGAATCAACGCAACTGTGGATACACTTGCTCCATGATAGACCTTCTTCATTCCTTTCTTATTTGTAAAATATGTGACTGGCCCGGACGGATATTAGAAAACTAAACAAGCAATTATTTTAAATATATATTCTTTTTGCATCACGTCGTACTGCCTGGTCGGTATTTTCGCACTTAATGGATTCGAATATATATTGATAACCTCGCCAGCTAAGCAAATTTGACGAACTTAACGAGAATAAGACTAGGGGAGCGTCCTTATATTTTCAGGATCTGTGACTTTAGTGAAACATAGACTATTATTTGATGGTAGTGTCCGAGCGCTGGAGATGGAGGGTCATTTGGGTTTTGAAAAGAGATAAAACGTCATTTAGTTCAAATGAACGCTACAATCGGCCGTAGCCGAGCATTTATGATAAGGTATATCCGCGCCAAAAGTTTTATGCGAGTGATTTTTAAAAACTATGAACACCATGAGATGTGCATCAATTTTTTTTTAAACCCGACCTCCTAAAGACAAAAATAAAATATCTAATAGTTCATAACTAATCTACCATTAATTTGAAATACAATTAAAACCTTAGCACAGTAAGATAAAGTAAATAAATAAAAACAAACTGCTATTTAAAAATGTAATTTTTATGTGTAGTAAGTAGTAGATAGTTAATAGTTTGGAAAGTATTCGGTCGATCGTATTGAAATATTTACACTTTCATATATAGCAATTTATTAAGTAAGATATAAAAAATCAAACAGTTGCAGTTAATAGGTTTAGAAAATTTGATACATCTAATTTCATCAGTTAAAACCACTTTTAAAGGAAAAAAAAAATAAAAAATTTGATTTAAAAAAAAACAGAAACACAATTAGAGTTTGTTGGAAAAAAGTTGGCTTTTCAAAAAAATTCCTATGCACAATTCCTCTTAACTTGGCAATGTATCTTATTAAAAAAAACACTCATCAATTTGTAATTTTTGTGCTAGAAAAATTACCATAAAACACACTTTTTTGCTTGATTATGTCTGCTGTGATACGTTTTAAGTTAGTTTTTTTTAAATATATCCACAGTCTTCCCGTGAGGAAAGGGTGGGATTATGTATGTATGTTTAATTTTATACAGATCTATTAATAGCATCCTGAAACTTGATGATAGCATTATTACTCCATTAATTTAAGTTTCTAATCAAATTCCATTTTGCCCATGACAAATATTCAAGGAATAGATTACTATGTGTAGAAAATTAAACTAACTGTATCTACTGGAAAACTACTTTATTTATTTTTTAGGCCAACAACGTTTTTGCTATCAAAACTGCTAATATTCTGGCTTGAGCTCACGACCCCTTTCATCCTACCTTAAGAACGTTGCCTACCTGTGACGTCACGACAGGTCAAATCAGGATTTCCTATGTTAATGAATCTACGTTTTATTTAGCGGCTGAAACAAAAACTATAAATTATTAAATAATTATAAAAATAGTCCTACACTGTCACAAAATTATTATTTTTATCTTGAAATATTTTTTTGAAAAACGTTTTTTTTTTATAAATCATCTACAGCTTAGGCTGTCTTTGTCCTGAAAATGGCCCGTAGGAATCTTCCTGTCAGGATATTGATTAGAAAATTCCGCGGAAGGTTCTATCTAGAATGGGAAACAAGAGAAATATAATTATTTAAAAAAGCATGTCAGTGTTTTCAAGGTGCAAATATTATAGTGAGTGTGTAAACTCGTCAGAGGAAGAGGGGAAGTGCTATCAGTTAACAAACAAGAGGCCTCACAGGGTTAACTTCCCTCTCTTTCTATTTAATCAATTGGTGTCTAAATGTGATAGTGCTTAGACTGCTTAGGTAAGTCGTTAAGATTCAACTCGCTCCACAAAATAGCTTCGAAATCTCCAAGTAGGCAGTGTCGTTAAATCTATTAATCAAATACATTTATATTGGAAACGCAAATTGTGGACGAACACTAGAGAGTGATCAAAGAGGGGCCCTATTGGACAATCAAAGCTCGGGAGAGGTTGTATGGGGGATGGGGGGGCGCCACCCCCTGACGTTGCTCCAGCTGCTCACACATACCCCTCTCTCTTTCTCTTCCTCCCCCGCCTCGCTAAACTCCACTTTCCCTCCTACTCACGAGTGTCTCTTTCACCCATACAGCAGATTATTGTTGTTGTTGATGTTCTATCCCAGCGGCTGCTTTGAGAACTAAACTAACTGCCCTTTGTTCACGCGCTCACTGCCGCCGCCATCAATCCATGCCCAAAACTTCATTATTGTAGCCGATCCCAAAAACACGAAGAGTCTTCCATCAAGTTACCTTTAACCTTTCGAGTCCTTAGAGTCGGAACGTAGCACGATTAAACTTAGATTTAAGTGTACATTCGTTTTCGAATCCCGGCCAGTCCCTGAAATAAGACTTAAGTCGCGGACTGATTCTGTCCCCTATTTGTCAAATAAATTAATGAAATTTGGAATGTAAATGTCTATGGATTAACTAGAAAGGTTTTTGTTTGAGTCAATTCCCGTCTGGTAGTCTAATAGTCTAGACGTGACGTTTAGCCCGCGTGCCCACCGATGCGTGCTTTAATGAATATAAATTGATCATACAAATGCTACTAAGATGTCGCAAAAGAGAATCAACAAGTCAGACGGGTATTTTGGAATTATGCAAGCAGCGTCACTCACCAAAACACGAGACTGCAACAGTAAACTAAGTCAGTAAGCAACTGACTGAGTGAGGGAGTAAAAATGAATCCAAACAGTAGCTAATAGTTTTTTTTAATCATTTGAAACACGTACATTAATTCCATTTGAAGTTAGCACCTTCCTATAATCGTTATAATAACTTAAAAAGTACCTATAAAGCTATATCCAAATGAGGTTTTACACCACTGGCCTAGGCCATCACGCTCACAATAGATAGGAATACAAAAATATAATGAAGGAAAAAACATTTCCAGTGTACCCAGACGGGATTCAAGCTGCAGCCCCAGGATCGGAAACCTGCATTCTAGCTTTAAGTGAACTTTATTATTTTATGTATAGCTCAATTTTAACTGGTTTTGCAAGGACTCTATATTATCTTTTCTCAGCACTATTCGCTTGTACTAGTTTTGTTGACATATTATAGCCGGTAAATGTCGAGCTTGATAATCGCCTTTCCACCCTCGTACTTTGAAAACACACAATGGAATTGAACGTCCGAATACGCCCCCTAACGTCCTTTTCCTTCATTTCGATATTTCACTTTCTCCGGAGTTCAAATCTATAAGAGAACAAAATTATATGTTCTAGACTCCACTTTTCTAAGAGTGAAAACGCCAAACAAAGATGTTAAAGTGGGAGGAAGCTGGCTTCTTTGATGGGTTCAAATAATTTTTTTCGACATTAAAACTGTATTTTGGCTTTAGAAAATGTTCTCTTTAAATCGCCCGGTACGTATTACTGAAAGGGTTCACGGCACTAAAATACAATAAAAACAAGTATAACTATCAAGGCTAGAAACCTGGTCTACTCTAATCTAATTACTAAAAAAACTGTACAACTGTCCCAGGTGACCAAAGCTATGATGGGCAGATTAGATAAAAACTGAAGGACCCATCTGTTGACTAGCTGGCAATAACATGGACTATTGGAATGTGGAATGTGAGAGGAGTGTGTGGTAAAGAGAATGAATTGCCAGAGGAAGTAATTGGAAGAAAATGTGATATTCTGTGTATATCTGTGAAACCAAGCAGATAGAGAAAGATGTTTTGATGACGAGTGATGGAAGGTAGCCTGGAACTGTGGTTAGGTATGGATGAATGGCTAAAGGAAAGTCAGGGAGTAGGTTTAATCCTAAGCCCAATAGCTAAGCTGTTTGTTGCTAAGCTATGAGTTGGTGTCATCTAGATTTCTATAGGTACGTATGAAAATAGGCATTCGTAGAATTATGTTGGTTGCTAGTTATGCTCTGGTGGAGGTGAAGACGAGAATGTAATAGTAGAGTGTTGGAATTATCCTAGTGAAGACTTGAATACATGTAAACCAGGTGAAAGAATTTTCTTGCTAGGAGATATGAAAGGATAGGTGGGTACCCATAGAAGGAATATAGAGAGAGTGTTAGAAAGGTATGATGAGGACAGAGAAACGAGAATGGTAATGAGTTAGTGAGCCTGTTCAGAAAATGGTTTATTTGGGTCGAACACACGGCTTAAGCACTAATATATTCACTTGTATACATGACAAAGGGATGATTCTAGAACGATGATTGATTATATTAAAGTACTTTATATTTATACATTATAAATATTCAACAACTGTTTAGATTTCTACTTGAGAAAACTAAACTGAATGTATATCCTGAAGCAATATTTGATTTTTTTTGGGCCAAGAAGATGGTTTATTATAAAATCTGCAAAAATACGGACCTCAGCTCAGCTATGAAGCAGTTGAGCGCTTTAGAACTTAAGCGCATGATAGTAGCACTTGAACGCAGGGTAGTAGCACTTGAACGCATGGTGGCAGCACTTGAGCGCATGGATTGGGGTGCGAGTAACAGCTAGTCTTTTCTTTGTAATGTTTTAATTTAGTTGGGATTTTTAATTAGGTTAAGTTAGGATAAGTTAGATTAGGTCAGGCTAACTCAGGTACTGCTAAAAATTCCTTAGCTCGCGATTCCTTCAATCCCACCTTAAAAAAAACTTGCCACCTTTGATGACACAAACAATAGATATATGCCAATAGAGTAGTTTTAGTGTCGCTCATAGGGATTTGAGAAAAAAAATCTATATTTTTAGTCAATAGACAATATTTAAGTTAGATTGTATGATCTAGTGTTGTCATATTGTATCGAGTTTATTGTAATTTTGTAAATTTTTGGTCGTCACACTAAAATTAACATTTGCTAAAAAAAAAAAAAACCCTGATCGTTTCGAACCCTATACTCACGTCTTCTCAAATATACTTTCTTTTCGTCACAACGTCCTCGTACGTTTGTTTTTTCCTAAACAGAACTTACCTAAAAACACAGCTTGTGGGAGCCCCCTCATTCTATTTTTTTTACATTAAAAACAAGAAAGAAAATAAAGAAGACGGACGAAAAATAAAAGGAAATACCGCGCCCACGAAAAAAGAAGATTTTGTTTAGCTTTTGTACTTGATCTTATTCATCTTTGTATTATGAGGTGATGTTCCGAGACAGTTATTGCATCTGCCTCACAAATTTACCTTACCGCATACACGTCTTTCTTTACATTTTAGTTTCGTTTAATAAGAGAGTTCCGGGAAGAATTTTCATGAAAATTGAGCAGGGAAGACATTTGGTTGGAAAGAAAAAAACCTCAAAAATAATAGCTGCAAGAGTAGACCGATGAATGAGCTCCCAGTTATCGAACAGTAAAGTACAGTTAAGGAGGCGGATTGCATTGACTTCTTTTGAAATGCGACTTTGCGCTCCTTATTCGCCGTCCACAATGGTGGTACCACTGCTGCAGTCTATAACAGGGTTGGAGTCGAATGGCCTACAGCTGCTGTCTAAATCCATATTACATCTGATATTCCATATTCGCGGTAGAAAAAAAGTACTGTAAAGTATGACATGCAAACACAAAATGTAATCTTAAGCAGGGACCATGGTTGAGAGGCCAACTACATCTCCAAGAGGTTCTAATAGCCGAGAGTACTAAACATGAAACCGTGGACTAATATTTGTATTTTGAAAGTATTTACCATGTGACAGTTTTTTACTTACATAGATTTAATCAAATAGCGTATAGGGCCGTAATGCAAGACCTTGACTAATTGAATGCTAAGAGGACACTAGCGTGGGTTTGCTTGCGTCATCATAAGTTAGAAGGTGGACCAATTGTGTGGTCCCGAGCACACTATCGGTCCACCTTTTAACCTATGATGACGTAAGAAAACCCACGCAAGTGTCCACTTAGCATCCACTTAGTCAAGTTCTTGCATTACGGCCCTATACGCTATTTGAATAAATCTATGCAAGTGCTCGTGACCACACTATCGGTCCACTGAGCATTCACTAACGTTCTTGAATACCGCCCGAAGAATTTTGATATAATATATCATACCAGCTTCTCCCAAGATATTTAAATGAAATAACTTAGGTCTGCACTCCGTTTAATCTGAAAGCTATGTCCTGATATTTGTAAAGAAAGTAAATAAAATTTCGCACTCTGGATTAATTTATAAACTATAAAGTTAATCTAAATGTTATCAAAAGCTTACAATAGTACTTTATTATGGATTAGTGTATAATTTCTCTTTACATAATTAATAAAACGGACTAATATTGTAAATATAATTGCAATTTTTTTTCCGTCCATTTTGGCAATGTGAGTTTTAAATTTTCAAATAGCCAGGTTCCTATCAAAAATCAGACTTTTTAACAGTTTACCTTAGTGAATTATCCTATGACCTTATCTTATAAGCTATACCCATAGTGGAATAATGCAAGGTAGGCTTTCTACCTTACAGAGTAGACGAAGGGTACCTTACAATTGCTCCCGTGAGCTGCACAATAATTATGTTATAAGGTACAACCCGCCTCGGTGGCGTAGTTGGCAAGCGCGCTAGTCGTGCTGAGCTCGACCGCTGAGGACGGGGAGATCGAGGTTCGAATCTCGGTCGGGTGAACTGGGGGTGGTTTTTCCTAAATGGTTTTCCACTCTCCCTCCACGCAAATGCGGGTTCACTTCCTCTAAATTCAACCCTTCCAATTCCTAATCCATTAGAGTAATTAGTACTTAAGCGTATAACCCGAACGGGTAGTAAGACGCGGTGCTAAATATAAGGTACAGTACGTACATTTACATCGGAGCAAGTGGTAAAGAATACGCGCGAACGAACATTCAGAGAACATTCGCTACCATTCACTTCTGCTTCATTCTGGGCTGTTCGGACCTGTTCGATGGCCGTCCAAACCAAGAAGAACAACTTTAAAATCGACGTTAAGGCCCTGTCGAATGCAAGTCTAAAACCTATTTTGTGGGATGGTGGGCGGGAGGGTGAAAGGCGTGGCATGGCTTCACAACCGACCAAAATATCCTTCCGCGCCAACAAGAACAGATGGATCACGGAAACCGTAGATGGCGCTAGCTACCGGATAGGTCTTGCGGAAAAATCATATGTTTGGAAATATAAGTTTTCTCGAGAACGAGTGAAATGTTGATGTTAATATTTTCAACACCCCTTCTAAGATAATGTATCGATGTTTATTAATTGTTACATTTTCTTATTTTTTGTTATGAAGCCAGCAGTTTTTCTATTGAAAAATGTAAATATTATCACTGTTAAAATTATAGAGGAGGTGTGTATATAAAGAGTCTAACTTAGTAAACATGCTTTTATTCTTTAACAAACCGTTTCCGCAAAGAAAATGACAAAACAATAAAAATTCTTAAAGATAGCCATTTGTTCCCATGGTTCTGCATTTCCATGGCAAATGAAGAGGGTCAATCGCCTTAAGAGAAGAGACACTATAGATCTCCAAATCACGGTAGAATTGGGTGCCTAAATTATATTTGTATGGTTATTTTAGTACCCAAATTTAATTTTTAAGGCTAGTGGCAGATGGGTGTTATTTGTATGAATGCTCTTTAGTTTTAAATTTGTTAGTTTGAAAACAATTTCTTATTTTTTGTTTTTAAGCCAGTTAGTTTATAGTCTCGCTCAAAAGGTCAGCCCCGTCTTATCCAGTTTGTTGGTGACGTAGAAGTCAGGGTTTGAATCCCAGTTTGGTGTATTAGAGGATTTTATATATGGTCTTCCACCATCCTTCCATGGTTAACCTTCCTTAACGCCCTAGCCTTAAAAATAAGCTAAATTTATTAGTACAGTTGTAGTGTTTCTGTCTACTGAGCTGTGACTCTTGGATTTGACTCCCGGCATGGGCAAAAAATGTATTATTGATTCAAATTGGTGTTCCCCTCTTTCACAGTGAAGAGTTAGTGCTCTGGGGGATTTGGTGCTAAATCAGTTCTATAGCTAAGTTAGCTTGTAATTCATGAAATTATTTTATGTTGTGTGGTTAATTATAGGCCTACGGTGAATATCCCCCAATACATAAATTTTAAAATATTTAATATTTATCCATACTGCTGGGCACTTGGACATCCAGATCGTCTAGTCTGATTTGCTGGTGAGGGGGTGTTTGGGGATTGGATCTTAGACAGATATTCTGAAGATTTTTTTACCATTCATTCTTCCCTAACCTACCTGCACGCAAATGCGTGTATATTTTCTCTAAACTCTACCTTTCTAATCCCACTTCAACAGTTAAACGCATAGCCCTACATCATGGTCGGGTTGTAAGACTCGGATACAGTAGAAATTAAATTTCCTTACGAATAAAATGTAGCTAAAGATGTGCACTTTAATTTATTTAGCTACCCTCGGTGGTGGTTGCATGATCTAAGGCTTCACTCTCATGTTGTACTAGACTGCAGATGACAGGGAAATCGGAGTTCGAATCCCGGTCGTGTATACTGAGGGTAGCTTTTTCCAAAATGGTTTTCCACTCTCCCTTCACACAAATGCAAATGTGGATATACTTCCTCTAAATTCAAACTTCCTCATTTATAACTCATTAGCGTTATTAGTACATATGCGTATAAACCTAAGGAGGTAGTAAGACTTTGTGCAAAAAAAAACTTCTTTTTCAGGCTGTCATCTAAGCTAAAAACGAAACATTTAAAAATATTTTAAACGTCCCTAATACAAAATATATTTACCTCACTCACTGCCCCAACTTATTTCTACCACCCTTGAAGAACTAATAACCCTTTCTTTGACTGGTATCACCTGTTTCCTACATTTCATCCCTTTCCAGCTTTCATTTGTGTAGCACCTGTACCCCTGCTAAGCACCCTACACCCAGTTATTATAACGGAACGCAACCCTTAACTGGGTAAGAATCAACCCTTCCCATGGCGTAACCTACCAGACGCCCTTACAATACAAGTATTATGACCCAACAAACACTCACTTGGAAAAAGGGTGGGCCCAGCCTGTTAGACGTACAAAGAAAAAGGGTTTTTTGGATGGGGGGAGACTCTTTGAGCAAACAGCAACCCTTTATCGTGTACTGTGCCTACAATTTTTTTTATAGTTGATGAGCCTAAAAAGGGGTGGAAAAATGGCAGGTCTTAAACGTTTCATTGTGTGAATAAAAATGTTCCCATAATCCTTTTATAAACTAGGCTCGAGGTTTTTTTTTACCAACAATAGTTAACACAAATTAAAGTTTTATTTGAAAAGGATTTTTTTTGGTAATATGATTATTTGATTCATTTGACCATTTGGGTGCGTTCTACTACTTATTTTGGACGTTAGTTAATAATAACAGTCAACTTTGGCCATTGACAAGAGCAACTAAGCGGTACGCTTAGTACAATCAAGAAGCAATTTTACCTGTTTCGGTGGCCGCTTGGTCTAACGCACTACTCTTGTAATAGAATAGAATGCCGATGATGGGGAGATCGAGGTTCGAATCTCAGTCGGGTGTAATGAGGGTGGTTTTTCCAAATAGGTTTTCCACGCCCCCTTCGCGCAAATGCGGGTACACTTTATCTAAATATAACCTCCACTGTCCCAAAAAAAATTAGCGTTATTAGTACATAAGCGTATAACCTGAACGGATGGTAAGATGCGGTGCTAAAAAAAAAAGAAGCAATTTTAAATTATGGTCCGAATCATGGTTGAGACGTATCTTACTCTACGTGGTGTGAAAGCAGAAGAGGTAAGATTGATTCTGAATTAAATACAAATGTTACTTTGCAGCATGATTTCCCTACCTAGGTAGATTGAGCCATAAATTATCCCAACTTAACCTAGCCTAACCTAGCCCAACCTAACCCAGCATATCCTAGCCTTGCTCCCCCTTTCACTTAGAATTAATTCTACCAGGGACATACTTTACTGTAATCTGATATATTATACTATTAAGTGACCAATCCACCTGTTTACAATCCCTTCTAGTCGAATCGACGGTGCTCAAGCCAATAATCTTTCACATAAAACGTGCCTAATCCAACCCACCCTTCACAAACTTAGTACCTAGGAGTGGTTGATCCCTCTGATGGCATTCAAACTATGATGTAATTTAATGGTTGCTGGTTACTTTATAATAGCAATAATAATGGAGCTGTCTAAACATAATGTTTCACTAATAATCATAATACCTCTTGGACACATTATTTGCCGAACCCAAAAATTTGCCTGCCTATGCGAATATAATGCGAATATTGCTCCAGCCCTGATAAGCACCTAATAACGTAATGCACAGAGTCTAGTGAATTTTTTTTAAAATCAATAAAATGTCTTCCATAAACAGGTCGTATCGTCGATGTCATTTTATATCTATTAACCCATTTCTTAGTTTTTTTTTTCTTTTGAATGTTCAAGAACACTAAAAGCGAGGAAATAGGTAGTTAGCACCATATGGTAAGGGAAGGGGGAAGACCTGTTTTTTAAGGCGCACCACCCTTTCTTTCCCCACGAATATATCATAAAAGGGTTACCCTTTTTTCTACCTGTTCGCGTGCGAGGAGCTGTATTTTTTAACAGAGGTGAGAGGAGGGGTGGAAAAAAAAAAGGATGCGTATTGCTATAAAACATGTGTCTGAAAAAGAGTCAGAAGAAAGATATATTTATTATAGGGTTTGTGTGAGTTGAGGTATGGAGCGGAAGAAGGCTCACCGCATAAATACGTTTAACCCCATCCTATTAAAAAACGATAAGAGCACAAAAAATCTATTGACCTGAAGAAAGGGGTGTTTGGCGCGTGCTGGTATGAATGTGTTTTGGGTAAAAATGCTCTTCGTGTGGTCGTAGCTTTAAGGGCCTGAGACTTTTTATACTCATTTACTACTAGTTTTTTTTTTGTTTGTTACGGAAGTAAGTTTTCCGGTGGATGGTAGGTAAATTACCATTATTTAACCTACTTTGGAAAGAGTTTCAATATACTTGGTATATGTAATTGCACCTAAAAATGACAATGTAGGCTATTCGTATGTATTATATTTGTTCGTTTGGTTTAGTGCCAGAATGGTTTATTTTATTAGCGATTTAACTATGGAACTGACAAAGTTGGGGTCACGGATAATGGATATTATTTATTTATTTATACCTTGATCTATGACCCAACTTCTAATAGTTTACTTCGGTTTATTTAGTGCAAATATAGGCTACAATTTCCCCCCCCCCCCCATTACAAAACGTTTAATTTCTTTTCTATTTTTAAAATATTACTAGCCTACTTTTCCCATCCATATGTATATCACCAGTTGGTCACCCCGTATAGTGGATACTAGAGCGTCTAGGAGTGGTTCTTTAGTCAGTAAGGTTTTACAGCCTCTCTCAATTAGAATTCTAGTGCATTTATTTCAAATTCAATCATGTGGATGAAGGAGTCTACTGCGTATTGTCTGGTTTGCGATGACGGGGAATGATAGGATCTAGGAGACCCATCACCACATTATACTTTGACACGAGGAAAAGGTCTGATCTTGACCGGAGGGGTACCGGGTGAAAGGAGGGGATTCTCAAGATGTGGTCTTCCATCCTCTCAAAGGGAGCGCTAGTGCAGTTATTTAATTTAATAAATAAATTGTCTAAGTCGGTATGCAAGAACAAGACTGAGTGGTCCAGTCATGTGAATGAGGTCTTAGTGTCACAGAAGTGTGAAAAATAATGTGAGTGGGACAGTAGTGCCGGATTAGTGTGTTCGGGACTGCACTACTGCGACACTTAGATCATGACGTCATCATCACAGCACTTACCAAGCAAATCAAATCCACATATGTTCCACTCACACTACTGGCCCACTCAACTTTATTCTTAAATACCGGCCTTACTGTGAATATATACACGTTCGCCGAAAAACAAGCGCAGAACAGAAACGTGCTCACGTGACGAGCTATAAGCCAATCACAAGATTTCCGCTTTATGGGCGCGAGCTGTTCTGCTAAAGTTCAACGAATCTATATTTTGCCCGCTCTGCCAGAGATGTTCGGCACAGGAGAACCAATTAAATTTCAGAACACACCATCTCAAATCAGGACACATCCTCTCTACAGCTAGAAGAAAGGAGACAGCTTCGTTGGCCGTTGTGAGGAGATTTAAAAAAAACGTTAATGGAAAGGTTGTACATCGATTACGCCACGACACAGCGTTATAATTTGAAAACATCCATCGGGAGAATGATCTGAAATACATGTTTATCCACTAGCAAATAAAATATGTTTATAGTCAGCTGTTTCAGGTTAACGTTGCAATGCATCATGGGTCAGCATACAGCGTGTGAATTTCTGTGCCATTGAAGCAGATTCTGGTTTCTATTTTCGGCGAACGTGCGAATCAAGCTTTAGACTTAATTTTCTTTTCTTTACAGTGAAATGTGAGTGGAAGGATTTATTCACCGAGCGACCTTGCTGAGAGGTAATAGGACAGTTTCACTGTAAGAAGGAGATGAAGAAATATAATATATAGCCAATAAGAGCTCTAGTAGACCTATAGTAATTTTTAAACAAGTCTTGATGACTCGGGAAGATCTACGGCCTCAGATGTGGTGGGCACAGTCTTGACTAACTACTCTTTAAAAGCCTTAGCCTGAATCCTGTTTTGTGGATTTCATGTTCATGCTTTGCGGTTGCAAGGTCGTTCAAATGATTTATAGTTCACTATGATTGCGATTCCAGTAGCTAACAGCTCGACTACTTTTAAGGTGGCTGTAATAGGTAGGCCAACGCGAGCTAATGAACAAATGGAATATTGTTTATTTAGTTAACATTAAGTAACTACAAAATAAACTCAATAATTATTTAAAATGAAGGGGCTACAATTATTTAACTACAGAATATTATAAATGAACAACCATGCATTGAATCTAAATTATTTGTATAATTTTTTAACTACGAAGAAATCTTCAAATGTTTTTGAAATAGGTTGAGAACCTTTTAACAACACCTTATAAGAGTAAATTACCGAAAAGGAATTATTCTACTTCAATATCAAATAAAGTAATGCCTAGGTGATATATATAAAAAAAATACCAAGACCCATTTCGGTGGCACCATGGTCTAATATGCTACTCTCGGGTTGGACTAGACTGCCGAAGACGGGGAGATTGGGGTTCGATCCCGCTCTGGTGAACTGGAGGAGGTTTTTTCCTAGATGGTTTTTCACTTTTCCTCCGAGCAAATGCGGGTGCACTTCCTCTATATTAAACCTTCCTGACCCCTAGCACATTAGTGTAATTAGTAGATAGGCCAATAACCCGAACGGGTAGTAAGACGTGATACTAAAAAAATGTCAAGATTTGTGGTTTCTGAACTAAAATTACTTGATCTCCTTAACATCTTCTTATCGATTGATTACTAGGGTGATCTATTATTTTAACATAATTAAATAAACAATATCAAACCATACCCACATGCGTTAGTATTTTATAAAATTCATCCTTAGTTAATTTGTAGCTAAATCAAATGTATAAATAAAGATAATCTGTTGAAATATACTCTTAGCTCATAGCCATCCCGCTTGAGTAATGAATAAAAGAACAGATCTGATGACCTTGATCATCATAATCATTATTACTATCATCATCATTAACAACAACTGGTGACCTGGTAGTTTAGGGGTAAAGTGTCAAGACTTCTGTGCTGGGGGTTCGGGGTTCAATCCTAGGTCCCGACACAATGAATGTCAAACCCTTTCTTCACCTCTGACAAGACGTGTATTAATCACAACTTGTGAATGTGTGCAATGCCAGGCCTCCACCGTAGTTCGGATTCCACGTTAAACTGTAGGTCATCTATTTCATCTCACAATCATCCTACCATTACACATTAGCGTAAGTGCGTATAACCCAAACGGGTAGTAAGACGCGGTGCTATTAATAATAATAATAATAATAATAATAATAATAATAATAATAATAATAATAATAATAATAATCATAATAATAACTGTTTCCAACCTGTGGCCAGCATTCCACACCCATATCGGTGGTTGCATGGTTTAACGCGTCACACTCGTGTTGGACTAGATTGTCGCTGACGGGAAGATCAGGATTTGAATTTCGCTCGGGCGCATCAAGGGCGAGTTTTCTATAGATGATTTTTTCACTCTCCCTCCACGAAAATGTGAGTACATTTCATCTAAGGCTATATCGTTCTCATCCCGATTACATTCGCGTGATTAGTGTATGCATAAGCTATAACCCGAATTGGTTCTAAGATGCGTTGGGGAAAAATAACAGTATTTCAGGTTGTACGCTAATGTGTAAGGGATGAGGGAGGGTAGATTTAAATAAAGTGTACCCACATTTGCGTGTATTGAAAGTGGAACACCATTTATGAAAAATCACTGGGAGTCGAACCCCAATCTCCCTGTCATCGGTAGTCTAGTCTACTGTGAGAGTGACGCCTTAGACCATGCGGCTACCAAATTAGGTAGCAATATTGTTATTAATGATTCATTCTTAGGGGTGTGAACGTAGAGGATAAATTATAATAAATACACCCTCACTAGCGTGAAGAATGATTATGTAAACAAGGATTATAAATCTCGTGGTGTAAACCACTCACACTGTGTCCAGTTGAGATTCAAACCGCAACCACCAACAGCATCATCCACAATTCACTCTATTTCAAGTTTGTCGTCTCAGACCTCGTGATCATTGGTGTGGGTGTTGGTGACCTAGAGAAAGGGTTAGATCTAGTTTACTGTGCCTGCTGCCACCTTCTTCACTAGGTCAAGGAAAATAATTGAGAGTGGTCCAAGAAACTTCGATACAAAAAAAAAAACTGATCCGGCGCGTGGAAAGGGTAATAGTTTATCTCAACCCTATTTTAAAAATACAAATAAAAAACCAGCTACACAAGTCTTTAGGAAGGAGATAAAAAAAACACAACCACAAAGAACAGGTAGCCTGATGGCGCAAGGTAGGGTTAAAATGATCACTCGCGCGTGTCTTCTTATTAAAACATCGGAAGGGGTTGATTGAGGTAGACTTAACCTGTGCACTAGGAGACTAGAAAAGAAAAGGAGACCTCCCACTCGACGAAACGGTTTCAGTGGCGTATACACGAGAATGCTGAAAGGCGAGTATGTTGAAAAGCTTACCTCAATGCCTCGATTAAATAGGTTGTGATGGACTAGGTGTGGCTGAGGGGGTGAGAGGAGGGGATGAGGGTATTTGTTGAAAAGGGGTAGGTTTTACTCACATCAATCATAACTATAAAGAAAAGGGTAAGCTGAATTAAAAAAAAATCTTGAACATTTATTTATGTGAATGACATAATTACCTATATATTATTTAGACTTAAAAAGGCTACAATTTCTTTGTAAAAAGTATGTTTGGACACGTGAGAATTTTTTTATTAGAAGTATTAATCGTTTAATTTCTGAACCAATATGACTAATATGACATGACTTACAAACTAATTTAGATCTAGCACAGACCCAGCACCCAGTCCCCATTATATAATCCTCCTATCAAATCATCATTGAAAATGGAAACCTCAATTTAACCAATTTAAAAAAAACCACAGCCATGTTGGGAACCAAACTTGAGCCCATTATTTCAGTGGGTAGACGTGTTCCAGTACAGTCCAGTACAGTACAGTACAGTAGATCTTTCAAGAGTGTTCCGGGATTTAGTGACAGCTTTTTCTCTCCATTTAAAAAGTTTGTTAGATAATGCCGCCATGCTCATGACAGATATTCGGGAACTGTTTATATCACCATGTGAAGAAAATTAAACTCTTTGTTTTTACTGGAACAATATTTTATTTATTTTGACAAAAAAAAATTGCCATAAAAACTGCAAAAACATTTACCTTTTCTCGCATCCCCTTCCATCCCACCTTTAAGATCACACCAGCCGCGACAAAACATTACAAGGACGGCTTACCCAATCAAGAACAAATTGGTATATTTCTCATTATTCTCTTAAATGAAAATATGTTTTTAAAAAAAGTCACGTTAAGATATATTCATTGATATTTGACTGGCAGGTCGGTCGTACCGATAGCTCAGAGGCCTCTAACTGAATGCTGCTAGAGGCTATTTCCTCAAAATACACCTTTCTTATCATGAATTCTTATTTCGTTTACTCTTGGTTGCAGATTGTCTGAACGTGTGGTGAAACTAATTACTAGTAATAATGGTAGTAGTATAGATTAAATTGTTATCTATAATGTTTCGGTGTGGTAAAGTGGCCGCCTACCAGAGCGCTAAGATGCGTTATAAAATTCTGGAAATCCAGTATTATATAAGAAGTGGTTTGTTATTTCAAAATACAGTACCACCAAAATGAAGAAGAAAAGCCAATTCATAACCATATAGAATTTTAAAAATTACATAATAATTACGTCATTTTAACAGAAATTCTCGAATAAGTTCAATTAGCTCATTTTTAATTACATTTTCCTTGAGATATCACAGTTGTTTGGAGAGCAAAGTAACTAGTAGATCTCGCTTCCTCTACGTTTATTTACCGTTTCTTCAGTATTAATTCTCTTTGGGTTCCAAGTTAAAATATTTCCTACAATTTCTCCTTAGATTTGAAGTTGATATTTTTCCTTGGTGATCGCGCTAGACAAAAAACAAATCAACACTATATTCAACAATACACTATTATGCATATAAAATAACCATTGGACATTGTTCACGTAATTTGAGACGTCATTCTTGCAATATACGTCTAAGTTTAAACAAATACACCCTATGTACTCTATCAAATGCTTAGAATTTTAAATTTAAGTCACTTGCGTTTGCTACTAAACGAAAAACTTTTGAGCAGCCAAAATATTAAGACGGATAGTCGGATTGAAAAACTATATGCACACATCGTTCGGCTTAGGAACTCAAAGAATGTACCTACCAAATTTCCGGGCATCCGGGCAAACAAAATGCCAAATGGTCAAGCTAAAACATAAATTCTCTTCATTAGGTCAACACACTAATGAGAGAGAAAAAGATTTAGCCTAAATTTAACAAATAAAGCCATGTTTTGATAGGGTCACAATATACAGTTATGAAATAATTATTGAGGATTGTCTTAGTGGTTTTGAAACTTAGGACTGTCATTCTCATAAAAAAATACTCTCATGTGAGAATATGTCCATTAAAATAGACGGCTCCCCTAGCTATATAATGCTGAATAAAATCAAGTGAGGAAAATTTAAATGAGATCCTATTCTTCTTTCTCTGAATATCACTATTCATATCATGTTAGTTTTAAAGTCCCCACGAACTAAGGACTATCAGCTCTTGAGAACGCACTTTCAGTGAGTTCACACTCATCCGTAGCTTGCCTACTACCAACTAAGGAATGAAGAGCTCAACCCCAACAAGGATTCGAACCAACAATAGGCAACGCACTAAGACATAGCGTGTTATTTTCCACAGTAAAAATGGCTCAATATTAGGGATATTCGAATTCTTAGCTCAGCTGGTAGCGCCTCCAAATACTTAGATAAGGCTCCTGAGTTCGACTGCCGAAAAATTTATCATTAGTGAAAGTGAGGTTTATTTCCTCTTTCGAGACTATACATTACTGACGAATGGCCGGGTGTTGGTTCAGCTCTAAAACTAATTTAGTTTTTAAGTCGGTTGTTTCAGCTCTAAAACTAATTTAGTTTTTAAGTCGGTTGTTTCAGCTCTAAAACCAATTTAGTTTTTAAGTCGGTTGTTTCAGCTCTAAAACCAATTTAGTTTTTAAGCCAGTTGTTTCAGCTCTAAAACTAATTTAGTTTTTAAGTCGGTTGTTTCAGCTCTAAAACTAATTTAGTTCTTAATTCGTGTATTGAAACAATCATGTGGTTCAGAAAATACACTTTAAGTACCCATTATTAAAACAAAATTAAAATAGCATTATGTCTTATAGGTTACTCCATTTAGGGACTTAAATAATGATAATTGTCTTGGTCTAAATAATGTTGTTAATTTAGAGATGTACTGTACGGTACAAAATAAGTATTTTATTTAAAGTGCACTATTTAACGCGCTTTCTAAACTTAAGGATATATCAGCCAGTGCATGATCTACAACTTGATTCAAAAGCTTACAATGAATCTTTCGAATTAAGGTTTATATATGCAAAGTTTTATTATTATAATAATTGTTCATCATGAATTGTTGGAAAAGCAAGAGGATAAAAGGAATGCATTTAATTTTCGACTCGGAAATAAAACCATTATAACTAACCAAATCACACATGACGTGTTATAAGAAATACCTTTCTTAAGAAGAAAAAATTATTTGATGCCGCAGCAACAGTATTTATGTTCTCGATAATGTAAGTAGGATTTTATTTTTATTATGATTAGGTGTTCTGTCTTATGACAGGTCTATTCCTTTTGTCAGTGAACTTAGACTGCCAATGTGCCGTGTCCTATGTCTCCTTCAGCTCTCATAATGTTCTTCTTTCCTTCAAGTCATCTAGTATTTGAATCCTCCTTCGTCCTAAGCTCCTCTTTCCCTCAACCTTTCCTTCTATGCCATCATGCAGAAGACATTTCCTTCTAAGGATGTGTCCGATCCAGTTTGCTTTGCATCGTAAAAGTAATGTTAAACTTATCATACCTTTTTTTAAACTCATTTACACCCGGTTCGGTGGCCGCGTGGTCTAAGACGCTACTCTCGAAATAGATTAGACTGGAAATTACATGAGGATTGAGGTTCAAATTTCGGTTGGTTGCACTGAGGGTGGTTTTTCCTAAATTCTTTTTCATTCTCCCTCCACTCGAATGTAGGCACAATTCCTCTGAATATAAACTTCCTAATCCCTAAAACCATTTGGTTAATTAGTAGACCTACATAAGCGTATAGCCCGAATGGGTAGAGATACGCAGTGCTAAGAAAAAAAACACTATTTCCATTCAGCTTACCCTGAAAAGTAACAGGATTACCTTGAGTGTTTACACTATGACGTTAACATGTAAGCTACACCATAGTGGAATTAAAGTTACATTTGATACCTATAACATAAAGGCAAACGGAGTATCTATAAAATTTGATTTTGATCGAAAAAAAAATGGACTCTTCTGACTAACTATTCATAAGAATGGAGTCGAACAGAAATAGTTATCGGCTATAGTCTTTGTTCTGGTTCTCCAAACAAACATTTTAAGTTTCCGGTTCTGGTTCAGATAAGAACAAAAATGAATGTTCATATTCTTTTCAGTTATTAATTAAGTTCCGGTTCTGATTCCTGATATTTCAATTTCTTTTTAAATTTTAAAGTCATACAACCATTATAAAATTATTAGCTTAAAATATATATATATATATATATATATTAAAAAAAAAGCAAAATAAAAGGTATGCCTAGCTGTATGAAAATTACCAAATCCTTTAACCAAAAAGTCCTGATAAAATAGAAAAAAATATCTCGAAATAAAGTCAAAGAAAGAAGAGCATAAAATGGAATCATAAAAACACTTATAAAAATTTAGTCTCTTTAAGAACCAACCGATAGGAACCTTTATGAACTTGAAAAGATACTAATTCCGATTCCGGATATGGTTCTTAAGCAATTTACTTTTTTTTGTTCTTGTTATGGTTCAGATTTCTTAAAAAATAACTGTTAATTTCTGTTATGGGTTTTGGTTCTAGTTACGGTTCGACTTCTTGTTCACAAGTGCAACCTTCTTCGACAGATCTGTAAGGAACTTAACCAACTACTGTAGAGTCTAGATGGTTCGAGGATGAGATAAGCCCGGTGCATGTACTTTTACATAGGATTAACAGGATTTGGTTAATTCCACCCCATCATTATAAGTAAAAGTAGGGATGGGCCTTCGAATCCTAAGGAAATTCGAGATTCGAAGAGTCGAGAAAATTTCAAATTGGGGCATCAAATCCTTTTAGAAAAAAACTTTTTTTAACAATTTTTTAAGTAAAAATTGTTTTAGTGCTGCAATACTGCTTATTGGTGGTTCAGAACCAACTATAACTAGAGGATTAACTCAACAACTAGTCCCCAGACCATTAATTTAACACTTAACTTAATATATGTTTACTAAAGTGAATGAATTATAAGAAAGGATGTTTATATTTGGTTACTATCTCTATGTTCTATTATTCAATTATATTTATATTTTCTTTTATATCCATAATTTTTTCAAAGATTCGGATTAGGATTCGAGATTCGGGATTGAAAAGTAAATAGGAGATTCAGATTCGAGACTCGGATTCGTAAAATAGTGGATTTTACACTAATCTAATTATAAGCTATGATGGAAATTCCATCCCGACATTATAAGGGTACTATATATACTGCGTCCTCCCCAATCCTCCCTTAGATAAAGAATAGTGAATATATTTGAATATGTTAAATGATAGACAATGACATGTAATAATGAAAACCATTTCGTTGCATTTCAAACATTTATTTCAAAATAAACACATTTTTCGAGCCGAGTAAGGAAGTGTGACCTACAAAAAATAAAAATTAAAAAAAGGAATAAAGAAATGATTCTTGGTCTAGTAAATATAATTCTTTGATGACTGATTCTTCATCATAACTTGTTTATTAATGAACTTCAATTTCCCGAAGACAAATGTCAAAAAAATTAATAATCTCTTCAAAATAGTTTGATTTGTTTCTTTTTTCATATTAATTTCCACTTTATTTTAATTTGACAAAAACATTTTTAAGGATACATAAATAAATATTGAATAAATAAACTTAATTCATTTAAGAAAATTGTTTACCTACGAAGTAAGTACAAATTCTAGACCTACGGAGTTACGTTAAAATACAATTTAAATGTTTTCAAACAAATGGACGGAATTTACACTGCCTTTGTTAATGATGGGACGGAATTTACACAGGACCTTGGAGCTATAAAATTTGCGGGCGGAATTTACGTCAACTCGAATTATGACTATGTGGCAAAACAACGACCACAAGTAAAAACAAATACTAAATAGATTTTTTACTATAAAACGCCTGAACTTGTGATCACACGGACTAAGACACCAGGCTAGCAATAGGGACTGTATCACCTGTGACAAAGAGATATAGGTTTGAATCTCAGCTGTGTGCACTGGTGGTAGTGTTTCACATGTGACCGCTCTCCATGGTTTTCCCATCTCATGTCCAGGCCAATGCAAGGGATTTTTATTTTATCTAAGATAGCCTCCTCATCCCTACATTTTAGAGTAAGATGTTAATAGCCAGTGTGTTAAGCGTACCAATAATATATCTACATAAGAATTTCATATTTTGTGTGTCGTGTAGCTGCGAAACGTTAGTCACATATGAAAACATTCACACACACTCATTCACGTATTGGTTTACCCCAAGCGGAATAGTATCGTATTGGATGTGACGGGGGTGCTTGATATTGACTGAAATAGACTCGCAAGGAGGGGGTAAATTTATCCCCTAAACTCAGTCCCTGCTTGGACATGATTACTAAGTTTCGCGAATCCCTTCAGAACCCCCTTGAGAGGGAGGAGGAGGAGGTATATGACGCTTGGGCAAAAGGGTGGTCACCCTCCACAAATTACAACTGACCAATCAAGGCCAGGGCCCATGCTACCCAACACCAATCAATAATAAGGAAGCTTTTTTTTTTCTCCACAGACCAAAGGACTGTTGCTGACCTGTCTCGGCAGTTTGGTGATGGATCGGTTCTTCTGCCTTTTTTTTTTTCTTACCCCGGTAACAACCTGGTAAGGGCAATGGCCGCTCTGCTATGAGCAGAATTCTGTTCTCTGGTAAAAGAAGTCTCTCACACATGGAATTTGTACAACTTCCTTCGTATATTGGGTGGCAGCTTTTCCTAAAAAAAAACAAACCTGGATAGTATGATTCTTGTAAAACTAGGCCCCTTTATAAGTAACCTAGTGGGCTATCGTCTGAACGCCGTACAAAATAACTTTTTAAAGAATTTTACCAACAAAGGTTGGGTAGTCATTATTAGCAAAAGGTCACAGTATCCAAATTACATCTGTCTGAAGTGACATTTGCCGAACACACCATTTGGCGTATGTACTGTAACGTTTTTAACTGTCAGATTAATAAACTCATTCTGATAAAGTTACGACTATAACAGTCGTTGAGTAGTTATACAAAGGTAGCTAACGCTTCATTTCTAAACACAGGGCTATGATCATATGACTTACAAATAACTTAACCTAGGGAAGCACACCTTATACTATCCTCCATGTACAGTCAGGAATATGAAGTTGACCTCGGTGGTATTGGGATAAAGCTCACTTCATGACCCGATGTTTGTGGCTTCAAACCCAACTAAGGTTGATGGATTTTTCTTCAGCGATAAAAGTCCGTAGCACAACCTCCTTCAGAGGGGATGTAAAGCCGTCGGGCCTATGTTAATTGTGGCATGTAAAAGAAATATGGAGGGTATGTGAAAATACCTTTCCTGGTGAAATTGGTAGGCCCTTTCACTCTCGCTCATAGAAATTCTCGTGTGCTGAAATATTCAGTACGTTCAGACAATGCACGTTGAATACCTCAAATAATAAATAAATTTAGAAATATGAATATCTGTGTACTGGTATAAATCTACATACAAATACAATAAGTTATAATTATGATCACTTTTCACTATTTTATTTGGATTTTTTTCTAAAGACTAGAAGTGTAGCTCAGTGTTAGAAAGAGGTGTGAGGAAAAGTTTGTGAAAACTACCTTCAATGCAACCGACTGGGATTCGAATACCTAGCACAAACATCCATCCCACATTCTCCCACCCCTTTCAATAAAAGATGAGTTCAATGTTAATTTAACACCATATACCAATCTGATCATCCCTATGTTTGTAAAAGATCAAATAGGGCCTACACCATCTCGTGTTTTCATCGTTTCAAACTGTCGTGAACAAAACTTTAACCTGATATTGTATGTATTTGTTCACTGCTTAATTGGCACTCCAAACAGTTTAGTTTGCTTGGAAAATATTAAATACGAATAGTTTCGAAAGTAAAGCTTTTTTTAGTGAGTATGTTTTGTTTGAAATTAAGTTTAAAATAATATTATAACTTCATTAGCAGTACAATATAAATGTCACGTTTATAGTTCTAGTTCTTAGCTTTTAAATAATAATTGGTACGGCACACCGCACAGACTTTCTCTCTCTTTCTATAAACTCGTAAGATTTCTGAACGGAATAATGTACATTGTATCATCACCACTCCACATAAGAACACGCATAAAATAATATACAATGATATAGAATCAATGAGAAAAGAGGCGCATCTTTGTCCACCTAAGATCATTTCAAACAGTTTAATGTCTTCCACAAGGGTCAACACTTCGTATTAAAATTTCGATTTCTGGTTAAAATTTTAACATTTTAAAAGGTGTTGCAGATCTTCAAGTCATCGCATTGATATTTAATTATTCATTTATACATTTTGACCAATAAAAAATGTAAATATTGACTATTGAGTCTAAAATGGAGATAGATCATTGCTATGCAAACATTTCTCCTAAGATATTTAAGGAAAAATAACATACTTTTTTTAGATACTTACTTATATTTAATTACTCTATGGCATTGGAGTATTATTGCGTTAAGACTTAAGTAGTATATGTTTACAACTAAAGCTCACAAAATTGTATTAATATATTTGCAAATATCTCAGAAACTGCTGTTTTTATAAAAATATATGTCAAATAATAGTTTTTTATTTCTAATAGTCCTACAATTTTGCAATGATAAGTTGTTTAGTTTCTCCAATAGTTGTGGAGATACGGAAATTAACGCTTCTGTAATGTACCCTAAAAATCATTTTCATAGGAAAATGGAAATAGCCAGTTTATTTATAATCTTAATTAACGCCTAGATACGAATTTTAATCAAAATCGTTTAAGCAGATTTTGAGAAAACCAAATTTTTCTCTTTTCGTCCTTCAGTAAACTACCCTTAATTTTAAGTTTTTATAGACACACAGAGAGACGGCATTGCAAAGACTATTTTTTAGGGTTCGGGGGGTCATGAGACGTCGACATCCATCAACATTTCAGGTTAGTTTTTTTTTTACGGTCGCAATACTTAAACTTTAATGTCCAAAAAGTTAAAAAAATTCATATAATTGCGTATATATTGAAAGTTATTGATTTTATAAAAAATATGTTTCGGATAAAATAACTGTATTATAAATATATATACATATTTGTATTGCTAAGTAATTTCATATCTCAAATAGTTTCGGAGCTATTTAAAAAAATGTTAATTTACGCATCAGACCGGAGCCCTTAAAGCCATTTTGCCGAAATATTGAGGGTATCCATTTTGTTTGGAATATTTATTAATGTTTATAAATGAAATTTAATCAAAATCGTTTGAGCCGATTTTGAGAAAATCGACTTTTTCTCTTTTTGCCAATCAGTAAACTACCCTTAATTTTAAGTTTTAATAGACACAGGGACAGACGGCATTGCAAAGACTATTTTTAAGGGTTCGGGGGGTCATGAGACGTCGACATCCATCAACATTTCAGGTTAGTTTTTTTTTTACGGTCGCAATACTTAAGCTTTAATGCCCAAAAAGTTAAAAATATATATATAATTGCGTATATATTGAAAGTTATTGATTCTATAAAAATATGTTTCGAATAAAATATTTGTATTATAAATATATATACATATTTGTAATGCTAAGTAATTTCATATCTTAAATAGTTTCGGAGCTATTATAAAAAATGTTAATTTACGCATCAGACCGGAGCCCTTAAAACCATTTTGCCGAAATATTGAGAGTAGCCATTTTGTTTGAAATATTTATTTATGTTCATAAATGAAATTTAATCAAAATCGTTAGAGCCGATTTTGAGAAAATCGACTTTTTCTCTTTTTGCCCTTCAGTAAACTACCCTTAATTTTAAGTTTTAATATACACAGAGACAGACGGCATTGCAAAGACTATTTTTAAGGGTTCGGGGGGTCATGAGACGTCGACATCCATCAACATTTCAGGTTAATTTTTCTTACGGTCGCAATACTTAAGCTTTAATGCCCAAAAAGTTAAAAATATATATATAATTGCGTATATATTGAAAGTTATTGATTTTATAAAAATATGTTTCGAATAAAATATTTGTATTATAAATATATATACATATTTGTAATGCTAAGTAATTTCATATCTCAAATAGTTTCGGAGCTATTATAAAAAATGTTAATTTACGCATCAGACCGGAGCCCTTAAAACGATTTTGCCGAAATATTGAGAGTAGCCATTTTGTTTGGAATATTTATTAATGTTCATAAATGAAATTTAATCAAAATCGTTAGAGCCGATTTTGAGAAAATCGACTTTTTCTCTTTTTGCCCTTCAGTAAACTACCCTTAATTTTAGGGGTAGATATCCAATTCCAAAAACCCCTCGGGGCAACCCTATGAAAACCCTAGATATCAAGTTTCAGCTCAATCGGTAAAATAGTTTAGGCTCTAGTTGGAGGTACAGACAGACAGACAGACAGACAGACAGACGGAAATTCTAAAACCACTTTTTCGGATTCAGGAAGTCATGAAACGTCAAAATTCATCAAAATCTCGAGTTCGATTTTTTTGACGATCACAATACTTTCTCTACCTGTAAGATAGAGAGAAAGTAAAAATGAATGTAATCAAAAAGTTGAATGAATAAAATATATTATGTTGTTTTTATTTTAACACTCTATTGTAATTATTTTATGTTTTCAAAATTAGCTTTTGAGAAATTTTTATAGTAAAAATTAAATTTTATCAGTTTTTTTAAAGTATTCAACCTCTTTCCATACTTCTTTTCTTAATTTCTTGTGTAATAGCTTAGTAGTGAGTCTATTTATAAAACTCTTTAAATAACCAAAATATAGATATTAATATACAAATAAAACACACTCACACACAGAGTACAACTTTCAAATATTAAAAAAAAAAAGTGTCCATGAGAATAAGAACCAGTCTACCCTAAGGTTTGAGGGTCAGTCTTGAGATATTTTTTGAAGGGTTGCTAAAGAAAAGAACCCTACCATTCCTTCCACACACACACACTGACAAAATGATGATGGCAGGTCGAGCCACAACCTTTTACTCCCTGCAGGTAATATGTCTTATACAGCGCACCCATTGTCATTAGGGCGAACTGACCGACAATGACGCAAAACTCCCATGCTTGGTGCTAGCCACAATACTAATGCATCATGGCTGGAAAAAGAGCTTTATGGTTATACCTTAAACCTTTTTTTTTACCTCTTTTTTATTTTCCATTTTGGTTGCTAGTCATTCTTTTCAAAATAAGGTGATTATCTCTTTTTATACTTTTAGGATGAAAACAACAAGTTAACACTCTCAATTTTTCATTTTTGAAAATAACGTTCTTAGATTTAAAATATAAGAACAAAATGGTTGCACTTGGTTTGGTTAGAAATTTGAGATTGTTTTGAGAACAGGCAATGAAATTATTTTAAATATTGATTTATTTACACGCAGAGCTGTCTCTATCTAGCCATTCCCAGCCAAATTATTAAAATCACGGCAATGTTCTCTGCGGAAAGTTTACTCATCACGTTAACTTCTTCCACGCGGTGGGTGGGGAGGGGGGAGGGGAGCGGGAGATTGGAATACCCTCAAGTTAAAGGGGGGGGGGATCAGGGGGCTCTCCCTTGGGAAAACTGTAAAATTGGAGGCGATAATCGGACCTTGGATCTAGGTTTTAGGTAAATGTATCTTTAAAGTTGTTAATGATTGATTTTTCAAATTACAAGTTAATAACAAGTTTCGGCTCGTAAAAACTCCAGGCTTTATCAAGTGATCAACTTAAAACATTACCTAACCTTCTTAAGGCTATTAGTAGCTAGTAGGCAAGTAGTAGTAACCTTAAAACTAGTAGGCAGTGACAACGACGCTACTAGCCAACTTGATTAACTAAGCTCTCTTTATAATCTCTTATAAAAGGGAACTTTTGAAGAGTAGGGATTGATAGTTGAAAAATTTTAAATGTATCTATACAAGTTTGCGGTAAAGAACTTTCATAATCGAAAGTACTGTGGTGCAGAGTAATTCTAGAATTTCCCAACTCAAGATCTAAACTCTCCACTAAATTCCCAACTTTCGAGCTTTTAACCAACATTGGGGTTAGGGGAAAGGAGTTGATACCCTCCCAGCCCCCACAAGCACGACGCACCTGTTCTTCCACCCTTGATAATAAAATAATGCTGTTACATATTTATCTCTTTGGAATAAATTGTTAACTATCCTTGTATCAAATTAGACATATATATATATATATATATATATATAATTGATACAAGGATATATATATATATATATATATAGAGAGAGAGAGAGAGAGAGAGAAAGAGAGAAAGCTCTCGTGTAATAGTAACCAACTGATACCCGCTTCAGTGGTATAACTCTAAAGCTGCGTCCAGACTAGCGAGCCGAACCTCTAGCTAACCCACGTCGCGAGCCAAACCTCAACATTCCTGTGAGCCATATTTTTCTTCATAAAGCTATGTACTTCGGTGGATGACACAAGCAATTAACAGGGAAAAATTAAAATTATTTACACCTTGCAACAAAGAAATAAAAAGACAGGACAGACGATGATGGCAAACTCAAATGTACTTAAGGCGAGTGGAATATAGTGGAAATAACTCCACTAACTCCACTAACTTCAATTTCAAAAAATTATTGGTCACTACAAAAATTTAGCTCGAATGTCACCAAGTGATTAAGCATCTAATTATTTTGATTGGACCAAAAGTACAAAAAAAAGTTTACGTTTAAGAGAATCCCTAAGTGTGCATGAAAGACTCGCAATAAAATGTATACGTTTCTTAACAACCGGTGTTGCATATAGCCCGAACGGGTAGTAAGACGCGGTGCTAATAATAATAATAATAATAATAATAATAATAATAATAATAATAATAATAATAATAATAATAATAATAATAATATTAACTTAACAACCGGTGATTCTTATACCAGTCTGCAATACCTATTTAAGGTCGATAAACAGAGTGTATATATATATATATATTAATAAAGTATATGATAATTAATCCTATGGAGTATAAATGAGGAAAGAAACCTTTTAGATGTAATCCACCCGCGTTTTCATGGAAGGAGAGTGGACAACCATAAAGGAAAAACCACCCTCAATAGATCCGACTGGGATTCGAACCCCAATCTCCCCGCCTTGAGCACGCCAACCTAACACGAGATTGACGCGTTAGACCATTATGCCACTGAAGCAGGCTGGGACATATTTAACCACAAATCTACCTAGGGTGACAGTCTATTCTTTGTCCACCCCTCTCTCCCCAGAGGCAGTTTCAAACTTATTTTAAGTGTGCAACAAACTTTCTAAGAAAAAGTATTTCCACCGTTGTACAGTTTACAACACGCAAGTAAACATGTAACTATAAATATTATTTTAATATACTTTCTAATTTTTAAAGATTAAATTAAATTTTATTTATTTCCCTCGGCCTATTATAAAACGAATTTGCAGTTAATATTTTATTATATAAGCTACAAGAGATTTAAAAAAATTCAAACAAAGTTTAAAAGTGAACTAAAATTTACAACACGCAACTGCCCAGCTACAGAAGGTTAATTAGAAATAAATAGTAATCTAAAGTTGCAAGTGGTTTGGCTCTAGGGTTGGCCTCGGCCTTGGTCTCGGATCGAGCCTCGTAACCTCCTTTGATGTTGTCGAAATACCGACATTCATTGGTTTGCTGCGAGCATTCCGACAAATCCAACGTTAACGAGGCTCGGCTCGAAGCTCGGCTCGCTAGTCTGGACGCTGCTAAAAGGTGTCACTCTCGCACTGAGACTTGACTGTCAACAACGGGGAGATCAGCAAGGCCGTAGTCAAGGGGGAGTTTTGGGCCGAAATTTGATGAACAAAGTATATATTATGGCTTTAATGGTTCAAACAACATTAAAATTAAGGTACAAGTACAAATTATGGGGCTGTGTTACCATAAAAGCACTTCAGAGAGCTTCTAGAGGTGTTTAATTTTTAGAATTTTTCCTATCCTTCGGCAGTTAGGGGGTTATGTTGCCATAGTAAACACTTCAGAGAGCGTCTAGAGGTGTTTAATTTTTAGAATTTTTCCTTGTCTTCAGCAGTTAGGGGGTTATTCTACTAGCAAAATCACTTTAGAGAGCTTCTAGAAGTGGTTAAATATAGGCCTATAGGTTTTTCCTAGCCAGGGGGTTATGGTGCCATAAAAAACACTTCAGAGAGCGTCTAGATTTGTTTAAATATATAGATTTTTCTCTCCTCCAGCAATTGGGTGATGTGCCCACCAACACCCCCCTTCCCCCCCCCCCCCCCCCCCCCCCGAAATTATTGGCTGGCTACAGCCTTAGAGATCAGGGTTTAAATTCCGGTTGGGTGTACTTAGGATGTGTTATTTTTGATAAATTGTTTTCCAACCTTCCTCTACGCCAATTCGGGTACACTCTCTCTAGATACAACATATTCACCCCTCTCACATTAGCGTAATTAGTAAACATGCTCATATCTCGAAATCTCGAAAGAGTTACAAGATGCGGTGCTAAATATATCCATTGATAAATGTTATTTCTGGTAGCAACTCTTAAATGTAGGGCTTGGAGTAAACATTTGATATTCCACAAAATAGTAGCCTAATGTGGGATTTTATTATTTAAATATTTAAAAAATCATAATTAATAAACCAATTTTTTTCCCCCTTAAGATGGGGTGCTAGTGAGCGTGAGTTTAGGGCAATATTTTCGAAGTTTTTATAGCATAAACATTTATTTGGCCAAAATAAATCAAATATTTCTTCTATAGAATCATAGAGTTTAGTTTTCCGCACATGCTAATCTCAACAGTTCTTTAATATCTGTCAAGGGTGTATTGGAATTTAGTGACAACTTTTTCTCTGCATTTAAAAAGTTTGTCACCAACTGCCGCTATGCTCATGAGATATTCAAGAACTCTTGAGATTAACATGTGCAGAAAGCTAAACTCTATGATTCTATAGAAGAAATATTTGATTTATTTTAGCCAAAAAATGTTTATGCTATAAAAACTGCAAAATTAATGCACTAAACTGGTGCTCACTAGCACCCCACCTTAAGTAGTAGCTTAGTGTTTATTTAATAGTCTAAGAATAACACTCTCTGTTCAGTTTTAAAGTTGCGTGATATCTACCGCACGAAGAGCCGAGGACTGAAATTTAAAAATCAGTAGCCTCTGGCGTCCTCAGGGGTAACCACGCAATCCATTGTGTGGTTACCATGAGCAACGCAGGGTACTTCTGCTAGTGTTCAATATACTGTACGCTGTTTCATCAGCCCTCATTCCAAAGATTTCCCCCCCTCCACCCCATGTGGTCACTCAAACGATCCGGCCCCTACAAGAGGAGTGGCCAAAGGGTTACAGCCCACTGATCTCCCCCTCCAACCCTTGTCATCATCCCCTTCTTACCCCTTTAACGCTTGAAGAACGAGTCATAAGAGCTATAGTGTGATTCTGGTATGAAATATATATTAGAAATACAAACTTTTTTTGGTGTTTAACAATATATATATATATATATATATATATATATATATATATAAATATCAATGGCGACCTCGGTGGTCTTGTGGTAAAGTGTTCGCCGCAGGACCCGATGTTCAGGGTTCAAACCCAGCCGGGGTCAACGGATTTCTCTTGAGTGATAAAAATCCGTAGCACAACTTCTTTCGGAGGGGAAGTAAAGCCGTCGGATCCATGTTGATTGTGGAATGTAAAATAACTCTGGAAAGTAAGTAAAAATACCTTTAACGGCAAAATTGTTAGGCCCTTTACCTCTCGCTCATAGAAATTCTCGTGTGCCGATATAATCAGTCGGTTCATAAAGTGCACGTTAAATACCTTAGATAAAATATTAAAATATAGATAGCGATACTCGTACGTATCAAAGATGATAGCTGAAGTTCACATGACTTGTCTTGTGCATGTATTGAAATAAAGTAGCCTAGTTAAGAACTTTTGCAACTGTCAGATGCGGTTTCTCTCGACCAGAATTCTACCACACACTGACTACGGATAGCACGTAAACAAAAGAAGGGCTTAGCTCACCTGACAGCCACTAACACGTCATTTAACATGCACTTTATATTCCAGTATTACTAGCTCCGGTGTACACGTGGACTAAGGCGTTAGGCTTCCAATAGACTGGTTTGATGGTGACGGGGATATCAAGGTTTGGGTCTTGACCGGGTGCTTTGAAGGGAGCTTTCTAAATATGATTTATTACTAGGGGTTTCCCATTCCTCTCTCTCCCACACTCATTGAAATAATAAAAATATAATAATATTTAGCACCGCGTCTTACTACCCGTTCGGGTTATACGCTAAGTACTAATTACGCTAATGATTAGGAATTAGGAGGGTTGAATTTAAGGAGTGAACCGATTTGCTTGGAGGGGGTGAAACATTTAGGAAAACCACCCCATTCACCCGACCGAGATTCAACCTCGATTCCCCATCCTCGCGGTTGAGCCCAACAAGACTACGCTTAGCCAACACGCCACGAGCGGTCTCATTGAGATAGGTACACTTGTTGTAATAACCTTCCTCATTCTATCACTTAGATTAAGCCGTTGTTAATCCTTGTATGTAATGCAATAACTAAAATAATAATAATATGTTATGGGTAATCTGCATTCGGTGGGTGCGTCGACGAAATGTCAGGCTCATCTAGTCTGTTTTAACAGTGATGGAGAGGTCAGTGGCTCGAATCTCGATCAGGTGTATTGAGATTTATTTTGCCTCTTTCTAATCAAACATGGATACATTTCCTCTAACTTATACCTTCTTTATAACTACACCCATTAGTGTAATTATAATTAACCTAGATAACTAGTGAGACACGATGATAATTTATACATTATATATATATATATAATGGGCATTTAATTGTGCTTTTTGAGCTAAATGATTACCAGCACATAAATTACAAACTCACTTAATTCCAGAACGGACACTAAATCCCGGTTCTAAGTTCATCACAGTAAAAGAATCCCAATCTCACAAATGTTTAATGTATTGGGCCATACTGGAAATCAAATCTAGAGGCATTGCAAGATGAGATGCATCTACAAAAAAAAAAAAGTTTGTTGTAGTTATGTACTATATTGTTGTAATATATTACATCTAGACAAAGTTTTGAATCAAAATAAAATTTATTCCCATGCGAATGTAATTTTATTTTATTCAATTTGCTCTCTTTGTAAAGTGTTAATTTTTTTTTACCCTGATTTAAAGTTAGGCCTCAAAGATCGTTACCATCATTAACATAATTTGGTATTCCCCATCCTCGTTCATAGACTCATTGCGATGTATCTTATGTCACACAAACACAAATCCAGATGTTGTATATGTAAAGGCCAACATTTTTTTAAAACCCGAAATCTCACAATTCAACACATTTCTCTAACCACCTGGACACCAAAACTACTAAAAAAAAAATAGCTTCACTAAAAGAAGAAATAAGAATCAGAGAGAAAAATATTTGAATGCTACTAAGTTGTGTCGTGTGTCAAAAAAAAAAAAAGTTGGAATTGTTCCGTTTTACTCTCCGGCCGGTGCAGCCCAAAAAAAAAACTTGTAAGAAAAGTGGAGTGTGTCCAAACGTGCTCTGTGACAAGAGACAAAAGAAGGATACAACTGGGGCGTGAGTTTGGGGGGTAGACAGGGGCTTGGACCCAGCCAAACCAATAAACAAGCAAAAATCAAGACTAGTTTTTTTATTGTATGCAAACCTCATAGATATATAGTCACCTACACATTCATATAATTTCGGTTAAAAGGTATATATGTAACAAGTTTTTATTTTTTGCATTATGTCTTACTATTCGTCCGGGCTATCCGCACATTAACACCTATGGGTTAAGGATAGGAGGTAGAATTGAGAAGAAATATACCTACATTTGTGTGAGGACCAGTAGGAAACTATATAGGTTAAATCACCCTTAGACACCCCACAGGATTCGAACACCGATATTTTAGCTCAATCAAGAGTAAAATTAACAGGCCTAAGTTCAGTCGGCAGACGTGTAACTAACTGAACTAAGGTGATGCTATAGTATAGTACTAATCGAATAGAATGCAAGTTTTTTGTTGTTGTTTTTTGTCACCGAATTTTACTAGCCGTTCGGGTTATACGCAGAGTACAAAATAAACGGATAGAATACCTAAAATAATACACATATTACCCGCTTCGGTGGCCGCATGGCCTAAGGCGTTACTTTTGCAGTAGACTAGACTGCCGATGACAGGGAGATGAGGTGCAAATCTCATGTCGGTGTATTGAGTGTGGTTTTTCAAAATTATTTTCCACTCTTTATCTCTCTCCACGCAAATGCGGCTACACTTCCCATAAATATCACCTTCATAATCCCCAAAACCTAATTAGTACATAAGCGTATAAACCGAATGGGTAGAAAGACTTGGTTCTAAAAAAATAAAAAATACACATTTTAAAATTTGCATTAGTGGACTAAATATCAGGCTTATTTAAATATGCTGGTGACGGAGATACCAGGGTTTGAATATTAGTCGGGTGACCTGGAAGTTTTTTAAATGGTTTCTGACTCTAGGTAATGTGAGTTCATTTCCTTTAAATCCTACCTGTTTAACCTATTTCATTAGAATCGGGTGTAGGACGAGGCGAAAGAACGAAATAAAAATAAGTAGATTCTATAATCTATGACAATTTTATTTTTCATAGAGGGTAGTTAATGTTCACTTTCTGAACAACCAATTAATTAATTATATCAACACATGACTTAAAAAATTAACATTGACCAAGTGAAGTGAATTCCTGTTTTAACTCAACCGTTTGGAGTTTCATCTGTCTGTTTATTTATTTGTTCTGTGAGTACTACCAAATGCGTGGACTAATTTTAGCTAAATTTGACAGCGAAATTATTTTAACCTAGGACAAACGACGTATGCTTATGGTTTTGTCATCTGGTTATACGTTTTAAAGACAGCGGATGCTCAAAAGGTATTCTTTAGTAGCTCATCCCAAGTGATTTCCATTTTAAAATTATAAGCAATTGATCGAGCACCTCGGGCATCTATTTTTTTTAAATATCTATTACGAGACTGAGTCTTAAATACGTGAACAACGGTTATTCTAAATGAATACAATATGCTATTTAACATAGTATTCATTTGTTTTATGTCTAGCTTGACCACCAATTTAAAAAATATAAACTTTATATCTAAGGAGAAACTATGGGAGATATTTCAACTTGAGATTCAAAGAGAGATTTCCCCAAAGATAAATCTTAAGACTGTAGTAGTTCTTCGAAATTCCGTTACATTAAACTTCCTTTAGCTTATAACATGGAGAGAGGTCTACTCTTCATATAACTACTAGTTTTATTGTATACTAAACACCTAGTCTACCGTACAAAGAGTGAGCCTCATTTTCATCAATCATAAATTTTTCAACCTTGCCCAAAATCAAACCCAGGACCCATACGTCAATTATATGTGATACCGACTGAGCTGTTTGTAGTACCACGCCGATTCGGGTAACCTCAGAGAAATTACCTAGTAGATATTACATTGTTGTTCAAACCAGAATATATATATATATTTATTTTTTTTCTTTTGAGTTTATAGATAACACGAGGGCAAAAAAAATAATAATACAAGAAACGAATGAAAGAAATCAAAGTGTGGTATAAAAAGTGGGTGAAAAGAAGTTCCTTAAGGTCGCGAACGTAAAGTTTTGGAGTGGATTTAGTCACGTGCGTGTGTGCGGGCATCAGAGACAGTCTGAAGACCACTAATACTTCTCTAGTCAACACCGAGAAAGGAAGAGAGAGGGAACTTTTTACCGGGACATAAAAAATACACGTCGGAGATTATTTTTTTTTCCCTCTCCCTCCACCGAGTGTTAGTGCCGAACAAGAGCGGTAAGCTCGTGATCAAACAAAGTTCTCCCACGTGTCGCTGCTGACATCTGTATCATTTGACCTTGTGTGCGGGAAGGGGTACTTACACAGACTCCTTCAGCAAATCATACTTTCAGCGGATTTAATTTGTAGTTTATTTAGTCCTTTGTATTATTATTATTATAGACCCGCCTCATTGGCGTAGTTAGCTAACGCACTAGTTTCGTGTTGAGTTAGACTGCTGAGGACGGGGAGATCGAGGCTCTAAACTCGGTCGGGTGAACTGGGGGTGGTTTTCCCAAATGGTTTTCCACTCTCCCTCCACGCAAATTAGGGTTCACTTCCTCTAAATTCAAATTCCCAATTCCTAGCCCATTATCGTAATTAGTACTTAAGCGTATAACCCGAACGGTTAGTAAGACGTGGTGCAAAATAAATAAAAAAATATTATTATAGCACCAGTTCTTACTACCTGTTCAGGCTATACGCATGTGTCGACCTACTAATTAGGCTAGTGAGTTGAGGATGAGGAATATTTAATTTAGAGGAAGTATACCCGCATTTGCGTGGAGGGAGAGTAAAAAACCATTTAAGGAAAGCCACCCTCAGTACAACCGACCAGGATTCGAAACCCAATCTCCATGTCATCGGCAGTCTAGTCTATTGCGAGAGTGATGCCTTAGACCATGTGGCCACCAAAGCAGGTTAAGTCCTTTGTAGGAACACGCAGTGGCATAAGGTGCTAGATTTTCATTTTACTTTGTTATCATAAATGGTCTGGTTGGGGATCAAATCACTGTCGAGTTCGTTGGCCCTTCAATAAACTACCCTTAATTTTAGGGTTGTATATCCAATTTCAAAAACCCCTCGGGGTAGCCTTATGAAAACCCTAAATACCAAGTTTTAGCCCAATTGGTAAAATAGTTTAGGCTATAGTCGGAGGCACAGATAGACAGATAGACAAACAGACGGGAATTCAAAATCCACTTTTTTCGGATTCGGGGGGGTCATGAAACGTCGAGATTCATCAAAATACTGAGTGCTATTTTTTGACGATCACAATAATTTCTCTACCTGTAAGATAGCGATAGAGTAAAAATATTGTACTTAAAAAACTGACCCAGGACGCAAGCTGAACACAGTAATGGATGTTAAGTAAATAATCTCATATGCCTTTTATCACTTAGACTGAATAGCTAATAACCCTTTTGAGTAAATGGACAAAGGCATCAGTCTCGTTTTGTCTGGTTTATCGACGACAAGGAGGTTGGGGTTCAAATCCTTAACCGGGTGTAAAGCTGAGGGGACATTTTCCTAAATGACTTTCCATTATACCTCCACACAAATGCGGATACACATATTTTAAGGGTTGCCTTCAACATCCCCACCTCATTAATGTAAAATATCATGATAACCTGGATAGAGACAGTGCAACGGAATTTTTTTTTAACAAACCGATAAAAAAATAACTACGCGTCGTAGAAAAATATACTTTTTATAAACTAGTCATGTTTATTTTCCAGGGCTCAAACCGAGTGAATAAACTTAGATACTAGGGTCTATGACCTTTTGATTCTATAGTAGTCCGGAAATACTGGGAGGTTAGGGACCACGGCCCATCCTCTGAAACCTCACCATCTCGGGTTCTAGACTGGTCATGACGGCGATAAAACAGCCCCGCTGTGAACAACATATCCAGGTCGAGGAAAACAGACAAAAAAAATACAGATACATCGCCTAAGGGTGGGAGTTGTTTTCTTCGAAACTCAAGGCCAGGGATACGGGGTCATCGTCCTCAACCTGTGCGAATTTACGAACTCCCTCATCGAAAGAACGACTCGTAAACCCTATGAATATTCCAAACCTTTTAACCGATGTGTCATAAAATCGGGTAAAAAGAAAGGCTATCTTTTAAGAGTGTTGTAGAAAAGAAAATTTCCAGGAAAAGGTTTGCTTTTACTGCTATTTTACTATCCGATTTTTTTTTAACATTCATCCCTTTTTGCATAGTTACCAACGTAAAGAATTACAAAACAACTCAAAGTTTCTAAAGTATAGGTGGTATTTATTACCTTTTGTAAGTTAGATACAACTAAAAAAGTATTTAAAAAAAAGGTGTATTCTAAGATTTTTTTAAACTAAAAAGTCTTTTTAATTTGACCTCTTATTTAAGTTTACATTGAATCCAAACAGTACAGTAAAAATATTGGTTTTTGAAGGGCCTGAACAGGTACCAAGGATAAAATTAAGTCATATTTTAGTAATACAAATTTTAGAAATAGCTTTAAGAAGCAGGCTAATTCTAGAGCTATGTTGAAAGCTATTTTCAACACACGTATAGTAAAAACAAATTAACAGCTATACTCATTTTAACCTAACAAAGTAACTTTTGTTGGTCCTAATCCAGTTTGATAATTGCGATGATTACATTTGACTTCAAATGCTAGTATTTTAGAATTCTGTAGAGCAGGCATGTCAAACTTATTTTGTATTAAGGCCCACATAAGAAAAATATCATTATGTTGAGGGCCGCATTTAAAACTAAGTAAAGACTTTTATAGGGATTATTTTTAAATACATAGGTCATGTGTTGTTTACTACCCAATATTATTATGATCCCATACGTAAATCTACTTGTATAATTGAAATAAAAAACATTCAAAACAAACATATGTTTATCATAACAAGAAGTTTCATACTATATCATATTCATCAATAATTAAACATCAAACATAGAAAAAAAATATAGTATGGTGCACCGCACCGACTCTTTCCCGCTTTTATCTTAAAATAGCTATTTACTAAAAACTCGTAAGATTTGTGAAACGAAATAATAGGTATATGCATTGTTATATAAATACTACATCAAAGATCATAAATGAAATCATATACACTGTTACTTACTTAGTCTATCTATGGCATTAAGAACTAGGAACACTGCAACAAAAAATTTGAGAAAAGAGAAACATCTTTGTCCACCAAAGAGCATAAGAATCAATATAATTTTCAAAGACCTGAATTAAAAAGTATATATATTTGAATATAGCTGGGAAATTATTGGTTTTATAAAAATATATTTCAAATAAATAATTTTTTTATTTTTAATAGCAATACAACTTTACAAGTTATTTCGTTCTCAAATAATTGCGAAGATATGATGAAAATTGGAAAATTTCCCTCATGTAAGGTACCCTTAAATTCATTTTCATGAGAAAATGAGATTAGCTATCTTGTTTATAATAGTAAATAGTGTCTTGATATACAATTTAATCAAAATCTTTTGAATGAATTTTGATAAAATCAATGTTTTCTTTTTGCCCTTCAGTAAACTACCCTTTAATTTAGAGTTAAATATCTAATTCCAAAAAACCTTCGGGGGGACATTATGAAAAAACTAAGATACCAAGTTTTAGCCCAATCAGTGAAATAGTTTTGGTTCTAGCCCGAGGTACAGTCAGAGACAGATGGTATTGCAAATAAACACTTTTTTGTTTTGTTTCAGGGGGTCATGCAAACAGTGACATCTATCAAAATCTTGAGTTCAATCTTTTTTATGATCACAATACTTTCTCTCAGAAGTGTCGAGAAAAAGTAAAAATGAGACAAGTTTTCCTTTTTGATTGGTTTTCACCAAATACGTAACTTTTTTGTTTAGAAGCATTAATACTGTCAAATAATGTGGTAACCACGTGATTTTACCCTTCAAATGTAAGATTAACAGGTCTCTTATCCACTGTTCATCTTTTAACTCAGCACACTCGTTGTTTTTTTTTGTAAAAAAAACCCAACTATTTCGTCCAGCAATTCAAAGAAACATTTTAAAACTTTATGACTCGAAAGGCATCGAACGTTAGTATAAAAAGTTAGATCATTGTATTATCTTCCTAAATCTTCCATAAATGAAGCAAATTGGCGATGATTAAGTCCACGTGGCCTAGTAAAATTTACAATCTTAGTGACTTTTTTTTAAACATATCTTTGATATTTAAAATTTTGTAACATAATGTTTGCTAGTGAATAATGAAATTAAAATGTTAAAAAAAAATTTTACCTTGTTGATCGCATGTTTCTTTTAGTTTCGCAACAACTCCATTAGTAATACCTGTCATGGCAGTTATCAGCTCAGGATACTGATTATTGTCAAGCTTCCATTGTGCTTTGAATATCGTTATAGAGAGACGTACAAGCTTCGATGGCCGCTTGTTCTAACGCGCTATTCTTGCAGTAGACTAGACTGCCGATGACGGGTAGATCAAGGTTCGGATTTCGGTCGGGTGTACTGAAGGTGGATTTTCCCTAAATGTATTTACACTCTTTCTCTATGCAAATGTGGGTACACTTCCTATCAATATAACCTATTCCTAATATCAATAAAACCATTAGCGTAATTAGTACATAAGCATATAAACCAAGCGGGTAGTAAGACGCAGTGCTAAAAAAATGAAAAAATAAAAGTATCGAGGCGTAATAATCTTCACGTGATTTAAATTGGACGATCTACAATCTTAGTTCACTACGGGTGTGGTCACAACCTTAATTTGATCAAAACACTGGCAATTGTTCTTAGTTTTTATAACAAAACCCCATTTGGCCTAAATAAAATATCGATTCAGTAGATCGGCCTACATTTATTTTAATTTCCTATTAATAGTTATCTCGACAGTTCTTGAATATTTATCAAAACTAATGAGCATCACGGGATTTGAACATACATTTTTTCCTCTCTTTATTTAAAAATATTCTGTTCAAATCCCAAGATGCCCACGGCAAATAATCAAAAACATTTGAGAAAAATAATCAAAAACATTTGAGAATACTATGTGTATGAAATGCAAACGAAAAGTTTTTAATCAATCAATATTTAATTTATTCTGTACAAAATTGTTTTAGACTACAAACTACAAACATACCGGCCTTTACTTGCGTTTACTTCTATTTATGCAAACGAAAAGTTTTTAATCAATCAATATTTAATTTATTCTGTACAAAATTGTTTTAGACTACAAACTACAAACATACCGGCCTTTACTTGCGTTTACTTCTATTTGAGTTCTGGTAGTTAGAATAGAAGCCAAGAAAAAGGCACATGATGAGAAAGCTAAATTTGTCAATCAACTCATATTCACCTGGAGAGAGCATGGGAAACACTAATTTAGAATATATTTAAGAACCTAATACTTTCAGTTTTTTTTGTTACTGTAGGTATTTAACTTGAATATTCTAATCAAACTAATTATATCAGCTCACGATTTGCAAACTAGCTAAATTCTAAAACAATCATGGCTTTAATACATAACTGTGAAAGGGTAACGCCCCATGATATATTTTTTGGGTTTGTTCATGAATCAAACCATGGTACCTTTAACTAGAAGACAGACGCGCTACCAATGGAGATAAAGTGTTGTACATTTAATGTACATTTATTAGATTTCTTTACCAATCAGAAAAGTATTCCGTTATGTCTATCCATACATAGCTGAACAATGGCCTGTACAAAATTAAGCAAGTAGTATTAAACTATGGCTTTCAATTTTGTGTTGCAGTGAACCTATTCTGAAATTGGTAAATTAATTCTATTTGAATGCCCTTTAATAACCTTACAATAATCATAGTTTTAAAAAAATATTCCAAATTCAATTTTTAAACTTCAATGATATTTGAGAGTTAAATGCTAAATTCCAATTTATATAATAGTCATTTTATTCAGTTAGTGATTTTCCTACTCTTCAAAATGATTCTTAAAGATTTAATCTGTTTTTAACTCAACAAAATTATTTGTTTGTATAAATGTGGTTAATTTTATTTTAAATTTATCAATATTAATATATATTATATTTGGAACCTTACTCCACTAGTTTCTAGCAGTCAATGTTGGTAAAATACTTACCTATACTCTATGGCATCAGGACCTCAAAAGTTCATTGTACGCCACCTATCCTTATCTTGAGCTAGTTCTATCCAGTCCACCTCATTACACCCTATCCCTATACTGAACCACTTCTATCCAGTCCACCTTATTAACTTTATCTCTTTCAGATCCATTCTAATGTTATCCTCCCATCTGCGTCTAGGTCTTCCCAATGGTTTCTTCCCATTGGTTCTAGCAGCCAATACTATGAACATGGTTCTAGGATCTCCCATTCGCGCTGCATGTCCTTCCCACCGTAATCTACGAGACTTGATTATCCTAACAAAGTCTTGTGATGAATACAGGGTATGTAACTCATAATTATACATCCTCCTCCACTCCCCAGTATCTTCATACCTTTTTGAACCAAATATCTTCTAAGCAGCTTGTTTGCGAACATGCTAAATATAAGTCGTCATGTAAGGTAAGAGATCACGTTTCGCAGCATAGAAAATAACCGGTAAAATAATTGTTTTGTTTATTTTAAGTTTTACATTACTTGAAAGCAGGCGAGATGTTAACAACTTACTAACTGATTTAAGTATAGGTTACAACTTGATCCCCATGTAAATTTATTTGATAAAGCACACACCCTAAAATGTTGGTTTAGTTTTAAATAATGGAGGCGGGAAAACAGTGTCGCGCCGAACTTGGACTATGGCTCCCAAGCATGACTGGCTGAAAATAGAATCATCTCCCCATATGATCGATGTCTGCAGATCCAGCGAAGGTTTGCTTGCCTGCCGTGGTCGCTTCTGAATCGAACTCCCATAATGCAACTGTCAGACAGGCAAATACGTAACTTCCCCCTTTATATCTCCCTTTTCTCCTCTCACCATACCAACTAACTCGCTCACCCGCTTCACCCTACCCTACCCTTTTTTTTTTCCCCGACCAAATCCAAAAATGAGGGGATTTGTCGGGAACTGAAAGTGGAGTTTCCATAGAAGGGAGGATTCTTTGTACGTGTGTGTGTGTGTGTATGTGTGTGTAAAGGAGACAATACACTGTTAAGGTATGTTTTATTATAAAAAGGGAAATATTTTATGCGATAAAATGCACTGGAAAAAAAGTATGGAGTAAATAAATCTGAGAAAAAAAACATATCTTCATTAAAATTATTTATTGAGTCATTCTATTAACTGAATGTAAAGGGATGTCGACTATATATCTGGGCAATCCTAGTTCATCGACTAAGTTAGTTCAGCAATAGTGTGTTTGACTTTAGAGCCGGCTGTCTCCCCAATAATGGATTTACATCATGTCTCAAGGAGAATGCTGATGCACTTCCTTAAAATCCAACAATTTTGTCCTGTTTTTATAATTAGTTACGAAATTGAAGTGAACGTATTACACTACTAAAACCCTTGTTCGATTTTGACATGTTTTTTCTTTTTACTTTCTCTCTATCTTACAGGTAGAGAAAGTATGGTGATCGTCAAAAAAATCGAACTCGAGATTTTGATGAATTTTGACGTTTCATGACTTCCTGAATCCGAAAAAGTGGTTTTTGAATTTCCATCTGTCTGTCTGTCTGTCTCTGTCTGTCTGTCTCTGTCTGTCTGTCTGTACCTCCAACTAGAGCCTAAACTATTTTACCGATTGAGCTGAAACTTGATATCTAGGGTTTTCATAGGGTTGCCCCGAGGGGTTTTTGGAATTGGATATCTACCCCTAAAATTAAGGGTAGTTTACTGAAGGGAAAAAAGATAAAATACGATTTTCTCAAAATCGGCTCTAACGATTTTGATTAAATTTTATTTATGAACATTAATAAATATTCCAAACAAAATGGCTACTCTCAATATTTCGGCAAAATGGCTTTAAGGGCTCCGGTCTGAAGCGTAAATTAACATTTTTTATAATAGCTGCGAAACTATTTGAGATATGAAATTACTTAGCATTACAAATATGTATATATATTTATAATACAGTTATTTTATCCGAAACATATTTTTATAAAATCAATAACTTTCAATCTATACGCAATTATATGAAATTTTTAACTTTTTGGACATTAAAGTTTAAGTATTAAGACCGTAAAAAAAAAAAACTAACCTGAAATGTTGATGGATGTCGACGTCTCATGACCCCCCGAACCCTAAAAATAGTCTTTGCAATGCCGTCTGTCTGTGTGTCTATAAAAACTTAAAATTAAGGGTAGTTTACTGAAGGGCGAAAAGAGAAAAAATTGGTTTTCTCAAAATCTGCTCAAACGATTTTGATTAAAATTCGTATCTAGGCGTTGATTATGATTATAAATAAACTGGCTATTTTCATTTTCCTATGAAAATGATTTTTAGGGTACATTACAGAAGCGTTAATTTCCGTATCTCCACAACTATTGGAGAAACTAAACAACTTATCATTGCAAAATTGTAGGACTATTAGAAATAAAAAACTTTTATTTTACATATATTTTTATAAAAGCAGCAGTTTCTGAGATATTTGCAAATATATTAATACAATTTTGTGAGCTTTAGTTGTAAACATATACTACTTAAGTCTTAACGCAATAATTCTCCAATGCCATAGAGTAATTAAATATAAGTATCTAAAAAAGTATGTTATTTTTCCTTAAATCTCTTAGGAGAAATGTTTGCATAGCAATGATCTATCTCCATTTTAGACTCAATAGTAAATATTTACATTTTTATTGGTCAAAATGTATAAATGAATAATTAAATATCAATGCGATGACTTGAAGATCTGCAACACCTTATAAAATGTTAAAATTTTAACCAGAAATCGAAATTTTAATACGAAGTGTTGACCCTTGTGGAAGCCATTAAACTGTTTGAAATGCTCTTAGGTGGACAAAGATGCGCCTCTTTTCTCATTGATTCTATGTCATTGTATATTATTTTATGCGTGTTCTTATGTGGAGTGGTGATGATACAATGTACATTATTCCGTTCAGAAATCTTACGAGTTTATAGAAAGAGAGAGAAAGTCTGTGCGGTGCGCCGTACCATTTATTTCTTAATTGCATCGAAGAGAAATAAGGTTGGGTATTTGGTGTTAAATATTATAATTTCTAATGAAACAACATATTTTTACTTTCCAAGCATTTCATTGTGTTGTTCAAAAGTAATCTCTAATGTTCAAAGTTACTTATTTTTACATCCAGGTAGTCCATCACTTGCAATGCTTCCGTCCACTCAAAGTAATTCTTAAAATGATTAGAGGACCGTTTTCAAAATGGAAATCTTGGCTCTTCTGAATTGGTTAGATTAATACGATTAATATTCAGTTAGTTAAATGTGCTCGAAAGAGAGTTAACTAGTTAGGGTACAAACTCTTGTATCTGGCGCGGTGGTGGTTCTAGGCTTATTGGTGCCGTGGTTACAAACTGGATCTTGATGGTGGCTCTAGAACCGGGGTCTGCACTCGTGCCAAGAGTGGCACGTGGAACGATTTTCAATGGCATGCTGAGCGATTTGAATTAAAATCATATAAAACCTTTATTTTTAATTAAAACCATTGATGTGTGTAATCATTTTAATAGCAAAGTGTTTTATGTTTCAATCATTCAATTGTTTTGTTTCAAAATTTCAAAATAGTGTTTTCAGAACTTAAATTTGGAAAAACATAATTAAAACTTTTGTATTTATTCTGATTTATATTAAAATATTAAATATTCAAGAAACAGTAGCTATTTAATGTATTCGATTTAGAAACATGTTGTATTTACATTTTACAAGCTCAACTTAAATTTGTTTTAATAACTGTACTAAGTAATATAAAAATCTAAACAATTTGGGTGGGCTTGGGTTTGTTTGGCACGCTGAGCAACTTTGCAATATTACTTCGGCACACCACTACTAAAAGGTTGCCAACCTCTGCTCTAGAATATGGGGGACAAAACGTTGAGAGATACAGAGAAGAGTTAATTTTGAGACTGGTCACAATTTCACAGTTGTACCTCACTTTTAAAGTCTATTATTTGCCTTTGAGAGCGGAAAAACATATTAATTAGTAAACGTATTAATCATGTATCTGAGGCAAAACATTTTTAGGGTCTGAGCCACTTTAATGAGATTATTACCAAAGTTTCAACTGTAGTAGCAATATATTTTGAGGAGGTGTCAATTGCATAATTTCATAGACGCAACTCAAGTACGACAAAAGTTTTACCTCAAATACAGCCTCGGAAGTCTACACAATAATTCTTTGTTTTCTTATTTCAGTATTTTTGTATTTTTTAATTAGTAATTTCAACACAAAAGCTATTAACAACTTAATCTAAGTGATATTGAAGGATGAGTGATAAAATATATTTGTGATAGATTGAAGGGAGAGTGGAAAAAAATATTGTGAAGATCGAATTATGTAGCCAACCGGTGTTTGAACCCTGACCTCTCCGTATACGGTGACTAGGTGCTATGCTATCCTGACTCCATAGAAATCTCCGTCACCGCTACTTATAAGAAGGTTATTTAAGGTGTATATTTTAATTAATATAAAATATTTAAACTATCACATCACAACAGATGTGTACGATATCGAATATGAAGCTATGTATTTGGCGTAGTTAATAAAAAGAGAAAAAGTTTAACTTATCTCTATTATTTTATTCCATGAATTTGGTTTGTAACTTAAAAATTGGACCAATTTACATACTGATTACGTTCACCAAGTTTTATTTTAAAGAGGATTATGACGTAATAAGTGATATCACCTAAATCTTAGTTAAATATAACTTCTTTGTCTTAGCCGTGATCAAGATTGTGTTGTAAGTCTTGCATTTATGCAACGAACAAAATCCTCAGAAATATCTCTGTCCAAATTCCGGTGAGGGCAACAATTAGTCTTTAGTTGATACAAAAGTAGGCTTGGCTGCGGGTGATTCGGGATTCATTGTAAATATGGTCTCGTGCGCTGAGAGCCAAGCTTGCGTTAAGCCTTATACAAACACAATATTTAAATAATTAGGTTCTAATAACTTTTACTAGAGAAAGTTTGTTGGGACTTCAAGCCTCACGCTGGCATGCTTGATTGGCACTTTATACTTCTCACGTGGTCATTCTTGATTGAACTCGTGCTAGCATGCTGATTGCCACTTTAAATTCTCATGTTGGCATGCTTGATTGACACTTAAATTTCTCGTGTTAGCATGCTTGATTGACACTTTAAGCTTCTCACGTTGGTATGCTTGATTGGCACTTGAGACTTCTCACGTGCATGCTTGATTGCCACTTAAAATTTCTACGCTGGCATGCTTGATATGCACTTAAACTTCTCACGTTAGCATGCTGATGACACATAATTTCTCGTGTTGGCATGCTTGATTGACGCTAAACTTCCCACGCTGACATACTTTTAGCAAATCTTCTTTGGCATGCTTGATTGGCACTTCAAATTCTCAGTTGAGAAACGTGGTTGGGATTTCAACTTCAAACCTCACGTTGATGAAAGTGGAAAGCGGAGAGACAAACAAACATCATTCTGGAGAAATTACAATACACCCTATAGCACTATTGAAATATAACCAACTCCCCCACCCTCTCCGACGTATCCAGCCAGACTTTACATGCTATGACCAAGCACGCTTTCGCTGATATAGTTATGCAGGTCATACTGCCACTAAGAACATGGCTTAAGATTCCATACTCAACAAGGATCAAACCTGGCAAAACCTGACGAAGGCGAAATGCTTTTTTTCCTTCTGATACTAATAATTTGTTTTAAAAATCAAGACGGTACCCAAATATATACTATAATTTTTATTGTAGCTTATTAAATATATATAATTAGGCTATACGTGGTTTTAAAAGATTTTCCCCTCCTTGTAAAATGTTGACTAGAGGCCTAAGGGTTCTGAACATATCTATCTATAATAAATGAGTATGAGTCTGCGCATATTGATTGGCTCCACGACAAAATAGTAAGCCTACAGTTACATGTACTGTTATTAAGTGTGTATATGTTATCTCCAAGGTTCAGTTGGTTTGTAAGTCATATATGGTCTGATGCACGTTAAATCCCTAAGTTGTTTATAAATATCAAACATTAAAATGATCTTTGTGTTTGCACTGAATGTCACAATATTCGTGTGTACCTTAAATTGTGTAGAAAGTGTTCTGTCGGCATTGATATATCTCCCTACAAGTTTCTAGAATCCAAAGTGAGGGGCATTCAAATTAGTAAATAAAACCATTAAATTTAATTAAAAGAGTTGCTGGTTTCAATCTGGAAAGCTAAACCAATTTCTATTTCACTTTCTACAGGGGGTAGTTTGACTATAGTCATAGTGTTTGCGTGATAACAGACACTAAAGACGGACTTTTTAACAGTGTAGGTGTAGGGGTAAGCTTTTGGGGGTAGGTAGAGTAAAGCTAGGGGACGAAATAGGAAAAGAGGACCTAAAAGGGGTGGGGGGAGTGAAAGGGAGGGTAAAGTGTACAGAGGGTGGATGAGAGAGCGTTTGGCCAAAAGATTGTGGGGCAGCGATGACCAAAAGGCATTTTCTCTTCCTGGTTCGACGAACGTCACACACAGAAACCCTTGCAAAAGAAATGAAACCGGATGAAAATAAAGAGGAGACGTGAGACAAGCTTCCAAAAGAAGGTGGGCAGAAAGAAGAATGAGAAGGGAGTCCAAACGTCAAAACTTGTATTATTTTGACATAAATCTTTTAAAATCCACGCGTCACTGAACACTATAATAAAATAGGACGAAAAGAATATTGTAATGTGGATATTGGAAGGTGGATTACTCCATACTATTGAACTGACCCCTCTCTCCGTTTATTTTTTTCATTTAAAGATGAGGAAATATCGAGCTGGACCGTGGGATACTTCACATCATATTGCATAATATGAAGTCTCCTTCACGTCGAGACAAATATTTAGAGTCATTTTTAGAATCTGTTGCGAAGTTTAACTTAAGGAACGATATTAGCGAAATCTAGTTAGTGATTTTTATTCTATCTCACTAACAAATTCACGTCACCTTTTTCAGATTGAAGCTTGCGTTTCACGGCGTTCACTTTGTCTTTAGCAAGAAAGAGAGTGATGGTGCTCTTTATGAAACAGTTGCATCCTATCGGTTCACAGTATAATTATTAAATTATATTTCTGTTTTAAAATATTTCCCCCTACCCCTCCTCTTCTCGCACCCACTCGTACCGCTGGACAACAACACCTTATGTATGTACCACCGGTAGTACGTGTACCGCCTGTTTAAAACCGCTTGGCTAAGGCCTCACTCTCACAATAAGACTGCTGATGACAGAAAGATTGGGGTTCAAACCCCGGTCAGGTATACTGAGGGAGGTTTCCCCTAAATGGTTTTCCAATCTACCTCCACGTGGGTACACTTCCTCTAAATTAAATTTCCCCTATCCCTAGCTCATTAGCTTAATTAGTACATATTAGTTGTATAACCTGAACAGTTACTAAGCCGTGGTGCTAAAAATAACTTCTCCCTGTGGTAGAAGATTGAAGTTTATCAGGCATATCACCTCAAACACTCTAAATATATATATATTTAATTAATTACCGGGAAGATGGAAAGGGGTGTCCCCAAAAATGTCCTAAGCTAATAAAATAAATAAAATAAAACTTTTCCGGTGTAGTAGAAAATTAAAATATATAAATATATGTAAAAGGCCAATCCTAAACAACCCTAAGAGTCTGAACATTTATGCTCTCTGTTAAAATGTAATGTTCTTATTTCCAATATGTTTTTGTAAAAATGTATATAATTTATTTTTACATATCTTATGATCACTCTTAGGGAAATATTGCCTTTTCTATGGATTACGTTCGTTTGTGAATTCAGTTTATGGGTTGATTAATGTTTCATTTCAAAGATTAGGAAAAAAAATGGGTTGATTTTTAAAAATTATATAAATATTTCAGCCGTATGTTGAACATCATAATTCGATACAGTTTGGATATACGTCTGTCCACATGAATTATTCGAACACTTCTAATCTTCCTGTGAATCTAAAATTTGACATGCTGGTAGGTCTTAAGATAATGTTCTCTAGAAAGGTCCTAAAATCGAAAATTTAATATGGTGGATTCAAAATAGTGTATGAATAATTCCTTTTCTATAAAGTAAACTCTTACAGTTCTATATAACTTTCATTTGTTTAACTTTCTAACAACAAATTATTTATGATATGTTACCCTTTTATATTTTTAATTAGCATGAATAATCTAGGGTATTGTGTATAGAAAAGCTCTAGCTTAATATTCAAAAGAAATTTCAGTTTTTAACACATATTTAGATTATAATCTGTATTTTAATATTGTGTTTTAGTCAGCCTACTTTTCACGTTTTGTAACACAATTTAAATAATATAAAGGATTTATATTTATACATAATTAAGGATTTGGTTAATTTTTCCCTGTGATTAATTTTACATACCATAAAAAACAACAACGCTACTTCATAGATTCTCCGTGTGAAGAACGGGTATACCAGCTAGGTTTTCCTGCACGTTCGAATTTCTGTGGTGTTTTCCTTTTCTTTTGGGTATAAGCGATTAGAACACAAATAATCCATTTCTAAAATGTTAGTCCATTTGTTTGTTTCTAGTAAACTCAAAAAGTACTCATAGGATCTAAACTGGACTTCTGTTGTACTGCTAATTTTTCAGAGCACCGTGGTAAGCTTTATATCATCACGCTATATCATCATCGAGCGAAGTAGTGTCGAAAAAACAGTGAGTAAGCAGTGAACATTCGTCGCGGCTGGATTTGCGGGTACATAACATGGCACTTTATATGAGCTGGGGTGTGAAGGGGGAGGGGATGGGAGCGAGTCTATGTTTCTTCTTGAATCTTCGTGCGCACATAAAACAATGATATTAAAGTTTCATTCTTTTCTAGCGTTTGAAGTTGTCGAATGTGTTGATGTATTTTTTAATGCAAGTGAAGGTGCGGGTAAATGCTGGTTATAAATATTTGAAAGTTGTAAAACTTTCAGCACAAAGCTTACTTTAATCTTCAATTGCTTTGTATTAGGCCAACAATGCTATATAATAATTAAATATATTTTTGTGTTCAAAGCTACGAGTAAAATTATACTAGTCAATAACTAATTACTTGTAGGCTAAATGTATATATAAAAAAAGTGTTTATAACTTTCAAGAATGTCAGTAATTTTTTTTAAATACTTGAATACTACTCCCAAAAATGTTCTAAAATACAAATCCAAAGGGAAAGGAAGACTTGAAAAACTGTTTAAATGAATTTTGGAAAAATATTTACCTGGAGGCCGATACAGATCACTAAGGTATTCATTAGGGGAGGAATATGATGATGATGATAATGATAAATACGATTAAAATGGCAGGAAAATATAAATAGTGAGCGTACCCCATTTTAAAAACTGTTAGACTATTGCTATTCTCTTATTTGAATAACTTTGTTGAAACTTGACAGTTCCCTTTCATGATTCCATTTCATGTTTCCATCTTGCTCACAATCCACGCAATGCCACAGATTGACATGGGAAATGTCTCCATTGACATCAAGTCCCTCCAACCTGCGTACAACTGACCAACACTTCAAATACTCTAAAACATCTGGAACACTTTCTTTACAAAAAAAAAAAACTGACAACAGGCGACTACATCCAACAGGGAAGAAATGGAATGGGGGATTTCGGCAGATAGCCCAAAAATAAAAAGAGATCACGAAAGAAAAGTACGTGAAAACACCTTCTTTACTAGATTTTTAAGAAGTTATTTTCTAATTCACCCCTCTCCCCTCCCCCTTACCTTCCTTATTCGCATTTGAAAGTTTGCAACTAAGTTTCTATTGAAGAAATAAAACATCTTCAACACAATTTTTTTTTCTACCTGAAAGAACTAAAAAGTGAGAGAGAAAAATAAATCCTTGAATTCTCCGCAAAAGTGTTTTCTACTTCCTGAACATGTTCGATAATCAGTTTGGATACGAGCGAGGGTTTCAAAATTACAATATTTTTTTTAGTGTTGGGGCATGCGCAGGAGTGGTCAGTGAATGAGAGCGTTCAGGTCGCGGAAACTAGCCCCTGTTGTCCATAAGACTTCAATCTCCTCATCTTTATAAAGTTTTTTTTTGGAGGGAGGAGAGGAGTAGTAGGGCTGGGTGCTGACCCTTCTTTTAACAATGATCTCCTGTCCAGCATGCTCCGTCTGCATGCAGCTGTTCGTTCACCTTATGCAACGTTTTTTTCCGGATTAACATTGTACGACTGACCCAAGTTTATTGGAGTAGGGCCTATTTAGTTATATGGACGTGATCGAAATCAACGTATCGGTATAACTCGCTGGAGAGGAGCTCTTACCGTGTATCTCTTCAAAATAAAACCCACGACTAAACCCTGTTCATGGTAAGAAGGCTGGTCTTAAAGGCTTTTTTTCCTGTCAAAATTCTATAGTAAAGTAGGATTTTAGTAGGAAAAAAGACCTTCCAGTCATTCCTTCCTACCATGAATGGACTTAAACTTTATTTCTAACTATGCCCTACGTCTTACTACCCACCCAGATTATCTTCAAACTATTTTTTTAGTACCGTGTCTTACTACCCGTTCGGTTTATACGCCTATGTACTAGTTACGCTAGTGGGCTGGGATTAGGAAAGCTTAATTTAGAATAAATGCACCTGAATTTGCATGTATGGAGAGTGGAAAACCATTTAGAGAAAACCCGCAGTGTACCCGACCGGGATTGAACCCCGATTTCCCCGTCTTCGGCAGTTTAGTTCAACACGAGAGAAGTGCGTTAGACTACGCGGCCACCGGAGTGGGTACCTAAGTTATTAATAGCCTGAATTTATATTGGCGAAGTGAGATTTATAAACTATTATTTTATGTGTGATTTGATCGGTGTCCATCTTAATGCTCTTTGGTGTGCATTAAACACTATGTTAGTTCAGTGCTGTAATAACTTGAGGAATTATTTCTGGGATAGTGAACAAAATAAAGCTTATAGAGAGCAATGAGTGACTTTTTAAAATATGTATAACTTCTATAATCCATAATAATAAAATAAATATTTTTTGGTAGGTCATGAGAGCTACCTGATATCTTAACACGCAGAAGTCTGAAATTTAAAAAAATTAATAGCACCCGTGCACCAACATGTGCACCTGGAAGCTGGAATCTTGGATTTTTTAAAAAAATTTATGAAAAACCGGGTTGGAAGAAATAAAGGAAAAAGGTTTTTTATTGTTTGAAGCAAATAAAATCGTTGGCTGGGGTAACCACGCAATTCATTCTGCAACCTACTATAGTTTTTAATAAATACGCTTAATACAGTAAACGGCTTATTACAAGGGGCAAAGCTGAACTGTTTCCATACTCGAGCTTTGAGATATCGAGAAACCAACTCTAGTGGAGCTGGCTGGGATTCAAACCCTGACCTCCCCATCAACGGCTGAATGCTAATTTAACACCTTAGACCATTCGACCACTGGCGTAAGAGTTTTTAAATACTCAATATTGTTCTTATTGATTTTATTATTATTATTATTATTATTATTATTATTATTATTATTATTATTATTATTATTATTATTATTACAAATCCTACTCTCTGGTATTCAATGTTTAACAGGATGGTAACCAGCCCCGTGATGTAGTGGACAGTGCCCCTGGCTACGAACCTAGGGGTCCCGGGTTCGATTCCCGACTGGTACCGTGGGTATCTTTCCCTTACGGGGAATAATCCCAACGTTCACCAGGGCTTGGCTAATTAAGCTTAAGTTATGTTTAAGACTCACCCCGGCTCCACACCTCCATATTCACTATCATCACATCATCTCATTGCGGATAGGACGTGTAGACAACCTCTTATGGTGTACCCTGGGAAACTTTTGTGCCAACAGAGCGGCAAATAGTCTACACATAAGGCGACTGAACATGGATGTCTTTTCCCTCTCGGTCATAATTATATGCCATACGATAAAAAATAGATGAAAAAAGGTAAGGTGGAGGCCCATTGCCAACATTACTCTCACGTGAGCATGAAAAACAGAATGTGGAAAAAATCAGTCTCAGTTGAGCTGGGTGAGATCAATCTCAGGCTTTTCAAATCTAAGTTCCTCTCTTTATTCTATTTGAGGTATTTAACGTGCACTTTCTGAACCGACTGATTATATCAGGACACGACTTTTGTCTTAAATCTAAAACAGAAACAGAATCCAGTCCTCTTCCACCGTTAATTCATCACTGTGAAAGGGTAAACCTTCATTTCATCAACGATACATTGTTCGGCCATGCCGGGAATCGAACCCGGGATCCTTCGCTCGGTAGGCAGACACAATACCTATCGAGCTAAGGCGTTGGAACCAAATCAGAGCTGGCAAACAAATCCCCCGGGCCTAATTCTCCTAAGTTATTAGTTAATAATGTTTCTACTGTAATATTGTAAATAATTGGATTTATTAATTCCTATATTTTATATCCAAAATTATTTTAACAAATAATTGTTCATAATAACTTGTTACCAACATCTTTTGAGTGGAGAGCTAGCTCGGTGTCAACTTGTTCAGCTCTTATGCTCAGCTATGGCTTGAGTGCTTTAGATCAGGTTCTTAAAGGAAGTGTACCCGCATTTGCGTGGAAGTAGAGTGGGAAACAATTTCAAAAACGCCCTATGCACATCCAACCGGGATTCAAACACCGATCTCCTCATATTTGGCAGACCAGTATATTGAGAGAGTAACAGATTAAACCATGCGGCCACCCAAGCGGGTCAAATTAATCTTAGTTATGTTTAAATTATATATAGGTTTTAAATTAATTCTTGATTAAATATCTGAGATAAAAATAATTTTTAAAATGTGTTTGAATTTTCCGCGGGAGTTTGGTTCCCCCTTCACCCTTTTCTCCCCTCTAAACTAAAGTACTCTTGAAGTGCTTACAAGCATTACGAGTGCGCCTTCTCTTGGAGGATTTAGTAGTAAAACGTCAATAAATGTGTTAATGTTGTTTATATAGAAAAGAAAACCTTGAGCAAGGTCCCCCAACTTTGTTTGTTTTACAGCTATGAACTGTTAATCCAAAGAGCATGGTATATTTCCAACAATATAATAATTCAAAAGTGGTAGAAGCGACTTTATTAAATCGCTCGGTCATCGTGTTCCAATTTATGGCATTGGTGACATCTATCACACATACATACGACACACTTTTTACTTTCTCTCGACACCTCGCATAAAGAAGTAGATAGACTTATTGTGATCGTAAAAAAAAAAATCGAACTCGAGATTTTGTTAAATGTCGACGTTTCATGACACCCTGAAACAGAAAAAAGTTGTTTTCTCGATTCTGTTCATCTGTCTGTCTGTCTGTTCATCTTACTGTACGCTAGAGCCGAAACTATTTTATCGATTGGGCTAAAACTTGGTATCTGAGGTTTTCATATGGTCTCCCCGAGGCGTGTTTGGAATTAGATATCCAACCCTAAATTTAAGGGTAGTTTACTGAAGGTCAAAAAGAGAAAAAAGAGATTTACTCAAAATTCGCTCTAACGATTTTGATTGAATTTTATACTAAGACACTGTTTATCATTATAAATAAGATGGCGATTCTCATTTTCTAATGAAAATTAATTTGAGAGTACTTTATACAAGGGAAATTTTCAAATTTTCATCATTTCTCCGCAACTATTTTAGATACGAAATAAATTATCATTGTAAAATTGTAGTTTTATTAAATATAAAAATCTTTTATTGGAAATATATTTTTATAAAACTAATAATTTATGAGCTATAAGAAAATATATATATATACTTTTTAACTCAGCTCTTTGAAAATGAATTTGATTCTTATACCCTTTGTTAGACAAAAATGTTTCTCTTTTCTAAATTTTTCTGTAACAGTGTTCCTAGTTCCTAATGCCATATAGTAAGTAACAGTTTATATTATTTCATTTATGATCTTTGTTTGTTTAGTGTTTCTACAACAATGTATAGACACATTATTTCATCTCACAAACCTTGCGAGTTTTTAGTAAATGTTTATTTTTTAAGATAAAAGTGGTAGAAAATCTTTGTGGTGCACCGTGACATTTAGTTTTTACCAGCTTCGGTGGCCGAATGGTCTAGGGCGTCATTCTCATTTTACTACAAAACTGCCGATGACAGAGAATTCGAATCCCGGTCCGGTGTACTGAGGGTTGTTTTGTCAAAATCGCTTTCTACTCTCCCTCCACGCAAATGTAGGTACACTTCCTCTAAGTTCAACTTACATCATCCTTAACTCATTAGAGTAATTATTATATACGCGTATAACCTGGACAGGTAGTATGAGGCGGTGCTAAAAACACTTTTTTTTACCCATCCGGGCTATTTACATTTAATTACACTTACTAGTTAGCACTGTAGGAATAAAGAAGGTAGGATTTTAGAGGGAATAGCAGTATTTGCGTGGAGAGAGAGTGGTAAACCATTTTAGAGGAAACAACTGCCGGGATTAGAACCTTGATCTCTCTGTCACGTCAGATTAAAATGATATTGACATTGACAGTCCCCTTTCCAACCGATGCGGGTTCATTTATATGTTTGTTCTCTTGGAATAAGACCTCTATACTGTCCCTATTTTTACATTTCCTAAGTAAATAATATTATCTTTGACCCTAAGAACTGAAATATTGGCCACCACTAACCGCGACATGATAGCTTTCATCATGATTGATAACTCAAATTTCAAATCAACTTTTCTCGCCAGTTCTTAGAGTTTTATCTCGAAAAAAAAAAACACCTCTTCCCTTCATCCTTCCATGACATCACAATATTGACAGATTGGCTCCAGCATTATCTCCATTTCTACAGCTTTCTTTTCCACCAAGCAAAAAAAAAAAAAATCCCCCAAAAAATCAGACGAGTCTATATTTACCATTACGTCTTGTCTGTAACACTCTCACCCCCTTCAGACAAATAACCTAACCTAACTCCTCCGCACACAGATACAGACAGACCTGAACCTAGCCCAACACAACGCCTTATCATAACTCGCATTTAGGTCCATCCTCTCTACGAATCCAAAGAATGTTTGCTCATTGATTTTATGACCGCGACTTTTTGTTCTGAGACGAGAGAATAAATTGTTATCAAACGCGGCGTCACGTTATATCTCGCGACTACCAATTAGAGGGGAAATAATCATTTCGGAAAATACTTTGCGTGTATATTCAGTTCACTATTGACGTCAATCAACTCAAAAGGTTGAAACAACTTATCCAGGAAAGAATAAAATTCTGAGAGCTCAAGGAGTAGGCAGAAGAGAAGGACGCATTTGTGATCTAAGGTCACTGACAAAAGGAATGATGAACTTGTTGTAAGACAGAACACCTAATAATAGTAATCCTAAACTGTGGTCCACGTACCCCGAGGGGTATGGGATGAACCACTGAATTATATTGATCATAAAATATGTTTTAATAATTGTGGGATTCGTAAACAAATTAGTGTATATTTTGACGTTATAGCATGAACTTTGAAAAGCTCTTGCTCACTGCTTTGTTTAGCTTACAAAGCTATATTAAATTTGAATTGGTTGTTCACACTTTAAAATATGGCATATATTTATTTCTTTATTTTATTAGTAAAAATATGAAAGGGATTCCTTTGTTAGCCGTGGTCCCTAATGGAGAATGGTGAAAGTTTGGTAAACTCTGATTTAGTTAAGCGATTTCCAAACTTTTTTTTTACCATTGGACCAGCGAAATTATTTCTTCGTGTGAGGGACCGGCAATTTTCGGGGAATTTGGTACAAGACCAGATTTATTCATAGTGGGTCTTATAAAGGTAAAATATAGATCTTAGCCAGAGGTGGGCAACATATTTTTTAATCTATCCACAAATGTGGTGAATGAGAAGTTAAATTCGCCACACCATGGAAAAATTGAGAGATTAGGTTGCTCAATCGAACACTTAAATCAACACACTGCTTGTACAAACTTAGTCAAAGCATGTTCTGTAAACTTTGACTATTCACTTACAATTACTAACACAGAAGCAACTGATAAAAATGGTTTAGATTGAAAATGTAAGACAATTTATTGCTAAATTTGACAAACATTTTGTCTGACAAGTTGCAGAAACATGGGCTAGGTAACTGAACTCAATGAACTTGCGGATTGCTTTCAATTATATGCGGCAAATATAAAGTTAATAGTCCGATTACGCCGTCAAGAAAAAGTTTATTTCACTGTGAGATCTTACAAACTCAAATTCGCCACACTTATTGGACCAGTTCGCCACTTGTGGCGATTGGCGACACGGTTGCCCATCTTGGTCCTAGACTTTATTTCATGAATAATATATTGATAAATTCTTGAAAAACTTTTCGAGGGTCGATTTCTGTAGTTATGAATTGTGTACATTATTTATCTAACGCTTTTCAATCTGATCAACGAATTTATTACATGTTTAGCTTTAGTTTTATTCTACACATTAGCAAATCAACAAAAAATATGTCAGTGAATAAATAGATTCCCAAAACACGTTGTCGTGAGGTGTATAGGGTTCGTATGACTCAAGAATATTTTTTAATGCTACGTTTTACTACCGGTTCAGGCTATACGCATATGTAATAGTACGCTAATGAGTTAGAGATGAAGAATGTTGGATTTAGAGGAAGTGTAACTCCATTTGAGTCTAGGAAGAGTGGAAAACCATTTAGTAAAATTAAGCTCTACACCCGGCCGGGATTAAAACTCGGATCTCTCTGTAATCGGCAGTATAGTCTATTGCCAGATTGACGCTTTAGACCATGCAGCCACCGAAGCAGGTCTCACGAGTACATACTTATCTGGCGCACGAATGAACTAAAGTAAACTTTAGCATGAATTATTTAAAAACAAAATCGAGTCTCAGGGAAATTATGTAAAAGTAATTTCCGTATGCATTTCTAAAATACAAGTATGGCTACAGCTAGGGGCTTATTTGCGGACCGTCGTCAACGAGCCCACAGACTTGTACCGGTCAGCGGACCACTGGTTGAGAAACACTGGGGAAACCAACGATGACACTTGGCGACTATCACACTACCCGCTTCGGTGGATGTACTGTGTGGTTTCTAACCTAAGGGTCGCGACCATATTTGGAGTCATGGCGTGTTTCGGGTGGGGTCACAATGATTGTTAGGACTGTAGATTTACAACTATTTTTTTTAAGTAATTATAGTTATTAGGTAGAGGGAGATTCAAAATGCAATTAGAAACGCAAGCGGTTAAAATGATTTATGCTCGTTAACTTATTTGCTCTCGCATTCCCGGATTTGGGCGAGTGGCACTACTAGCATAACTTCCAAAATACCCACCAGGCTCTTCATTTGTATTTGAATTAATCATTATATAAGAAATTTATAATAAGTAAAACAAGCATTGGTGGACACGTGGTCATAGTGTCACGCTCGTTCGGTTTGGTTTTCGGTGACGGGGATGTCAGGATTCGAATTCCGGCCGGGTGAACTGGGGGTGCTTTTTCCTAAATGGTTCACCCATAGCCATTTAGGCAAACAAGGGTGCATTTGTTCTAAATTCTACCTACTCCACTAGTGTAATTAAATTCGTACAACCAGGACGGGTTAGTAAGATGTAGTGAAAAAATAATTAAAAACTAGGATTTGGACGCTTATAGTTTATCAAGGGTTCGCGACGGTCTCAAGGTCTAAAATTGGCCTCATTCCTCAAAAGGTTGAAGCAAGTGATCTAACTAAAGACTCGCTCTCGCAGGGGATTGGACCACCAAAGATGGGGATAGACGGGATCAAATCCCGGTTGGGTTCACCAAGGATATTTTTTTCATAAATTGATTTCCACTCTCCCTCCGTACAAATGCAGCTACACTTAATTAATACAATCTTCCTCATCCCTACCCCAATAGAGTAATTATCATATATGAATATAACCCGAGTAGGAAACGCGGCCCCGTGGTGTAGGGGTCAGCACACCTGGCTACTAGCGTAGGGGTCCCGGGTTCGATTCCCTGCTGGACCTTGGGTACCTTTCCCGAGAGGGGAATCACCCCAACAGTAACCAGGGTTTAGTTAGTTAGGTCTCAAGTAAGGTGTAAGTGTTTCCACCGGTTCCCCTCACCCTGACACTCACTATCTCCGTCATATCTCATCGGGACATGGAAATAAACTACACGGAAGGGATGTACGATTAGTACATTCGGGCGTTCCCTGGGCAGTGGTATATTAGTACTGTATAATCTTGCCATCACTGTACTATGATTGATGTAGCTCAGACGCTCTCTCTCTCTCTCTATATATATATATATATATATATATATATATATATATATATATATAAATATAAAAATTATACCTGAACAGGCAGTGAGCCACGGTGATTAAAAAAAATCATTTACCGTGCTTACTCTCCAGGAGAATAATGTGACAGTTTCTAAAAATCCATTCTCTTCTTCCCAGTGGTGGATTTAATTTTTTTTTGTGCCCCTAAGCACAATTATAATATGCCCCCTTTCCCTAAAAAATTGTCTGTCCACGACCTTAGGAAGTTTCGGAAGAAGGCGGTGCTGGTGTGTAGAAGTTAGTATTCGAGAAAATATTTCTACGAAAGATAGTTAGACTTTTTTAACTATTGTCAAGGACTTTAGTTATTTAAAAAGAAATATTCTGGTTTTTAAATTTAACTTGAGTTATTTCGATGATGTTATTCAAAAAAATTTAAAAGTAATTATTAAAAACAAAATATTATACCAAAAATAATTTTTTTTATCCAAAATGTGGCGCCGCCCCTAGGCTCGTGCCTAGTGGGCCTATAATGTAAATCTGCTTCTGCTCTTCCTATTACAAAGTTTATACGTACAAGTCGCTAATAGTTAGTACTCATAGTACTGGCATGAAGGCGAACTAAATAACAACGGGAAGTACCAAGCAGATTTTTTGAATGATTGCGTCACCCTGATAAGTTAACAAGTTGTTCCCTTGTGATGTATGACTCTATAACATGCAGGTTTTATTTCTTCTTCCACCCCAGACTATTTAATCGATTCTTATCTTCATGATCTCCAATTGGTCGTTATTTTTTTTTCCCTTTCTCTTGACGACCACAAACTACTACTATTTTCTTAACGATATCATGGGGGAACGGAGGAGGAGGAGGTGGCCATGTCACAAGAGTAAGATAACGGATACCGCTAAGATTGCATCCACATAGTGTTCTTCTATGTATTAATATTTAATTGTTAGTAAAGTTTTGATGAAGTCATACCAACATTATTTCAGATATCATCGGAGACATCCATACACCAGCGTGGATATCATTGCATAAGACAAACTGCTTCATCTTTAAATTAATCACTTTATAATTATCACAATTAATTTACAGCTCACTCTTTAAATTAAGCAGATTATATTTCTCACAATTAATTTACAGCTCACTCTTTAAATTAAGCAGATTATATCTCTCACAATTAAATTACAGCTCACTCTTTAAATTAATAAGATTATATTTCTCACAATTAATTTACAGCTCACTCTTTAAATTAAGCAGATTATATTTCTCACAATTAATTTACAGCTCACTCTTTAAATTAAGCAGATTATTATATTTCTCACAATTAATTTACAGCTCACTCTTTAAATTAAGTAAATTATATTTCTCACAATTAATTTAGAGCTCACGCTTTAAATTAAGCAGATTATAATTATCACAATTAATTTAGTAAAAATATTTTTAGGAAAGACTTAAAAGTGCTACCCATATAATAAATGGTCATATTTATAAAATGACTTTGAAATTTGTCATGGCTGACATTGGTGGTTGAATGGTCAAAGGCGTCGCTGTATCAATAGACTAGACTGCTGATGACGGGGAGATCGAAGTTCAAATCCCAGTGGGTGTACGGAGGCTGGATTTCCCTAAATTATTTTTTTACTCTCAATCCACAAAAATGTGGGCTACCTTCCTTTAAATTAAAACTTCTTCATAGCTTATAAGCGTTTACAGTAAGATAATTGAACTTAGAGGCAATGCCAGTCGAAATAATTCTTCGTAATACATTTTCTATTATTTCTTGGCGTATAGCCCGAACGGGTAGTAAGACATGGTGCTAAGTATTATTATTTCTTTTAAATGTTTATTTCATAAAAGTACATAAAAATTTGAACGCTAGTACTATGTCATAACATATCATATCGTCTGTTATAGCTATGAAGAAAATTTTCAAAAATAGGTTTTTAGTAAACTACTCTTAAGTAAGTTTTCATCATAAATACCAACACATATTGTTAATCATATCAAACACACTTCATAAATAAAATTTAAATTAATTGTTTAAATATTTTATACAAATTTTATATTTTCAAAAATAAGTTGTTTGTGAACTACCCTAAGAATAATTTTAATTTGTAAAAATAAAAAAAGTTTTCTTATTTATCATGAAAAACTGTTCCCAGATACCCATTTTGAACACAATCCTCAAAGACACTTTCAAAAAAATTTCAATTTTTTTATAATTTGTCGTAATAAAACTACCATTAAATGAATTCACTTTAAATAAAAAAGATGCATTTTAATAGATTAAGTAAAATATTCCCCCATTACCGATTTTGAACAAACCCATCAGAGCGATTTTCAACCTCCAATTTTACAAAAAAATTAGTCATCAGTAATCTACTATAAAATTATTTTTTAAATATATATTTATATTAATCTATAATGTAAGAAACTTAACGGATACCCATTTTTAGCCAAATTGCTAGAGCAATTTTTATAAATATTCAAATTTAAAGAAAGGTATTCAGTAAACTACTGTTAAACGTATATTGGAGCTAAAAACAAGTATAAAGTTTTATTTGTCACGTCAAACATTCCCTAGATATACATTTTAAACAAAATCATAATAGCCATTTTCCAATTATTCCGAATTTTCGAAAACCTCTCATTTGTAAACGTTTAACGTGTCTTATCATACACTCCGTGTCGTATCATACACTCCCAAAATTACCATTTGGAACCAAATCGTTAGCAACATTTTTAAAATAGCTAAAAATGTTGAAAATATTTATCATCAGTAAACTACCCTTAAAAAGTTTTGGAGCCCAATAATAAGTAGGTTTATAGTGTTATTTGTCATATCAAGCACTCCCAATATACCCATTTGTAGCCAAAACTTTAAAGCCATTTTTAATATGTTTCCAATTTTTTTTAAATCAGTAGTTAGTAAATTACCCTTAAATGAATTTTCGCCCCAAAAAACTATACAGTGCAATTTGTCATGTCGAACACTCTCCAGATACTCATTTGGAACAAAATTATTATAGCCATTTCTAAAATATTTCAAGTTAAAATAAATGGTACGGTGCACCGCACAGACTTTCTCTCTCTTTCTATAAACTCGTAAGATTTCTGAACGGAATAATGTACATTGTATCATCACCACTCCACATCAGAACACGCATAAAATAATATACAATGATATAGAATCAATGAGAAAAGAGGCGCATCTTTGTCCACCTAAGAGCATTTCAAACAGTTTAATGTCTTCCACAAGGGTCAACACTTCGTATTCAAATTTCGATTTCTGGTTACAATTTTAAAATTTTATAAGGTGTTGCAGATCTTCAAGTCATCGCATTGATATTTAATTATTCATTTGTACATTTTGGTCAATAAAAAATTTAAATATTGACTATTGAGTCTAAAATGGAGATAGATCATTGCTGTGCAAACATTTCTCCTAAGAGCTTTAAGGAAAAATAGCACACTTTTTTTTAGATACTTACTTATATTTAATAACTCTATGGCATTGGAGAATTATTGCGTTAAGACTTAAGTAATATATGTTTACAACTAAAGTTCACAAAATTGTATTAATATATTTGCAAATATCTCAGAAACTGTTGCTTTTATAAAAATATGTCAAATAAAAGTTTTTTATTTCTAATAGTCCTACAATTTTGCAATGATAAGTTGTTTAGTTTCTCAAATAGTTGTGGAGATACGGAAATTAATGCTTCTCTAAGGTACCCTAAAAATCATTTTCATAGGAAAATGAAAATAGCCAGTTTATTTATAATCTTAATCAACGCCTAGATAAGAATTTTAATCAAAATCGTTTGAGCGGATTTTGAGAAAACCAAATGTTTCTCTTTTCGCCCTTCAGTAAACTACCCTTGATTTTAAGTTTTTATAGACACACAGACAGACGGCATTGCAAAGACTATTTTTTAGGGGTGTGGGGGTCATGAGACGTCGACATCCATCAACATTTCAGGTTAGTTTTTTTTTCCGGTCGCAATACTTAAACTTTAATGTCCAAAAAGTTAAAAATATATATATAATTGCATATAGATTGAAAGTTATTGATTTTATAAAAATATGTTTCGGATAAAATATTTGTATTATAAATATATATACATATTTGTAATGCTAAGTAATTTCATATCTCAAATAGTTTCGGAGCTATTATAAAAAATGTTAATTTACGCATCAGACCGGAGCCCTTAAAGCCATTTTGCCAAAATATTGAGGGTAGCCATTTTGTTTGGAATATTTATTAATGTTTATAAATGAAATTTAATCAAAATCGTTAGAGCCGATTTTGAGAAAATCGACTTTTTCTCTTTTTTCCCCTTCAGTAAGCTACCCTTAATTTTAGGGGTGGATATCCAATTCCAAAAATCCCTCGGGGCAACCCTATGAAAACCCTAGATATCAAGTTTCAGCTCAATCGGTAAAATAGTTTAGGCTCTAGTTGGAGGTACAGACAGACAGACAGACAGACAGACAGACGGAAATTCAAAAACCACTTTTTCTGTTTCAGGGAGTCATGAAACGTCAAGATTCATCAAAATCTCGAGTTTGATTTTTTTGACGATCACCATACTTTCTCTACCTGTAAGATAGAGAGAAAGTAAAAGTAAGTCATCATTAAACTACCCATAAACGAATGTCTGCACCAAAAACAAATATGCAGTGTTACTTGTCACATCAAACACTTCAAAGATACCCATTTAGAACCAAATCGTTATTCATTTCTAAAATATTTCAATTTTTTAAAGAATGAAATGTGCTGTCAAAAGTGACAGATCACATGCCTTGACGTATGACTGTATTAACATATCATGCAACACAATCTCCACATATCTATTTTAAACAGAAATGTTAAGAGTCATTTTTGAAAAGTACAAATCTCAGTTTCGGTTTTATCAAGGTAATAATGTAGACACTTCTATTACTATACTATTTCTGAGTTCAGTTAACTAAGTTGAAAGGCTTTGGTTTAGCCCAAAACATGAAATAATTATTTTTAATATAATCTGTAAAACTGTAGTGACTTTTTAAAAGTATCTCAATAAATGTGGTTCATGAGTGCCTAGAATCACACACTTAGTAAACTTCGAATTATAAATTTTCTCCTCCTTTTCTCGGACTAATCAGATACGATATTTTGACCCAAATATAATTAGAATCTGTTAAGAATATTATGTGCCTTTATTTGATATTCTTCTAAGACGTACCATTCTCACACTTTTATAAGATATACAACATTAATCTACAATGTTCAAACTTTGCAGCTATGAGAATTGACAACATTTCTCAAAAGAGGAATCCTTAAACCCCAACAATGAACGCGTGTATACATGAAAGTAGATCTAAAACTTTAAGAAGTATCATGTAAATATCAATAACAGTTGACAGTAAAGATGTGAAATGTAATTTTTTTTTTCTTATTTTTCCGGAAAATTTTCAATCTTTACTTTCTCCAATAAAGAGAAAGTATTATAAACGTGAATATATTTTCAAATTAAGCCATTAACTCGACCTAATGATGAATATATACGTTTTGTGTGCCCCCGAACAGGGGCGGTGGAACCAGGAGGAGCAGGGGGAACATTGTTTCCCTTGGATATAATTATTTGCCTACCCCCTTATAAATAGATGTACAAAATCCTCTGATATCAGATATGAAGCTGAAAGATGGCCTTAAGTAGAACTCCAAATGACTTCTAGATGTATTTAATTTTCAAATATTTGCAGGAGAAGAACAGTTTAAATTGCTTCTAGATTCTAGAGGAATCTGTCAGGAAAATAAATAATACGGTGCACTGCACAGACTTTCTCCCTCTTTTATCTTAAACTAGACATTTACTAAAAACTCGTAAGATTTGTGAAAGGAAATAATAAGCCTATACATTGTTGTAGAAACACTATACCAAAGATCATAAATGAAATAATATAAACTGTTACTCTATGGCACTATGAGAAACACTGTCACAGAATATTTGATAAAAAAGAAACATCTTGGTCCACCAAAGAGCATAAGAATCAAATTTATTTTCAAAGACATGAATTAAAAAGTATAGGCCTATATATTTGCTTATAGCTCAAAAACTATTGGTTTTATAAAAATATATTTCAAATAAAAGATTTGTATCTTTATTAATACTACAACTTCACAACTATAAATTATTTCGTATCTCAAATAGTTGCGGAGAAATGATGAAAATAGGAGAATTTCCCCTATGCAAAGTACCCTCAAAGTCATATTCATGAAAAAATGAGAATTGTCATTTTGTTTATGATGATAAACAATGTTTATAAAATATAAAATGTCAAGAAAATCTATTTTTCTCTATTTGCCCCTCAGTAAACCATCCTTAAATTTAGGGTTAGATATCTAATTCCAAAAACTCCATGAGATACCTTATGAAGATCCCAGATACCATGTTTTAGCCCAATCTGTAAAATAGTTTCGATTCTAGCCCGAGGTACAAACAGACGGCATTGCGAAAACAACTTTTTTTTCGTTTCGTTTCGTTTCGAATTTTTTGACGATTACAATTCTTTCTTTCCGAGGTGTCGTGAGAAAGTAACTACTTTTAAATAAATGAGCATTTAAACCAAAGAATATATTAAAGTAGGTCTATTAGAGTTAAGATTAAAGGGAAGGGAAATTATAGCCTTCCTCGAAGCAACAGAACAATTAAAATAAACAACTCCTGGCGACATAGTTCTGTGAGCCGTTTATGAGAAACTATTATCTCCATTATTGATTCTTCAATTGTTTCTGTAACAGAATATTACTGTGGATTCACACGTTCGCTTTAAAACGAGAGCAGTGCTGATATTTGGTCACGTGACAGCTCTAATCCAATCACAAGAAGTCCGCGTGGCCAGCGTAGCCCGCACTGCTCGAGTAGAGATAATTTCAACTTTTCCAGCGCTGCTACAGAAAACCCGCCAAGAAGACCTGATCAACGCATGCGCAAACTTTCAAACATGCGTTATTTATAAAAAACAGAACATTCTCACGATGGCGTATCTTAAAAGTGATGATTTAAAAACATGAGGTTTCTCGATGACAAAATCAAACCCAGGCAGTAAGTAAAACATCTCGTTTTATTTTAAATACAGTAACTTGGCACTGATTGTAATGTTTACGTTTTTATGTTTGACATTTCAATGCATCATGGGTAAACAGAGATTCCCAACATTCCGCAAGTGTGTGAACAGCTGCACCACTAAGAGGTGCGGACTCACTGAATTGCTTTCAAATTTCAGCGTACGTGCGAATTCACCTTTATTTAATTTATACTCTTTAGTGAACTGTGATGCTCTTTCTACTTTCTCATATCAAGGGAAAGTATCGCAACGATGAAATTTTTCAACCTCGAGATTATGATGAATCTTTACGTTCTATGTGTGTCTGAAACAAACAAAAAAGTGGGTTTTACGATTCTGCCTGTCCCCAACCCATGTCTGTCTGTCTACTCCTGATCACGGATCAAATAATATTTGATCGATTTTACGTTACGTTATCAATAACATATGTTTATTTTTCTAAAATAAACTAATTTAAGATTTTAATTTAATCTATATATCATTTGGAATTTTTTGAAATTAACCTTCAAGATTGAGTTCAAAATGGGAACCTGTGAATAATGTTTCATGATTAATAAGAAAACGTTTTTATTTTCATAAATTAAAAATTATTTTAGGGTAGTTTACAAATAACTTATCTTCAAAAATGTGAAATTTGTTTAAAACATTTGGACAGCTTTGTTTAAAAAGTATATATAAAGAATGTTTATTGTGATTAATAAGATGATGTGTTTGTTTTCATGAGGAAATCTTACTTAAGGGTAGTTTACTGAAAACCTATTTTTGAAAATTTTATTCGGAGCTATAATACACGATATGAAAAAGTATGTGTGTGTCATCCCATTTAATTATAATAGGTTTTTCTATTTGTGAGCTGGGTAATTTTTTTTCGAAGGTTTAATTTATTTTTAGTTTATCGATTACAATAATGGTTTTTGAATTGTCAAAGTTAGCTTGGTATTGTACCAGGAGGAATTATAAAGAAGTTTGCAACCTAATATTGAACGTCCTAATTTGATATTGTCTTAATACGGCTTACCCGCATGAAAAACGGGTAAAACTCTTACTAAACTAATTATTATAAATTCACCCTTCAATCTAATAAAAATATCCATGGCAAGATTCTGTTGAAAAGAAAAGGATGGCATTTTATAATAACATAATATAACTTTATTAAAAAAAGTATTTGTGTATGGTTAATCCAAAGCTTTTTTTTTTTTTCAAGGACTTAAGTTTTGTAGTCTTGTAGGAAGGAACTTTTAGTGGGGGAAACTTTTTTTGCGGTCAACATTAATAAACGTTTATATTTTAAAAATATTAATTTTAAGGATATTGAAATGTGCTGTCAAAAGTGACAGATCACATGCCTTGACGTATGACTGTATTAAAATTGTTTTAGTAACTTATAAGCCCCTATAACTGTCAAAAAAGGTTTTTTGCTATTTGAACGTTTTTACTGGATGTTTCATTATAATTTGGTCCACGTTGTTTTTGATTGTGTAGACTGATAACATGATAGACGCACGTATTTAAAAAAAACCTCAAAGCCCCCCCACATTGGGACAAGTAAACCAGTTGTGAAGTAGCTCTCAGCTACTGTCGAGGAGGAGGAGAACCAAAGGAGGGGAAGGATGGAGACACGAGGGGAGGGGCGGGATCGCTGTGGAGGGGAGGAAGGAGTGGCGATCCGGTGCGTGCGGCGGAACATTGGTGTAGGTTAGTTGCTCGCTAGTAGACTAGTGATAGCAACAAGAAGTGTGTGCATGACACACACGCACACACGACATAACACAGTGCGGTGATAGTGTGCGTGGCAGTGCAGTGCCATCCTGGATGACGTGAGGACTAACCAGTGGGTGGTAGGAGCATGGCATTGTCCTTAATACAGGACACGGTGCCGAGTTCAGGTGAGATTAAGCTCCATTCACCTGAAAACATGACACTGTGACAACTGTCAAAACAATTGAGATAACATAAATCCGTACGCGACTTTTAATGTTTTGCTTGCAGTGAAAAATATATTTTTGAAAATCCGTTAGTTTCCTGGCATAATATTTAAAATTTTGTAAAACTAAATACTTTTTATTTTAAAAACTAATTTTCGAACTTTGATCTTAATTAATTTGATACAACATTTCAGTTTGAAATCCCAAGATCAAACTGGGCAGCAATTATGTGAGTGCTTCAACAATACCCGTGCCGGTCAAGCGTTTAGTTTGGTTGGCCAATGACGAGGAGGTCGAGATTCAAATTCCTAGTGGGCCTACTGAGGTGTTTTTTTTTTCGAAATGCAAATTCAGATACATTTCCTTGAAATTTCACGTCCCTCTCCTACATTACCTTTATTAATTTATATGCGTATAACCCGAATTGTTAGGGAGACGCGCTGGAAGAAATAAATAAAACATTCAACATATGTGTGTTGAATAAATTTGGGGATATTTCGATATTAAAAGACTAACTCGTATTTCAAGGTAAGACAACTTACCTTCCTAAAATCTGGTACAAGCATTTACTACGTTGACGGTTTTGTTTCGGCAATATTATAGTGATAGTTTATATTGATTCTGTAGCGCTTTTGTTTTGTTTACAAATCAATATAGATATTTTGTTTAATCAATATAGGTAAAAACATAATAATACTAAGAGGGAAATTAACTTAATCACATATAAAATTAATTTATGTAAATAAATTAGCGCATTGTCACTTGGATTATGAATATGACGCAATATAAAATTATACATCATGTGAATGAACGGAATCTTACTCTACACTAAGAAAATAGATTTTATTAATCATGATTTTGAAAAGAATTTGTTTATTAATTACCTATCATAAAGTTGTTAAGTGTTGAGCATAGTATAAGCATACCTCATAGCAATTATTTAATTTTACAATACAAAGTAACCAAGAAGCTGTTATATCATTGGAAGATATAGTTGTGTCACTCACATAGCCTTAACATAGTAAGACTTCGCTTCTTAAGCAGAACAGAAGTACGCCATTGTGCTCAGAAGGTTAATTTGGTTTCTAAAAAAAAAAAAAAAAAAAAGAACTGCTACTTTGCTAACTAATTAATTTTTTCGTAGATACCAAATAAAAACTATTAAGCAATGTAATTATTTTAGTAAGATAAATTATAAGGGCAGCATCTGTCAGTTACAAAAGTTACCAAGACATGCATGTGATCTGCAACTCTTACTTTCGATGGCATTAATACCGATACCGTCTAAAAATATAGTAAAATGTTATCAATGTTGGCTGCAAATAGTGTGTTTGTATTTTCTAAAATGTTCTTTATGACGTGTTCTTATTGCGCAATATACTGCTGAGTTTATTTTCAATCCTGGTATTATATAATAGTTCTATTATTTCAACTCAAACGACTTTTGGTATCAACAAGAGTTGAATTATGCTCGTAATTAGCTATGTTGCTTGGCTTAATACAGAATAAGAGTTTGTATAGAATTAAATGTTCTATACAAATTAAACTAAAGGCAAATACAGGCTTAGGCCTATATACAATTGGGACTAACTTTTTTTAAATTAATAAATGACATTTCAATATTTTTGATTTATCTACATTCGTAATGTCTACTGACACAGTACAATACAAGTTTAATATTTATAAAATATACTTGGTATGGTTCTTATCGCAAAATTAAATATTATTTAAGTCGACACATATTTACGTTTTCCTATATTTATTGACAACGCATATTTTGTTATAATAAAATAGCCTTATCATTGATATGTATTTGTAATACATAAAGAGCTAATATCTATGTTAGCTATTGGTCATTGATAACATAAGTAGATTACTTCGATTAATAAAATACTAAAATCTTGACTATTTACAGCTAAACTCTATGAAATGTAGTTTAAATAAACTCGCTACGATGGCCGAATGATCTAAGCTGTCACTCGCAATAAATTGTATTGCCGTTGACAGGGAGATCTGTCCGAGTAAAGGCTTGGTGTATTGAGGGAGTTTTTTCCTAAATGGTTTCCTGCTCTCACTTCATACAAATGCGGGTACATATGATATAAATTCTGCCTTCATTCCTATTTCATTAGTGTAAATATGTTGATGGCCAGAACGGGTAATAAAATGCGGTGAACAACAAAACAACCACATAATGTTGTTTTATTCGGGAAAACCAAACAAAACATTGTTGTGCTTGTCTGCGTTAGTAATTATCTTATTTTAAATATATTAAATTATATTTGGAAACAGATTTGATAATATATTAGTATTATTATTATTATTATTATTATTATTATTATATTATTTTTATTTATTCTCTAGGTGTTTGTGTTAGCTGCCTACAAGCGAATGTTTTTATTTAATTAATCTTAATTTAATGCTTCAATGTGAATCCTTGAGAAAAATTAGATTTTAGCAAGCCTATGCAAACTATAGTAAAAAAAATCAACTAAAATAACACTCTTTTATGAGTAGGCCCTACATTTAACAAAAAGTTCATTGGCGTGCCTAAACATTTCCACTAGAGGGGTCACTGGGATTTCATTCAGCTCCCTTTCTTTCTTTAGTTTCACACCAAAAAGCTTATATTAATATTAGATGCATTATCCCCTCACCTCTAATATGCCTACATCAATGAAAGCCCTGACTCACTCATTACCACATCTCCCATCCTGGAATCTTTAAATTCAGCAGGAATGATTCCTTTTAGATTGTAGGTATTCGATAAAAAGGTTTTTTTTTCGAAATGTAGCCCCTAAGGGGGTGTAACTGGGATTGGAATATTTTTAAAGTCATAACCGTATTTTACAAACCACTTGAGCTCTTGAGCTAGAAAGACGAAACTTGGCAGAGAGGTTCTTTTTAGGTAACGCGCCAGAGGTTTAATTGGGATCTTTTGAAATTCAACCCCTAAGGGGGTGAAGTGGTGGTTTTTCCGTATCTTCCAACCCACTTGAACTCGAAAGATAAAACTTGCCAGGGAAAGTATTTTTAGGTAACAGTCAGATTTTTTGGGGATTTCTCGAAAATCAAATATTAAGGGGGTGAAGTGGGGAGGGGGTGTTTTTCTATATCTTCCAAACTGCTTGAGCTGGAAAGATGAAACTTGTCAAGGGATGTTCGTTTTAGGTAAATTCTACCACTAAGAGGGTAAGTGGGAGGAAGTGTTTTTTTCGTATTTCCAAACACTTGAGCTGGAAAGATGTAACTTGGCAGGAAGTTATTTTTAGGTAAGAATAAAATTACTTTGGAATTTTTTTAAAAATCTAACCCTTAAGAGGGTGAAATATGATTGGGGTAGTTTTTGAATGGTTTCAAAGCGTTAAAAGATACAAAGCCCGCACGAAGCATGGGACCACCATCCTTAAACAAAATGGCTGACTTAAAGATTAATTAACCTATATAACTAACCGGACGTCCGAGTTATGTTCATGCGAGATTTTGACATAATCGCTTAAGCGTTTTTTGAATAACAGATAGAGAACAAATATTTTATATAATATTCTAATATTACTTTTCTTCCAAATTAGTTTTTAATTAATTTAAAAACCCGCTTTGGTGGCCACATTGTTTAAGGTATTTCTTTTGCAGTAGACTAGACTGCCGATTATGGGAAGATCAAGGTTCGAATCTCGGTCGGGTGTACGAGTGTGGTTTTTTTCATAAATAGTTTCCCATTCTCCTTCCACGTGAATGCGGGTACACTTCCTATAAATATAGCCTTACTAATCCCTAATTCCATTAGTTTAATTAGTAATTAAATATAGCCCATACGGGTAGTAAGACAAGGTATTAAAAAAAATTAAAAACCAATTAAAATTTTAAAATTCCAGCTTTGAGGAGGTGCACATATTTTGCACAGGATCCATTTTTTTTTCGGACATCTTCGTGTGGTAGATATCGCACTATGCTGACGACAGACCAACAAACTCATCATTATAAATAGGCTATATCAATTACAAATTTTGACTAAGGCTGAATTATAAAAAAAGTCACGATAAAAATTAATACAATCACTATCATAAATAGTAGTCAGACACAAAATACGTTATAATAACACTATAATCTTTTGAGATTTTCAATCACTAGATCAGCGTCAAAATTTGTCACTGGGGTTTATTTAATAAAATAGAAGCATCAACTTATTCAGGTGGCCTGGATCATTGTAGATCTAGGTTTACTTTTGACCTGAATCAGTTTATAAAAAGCTCATTCACAAGAGGTACTAGTGACAGGAGTCACGATAAAATTCTTTTTAACCTCCATAAATTGCGTAAATACATTTTAACTCTAATTGTTGAGACTAGTCCAAAAAGTATAACACAATACGCATCTTTGTGACGTTATTTTAGAAACCTTATTTCTCTTATTATTCCTTAGAATAAAGTACGAGAAAGCTTGATTTAAGTGAAATTTTAGCCATGTCAATGTCAAATTTAAACTTCATACTTTCAACTCTTAGCATTTTTAAAATTTCTTTTTACCAAATAAGAAATTGACATTTTATATAAGTTAAATTCATTTTTCTATATTTTGTAAAGTGTTTGTTTTCCTATCTGTTGTCCAAGCAACAAGTTACGGTCTCTGTTTAACTGATAGAATTTAAAATTTATTTTCCTTCTATATACTTAAAGTTTTCCTGTAAGCCTCATTGATAAAGTATTATCAGAACGTTGTGCTTAAATGATCATAATGGTCAAAAGCTTCACTTGATAATCTTTTAAGTTCTTTGCTGACCCTGAGAAGCTTCTTAAGAATGCATTTCCATTTAGCTTTTATTTATGGAAGTCTGTGGTTTTATTCCTTTCCATAACAGTGTGTACAGTAGCAAATACTCACGAAATACAAGAAAAGACAAAACAAGAATATCAAGAATGTTCAAAACAATGTAACCGTACATACAAACATAATTTTATCGATTATTACGGGAACAGTATCAAAACGCACCGGCAGCACAGATTTCTAGACCAATATGAACATTTCCATTGATATCCTTAAGGTGTTGACTTTTTTTTGTGCATCGATATAAAAAAAACTGATGATTTATTTTGATTGCCATTAATGGGGTGAACATAATGTGCAGTGGCATCGGAACCTTTTTAATGTTGAGAACGAGGTTGTGAGGATCAGCCAAAACCGGATAGGTTTGAAAGAATTGGACCATCAATCCAGGTGGTATTCGAAGGGGTCCTGCCCCCAAAAATTGTTAAAGTTTCCATACGCCTCTAAGCTATTTAAAGTGGCTATCGTCTGGAATTTTTTTAAAATCAGATGTCTATAAAAGCTATTGAATTGGTCAAAGACGGATTTTTTTTATAAATCCTATGCCTTTATAATTTATTTGTAGTGATACATGTTTTTTTTTAAATTAGATGTCTCCTGAAGTTATTTAGAGTTTTTTTAAATTTTATTAAGAGTTAAGTACGTCCTTATCACCCAAAATAACTAGGTATTTCTTACATTTGTGTATGTGTGTGTGCCTGTTTCATTGACGCAACGTTAGGACGGGTCATGGCCTACTTGGCTCCCCCTTAGGCAATCCTACGAGTGAGACTACTAACGGTTAGACAGGGGGATAAAGTTAAAAAGGTAGTTTTAGAGTAAATGTGTCCGCATTTGAGTGGGAAGGAATTGGAACACCATAATGATAATGTGAAAAAGCACCTCCAGTGGATTTGAACCTCAGCCTTATTATTTCCAGAAACCCAGTCTCTTGCAAGCTTAACAGCACAATTATACCCAAAATGGGGGACACTAAACCTAAATATCAATCTTATTTAGAGGTTAAGGTTCAAATCCAGGATGAGTATACAGAGGATGGTATTTCCTAAAGGATTGTCTACTCTCCTTCAATAAGGTGACCTGGCGGTCTAGGGGTAAGGTGTCGGACTTCGGTGCTGGAGGTCCAGGGTTCAATCTTCGGTCCCGGTACAGATTTATCTGATTGCCAAACCCTTCCTTCACCTCCGACAAGACATATATTAATCACAGCTTGTGTATGTGAGGAATGCTAGGCCTCCACCGTGGTTCGGATCCCACGTTAAACTGTAGGTCCTCCATTTCATCTCACAATCACCCTACCACTACAAATGAGCGTAAGTGCGTACAACCCGAATGGGTAGTAAGATGTGGTGCTAATATTAATATTAATAATACTCTCCTACATCCCATATTCGGGTTCATTTCTTACACATTCTACTTTCCGCATGAGTTTAGTTACTATATATATGTGGGTGTAGCCCAAACTGGTAGTGAGACGTGGTGAAAATAAAAACAGCACAACTTAAGAGTCCATATGATGACTAGGCCTACACTTGAAACAGAAATCGCGTAAAAATGTCGTTGTATGTAGTATTCACTTGATTACAGCGAAGTTTAGATAGAAGTGAAACAGTTATTTCATTTTTAAATAATAATGTTTCAATTTTGTAGTATTTTTTAAAAATATGGTAAAATTATTTCACTGGTCTCAGTTTCACTGTTTTTTATTTGATAGTCATAAAGTCAAACTTGAGATTTTGATAAATGTTGACGTTATTTGACCTTCCGAAACTGAAAAAGGTTTTTCGCGATGCCATCTGTTTGTCTCTTTGTCTCTATTTCGGTCTAGAGCTGAAACCATTATACCGGCCGTGCTGAAACTGGGTATTTAGGGCTTTCATAAGACTCCCCCAAGGATTTTTTGTATTTAGATATCAAACCCTAAAATTAAGGGTAGGTTACTGAAGGACAAAAAGAGATCAAATCGATTTTCTTAAAATTCTTTCTAACGATTTTGATTAAATTTTGTATCTAGGCCTTGTTTAATATTACTAAAAAAAATTAAGCAATTCTCTTATTTTCCATGAAAATTACTTTAAGGGCACTTTAGAAAAGCGGAAATTTCCAATTTCGGTCATATCTTCGCAACTAATTTAGGTACTAAATAACTTACCATTTGTAAAGCTTTAATACTATTAAAAATAAAAATATTTTAATTTAAAATTTTTTTTTTCAAAACCAATAGTTTCTAAACCATAAGCAAACATATTTTTATGTGATACTTTGAAATATGACATTAATTATGCTCTTTTCTAAATGTTCCCGTAAGATTTTATTATTTCATTTATGCTTTTTGGTGGATTGTTTCTGCAATAATTTATATTATTTAGTTTCACAAATCTTACAAGTTTTTAGAAATTCTCTATTTGAAGATTAAAGAGGGAGAAAGTGTGTACGGTGTGCCGTACCATTTATTTAAATAAAGCTAGTTTGAATAAGAAGGATAGGTGGCACACTTTACTTAATGATATTGGAATATAAATGGTTTTAATAAGACACTAAAAAATACGTTTCTAAGATTAAGCCTTCATTGTCACAGACAGCTTCTTCAGGTTAAGAGAGTAGCCTGAAGAAGCTGTCTGTGACAATTAAAGCCTGTGGGTGACCTGGTGGTCTAGGGTAAGGTGTCAGACTTCTGTGTTGGGGTTCGGGTTCAATTCTCAGTCCCGGCACAGAATTATCTGATTGTCAAACCCTTCCTTCACCTCTGACAAGACGTTTATTAATCACAACTTGTGAATGTGAGGAATGCCAGGCCTCCACCGTGGTTCGGATCCCACGTTAAACTGTAGGTCCTCCATTTCATCTCACAATAACCCTACCATTACACATTAGCGTGTGTACAACCCGAACGGGTAGTAAGAAGCTGTGCTAATAAAAAATAGTAGTAATAATAAAAATAATTAAAGCATGTATTTAAGAACGCGTTTATATGGGTTGTTTAATGTTTTATCCAAACAATTTATATTCCAGTATCACTAAGGTAAGTGTGCTTGCTATTCCCTTATAATGTTAAACCATGGTTTAGCCTAGCCATGGCGTGCCTGGCTCAAGATGCACCACCTCCCCAAGCTAAGCGCTATCCTTGTAGTGAGCCGGTCACTTAAGGTCATTTTACTACCAATTTGGGTTATACGCTTATGTATTAATTTAGCTAATGGTTTTATGGATGAGTAATGTTATATTTTAGATCAAGTGTACCAGTATTTGGATGGGGGTGAAGTGGAAAACCATTTTGGGAAATAGCCCTCAGTACACCCGACCACCTTAGGCCATTAGGCCCTCATTGTGGGTATTATTATAAGATGTTAACCCAAAGGATAATTTAAACAATACTTTCAAATATCAAAATAATTGAGTCAATAATTTTTTTCCTAGCCGAAATACTTGTCTGTTTATTAGAATGCATTTATAATAGTGTAAATTTAATTTACACTTCTGGCATAGTTGGTAGTAGAGAAGCTTTCATCGGATTTGACTCAAATAAAGGTTCAATACCTACAATGTTCTTTGAAGTTGACATTTTCTATGTTGACTCGGGTTGTCAGGGTTCAATACCTACAATGTTCTTTGAGGTTGACGTTTTTTATGTTGACTCGGTAGGTCAAGGTTCAATACCTACAATGTTCTTTGAGGTTGACGTTTTTTATGTTGAATCAGTAGGTCAAGATTCAATATATACAAAGTTATTTGAGGCCGACGTTTTCTATGTTGAATCAGTAGGTCAAGATTCAATATATACAAAGTTATTTGAGGTTGACGTTTTCTATGTTGACTCAGTAAGTCAAGATTCAATATATACAAAGTTATTTGAGGTTGACGTTTTCTATGTTGACTCAGTAAGTCAAGATTCAATATATACAAAGTTATTTGAGGTTGACGTTTTCTATGTTGACTCGGTAGGTCAAGGTTCAATACATACAAAGTTATTTGAGGTTGACGTTTTATATGTTGACTGAGTAGGTCAAGGTTCAATACATACAAAGTTATTTGAGGTTGACGTTTTCTATGTTGACTCAGTAGGTTAAGATTCAATATATACAAAGTTATTTGAGGCCGACGTTTTCTATGTTGAATCAGTAGGTCAAGATTCAATATATACAAAGTTATTTGAGGCCGACGTTTTCTATGTTGACTCAGTAGGTTAAGATTCAATATATACAAAGTTATTTGAGGCCGACGTTTTCTATGTTGACTCAGTAGGTTAAGATTCAATATATACAAAGTTATTTGAGGCCGATGTTTTCTATGTTGAATCAGTAGGTCAAGGTTCAATATATACAAAGTTATTTGAGGTTGACGTTTTCTATGTTGACTCAGTAGGTTAAGATTCAATATATACAAAGTTATTTGAGGCCGACGTTTTCTATGTTGACTCAGTAGGTTAAGATTCAATATATACAAAGTTATTTGAGGCCGATGTTTTCTATGTTGAATCAGTAGGTCAAGATTCAATACATACAAAGTTATTTGAGGTTGACGTTTTCTATGTTGACTCAGTAGGTTAAGATTCAATATATACAAAGTTATTTGAGGCCGATGTTTTCTATGTTGAATCAGTAGGTCAAGATTCAATACATACAAAGTTATTTGAGGTTGACGTTTTCTATGTTGAATCAGTAGGTAAAGATTCAATATATACAAAGTTATTTGAGGTTGACGTTTTCTATATTGACTCAGTAGGTTAAGATTCAATATATACAAAGTTATTTGAGGCCGACGTTTTCTATGTTGACTCAGTAGGTTAAGATTCAATATATACAAAGTTATTTGAGGCCGACGTTTTCTATGTTGACTCAGTAGGTTAAGATTCAATATATACAAAGTTATTTGAGGCCGATGTTTTCTATGTTGAATCAGTAGGTCAAGATTCAATACATACAAAGTTATTTGAGGTTGACGTTTTCTATGTTGAATCAGTAGGTAAAGATTCATTATCTACAAAGTCTTTGATATTGACGGTTTTTATGTTTACTTGGAGAGGTATTGTATGATAAGGTAGGTTACGATCTTACTACGTACTGCTCAGAGTACTGAATCATGTGTGTATTACATGATAGGGTTAGTAGCAATTGTACTACGTACTGCTCAGAGTACTGAATCATGTGTGTATTACATGAGAGTGTTGGTTACGATCTTACTACGTACTGCTCAGAGTACTGAATAATGTGTTTATTACATGAGAGGGTTGGTTGTGATTTTACCACATACTGCTCAGAGTACTGAATCATGTTTGTATTACATGAGAGGGTAGGTTGCGACCTTGACACGTACGGTTGTTAGGGGTTACTGTCGACTGAGATTACACCACCATCTTCCGTCACTTCATCTCCTCAACCCTCGGTCCTATTGTTAAGAACACGTCACTTTTCAACACTCTGCACATACTGCGTTTTGAGCTTTGAACCTTATCTGAAAAGTTACAGATATACTTTTATGTATACAAACCCTACAGTGTGTGATTTGATTGACATCTGTTGCTGAAACAATATTTTGCATATTGTATTTACCATTTGAGACATCGATCTAAATATTACTGACTTTAACATTGATTACTTTTTTTTATGGTTTTCTTGTTTGATTCCCTATATAGTTGTAGAAACTATATACGGATTTTTTTTTTAGTAATGGACATCTGAAAGCTCTTTTTATCCTATCAGAATTCTATTATATTATATTATATTATATTATATATAAACATTGGTTTAGTGGTTTGTTCCGTATCACTGGCACATACATTTTCATCTTGGGGCTTGTAGATGTGTTTGTCCTACAATTAAATAGGTTGATTAGCAGGCAATAAAGTGTATAGACAAACAAAAATGTAGGGCTTTTACGTGTAGAACAGTAGAACCACCAGCACCGGTGTTCAATAGAACAAACCTCTAAATGATTCCCCCCTTTCCTTTCACTCAAATGAGAATATATTTCTTCTAAAAGTCTACTTTCCTTATCTCTACCCCTTTAGTGTAATACGCGAATGGCTCGGCTGGATACGCGTTGAGCTGTGAGACGGAAATTTTTCTGTTTTATATTTATTTAGCACCGCGTCTTACTACCCGTTCGGGTTATACGCTTAAGTACTAATCAAGCTAATGGGTTAGGAATTGGGAAGGTTGAATTTAGAGGAATGTGAGTCCACATTTGCGTGGAGGGAGAGTGAAAAACCATTTAGGAAACCCCCCCACCTGACTGAGATTATAACCTCGATCTCCCCGTCCTTGGAAGTCTAGCTCAACATGAAACTAGCACGTTTGCTGACTACGCCACCGAGGTGGGTTTTTGTTTTATAAAAACTTAGATTGATTATTTTTGGAAAACATTCCAGATGTTTAAACTGGAACAAATGCAATCGAAATAGTCCAGTTTTAATTTTTCCCCAATTACGTTAACACCGGGAACATGAGTTACAATAATGCAATGACAACGATTACGATCTTTTCACACTCACGTAATGACTGCAGCGCTAGGTGGTTGAATTTTTCACTAGCGGTGGATCTGCTGTAGTCCTTTTTTTTTACATCCATTACTGCTTACAGCCTGTGGCCTGGGTCAGTTTATTTTATTAAAGCCATATATTTTCCACTATCGGCTTGCTAGGTATGTCATAACTTCACATGTCCTATAATCTAGCTTAAGACTAGGACAGGCACAGCATCCAGTCACCGGCCGTCAATTTATCAATGTGAAAGGGTAAACCCAGTAAACCCATACTTTGATTACTGATACATTTTCTGCCATGCTGGGAATCAAACCCAGGGCCCTTAGCTCAGTGGGCAGAATCTCTTGCTGTGGTCCTGTTATGTTAATACAATACTTCAATATTTGATCAAAGCCTAAACTAACACAGAAATGCTTGAATGGCCACATGATCTTAGGAGTCACTAGACTACCGATGACAGTGAGATCGGGGTTCGAATTACAGTCGGTTGTACTAAAGGAGGCTTTACCTAAATATTTTTAGACTCTTCCTCTACTCAAATATGGGTACAATTCCTCTAAATGTAATATCCCTCATCCCTAGCACATCAGCGTAATTAGAACATATGCGTATAGCCTGAATGGGTAGTAAGACGCGGTGCTAAAAACCCAGCTAATACATACAGCCCTTTACTCTAGGAATTAATGATTTGAAAATGTTACAGAAATTTATCATCTCCAATTGCTAATTAATTATTCTCAAATATTCTATCCAGCTAACATTATTTGTTTTTATTTAATATTTGCTAACCAATTTTGTCGGAACCCGCTCCTCCCAACACACTATTTGGTAGCTTTATGTAAATATGTAATAGTTTCTAGATACCACCTCCCCTAATTCAGCCCTTTCACCTACTTAATAGGTCACACGCCACCACTGTGGAAAATTTACCAGGACATTTACCTGTTCAGTTTATACGCCTATGTACTAATTACACTAATGGGTTAGGGATTAGGAAGGCATAATTTAGAGGAAAAGTACCCACATTTGCGTAGAGGGGGGAGTGGAAAAAGTTGAGTAAAAACCCGTCCTCGGTGCACCCAACCGGGATTGGACTCCGATATTCTCGTCTTCGGCAGTCTAGTACAAAACGAGATTAGCGCGTTAGACCACGCAGCCACCAAAGCGGGTGTCATCTTATTAATTAACAATTTTTAAACTAACTTTGCTGTTATTATCGATTTCTCACGCCCATTTTTAATTTATTAGTTCCATAGCTAGCAATTTTTACCCTCGGCGGTAGTGTATGTACCCAACTACAAAATCACCCGCTTCAATGGCCGCGTGGTATAACGCGCTAATCTCCTGTTGGACTAGACTGTCGATGACGGGGAGATTATGGTTAGATTCCGGTCGGGTGTACTGAGGGTGGTTTTTACCAAATGTTTTCCCACTCTCTATTCGCGCAAATGCGGGTACACTTAATCTAAATCCAACCTTTCTCATCCTTAACCCGCACGCGTATAATCGGCACATAAGCGTATATTCAGAATGAGTAGTAACACATAGTGCTTTAAAAACCTACAAATCTATAAAATCTTTATTCGAAACCAAGTGATACGCACATCAATAATTTATATTTTGTGTATAGGCTCATTCTTTGACATATATATATTTTAATTATTATTTTCTCAATGGTTGTGTGTTAAGTGTTATGTGAGTTGTTTGAGGTTAAGTTAGTATCTAAATGTGTTTTGATATAATACTGTGTCCAAAAGGTGAATATAATTTATTTTAAAGGCTGTTAACATAATTTTTTTTTAAGAAATTGAACATTTGAACATTGTTTTCTACTTAAAAGATAAATACTGTTAATAAAGGGTAAGTATGTGCTTAATTTGAACTGGATCCATTTGAGTGGACACTGCACAAACAATCAAATAACAGATTGTTTAAACAGTCACAGATAATGGCTTCGTACCCAAGAATAAAAGAAAACTAAATGCCAGTTATTTTAAAGGGGAAAAAAATAATATCCCACAAATTATAAAAGTAAAATTTAAGCATTCCTAGCTATGAGTAAAATAAATCGCCTCACAATATCCATAACATTCCTGCAAACTTAATTATCCAATTAAATCGTTGTGCATAGTTAATTCAACTCAAGTAATTAAATTGAAGGGGTGGCGGGAAAAACGTTGTATGTCACTTTTTCCAACTTTACAGGAAAACAAAAAACTTATTTTGATCATTACAGCTCAACGGTTCACCTCCGGGAGCAACATACAACGTTTTTCCGCGTCATGTGTAATCACTTGAAAAAATTAAAACAATGACTAAATCGTTGCAAAATGCTTTTATTGAAATCTTGAAGACATATTCAAAAATATTGAAGTGAAATAATGCATTACCACCTTTTATAAAATTAAAAACTCGAGAGTAGGTATGAAAATTTCTGTTGACAAATTAAGTTTGAAAAAAAAACATATTAAATGCAAGAAAACTTTTTATTTTATTTTAAACAGAACGTAGATTCTTGTAAAATTCCTGGTGTTCTGTGTCCACAAGGTACTCAGACATTGCCAGGAGATCCTTTTTTCTCTCCTTTGAAATCGGTAGTGGTTCAGTGTATAAAGGAGGCAAATCACAGTATCTGACTGGTGTGATGTTTACGAAAACCCGGTAGGGAACCCATGGTCGTAATACGTTGTGAGATTCTCGAGCATAAAGAGTTGTTGGATCATCGGCCAATAATTTATACCACACAGATTTTGTGATCTAGAGTTTGGCTTTATTTTTGAACCCCCTCGAGAGAACTTCAAGATCTTTGAAATTCTCTTGATGCATTTCAAAAATGGTGAATGGCTCATTTACTTTGGCTGCACCAATCACATATTTCCAGTCGCTAGGCACGAGCGCTTTCATTTTTTTCTTTGCTCGCTCGATTAGAGCAAAGTCTCGATCGCAGGGCAAAAAACTATGCCCTGTGACCAAAAACTTTTGTTGAATTTCCGTGATAAAGCCCTCACTGATCAAAGAATGATACATGTGCAATGTGGTCCAATTATTGTTTTGGCCAGTGCACCTATCTGACCAGACAATGAGTTTCCTTTCCTCTCCTGGAGAGAGTGGACGGTATGTGGTTGTTACATATTTCAAAATATATGATGCAATTTCTTTTGTTCCGCGCTTAGAAATAGACTCATGCCAAAGGAACGTAGTGGCACAGTTAAAAGTCAAATTATGTATTGCCAAATTATATGACGCATACTGTCTTTGGTAGTAAACATCTGAGTGTGTGAGATTAGGTGTGAATAACACTTGCTGCAAATCTACACAAATGGTTACAAAATTGGAGTTTTTTCCATCATCTGCTAGGGTTTTATACGCCTGGTCGGCCTTGCTGTGGTGGATGGCGCTGTCTCTTTGAATTTCCGCACGTTCCTGCTCAGTAGAAGCTTGCAACAGCCTTACATAAAATTTATCACATGTCTTAAACGTATCAGATCTGGGTGTACCGAAACGTAGATTGAAATCTGTTTTAAATACTTTTCTGTATTTGTACAACTCACCTCTATGTTTGGGTACTTCTCTCGAAAAAGCCGATACATCCGTCAGACAGACAAGTCTGGACTGAGACTTTCTCTTGAGGACTCACTACGGCTATAATGGTTGAGTTCTCGAGGGAAACTATTTATATGATCCCTTATGAGTTGTTTAGTGTTAAAATCTTTCGCATGTGGTCGATTCAAATGTATTCCTCTTTTGTCTTTGGGTACAAACTCACCACCCTTCAGCTTGTCTTGAAGTATTTGATTGCGACGGGGAGTTACAGAAAACGTATTGCACAACGTTTTAAGGCACATGTCTTTCCCATTCACATTGAAATCGAAACTTGCGTGTTTTCGTGAAGTTGCATCTGTTTTTCCCGATCGTCTGTTTTGCGGTTCACGAATAGTGAGACACCTCAGCAGTAGAAGGGTTTGCCCATTGTAACATGCACTATAAAACTGTGAATGCAATGAGCGAACTGTAGCTAAATTCAAATCCACACAACCAGACTTTTTGCATTTGTCGGAACACACTTTCGAAGTATTTGGGAGAGTTTTTGCAGCAATCACTTTTCCTTTGCCACGGTTCGAAACATACTCTTTTCCACTGTCTTTGAGTTGTTTACGCTTCTTATCCTGCCAGTTTGAAACATTAAGAGGTCGCTTCCGGTTGTTTACACGGTCTTTATCACATTCAGTAAAGTTACACGATGTATCCATAATGACAGAACTCAAAACAAACACTAAAAAACTGTAAAACAACTCGCACAATATTCAAAACAGTAGAGATCGCGTGAACAAAACAATAACCTTCAGTTTGTTATACTGAGCAGGTTGGCAACAAAACAACATTCAACGTTATTCCATAACTCGCCAAGTGGACCTTGAAGTTCACCGGAAGCTGGCGCATTCTCCTGGCACAAGAACGAACAAAATATGAGTAGATATCATTTCCAGAAGTTACTTTCACCGTTATTCCACCGGAAAAAAAAATCTCAAAATCCAACATACGTTTTTCCCGCCACCCCTTCAATTATCTATCTAGAAACTACCTTTGATCTGTTAGATTCATGTAGAAAAAGCTTGACAAAGTTATGTTTGATGGATTTATTAGCCAAACTATTATTTGTTGATTACTATTATAGCCGCATCTAAATATCATATTTTTTAAATTTAAAATTTAAAAATGACACCTGGACATGAAAATCGAACCCAGGGCCTTTGGCTTAGTACGCCAATTTTCTAACCACTGAGATATTCAAGAGCCTTCCAGTACCTAGGTCATTCCACGCGTCCCGTACTAAGTCAAAGATCCCGGGTTAGATTCCCGTGTCCAGGTGTCATTATTCATTTGAAATAAAAGTTGTATTTGTAATTTTTTGTAGTTTTTTTTACCCTGAAAGTTTGCAATATTACCTTGCTGGATGACACTATGACCTTATCTTGTAAGATACACCATAGTGGAGTAGTACACGGTAAGTTTGCTACGTTACAGGGTAAAATAAGGGCAGGCCTACGCAGCATCATAAATTAAGTTACTTTCAATATATTTTTTATTAAATAAGGATGACATAACCTTATTATAAAATGTACAATCCAGCGTGATTATTTTTAACATTAAGTTACAAAACAAAATTTAAACAAACATGTGAGCTCCCTTACACCCCCCTCACCCTAGTATATGTATTTTAACTTTATTCAAACCTAATTACAATTTATTTTACACTCAAATATTTATATGTTATGTAATAAATCCATGATATTGTCAATATGTCAATTTTTTTTAATCAAATGGTTTATTAACGTTTATATTCTAAACAGAGACAGATTTCCTTATCAATACGTGTATTTTGTGAATTTTTAAAGCTCCCATTGTTTTAACTATGTATTCATTTTCAAACTCAGAATATACAAAACAAAAGTTTTACCGGTTGTCCTTTACGGGTGTGAAACGTGGTCTCTTACCTTACATGACGAAAACAAATTTAGGGTGTTCGAAAACAAGATGCTTAGGAAGATATTTGGTCCAAAAGGGATGAGGCTACTGGGGAGTGGAGGAGGTTGCACAATGATTAGTTACATACCCTGTAATCATCACAAGACATTGTTAGGATAAGTAATTCTCATAGATTACGGTCGGCAGGACATGGGAGAATTTATAACCTTTTTCAGGATACTGACTGACAAACCCAATGGGAAGAGCCCATTGGGAAGACCTAGACGCAAATGGAAGGTTAATATTAGAATGGACCTGGAAGAGATAGGATGTAATGAGGTTGGCTGAATAGAACTAGCTAAAGATAGAAATATATTGTAATGAGGTGGACTGAATAGAGCTATCTCAATATAGGGATATGGTGTAATGAGGTGGACTGAATAGAACTAGCTCGAGATAGGGATAGGGTGTAATCAGGTGGACTGAATAGAACTAACTCAAGATAGGGATAGGGTGTAATGAGGTGGACTGAATAGAACTAACTCAAGATATGGATAGGGTGTAATCAGGTGGACTGGATATAACTAACGCAAGATTGGGGTAGGGTGTAATGAGGAGGATTGGATAGAACTAACTCAAGATATGGATAGGGTGTAATCAGGTGGACTGAATAGAACTAGCTCGAGATAGAGATAGGGCGTAATCAGGTGGACTGAATAGAACTAGCTCAAGACAGGGATAGGGTGTAATGAGGTGGACTGAATAGAACTATCTCAAGATAGGGATAGGTGGCGTACTTTTGTGAATGCGGCAATGAACTTTCAAGTTCCTAATGCCATAATTAGGTATTTATCGTAATATCTTAAGCATAGAATACTTAATTTTCTAAGTAGGCCTATTTTAAAACATAATTCACTGCCTTCAGCATTTCAAATAATGTAAAACTCCAACAAACACACAATCAAAAATATTATATCTTGATAAATGTTAATTTATATAACACTGTTTTGATCGGCCAGATGGATTAGTCACTAATTCGTGGTTTTAATTTAACCTCCCTCCCCAATTTATTTATGTTTTTTGTTTGTTTTTAGAACCATGTCTTACTACCCGTTCGGGTTACACACCATTGTCTATGTTAAAAACAAGAGATTAAAAAAAATTGTTTCGAACCCACATCGGTGTTCGCATGGTTTAATACGTCACTCTTGACTGGATTGCCGGTGATGTGGAATTTGACGTTTGAATTGAGGCCAAATTTAGGCCTACTGTGGTGTATTTATTCTAAAAGGTTTCAAGCTTTCCTTCTACGAAAATGCGGGTACATTTAATATAAAATTATCTTACGCGTCTTATCCCCCATAAGTATAATTTAAAGGTGGTCGACCGGGGCTACGTGCTTAAAAAAAAGTGTTCCATATTTTGTTTTATTGTCAAATAACTATTTTATTCTTTGAATTAATACGTGGTTAAATAGAACGGGTGCAGACAGCTTTGTTTTGAAATGGCGATGTGGATTCGACAAAATGTCCACCTTGAAAGATTCTCAGTGTGTCGATCTATGACGTCAGCCACTAAAGTTTCCATGTTTCTGGAGAAAGAGGGAAGTTTGCAGAATAGTTGAAGCTAAGGGTAGGTCGGTCGGCGAGGGCGGTGGAGGGTGAATGACGTCACTAAGAGAAACAGGAAGCGGTTTCATTCTCAATCTTTCCACCCCCTCTTTATTTCTCTCGCCCCCTCTCTCTCTAGCTTACGTCCACTCTTGGCGGAGGTTACTGCACCCTGAGAAGGGAGGATAAAAAAATATTCACAAGCCCCCGGGCAAAAGCTGTCATTTCATGCGGAAGATGAGAAACAGACTTGGGCACGGGGAAAAAAATGTGTATTCGAGAAAAGAAAAAATACGTTTCTTTTTTTTCAGTATCTGTTGAAAATTCCTCACTACTGGTTGGCTATGATACTATTAATTTTGAGTGGGGGAGATTTTTTTTTTTATAGTTTGTGCCGCACCTTCTTTGGTATTGGAATTCTAAGAAATCTACAACCAAAATTATGTAATCACTGAATCATTTCAGGACAGGGAAAAACTATTTTTCTAAAATTACCACCCCCGCTAACCCAAACTCATATTTATAAGTTAGTAAAAGGCTAATACAATGGAGTGGTTTTTGGAGACCTATTTAAGGTCTAAAACCAAATTATCAATTTTAATCAAACTTTGTATCCACTAACACATTGTCATCCCTCCTTCCTATGGACATCTTCCCCTTACCTTCTTTAGCGTCATATTTTGGATTTTATTTATTTACAACCATCATTAAGGAGGTTTGAGGATCGACTTTTGAACCACAAGTTGCTGTCACTGGATACATTTTTGTTTATCGGCTACCAAAGTAAGGAATATAAAAGAGTTTTAAGGAATGGTCGGACACCATAGCTAAGTCGGTAGCGTGTATGTCTCCTAAGCTTAGCGTCCCGGTTTCGATTCCTGTCATGGCCGAAAACATTACCATGGGTGGAAAGTTGGGTTTACCCTTTCACGATGATGATTTAACGGTCGGGAGGGGGGGGGGGGATTTTGTGTCTGTACTAGATTTAAGCTATTTTTAAGTCATGTACTGATATAATCAGTTGATTCAGAAATTCCATGTTTAAAACCTCAAAAAAATGGGGAAAAAAAGTAATACAAAAGTCAAAAAATGTAGACTATAAAAAATTACTACTAAAACGTATTAAAGATAAATCTTAGGTCACATAATATAATTATTATGTTATTTTAAATAATCAAAAGTTTAACTTATAAGGGATTTTATTACTCATGTAGGCCTATATTGGGAAATAAAATTATGTTTAGTGTTTTACCTAATTATGTTAAATGCGAGAGTTATATGAGTAAAGCCTAATTTTACATCGCATTTTACTATCCACATTTAACTACACTATTATGTGAGGGATGAGACTGATAAATTAAGAGGAATTGTACCCTCGATTGCGTGAAGGGAGATTAGCAAAATAACTAGAAACCTTCATTCCCCTAGTAAAGTACTTCTGGCGAGACTCAAACCCAGCCTCCCAATCAGCATAAAACCCTACTAGACGATGGTGGTGCTGGCATACTAATCCAAAGGTCCCGGGTTTGATTCCCGTGTCCAGGTGTCATTTTTTAATTTATTTGAGACTACTAGACGGACTTTACGCCTTATTCTGCATGCTCACCGATGTGGGGTAGAAGTTGTTGAATTCCTTTATCAAGTAGAACAAATAAATTTGTCTTGTATATTCTCTGTTTGATGAAAACAATATATTAATATGTATGTTAATTTATGAGATATGTTGATGTTAAAAAAACATTAGTTAATATATCTAAGTATCATATCTATTAATTCAAATAAAATGTATTTGGAAGTTTCTTCTACTGTACAATACCTGCGAGTTAGATAGTGTGCAATACCAATCTGTTAAACTGTTTGCAGACCCTTCAAGGTCAATCTTTGCTCAAGATTAGGAACTGACCTGCGCCTGTATTTGAGTAGAACCAATTTTACCGTTAGGATTTTGTTTTTCTATTTTATCAGGTTTAAAATCAAATACCCATAAGGTTTTCTTAATCTCTCACATTTATTTTATTTCGCAAAATATTAACATGTTTTTTTTTATTTGAGGTATTCAACGTGTAATTTCTGAACCAACTGATTATATTATCAGCACACAAGAATTTATATTTAATAGAGCGAAAGGACCCACCAATTTTGCTAGGAAATGTATTTTCACATACCATCCAGGGTTATTTTACATGCCACAATACACATGGGACCGACGGCTTTACTTCCCCTCCAAAGGAAGTTGTGCTACGGATGTTTATCGCTCAGGAAAAATCCAAGGCCGTAGTCGGGGGGGGGGGGGGGATTTCTGGTTCAACCCTCCCGAAATTTAATGAACAAAATATAAATGGCTTTATTTATGGTTCAAACAATGTCAAAATTAAGGCACAAGTACAAATTAGGGGGCTGTGTTTTCCGTAAAATGCCCTTAAGAGAGCTTCTAAAGATGTTTAATATTTAGAATTTTTTCTAACCTTCGGCAGTTATGGGTTATGTTGGCATAAAAAACACTTCAAAGATCTTCTAAAGGTGTTTAATATTTAGAATCTTTTCCAGCCTTCGGCAGTTATGGGGCTATTTTCTGTTTAAAAAAAAGACTAGGCGGCCGCCTAGGGCGGAAACAGGGTGGGGGAAAAAAAATTAATTTGAAATAAAACAGCGAAAAAATTGAGCAAATTAGGATTTAAAAAAATCAAAGAGAGCAAAAATTGTTTTCAAAAGCATACGGAACAATTACTTAATAAGTGTTTACTTTTATTAATGTAAACATTGCCTCTAGCTACCTCAAAAGTAAGAAAGTAAAGAGCCACTACTGAATACGAAACATAAACAAACGTATGTCATGACCTTGATTCATCTCTGCCGAGCGCTGGAGGGAGTGATACTTGGTGGTGAAGCAGGATCGATGCCTTAACTCCCATCAGGTACCAGTTACCGCATGTGTATGATGCCTTGTTTGAAATTACTGAAGATTCAACTCTCAAAGGCTCTTCTGATACTATGACTAAGGTCGGCTCTGAAGGTCTTCTAAACAGCATATCTTCATTTAAGTTTGTTGTGGCAGTTGTAACACGGCACAGTACATTATTTCAAAACAATTCGACCAGTAAACTGATGCAAGAAAGCATTTTACTCTTGAGAAAACAGTAAATGAGCTTAAAGATACACCGGATTATTTGAAAAACATGAGGAGTGGCATGGAATTTGAGAGAATTTTGGTTGATGCTCGAGAGCTAGCTGAAGAAATCAATATTGAGCCAATTTTTCAGCCAGAGATAAGGAGGAGGAAAAGGAAACTATTCGATTTCGAATCAGAAGATGAAACCATCGCTGACCCCAAAGATAATTTCAGAGTAAATTACTATTTTGCAATATTGGACACGGCAATTAGTTCTGTAAAAAGAACGATTCACACAGTTGAATGAAATTGCTAGATTATTTGGTTTTCTATGCAACATAAGTGACCTCAAGATGAAAACTTCCAAAGAACTCGTGGATTTGGGTATCAAATTGTAAACAGCTCTAACCCAGCGTAGCCCTGGAGCCCCATCTTTTCTAAAGGACATTGATGTGGTAGCTCTCTGCTCTGAACTTTCAGGAATAAGTCATCGAATACCCCCCAAAAAAATGCGAGACCCGAATATGTGCTGAACTATCTGTGCCAAAACAAGTTAGAAAATGGTTTTCCTAAATTGTTCATAGATCTTCCTATCCTTTTTATTTTACCAATATCAGTGATAAGTGCGGAGAGGAGTTTCTCAAAACTCAAATTAATAAAAACCTATCTGCGCAGTTCCAGAGAGACTCTCGGGACTGGCCACAATTTCAGCAGAAAAACCTATCTGCGCAGTTCCAAGAGAGACTCGCGGGACTGGCCACAATTTCAGTAGAAAAACCTATCTGCGCAGTTCCAAGAGAGACTCGCGGGACTGGCCACAATTTCAGTAGAAAAACTATCTGCGCAGTTCCAAGAGAGACTCGCGGGACTGGCCACAATATCAGTAGAAAAACCTATCTGCGCAGTTCCAAGAGAGACTCGCGGGACTGGCCACAATTTCAGTAGAAAAAGACATGGCTTACCAGCTTGATATTAGAGAGATTTTATTAAAGACTTTGCTAAAATAAAGGCAAGGAAGGTACCATTGGATTAAGAGAAAGAACCCAAAACACCATTTAAGTTAGAAGAGAGAAATAAAAAAAAGGAAATAAAATATCATGAACAGTGCTTATTTAGTTATTTAATGTTTGATGTGTTTCATTGTTTAATGTTGAATACAAGTTATTTTATATCTAATACATTAATTCTTCTAGCCTGGATGACAGGGGGAGAGAGTGATGGTGGTAAAAGTAAGGGGCCGGCATTTTTCAATTCTCACCTAGGGCGGCAAAACACCTAGAAACGGCCTTGATCCAAGGGATAATGTTGTGGAAAGTATGTAGAGGAAACTCATGTGTATTTTCTTGGAGAGAGGATGGAAAAATCACAGTGATAAACCTTATATGGAAAATCATTCCCAAATAACCCGACTGAGATTCGAACCTAAACCTCTCAGTCGCCGGCATTTCAGTCTTTTGGGTGACTAATGTTTTAGACAATGTGACTACTGTTGGGAGCTTTAGATAAATGTATAAAAATTATATGACGACGTCTACATTGTTGGGTGTATATTGTTGCCATTGTACTGGAAGCTGGACTCCTTTAGCACGTGTTGATAATATAGTCCAATTTTCATAGTACGAACAGTTGAAACGTTACTGGATCTACTCAAATATTAATACCAAGTCATATGATTTGCATTTGTCATGTTTGATAGCTTTAATAAATAGGCCTACTAACAAATAAAACTTATAATATAGTTGAACGGTATAAGTGTTAACTGCAAAAGATATATTTGCATTTTCTAAAAGTTTATTTCTTCTAAAATCCTACTATAACTACTTACAATTGACACACAAGTTTGGTCATTAGTAACTGGAATCTCACTTTGAGAGAACTCTAAAATTCTCGTAACTTACCTGATTTCCGTATATTAGATTGCCAGTATAATATAGAGTAAACATAGAATTAACAAACTGCAAATCTTTCAAATGATGGCTATCCATTTAAAAAGAAAAAGCTATCCACTTATGAAATTATTACAAAATAGGCTATGATTCTCTATGTTTCATATTATGTATGCTATACATATCCAAATGTGTTTTTTCAGGAATGATAATCAAAGATATACAATACTGTATACAAAAATAACTTAATTATATACTTTTTTCTGGAATGGGCCAGTTGAATATTTCTTAGGGTTGATACACTTTTAAAGTTTTGAAATTCCCTGATTTTTTTTTAGCTTTTCTAAGCCAAGTAATATGCATCATCCCATTATTTTGAACAAATGGCTACAAATAAAAATTATTATAATTTAACTACATATTTTATATTAAATTTTTGACAAAATAATTAATAAAGACAAAAAGTCTTACCTTTTCGGAAAATTGCGTGAATTGGAGGTAAATCTAATCGTTTACGCTATAATATGCTCTTCTAATCATATTTTGAAAACTACTGCAAAAATATATAAAAATTCCAGTGATTTTTAAAATTTCTCTGACTAATCTTTGTCACACAAAAATACCTTGACTCTCCCTGGACTATCTGGGTTCCACTGGTTCTTGACTTAAGAGCCGGAACCTGTTTCTATTTCTATGGAGTCAATTTTTGGTTCCTCGATTATTGAAATGAAGAGAGTTGATATAAAATATCCTATTATTTCCCATCTACAAATTCTTAATATATCTTTTGTCTACTATCGCGCTGGATGACGAATTTAGTAACAGAAAGACTAAAAAATGGAAACTAATTCAAATTAGTTTGTATGATCATGTAGAATTTTGAAGAGCCAGGGGAACTGAAACCCTAGATAATAGAACTGGCCAAATGTTGCAGCCTACTCATACCTAATTATTGTGTTTAGAAAAACAAATTGAGGATGGGAGTTTAGAGTGGGAAAATGATCAAAATTTGAATTCAAACTGTTGGATATTACCCTATTATTAATATATAAAATGATACTTGCGTTTTAAATTATTTGAGTAGGTGTCTAAAATATGTGATAAGTTTACTTTAGTGTAACATTGATCACAAACTTGTCAGTTTTCAGTCAATATTTAATTCAAACTGAAAGATACGCCAACAGATCAAAAAATAACATTATTTCCTGATTGAACATAGTTTGACAAATGTTTCTTTTAGATTAAAATGGTATCAATAATACGCGCTATCCATCCAGTGAGACTGGATGATAAAATGGAGTGTAGTAAAGTACAATTATTAGATTGTCTTATATTTAAGGCTTGATAAAATATTTGTTGAAATTTGATAACTGGGCAAATAAATTGAACCTAGGGCCTCTGAGTTGGTGTGCCAAAGTTTTCATACTGTTCCAAAGAAGCTCGTCCTGTGTCCAGTGGTCACTCTTCATTCAAATTTTAAGGCGGAAGCTGAGGACGACATGTAAGATCGTCAGAAAATGAATAGTTATCAGAAACACAATCATGATGACCCAATGTCGGTTTTCTGTGCCATAGAATTGTACAAGCACTAACTGTTCAAGTGCTGCCCCCTGCTCATTCTGAGCCCTCCCAAGGAAAGTTGCATGGGGGTAATGTTCGCTTCCTTTTGTTTCAGGTGGAGGCCTGGTGGCGGTGACCCGCAACATGAAGGACACGACCAGCTCCGACAGAGCTGACCCCACGGGAGCGAGATGCGACAGTCCAAGCAACAACAATAACAATAACAACAACAATCACCGTGTGGCGACATCCACTAACGCGTCTCTTGCCCCCTTCTCGGGACCCGGGGGACTGCCTCTGATTAGCCCCACGGGCCTGTTTACCCGTGGGGCGGTCAATCCACTGCGCCTTCACGCCACTCTTACATCGGATCCCACCGCCCTCTACCGCCACCTCTTCCCCTGGCCCGACACCGACAGCAAACCCCGCACAGACTCCATCCCCGGCGGCGTCACGCGCAGAAACCAGCACAACGCTCGTCGGAGAGGCAAGGTCAGGACTACCGACCCTGCCGAGCCGGCCACCGCAGAGGTGGCGGCTATGACCCAACCTCCGGCCGCCCCCGAGCCCCTTTCCCCTCCCACGTCGGGCTGCTCCCCGCCTTCCAGCAGCTCGGAGGCCGCCCCGGGTGCCGGCACCAATGCTGGCAAGGTGTTCACCTGCGGCATATGCATGCGGTCGTTTGGGTACAAGCACGTGCTGCAGAACCACGAGCGGACCCACACCGGTGAGAAACCGTTCGAGTGCGGCGAGTGCGGGAAGCGCTTCACCCGCGACCACCACCTCAAGACTCACATGCGGCTCCACACGGGCGAGAAGCCCTACCACTGCACCCATTGTGACCGCCACTTCGTGCAGGTGGCCAACCTGAGGCGGCACCTGCGGGTGCACACGGGCGAGAGGCCCTACGCCTGCGAACTGTGCGCGGCCAAGTTCTCCGACTCCAACCAGCTCAAGGCGCACATGCTCATACACAGAGGGGAGAAGCCGTTCGGGTGCCCCAGGTGTCAGGGTAGGTTCCGCAGGAGACACCACCTCATCCACCACAAGTGCCCTAACGATGACGAGGAGTACGATGTGGACATGGAGGAGGGGGAAGAGGAGGACGTGACGAGGAATGGGGGGGTCATCCTCGCTCACAACAACAACGGCAGCACCCGCAAGAGTCGCGTGAGGAAACCTCGGGAGGTGAGACACGTGATCAGGCTCCCCACGCCAGTGCTGGTACCCGCCCCCGTGTCCGTCCTGCCAGAACAGACTGAGCCTGAGGATCTGTCCATGAGCACGGGACCCACCACCACCATCACCACCAGGGGTGGTCTCACAGTAGTGGGGACTCCCCCCTGTCTCGGTCTCCGGTGTCCTCTGGGGAGGAGAGGTTAGCAACAGCGACATGTTCCTCAAGTTCCGGTGACTGCTGTACAGCACCGCGCTCTCCTAGTTCACGCACCACTACGGGTACGTATGCACTCTAGTCCTGACTAGTGCCTTACACCCCTTACTGCTCCTTCGCTGACATGCGCAAGGATGGAGTAATGTTCCATTGTATCCAAAAACAACTAATTACAAATTTAGTTCTTTAAGGAAAGCGTCTTGTTCATTTAGAGGCACAAATTATTATTACACAAGGATATAGGTAGTCTACAGAAAAGGGTGATAGGAACAAATAGATAGACAAACGTAATTTTCCCTAACAATAAACAGTGGATCACAATTCACAAAGGCAAATGCTGTCATTGGACAGAGAAAACCATAGTTTACATAGTACAAAGCTGACAATGGGCAAGGAAGAAGATAGTTCACACTTGAGATTCCTTCTACTGGACAAGGAGGAACATAGTTCACTTTTTTTCACTGCTACCATTATAAAATGAGGAAAATATATTCACACTTTACACTTCTACCACTTTAATAGAAGGAAAATAGTTCACACTTTGTAACACTGCTGCCATTGGACAGAGAAGAACATAATTTATAATTTACACTGCTGCCACTGAATAATGAAGAGTATAGTTGATAATTTATGTATCTGCCACTGAAAATATAGATTATAATTGCTTCTCAAAGTAGTCATAGTTCACACCCCTTCCTAAAAAGTGTCATTATAATAAAACCTAACTAAATTATTGGTCAATAAAGGCCGATTTTCTAAGAGGCAGCGATTATTTGTTTATTTAGTTAGAGTAGTTTAGGTTGTAAAATGTGTAAATTTTTTCGTTGTTTTTTAATTTATTTATTCCTCTAATCAGACTTCCATAATAGGTTAAATCATTTTGAGTTAAACATATATACTATTGACATGTTATAGTCCATTCACAATATATTAAACCTCCTGATAGACCTAGAAAGAAAGAACGACACTAATCATCATGCACTCACGTGCATTAATGTGATTCTTGGCATTGTTGACAAAGTTACAGCAGAGCTAACATTTTATAAATTAATAAAAATTATGTAAAGTGTATAGTCAACTATCTCAAATAGCTCACTTTATTCTTAAAGTTTTAACTTACTTCGATTGATCGGAGCATGGTGAAACTTAGTAGTATGAATCTCTTTCAACAATGGCCTTATTAACTATCACATAATTTGCGCGAGTGATTATAACTAAATCATTTAGTTTATTCTAAACATTTTTATAATTCAATTTTTTTATCAGGTGCTTTGTCTCATGACAGGTCCATTCCTATTGTCAGTGAACTTAGTCCGTCAATGCACCCTGTCCTCTGCCTCCTCCTTCAGCTCCCAGAATTTTCTTATTTCCTTCAATTCATCCAATATTTGAATCCCCCATTGTAAACATATTCTTTCCTAACAATAGAAAGAGGATCACAATTCACAAGGGCAAATGCTGTCGTTGGACAAAACTCGAGGTTTGTCAGAAGGTTTAATTTATTGTGAATGGACTATTATATGCCAATTATAGTATATTGGCCCTACATTTAACTGAAAATTCATATTATTATGTTTTGATATGCAAAAATTGTAATAAAAGAAATCCATCTAAATATTAGATTAGTCTACCTAATTGAGTCACTCATTAATGCGTTAATCCGTCAATTCATTGATTCGTTATTTTTTTACCTTATTAAAGAACTCACACATTTAGTAAAATAGTCAAGGATAGACATATCTGTTAAAATAGTAATAAAACTATTTACTTTAATAGTAGATACAGACACGCCTTTCTAGCCAAATGAACGCACTCAAAAAGACAATAAACGAACAAAAAAAAAAAAAGTTTAAATGTGAGGGATAAAAAGCTTAATTTTCCAGTTTTATTTGAATTAAACATTATGAAATTTAATGAATTAATTAGATGTAGCATTATTTTCATAAAATCATATATTCTACATAATAAACATATGTAATTATGTAATAGTCTCTTTACTATCAAGTAGTTCATTTGTGTTCGTTTTTATATTATTTTGTAGTTGAATTTCAAGGTCATACATAAAATTATCTATTAATATTTTTTAAATATTGTGTTTATTAAAAAAAATAAAAATTCTTAGTATTAACTGAGTAAAAAATATATTTCTAGCATTGGTGGTCTAAGGTGTCTTATTTAAAAGCGACTCGCTTGCTGGGACAATGGTTAGGGCTAGAATCTTGGCTGGTGTTTCACTAGCGGTGGTTTTCCACATTTTAATCTATCATTTTAGTTTCCTCAACCTTTCTCTTCACTAATACCTTGGAAGGCTCACTAAAGTGGGTATGAAAATAAATTATTAAGGTGGGGTGCTAGTGAGCGCCAGTTTAGTGCATTAATTTTGCAGTTTTTATAGCATAAACATTTTTTGGCAAAAATAAATAAAATATTTCTTCTATAGAAACATAGAGTTTAGCTTTATGCACATGCTAATCTCAAGAGTTCTTGAATACCTCTCATGAGCATAGCGGCATTTGGTGACAAACTTTTTAAATGCAGAGAAAAAGTTGTCACTAAATTCCAGGACACCTTTGACAGATATTAAAGAACTGTTGAGATTAGCATGTGCGGAAAACTAAACTCTATGATTCTATAGAAGAAATGTTTGATTTATTTTGGCCAAATAAATGTTTATGCTATAAAAACTTCGAAAATACTGCCCTAAACTCACGCTCACTAGCACCCCATATTAAAACTAGGAAATAGTCGAATACGAATTTGGCAGGCACAAGTTTTCAAAGAGTCCTAAGACTCCCAAGATGGAACAGATAGCTCGCTACCTATCCTCCTCGTCCCACTATTTTTGGTCAGGGATGTAGGTTATCCAGGGGAGCTCGGTACGGGCGCCATTCGGACTTGTTTTCGTCGGCAAGTATCTTCTTCCCTCTTCCATCACATCCCCCACCACGCGAACAAGACACCAAACACTGTTCCGCACTGCCGCAATTCAGAGCGTTCTTCAGATCTTAGGTAAGCGCTTCTATCGGAGAAAGAAGTGCATATGTCACTGAAAAAAAACATCATGGGCCATTTAGGAACTAATGCTTTAACAAATATTTTTACTTGTGTATTTTATCATTATTACCGAGAGGCTTAGGTGAGCAATTAGACCGATTACTTTAACTCAAGTATCCATGGTTGTATTCTGACCGACGGCGTTGATGTTTATTATTATTAGCACCGCGTCTTACTACCGTTCGGGTTATACGCACTTACGCTAATGTGTAATGGTAGGATGATTATGAGATGAAATGGAGGACCTACAGTTTAACGTGGAATCCGAACCACGGTGGAGGCGGCGTTGATGTTAATTTTCATATTTGTAGCTTCTATTTTCTCTTCAAGTGAATGTTGGTGCTTTTCTTTAAAATCCTACTCATACGTTTTATTGGATGACCAACAAAGTTAAATGTGTACCATATACTTTCATATTCCTGGATAAGAAACTCAACTAGCTGCCATTTATTTGGGGGTGCGAGCTTTTCTATAACGCGTTTGACTCTTGAGTTGAAGAACCCGAATTGGTACTCCCTCCCCCTCATCCCACATAATGGGACTCAATCCCCCATACTAGCTTTAGGTAAATACTAGCACATTTCCTTAAAGTTATCCCTTTTATCTAAGTTATTTTAGGTTATCAAAATGGGCACTGAGAGTATTAACACAATAATAGGCTAAAATTAAAATATTATTAGTTTTTTTGCCGCGATCCGCATCTTATCACCTGTACAGCTGCCCACAAATTTACACTAAAATACTTCAAAACCAAACTTCAGTAGCCTTGGCCAGGATTTTAATCTCAATCTTCCCGTAACCATAAAAACACACAAGACATAACTGATATTACTAGTAATTTAAAATAATATGCTCGTATCTTGTACTTGTAAAATAATTTTTTTTTTTAATATTCCCTCTTGAAACAGATCTATCGAAAACGTTTGATGTGATCCTTGTCCTACACAAGATAAGGGGCCATTGCTCCAGTAGGTAAAAGAGAGCCCTTCCTGGTAACTCGATCTAAAGCCTCTCGAATAAGGTATGTTTCTGGTCAGGGTGTGGGTAGGGGTTAGGCCCATGAATATTGGTACCTACCTCCATCACAACCCCACTCCACCCACACAATATGAATAAAGGTCTTCCAAAGAGAGTAGTAAAGGGGGTGGGAGGGGACTGATGGTGTGGGGGAGGTAACATTCGTGAGAAGGCACTTTCCGGACCAAGATTCGTCCGGGGGTCTTCTTACGAATAGACCCGAAGAGTTCAATGAACTCAACTACCTCCCTCCCTGCCTGGTTTTGAAACACCCTAGTTCCTCCAAAATGTTCAAGTGGGTTGCAGTTATGTAAGCAGAAGCAAAAGAAACGAAAGGTTTCCAATTTTCTGCAGGTTTTTATAGGGTTTGCTCGGTGGAAAAGTATGGGACGGGTAGGTGGGGAGATGATGGAAAGAAAAGGTCTGCTCGGTGGAAATAATGTATTGTATGGGGGGGATGTACATCAATGTTATTTCTACGAGTTTCCTCTAAATGGTATGTAGCCTTCTCAATATTTCAGGCAAATCATTAAACTTTACTTTAGATGGTAAAATTATCCCGAGGGAAAAATAAGGTGTATTATTTTTGTATGTTTTCAAAAACACCATTAAAATTAAAGTTGCATTTGGGGAGGTAATCGAAGCTGTTTTTTTTTATAAGGTCACGTGTCTTAACACTGGGTTATTATTTTATTTTAGCACCAAGTCTTACTACCCGTTTGGTTTATACGCTTATCTACTAAATACGATAGTGATTTTAGGGACGAGGAATGTTTTATTTATAAGAATCGTACCAGCGGGGATAGAGTGTAAAATCCTTTTGGGGAAAAAAACTCCTCAGTACACCCGACCAAGAATTGAACCACGATCTCCCCGTCATCGGCAGTCTAGTATAACACGAGAGTAGCGCGAACCATGCGGCCACCGAAGCAAGTCACAGGGTTATTAATGGCATAATCTATGGAGGGAAATGTGGTTAGAGGCTGCGTTATAAATAGGATGAAGCAACAACAGTTAAAACCACTTGTTTAAAATCACCACTCTACTGCACCCTATTGAGATACTATTCTCGGATCCTACGTCGTCACCATTCATCCAGTTTAGTGCGAGCCTGACGCCTTAGACCCCGTGAAAACCAGTGAGGATTTCTTGAAATTAAAACTCAGAGTAGTGCTTCAACCATATTTACAATATCTTTTTCACGGTCCCTGACTAATGAAAATGTGCAATTTAAACGAACATGCCTTTTCTATGGCACTGGTTAAATAATTATTTATGTCACCCTGACAGGGTTTGAACTCTGGTCGTCTGGATTCGCGCACCCACTACAAGAATAAATGGGCTGTCCGGAATTCCCTCCTTGTTAAAAGGCTGTCTTAAATTACTTAAGTCTTGTGATTTTGACCTCCCTCCCCCCTCTATCATACGTATTCTTCTTTACGATTTTGTAAATTAGATTAATTTAATCATTTAATTATTTTTAGATAAAAGAGTTGGTAACAAAGCGAGTAATATTAAATTTTATATATATTTTTATTGCAGTAAAATTAGGTGCATATACATATGAACATCAATAAATTAATATAGTGAAATTTTATAATTAATATATTTATTTTCTGACAATATTTTATAAATATTTTATCTTACCATAAATATTGATTAAAAAAACACTTATTTAAGATGTATTCTTAATCCCCCAACACCTCGTAATAAAACATAAGTAAATACCAACCCCCCTCCCCCTTTCCACGCAAAACCCCCACATAATTTAAGGACAGCTCGTAGTTTGAAGACCTTGATGTAATGTAGTGAGTGCGCTCTTGTGGCAAGTGGCGCTATCTTCAACTGCTTAGCTTCATCAGTACGCTTGGAGATTTATATAGTGTCAGGTTTATTGTCATCGCGTCTCACTAGCCATGCGGGTTGTACGCACTATGAACTAATTACGTTTGTGTGTTAGTGATGAGCAAGATAATTAAAAGGAAGAGTTCCCAAATTTGCGTGAGTGAAAACCATTTAGAATATTGTCCTCAGTAGACTCGACTATGATTCGAACCCCGATATCTCCATCATCTGCTGTCCAGTATATTGTGAGAGTGACGCCTTATACCATCAGATCCCCGTAGTGGCTATTTACAGTTGAACGATACACTGACAAGGAGATCATGAATAGTTCAGTCGGTAGAGCGGTCTGCGCGTAATTTAGGAAGATTGGGGCTCAAATTCCTCTTCGGGTGTCATTTTTCTATAGTTATATAAATATGTATATACATTAAGTAATAGTTTTTTCTTTTGAGGCAAAGAAATAGGTTCAATAAGAAGGTTCAATATGAACGTTTACCTACTTATTTTTTTCAGTTAAATGACACGTAGGGTAAATATTTCAAAAACCAATCTGTTTCTTATTTAAAAACTTTTTTGCACCACGTCTTGCTACCGGTTCGGATTATACGCCTTATTTAAACTATACACGAATTATTATGAGTTTCGTCACCAGTTAATCAAACTTTTTTTTTTTTAGTAAAAATGAATAAAATATTGTTTCTATACAAACATAATAGTTTTCTTCACATGTTGATAAGACAGTTGTTGAATATCTGTCATGAACATAGCGACATTATCTAACAAACTTTTTAAATGAAGAGAAAAGGTTGTCATTGTATTCCAGAACACCCTTCACAGATATTCAAGAAATGTTGAGGTTATCATGTGAAGAAAATTAAACTCTATGTTTGTATAGAAGCAATATTTTATTTATTTTGTCCAAAAAAAAAAGTTTTGCAATAAAACTACAAAAACACTAGTCTTTTCTCGCGTTCCCTACATCCCCACCTTAATGTCGCATTTTTACTTCGGGTCCTCGAGAAAAAGGGTTTTTTACACAATTTAAAATAGTCCTACTTTTAGTTTATAATTTTGTTAATTTGTCAGGCAAAGTAATCAAGTCGAGACGTTTCTATCTTGAAATATTCAAGATTATCTAGAGAGCAAAATTAATAGAATAAATAAATATTAAATATAGTTTTATTTATAGCTAGTAAGCGTAGGTGGTATGTTGCACATTTATTGATAATTGACGGCTGAGGGTGCGTGTGCTTATATAATCGGTTGTTTCAAAATGTTCACGCTAAATAGGCTCTATACTTTCTAACCAGGGCTCGGATTTTGATGACATGTCATCTTTTCTTCTTTTTTTCCATCATAGACAATGCTCACGTGTACATTAGACTCTATTCATGATCCTTTAGTTGTATACATGTATTTTTGATAGGTCGTTTTTAGATAATTTTTTGTCATTTTGGAATTTCATATATCTAAGTTTTCGTCATTTTTAGAAATTTTAAATTCTTTTTAGGTATTTTTTTAAATAAGTATGTTTTAGCATAATACTAAAAATAATATTTTTCAACTCTCAGTTGTCGAAATGAGAAGATAATGTAGGCCATGACTTTGTGTTCTCTTTGTTTGTATGGTTGTAAAATGCACATTTCTGGCGAGACGCTGAAACTAGACCGAATAGGGGTTTATTGCTATTACTTCTGAAGCAGATATTTGTAAATCAAGATTATATCTAGCAGAATGCAAGAGTTTAGGTTGTTAAAGGCTTTTCATTTAATATGATATATTGTTTGTAAAGTGCATCTTTGATTTAGTCGTGTGCATTTATTACGAGTTTTTGTTAATATTTTTAAGTCTTTTTTTGAAAATTTTAAATCATTTTTCAGAATTTTTCGGCAATTTTATAGATAATTTTTAGATCATCTCAGTCCAGACTACGTATAACAAATCTCACTTCACACAACTTTACGTAACTTAATTTTTATCTTTCAAAGGTAAAAGATTTTGGTGAGTTCTTACAACATACGAGTAAACAACTCTCAATACTCAAACGCGCGCAGCTCAAACTTAAGGGGATAATTTGTTTCGAACTTTAAAGTTGGGATGGAAGGAAAGGCGATTTAAGATCCGTATTTTGGCAGTTTTTGTTATAACAAACATTTTTTAACAACTTAAAAAAAAAATATTATCTGTAAATACATATATCTAATTTTCTTCACATGGTAATCTCAATAATTCTTGAATGTTTGTCATAGACATACTAGCATTTGACCAGGAATTTTTCCCTTAATTTAAAAAGTTATGTTCGAATACCACGCCGTAGACATATATTGATTTGTATATCCTAATTTTGGTTGGAATAACAGTAGAGATAATTCAAATATATTTATTTGAGGCTAAAATTGATAATATTTTATATATTGTTATTATTATTATTATTATTTTATAGGTATTGATAATATCTACCAAAAGTGATAGCTACAATTAACATGACTTGATATATGAATATGTTAACATGATTTTAGTAACTTAAGTAACTAACTTCTACTGTTCTTCCCACCAAAATCATACAATTTTACAATTTGTATGTATATGTTAGAATGGGAACGCGAGATAATACCTTTTGCAGTTTTTTTATTAAAAAACTTCTTGGCTACCTTAAGTTCTTTCGGATGTGTACATACCGAACGATTAGTGAGATGCGATGAAAAAATAAAGTACTTTTGGATAAGTTCATAATTCTTAGAAAAATATCCATTTTACAAATTATTATAAGCTATTTCAAATATCTAATATTAAATTGAGAAATATGAATGTGAAGGGAATAAACAAGAATTAATACAGAAATAAGAGCGTGACCCTCGTATCAGGGACAGGTAAACTATCGCTAAACTAATACTGACTGTTTGAATGGATTTAAATTATTTATTTAGGATATAGCTTTAATCGCTTTCTGTGAACGATATCAAGCAGAGGTTCAACTCCCTGTTTTAAGACACAATCTCCTTATTTAAAGTTGTACTAGAGAGAATTGTAGCAATTCAATATTATTTTTAAAATCGAACAGTCAGTAAACCTAAATTCAAAAACTACAATAATTTACAAATACAAATCTCTGATTTTTCCAAGGCACTATAGTGTGTCTCCCCGAATATAGGTACACAATTTTTAAACGTGTCAAACGTGCCTTAGTATAGATACAAGGCCTACTTATATTGATTTTTGTAAGAGCTTACAATATACTTTTCATAATATTCCAGCCAATAATTTTTAGTTTACGAATATTAAAAACTCGATAAAATATGGTTTTTAAAAGTATATTTAATCACGCTGAACTAAGATCTACCTTATATTCACCTGGGTAAAACAATATATATCTGCGTATTTGGTCAAATTTTAACTGTGAAATTAAAATCTAAAATAAAAATCCTATAACGTTCCAAAGGTCAATATATTAGTAAATCTATAAATAGTAGAAAACTCAGTTATATTAGTTAAGCATGTATATAATATAACTAAACTATCTACCATTTCCGGATATCATAAAATATTCACAAAATAAAGTTTTTTTTTTACCAATTATAACATATTATTTCAAATATTTAAGTAAGGTATTCAACTTTAAATTGACCTTGAAATTCAGGCTAGCAAAATATAACAATTAGTTACGGAGCACTTATTTTTCCTTTAGTTTTAAAGGTCTTATTATTTATAGCTCATATCAATTATGGTGTGTTAGCATGCAATTTATTCATTAAAATAATTATAAAAGTATCAGGAATTATGTTCAATAAATTACACGAGTTTTAGTTTTAGTTTTTTATTGATATATATTCAAGAACATATAATTTCATATTATTGACAATTTCCAGTACATTTAACTTATATATAAATGTTTGTGATTTAATAATTTTGACTTGTTTTTTATTGATATTGTTTAAATAAAACCCTAATAGAGATTCGAGCCCTGGGCAAAATAATTTTCAAATGTATCACTTTAGTTTATCAGAGGATCTTTCTGTATCAATTTTAATATATTCTATGTGTATTCCATTCTTATGAATATATTGTGACGTGTATACATGTTTAATATTTTGTTGTTTTCCTTTTCAGGTATCACTAAATTAGTTCATTTAACTTGAATGAACAATGTCGACTAAATTCGAGAAACAAAATATGTTTGTTATTTTTGTATATGTGAGCAACTTAAATGGTTACCAAATATCCTAGTTACCTATTCAATTATTATGTAAGCGTGCCATTCGAATAAAAGGTAGTAGCAACGACAACAATATAGTAAACTTGCAATGACTACAAAGAGTTTTTGTTTGAATATGGCATTTACAATCCAGCCAAACTTAATCCAGGGTTACCAATGTACAAAGTAAAACTATCTCCTGACTCATCAATAAGACTGATTTTATGTAATGATAGAAATACTACATGAAATATCAACAATAAATATATATTTATATTACCAATTATGTATGATCATATCGTAGACTAGTTTACTGTGTCTGAATAAATACCAACAAAAAGTGTGTAAGAAGCTATATTCTACTAAATGATACAGATTAAAGCCAAATATTACACTGGTTATACTTTTATTGCGTATAAGAAGTTTCATTTCAAGCTTATTGCCAAGAACTTATCATATTTAAAGTTGTAATTTATTTTAGGGAGATCATTAATCATTACAGCTTACCGCAAGGACATCATCCCTGATTTTTTTCTTACTACCCGTTTGGCCTAATTAATTATTTAAGTTACGGTAGTACATATTTTTTCGCCATAAAACTTCTCAATGAAACACTGTAAAACAAAATCTTAAGAACGATTTATGTTTTGTCAGGCCATTGCAGCAGGGCTAGTTATCTTCTTAATAGTTTTTATTTGATTTTGGTTGAAAATGAAATGATATTAATACTTCAAAATTAAATTTTCACTTGAAAACACGGTAAAAATTGAGACATTTTCTTGCCTATTGCACATTGTAATCGTTAAGATTTAGTGAAGCATATTTAAATTGTTTAAAGAATCTAAATTTTATTTGGATAGAGTGAAAATATTTAATTAATTTTTTTAGGAAGAACCTCAATAAGTAGCTAGATCACAATGTATTTTAGTCAAAACCATTATTGTGTACTGTCGCTGTCACTTCTTACAGATAATATTAGTTTTTCACATTTGTAAAACGAATTTCAATTATGGATTTCCTATATTTACTTTACATATTCTCTAAACGGTTATTCCTATAAGAATTAGACTTTTCCCATTTTGTTTAACTTTAGTTGATCATTGCATCAATATACTATTCGTCTGTATTGTCATTAATTCTTTGTGGTTCTGTTTAGCAAGATGGTCTAGCTGATGTCAACATTCTGAGGACAAAATAGAAAAATGTATTGATAAATCTTAGGGTCAAGTCAGTCGTGGACACACTTTCTGGTGGTATTTATTACTAAATCATAAAACAAGAACATATTTGCAACTGTGATTATGATTTTGTTGATTATATATAGTGTGTTGTTTACTTATTGCAGTGTTAAATTAATCGATGATTCACTTACAGCCTTTTTTAACAGGTGATTTAGTTCTTTTAAATTATTTTTTGGGTGCATTTCAACAATCTGATTAATTTAGTTAAATGTTATTCATGAAACTGTAGGTCTATAATAAATTAGATATCTTGAGATTTCAACATAATTCCAAATCAGTAATCATCTATTTTAGTTTGAAAAGTAAAAACCAAATCTAAGCTTCAATAATCCGCACGATGGTCACACAGTCTGAGGTTAGAATATTGGCTGGACGGGCTGAGGGTGTTTTCTCGCCTTCCCCTCCATGAAATTGCGAGTGTATTTATTCTAAGATACGTTCCCAATCCCTAGTCTTTAGAATGATTCATTGATAATCTTGATGTCGAACGCACTAATTAAAAAATAGTCGACCGTAGTCATTTAAAAAAAAACACTAATCCTAGGAGACCTTTTCATCACCTGGAACCACGCTCATTATTATCCCGCAACTCCACTTACCCCGTTATTACCCTCCCCGTGGTTAAATGGCTATCACGATTCTAGCAGACCCTGGTCAATTCTGGGGGCGTTGAATAATATATTTAATTTTTGTGTACGATTACATTTTACATTTCAATCCCCGATTAATAAATAACTAGGTGCTATGACTGTATTTGTATCATTAGGCTACTGCCCTAAATTTAAGTTATGTTTGTGAGTCATGTGTTAAGAAAATGCACGTTTTATCACTCTAATTAAAGTGTTTTAGTGAATATCAACACACAGGTTACAGATCATTGTAAATACGTGAATGTTGGATGTCCGTATGAAGGAGACCGCAATTCGATTGATTTAAATTAGTTTAAAAAATACACCGGGACACGAGAATCGAACTCGTGACTTTTTGACTTAGCGCGCCAATGTTCTACCATTGAGCTATCCAGGTTTCATTCCGTGCCCAGGCTCAGTCTTCACTCATAGTTTAAGACAGAGTCTGTGATGGACGTGTTAAATCGTCACTCTGTTTACTTCGGTTTTCGCACCACGTAAAGACAAAAGTTCGACCCTACCGGGATTCAAACTAGAGTTTCTCTGAGGGTGTCGGTATTGCCTGAGGAAGGATACTCCACAGTCTTGACCATAGCCGAGGAATGAACGCAAATCACACGAAACACAAACTATTTAGAAAAATTACTTGACCCATATTGCGAGATTTAAAAAAAAATCTTATCCCTTTACTCAACGAGAGCAGCTCCACTCTCCTTCAGATTTTTTTTTATATTTATGTCTAAGAAAAACCCCTTTTCGAAACATGACCTAGAAACTTCAGATGTAAAGGTTCCCTGTCGATAGAAGTAAACAAAGAGTTTTCACTATATTATTACGGTATTCGGCAATTTGAACCCTTGCGCACATACCTTATGTTATTTTCCTATAGTAACGGGTTTTTTTTGCTTTAGTTATCTTTTCCCTTTTTTTTCCCTAAAATTCTGTAGAGTCACCAGTTTTTTTTTCTTACTCCTGTTCTTGGGGTATCTCTTCACCCTCCATCTCCCTGCCTACGTATTTATTCCCCCCTTTGCGCCCGCGCGAATCGAAGTGTGTCCTTGATGGCAGCGCGCGTGCTACTGCTGGTTCAATCAAAAGGCCGGTCCATCGGACAATAAGCAAGCGCCGCGTGCAACAACTACACAAGTCATTCGAGTTAACAGAAGAGGTTTTTCTCTCAAAAAAAATCACGTAATAATTATCCGCCTTGTTATTTACACAAACAGGGTATGGATGAGTAATATAGAACTCCAAAAAGGAAATGTACCACCAAGAAACTATCAGAACAAATACCTTAATTAACCCCAACTTGGTTCTAACTTCAGGCTCCCCGAATAGCGACAATCTACTTGGATCAGGTACCTGGCCGAATACAAATTTCTTCAAGGACCCAAAAGTATCCCCAAAGACCGAACCCGAATTGAACTAACGGCACACTGGTAAACCTATATAAACAATAAAATTGAGTCTAAAAGCACTCGAACTCTTTATATCCTTGTCAACCATAACAATACATAATATATATATATAAAACACTAACAAAATAAAATAATTGGTACAATTTTATAGAATAATATTATTCAACTAATATAAAACAAAATCAAACAAGTAGTAGGCCTATAATATTTATCTGCTTCGGTGCCGCATGGTCTAAGGCTTTACTCTCGTGTTAGACTAATTGTCGATGATGGAGGGAGATATCGAGGTTTGAGTTCCCAGTCGGGTGTACTAAGGTTTTTCAAAAATTGTTATATACTATCCCTCTACGTGAATGCGGGTACACTTCTTCAAAATTCAACCTTCCTCACCCTTAGAATTTGAGCGTAATTGGTACAAATGCGTAAAACCTTCACAGGTAGTAAGACGTGGTGCTAAAATAAAAGTATAATATCGCCCAAAATAATTCCTCAGCAATCAAAGGTTAAGTTAAATGGGGCAACTAGAGGTTGTTAACATTAGTATTTGTTTATTTCGGACCAACTGTTTGTTCTACCTCAACTGTACCTGGACAATTCAACTCGGGATTAGTGAAACTTATTTTTAATCCTTACTGATGGTCAAATTATTGGTGCAATTAGGGCTCAGCCCAAATTTCTATCCCCCCCTCCACTAAATTAGACTGATGCCTTGATTCATGTGCCCCTCAGTGTAAATCTTAACACAACTGGATATAGATGGTGCGGGTGGTTTTTAAAGGAAATGTTTTCTGTATTATAGTGAAGAGAGAATGGTAAAACCATGATATAAGACAAGTTTTGAAACAACATCAAGTGTACCCGGCCGAGATTGAGCACAGATCTCTTCCCCCTACCCCCGGTCCGATTGGCAATCTGGTTTATTGCGAACCTGACGCTTTGTATCTCATGGCCACAGGTGCAGGAATTTGAGGTGTGGATCTTTGGTTTGATTTGTCAATGTGCTTCTAAATGAGCTAGCCAGTATTATTCTCATCCTGAAAACTACATCTCTCAATTTGGCTTTCTTTTTGTAGCATCGCGTCTTACTACCCGTTCGAGTCAAACGCTTATGTACTAATTAAGCTAATGGATTTAGGGATTAGGAAGGCTATATTCTAAGGAGGAAGTGTACACGCATTTGCGTGGAGGGAGTGTGGAAAACTATTTTGGAAACACCACCCTCAGTACACCAGACCAAGATTCGAACCTCGATCTTCCAGTCTAGTCTACTGTGAGAGTAGCGGATTAGACCGTACGGCTACCAAAGCGAGTTTAATGTATACATTGTATTTTATAATTACAATAATTAGATTATTTTAGAATATTTTCTAAAATGTTATATTGTATTTTAGTTGTAATGAGGATAAGGTTAGATACACAGGAAACATAAACTCATAATGGCACTAGGGAAGCTGAAAAATTCACGGTGAAAATCTCATGTCCAAAACCACCCCCTGTGTTCTCAACCAGGATTCGATCCCCAACCTTCCCGTCAAGAGCAACCAAGTGCATTATGATTCTAAAGCCTTAAATAGCTCGGACACTGGCACTGGCATGAGTTTAAGTTATATTAACCAGAGAAAAAACGTAAAGCCACAAGTAGAAAGCGTAAATCCATAACAAGTAATCCTATACAGTCTAAAAAAAAAAGTTATACACCAATATATCCATCAGAAGCAAACTGAATAAACTGATCCACACAGATGATATATTTAATATTTACTTTCTAAACACAGAGATTATACAAACACGACTCATAAAACAAACTGTAACAGAAACTTAATATCAAAGGATTAACTCCAGTGCCAATAATTCTCATTGCTGCTATAGGCCTATAGTTCGGACCCTTACATAATTAAAACAGGTCTTTGTCTCTATCTTTTTGGCATTACTGACCGGAAGGGACATGACATACAGTTCGGTCGCCTGTATGTAGACTATTTGTCGCTCTGGTGTCACACAGCATTGCCCAGGGTACACCATAGGAGGTTGTCTACATAGGACCGCAATGAGATGTTGTGATGAGAGTGAATATGGAGGTGAGGGCCAGTGGGAGTCTTAAAACCTACTTAAGCCTAGTTTACCAATGTCTGATGACCAGTGGAATAATTCCCCATAAGAGAAAACGATTCAAGTTACTAGCCGGGAATCAAACCCGGGACACCTAGGTTCGTAACCAGGTGCTGTGACCACTATACCACGGGGCTGGGTATTATAATAATGGATAAGACACGCCAGGTATCGACTAGGACACCATTCAACTTATAATAAACTTACCTATCAACTGATCTGCAAGGGGCGTGTTTTAAGAATTATATTACTCAATCCCGTGGGTGCGTGATATATATATATCTCATGCTCATTTAGTCTATTTTGCCAGTGACGTGGAGGTCGGAGTTTGAATTCCAAACGAGTGAATTGAGTTTTTTTCTCTGAACTAGATGCAAATTAGGGTACACTTCCTCTGAATTTTACCTAACTAATTAGCGTAATTAATATAAATCATTTTAAATATTCATATAGGCCTATATATATATATACAGAATGTCCATCATGAAACTACCACTGTTTGAACTGTATATGCTCATAAAATGTTGTAGTCTCATGGTAGACACCTGTATATTTGTATCTAACCCAAACGGGTAGTGAGGTGCGGTGTTAAAGATAAATAAAATAATGTTATCAAAAATATAATTCAATGTACCCACTATGAGTAAAACTTAAGTTTAATTGAAATTTAGAAAAGTTAAAAAAAAAAGTTTTCTTCCAATTTGTCGAAAAAATAAGGAGACAATAACTTCCTTCTTTATATCTATCCCATTAATTTTAAATATGTGGACTGTCCAGTTAGAAACTATTCAATTGTCGTAGGAATGTCCTTTTATCTGACAGCTAGTAAAGTTACTAGATCTACTTTCATGTACCCGCACAGATTTATCTGATTACTAAACCCTTCCTTCACCTCTGACAAGACGTGTATTAATCACAACTTGTGAATGTGTGGAATGCCAGGCCTTTCCACCGTGGTTCAGATTCCACGTTAAATGTAGGTCCTCCATTTCATCTCACATACCCTATCATTGCACATTAGTGCAAGTGCGTACAACCCGAACGGGTAGTAAGACACGGTGATGATAATAATAATAATACTTTAATGTATTCATACTTCAAGATTTATGATATGTTGCTATTGATCCCGAGATATATTATCTAACCTAGAAATTAACACTAAAAATATAAAAAATGCTATAAATTTTAAAAAAAATACGTTTAAATTTTATAAATGTTCTTATTGGTTTCCTTCTGAGCTATACAAAAAGCTAAGGTCAAAAAAGTAAATGTTGCAAACGCCCCGACTTATTTGGCGAAGAATGCCTGAGCCAAGTCAAACCGGATATTCGTTGACATTTAGAGAGTAGACGTAAAGCTTTGCTAAATTTTTCTTCTGAGGAAGATGAGTATGTTTCGGTACACTTTGTCACTACCAATCCATCAGACGCAAACTATGATATAGACAGTAGCTAGTATCTCTTTCTGAACGCACACACACATGAAACCATCTACCTAGCCTTATACGTTTCATCTCTTCACACACACACACACACACACACACACACACACACACACACACACACACACACACACACACACACACACACACACACACACACACACACACACACAGGGAAACTCTTTCAAAAGATGAAGCGAAAACACATACTTTCTTTTTTGTGAAAAAAAGGTTAAGAACGAAATATATAAGAACAAATTTTAGTGATGCTGAATGTATTAAAAAAAACGAATACGGTGTGTTCTTTTGGTATTTATTTTTTTCGTTTTTCTTTATCACAAGCCGAGGTAGACTATGAGAAGAAAAAAGGGGATCTTTTCGTCTTTCCTTATATTCAGAGAAAGTTGCGTATAGCTTAGACTGAAGAGACGTACAAAAAAAAAAGAGTTAATATCGATCGCACTTTTTCATTCGGAGTCACCCCCCACGTTTTTTTCACCCTCGCTTTTTTTACCCTTCTCCCTTACTCACCCAAAAGGATAGGGGTTCCTATAGCAACGACATCTAAAGTGAAATTACTTCAAATAAAAAATGGAACATAAGTGTCCTTGTGTTTTGTTCTCTAGTATTTATAAATATATTTTGTTGGGGATTATTCTCGCAACATAACAGAAGGTTGTTTGTTAACGTAGCTTTAAAATAATGTACTTATATCGGTTTGCCACGCTGGGTCACTCAAGAAGTGGAGGTCTATAACGGATTTCAAGATCATTGATTGTACATGAATGTAGCGCATTGAACTAGTATTGAACGTGGGTCCACCCTAACCATTAAGGCTGAAACTTTTTAAGAAATATGATTTATTACTAACCAAACCAGCCTCTGAAGATAGTTTAGTCTCTAGTAAAATGATAATATTGTATTTCAATTATCAAAAACGCTCTAAATGAGAGCCCAATTTTATTGACACTTTAATAAGTTAAATATAATATATATTTTAGAAATTAATAGTATCTCATTTTACTGTGCATTATCATAGTATTTGAAAAGTAAAACCTTTGACCTTTTTCGACTCCTCTAACAGGTGAATAATTTGTCACTATCAAATAAAAAATCTGACATGCCTGATAAACTTTATTTTATGAATGGATTAGCCAAAAGAGAGCCCCACGTTGTTGGTCACATGGTATAAGGGGCCATCCACGCAATAAACTGGGATTTCTACACGAGGATCTAAAGGTTCGACTCACGGCCGGTGCATTGTGGGTGATTTTCCTAGTGTACTCTAATCAATCACTTTTTACCATCACTTTTTTACGCTAATTCACTTCCTTTAAGCTTCCACCCTCATTCCTACTCTCTGAATTAGGCCATTAATACAAGGGTTAAACTAAAATTAAAAGTAAATTTTAAAAATCCAAACGAGGAAATATAACTATTTTTTGCATAAGTTATGTGAATTGGTGTGTATTGTGGAACGTAAAATCAGATTTCTTCCCAGGATCCAGTGACGCACCCGTGGGTGGTGGAGATAGGTGGGGCTGAAGGCCCACCCAACTCAAAAAATAATGAAAGAAACAGAAAGAACAATAAGAAAACCTTTCTAAAACACTCACGTGTCTGTATCTTATTATTTTAGAAAGTGATCTTTGAAACCATTTATTTTTAAATAGCTCTAAATGTGAATGAATGCTTCACAACATCCTTTTATTTAAAAAAGCTGTAGCTTTGCGAAAGTTCAAATTTCTCTTATTTGGACGCCCACATCCACCGGCCAATCATCGCGGCCCGACCTTCTCAACCTTCCACACAGATGACCGATCACGACGCACTTTCCTGCGTTGGATTCTGAATTTTTCCAGAAACTTCTTGGTTTCCTTTAAATGATTTTAAATTAGTATTTTTCATAGGGCGTTTTTTCTAGAATTTCTTGAACTGTGAGAACACTAGTTGAAAACGTGAATTTGATGGCGATCTGTTACGGTTTGACTTTAGTTAGCAAAAGACAAGTGCCACTACAAAATCTCGTCTAGTCATTAAGTTGATTCTATAGTCCATTAAAACATAGTTTCCGGAACTTTTATATTTTTATATGTAATTCCTCCCTCAATACAGTTTCAAATAACCCCCCTTCCATACTCTCCCCCTCAAAAAAACCATAATCCTGGGTGCACCACTGCTAGGACGCAAATTTACACACAGCAGATCTAGTAACCAAAACAAAGTTTATCGATGACTGTGGTTAACCCTAACGGAAGATAAATACTGTCAAATTTAAATAATACACTTTATTGGCAGATAAAAATTTACTAAAATAATTTTCATAAATGTAAACATCAGGTCATGTGATTTACAACTGCCAATTTTGATCAACAATATCAATACCTAAAAACGATGTAATAATATAAAAAAATCAACAATGACCACGCGCAGCCTCTTGTTCTAGCGCTCAGCATTCCTGGCTACTGATATGGAGGTCCTGGGTTCGATTCCAAACATTATCATAGGTATTTTACCCGAAAAAGAATTGTTCTTATGATCGCCTTTACCATCTGTTCGAGTTATATGCCATGATCTTGCTAATTAGGCTTTAGTTAGGTTTAATACTTCTACTGACACCACATAATAATCATAATCATTATCATATCATCTGGGTGAAGTAACCACACTCACATGGTGGCCCAACCTCAGAAGATGGTTACATATCCGCCACTGCCAGTAAGATCAGCAATGTATAGCGTCTAGCCGACAAAACCTGGTGGCATACGAAAAAAAAGTTAATAGCGAAAGATTTTAGTTTTTACATTAGTTTTTAAAAGTTTCTTCCTACCAATATCCTACTATAGTTCGTCTGACTAATGAGATTTGATTCTGTATAAGGCCGAAAAATGTAGCTCATTGGTGAAATTCGTGTTTCTCTTTTCCGGTGATGAATTGACGGCTGAGGTATTAGATGATGTGTCAATACAAAAAATAGGCTAGTTTCTAACTCGTGTTCTGATATAATCAGTTGATTAAATTAAATTAAAAGCATATAACTAAATTTTAGACATCTAGAAGCAGGTTTTTAAAGTTTAAATCGAATCCCAAATCGAAGTAAACATTATTCTAGAATTTCGAATAAATTATCGAATCGAATCATATTCTAGTTTGTTTTTCCGTATGGCGCATGTGACCGGGAGGATCTTAACATCCAGGCTCGGTCATCTTATGTGTAGACTATTAGCCACTCTGGTGGAACAGAGAGTTGCCCAGGGTACACCAAAGGAGGTTGTCTACACGTCGTACCTACAATTAGATGATACGATGATAGTTACTATAGAGTTCTAGAGCCCGGGTGAGAACCCAACTTAAGCCTAATTTACCAACCCTTGGTTACTCCTGAAGGGAAAGATACCCAAGGTTCCAGCCGTAAATCGAGCCCGGGACCCTTAGACTTATTGCCAGGTGTACTAGCCACTACACCACAGAGCCGGTTATATCCTAGTTAAATATGCTAAACTTAATGAGGTTAAATAAAAAGAGCTACACGTTATAAAAAAAGCATTAGATTAGTTTTGGACCATACTCCTATAAGCTATCATGTATAAAATATGTAAGTTCTTCAACATGTTCAGGCAACAATAGTTCACCTTGTCAAGTTAAGAGGTAAAGCGCATCTTTTGTAATGTTGAAAAACTATTACAATTCTTCACTCCTCTAAGTTAACACATTTGTTATGTATTGTCTGAGGATGCGATTATAAGATATTTGAAGATTTGTTAAGACTATTTTTGGAGGGAAAAGTGCGGCTTATCTACGGTCAATAGAGTTTTTTTTAATAAGTATTTACTTTACCTCACAATAATTGTTATTAAAAATATATTAACATACTTAAGGTACATTGTGGGATTTGCAACGGCATAATACCTTATAGATTTGTTTCTAGTTTGGTTTGATTAAGGTAATAAAATCGAATAATATAAAATTTGAAGTGAATTCTATATTATCGAAGCTTCATTGGTTCACAGACCCCCTACTAAGACTATTTTAGGTACACTGGCCGAACTCTGGTGAGAACGAGCTATGTGACAGAAGTACAGGGGAAGGGGGGGGGGCCTTACATTCGACAAACCAAAAAAGATGCTGTTATGTATTGCAGCAATTGCAGCTATCTTCGTTAGGTGGAATTTTAACACACTCTTTTATTATACTTGTTCAAATTTAGGAAATACACAGATTTTTGAAAAACATTTTAACAATTTATGAGCAAGGAATGTATTAATAATTAATTAAAATAAATAAAGTTATTGCTATATTCTATAACAGAGGTCAGGGCCCTTTTTTGAGCCACGATCAACTTTTAAATTTATCAAAGGTACCTCGATCTATCAACGCTTGTTTCTACACTCTGTTTTTGATTTATTTTTGTCTACATTTATCATATTTATTCTTTAAAATCAACATTTGTAAAATAAGTTATGTCCCTACCCATAAAAAATAGATAAATATATATATTCACATTAAAATATTTAATTTTCTTATAACATTACCGATTATGACCGATCAAGGTTATTTTGGTAACACTCAAATATTATTTGAAAGAATTTCATACATTTGTGAGCTTAGCTTGAATTTTAATGAAGATTTAGTTTTATTACGCGATCGACCGAAAATTTTCACGGGATCGACCAAATGCTGGCCCTTGGTCTAAACTTTTTTTTTATCGCGTAGCCGCCAGATTTAACTAGTCTTCAAATCTGTACCTCCATAGATGCTGGTGCATAAGGCAAATGATACATATTATCCAATCAGGTGTGAAGGGGGGGAAGAGCACTCTCAGATCAAGTATTCTTACATTCTTACGTCGGGTTCCTTGTGGTTAGCCCTAAATCTGGCCCTGATTATTTAGTGTTTATCATGAACTTATTATATATATAAACTTTACGTACCCCCAAAATGTCTTCGCGTACCCCAGGTTGAATAGCACTACTTTGGACGATATTCAGGGTTAATTCAGTGTTACATTCACTCTTGTCTATAGCCTGGGTGACTGGAATTCAAACCTTACTGAGGGCATTGAGAGTGGATTTTTCCACCAGATAAAATTGGCAAAATGTTGCTTTGTAGCGCTTAATCATAATGAAGGCTTCTCTTTCCATTTATAGCACACCGAGATATATGGTCATGATATAAGAACAGGTTTATGAAAAGTAAAAACTGTTAATATTGACAAAATGCACTGTAGCTAAATGGTTATGATTATTTTAGCGGCCTCCTAAATATCTGTAAAAAATGTCGGCTAAACGCATTATTTTACGCTTTAATATTTGAAATAGTTTTAGTAGATTTCGTAACTGTTAAAATATGTACAGAAGTTGGTATGTGGTAAGCTAAAAAATAGTTTGAACAGTTGAAAATATTACTAAAAACAGTTAAGTATTGATCCGCCTCGCACATTTTTATGTTGTCAAACATGATAAGGAAATTTTCATTTAAATATCACAATACATTTATTTCACTATCTCAATATTATGTACTGCCGATGACGGGGAGATCAAGGGTCGAATCTCAGTCGGGTGTACTGAAGGGGGATTTTCCAAAATAATTTTCCACTATCCCTCCACGCAAATTTGGATACCTTTCTCCTAAATATAACATTCCTAATGCCTAAAATCACTAGCGCAATTAGTACATAAGCGTATAACCCTAATGGCGGTGCTAAAAAATACTATATATATGAGGAATCTACCTCGTATTTAATAAAAAATAAAACTTCAGACAAAATAGTTTAATATAAACATTCGGGTGGACTTGGTCGTCATACAAACTGTTTATGAAAGCTACACTTCATGTCAATATGGTCTGACTAAATATTAATGTCAAGAAATGTAAAACTCGGAATATACAAAACAATAGTTTTACCGGTTGTTCTGTGTGTATGTGAAACATGGTCACTTACCTTACTTGAAGAAAACAAATTTAGGGTGTTCGAAAACAAAGTCCTTAGGAAGATATTAGGTCCAAAAGGGATGAAGATAATGAAGAATGGGGGAGGTAACATAATGATGATTTACACACTCTGTGCTCATCACCAAACATTTTTAGGTTAGTCAAATCTCGTCAGCTACGGTGGGCAGGACATGCAGCGTGAATGGGAGATTCTAGAACAGTGTTCAGAGTAGTGACTGGCAAACCCAATGTGAAGAGACTATTAGGAAGAACTAGACGCAGACGGAAGGATAACATTATAATGTACTTGGAAGAGATATTGTGTAATGAGGTGGACTGGATAGAACTAGCTCAAGATAGAGATAGAGTATAGTGTGGTGAACTGGATAGATATAACTAGCTTAAGAGAGAGATAAGGTGTAACTAGCTCAAGATAGAGATAGTGTGTAATACAGTGGACTGTATTGATAGAACTAGCTCAAGATAGGGATAGTGTGTAATACAGTGGACTGTATTGATAGAACTAGCTCAAGATAGGGATAGTGTGTAATACAGTGGACTGTATTGATAGAACTAGCTCAAGATAGAGATAGTGTGTAATACAATGGAATGTATTGATAGAACTAGCTCAAGATAGGGATAGTGTGTAATACAGTGGACTGTATTGATAGAACTAGCTCAAGATAGAGATAGTGTGTAATACAGTAGACTGTATTGATAGAACTAGCTCAAGATAGAGATAGTGTGTAATACAATTAAATGTATTGATAGAACTAGCTCAAGATAGGGATAGTGTGTAATACAGTGTACTGTATTGATAGAACTAGCTCAAGATAGAGATAGTGTGTAATACAATGGAATGTATTGATAGAACTAGCTCAAGATAGGGATAGTGTGTAATACAGTGGACTGTATTGATAGAACTAGCTCAAGATAGGGATAGTGTGTAATACAGTGGACTGTATTGATAGAACTAGCTCAAGATAGGGATAGTGTGTAATACAATGGACTGTATTGATAGAACTAGCTCAAGATAGAGATAGTGTGTAATACAATGGACTGTATTGATAGAACTAGCTCAAGATAGAGATAGTGTGTAATACAATGGACTGTATCGATAGAACTAGCTCAAGATAGGGATAGTGTGTAATACGGTGTACTGTGTTGATAGAACTAGCTCAAGATAGAGATATTGTGTAATGAGGTGGACTGGATAGAACTAGCTCAAGATAGAGATAGAGTATAGTGTGGTGAACTGGATAGATAGAACTAGTTTAAGAGAGAGATAAGGTGTAACTAGCTCAAGATAGAGATAGTGTGTAATACAATGGAATGTATTGATAGAACTAGCTCAAGATAGGGATAGTGTGTAATACAGTGTACTGTATTGATAGAACTAGCTCAAGATAGAGATAGTGTGTAATACAATGGAATGTATTGATAGAACTAGCTCAAGATAGGGATAGTGTGTAATACAGTGGACTGTATTGATAGAACTAGCTCAAGATAGGGATAGTGTGTAATACAGTGGACTGTATTGATAGAACTAGCTCAAGATAGGGATAGTGTGTAATACAATGGACTGTATTGATAGAACTAGCTCAAGATAGAGATAGGGTGTAATACGGTGTACTGTGTTGATAGAACTAGCTCAAGATAGAGTGTAATATGGTGTGCTGTATTGATAGAACTAGCTCAAGATAGGGATAGTGTGTAATACAATGGACTGTATTGATAGAACTAGCTCAAGATAGGGATAGTGTGTAATACAATGGACTGTATTGATAGAACTAGCTCAAGATAGGGATAGTGTGTAATACAATGGACTGTATTGATAGAACTAGCTCAAGATAGGGATAGGGTGTAATATGGTGGACTGGATGGAGATAACTAGTCCATTAACGCTATTAACGTAAATAAATGTTTATATTAAGGAAGGGACACACGTGACACAAAAGTGTTTGATAGCTCTATTCAATTAAGTCAGGTCCCGTGCAATACCAACCTTTACCATGTGTTATTATTATTATTATTATTATTGTTGTTGTTGTTGCGCTTACACTAAGGTTATAAACGATTCAATCTAACGGGAAGATATGAAGATGGTGGTTAAGATTAAATATTCTCACCTTAGTGTGGAGAGGGGATGTGAAAACCGCAGTGATACCTCCTTTTGGGAAAATAGCTCCTAATGCATCTAGCCGAGAGTCAAACCACAAACTTCCCGTCACAGTCCATTGCAATATTGACATCTTATACCGCACTACCACCGTGTGGTCTTTGGCTTGTAAATTTCTTTATCTCTCTTTCTCTCTCTCCATGTGTTTGCTATGTAAATATTTTTACATACAAGTATATAAAATATTTACATAGAGAGATATCAATTATTATATTATGTTTGTATATTACACTGAGGGATTTGACATGACAAATGTACCATATGTGATGGAAACTTTATATTTTAGAACATTATACCTAGTGCCCATTTCCATCATACGCCGAATAATTACCACGACTTTTTTTTTGTAGTCGTCTATGTAAGGCACATACTCGCATGTGTACTGTATATAAGAATATCTAATGCAAGTTTCGCGCAAGCGTTCGTTACCCCAGGGGAAAATAAAAAAAAGGATGATAAAAAAACACGTAGCCCCGCTTGGAAAAACTGAGGGGGCTCTAAATTAATTTGCTAGGGCTAAACAATACCAGGGCGTCCGATCCACGCATCCACTAATGGAAGTCGTTTGAAAAAAATTGCCTCTGCCATCTCATTTTATTATTCATGTGGTTATCTTTCATCCCTTGATTTTTTTTTCTCCCCTCACTTCCACCCTTTTATACTTTCTTACCCCACGCAACTTTTTTTATGCATTTTTTATCTCTGTAATGCAAAGTGGGTTTTTTTACTCCTCCTAGTTTTTTATTCTTTCTTCTAAGTACTAATCAGACTTAGACTATAAAGAAAATTAAAGGAATCCTGAAAACACTGCAAGCGAAATTAGATTTCACACACCCCATCAATTTACTAGATTACAATATATTAATTATCTTTATTTTTTTCTAAAAGAAAATCCTCACTAAAAAAAGCTACAAGAAAAGCTTTTAAAGGATTTTCAAATAATGTTCAATAAGGGTAACAAGCTGTTCTTGAATTGAAGAGAGGAATAACAATGAAATGGAAGAAATTAATCATTCCTACTCAAGTAAATGAATATTTTGACTTAACAAATATTTTGTTTTAAATAAATTGTCTAAACTTTTAATTTTTATATAAAAAACGAAATGGCACACGAACTAAAATAAACTTACAAAACGTATCCCTTTGGTATTTATTTTAGTTAACATTTACAATGGTAACTTACTGTGACAAGTTGGTTTTCTTAATATACTCGTAAGGTTTATTAAAAACTTAGCTATTCGTAACTAAATGGTTAAAGAGTGGTTCAACACAAATTTAGAGTAACCTGTTTGATTCCGGGGGTTTTAAATTACTTACTACAGTTCCATTTTCACGAGAAGAAAGTTATCTGACAACTAAAACAGATTCCAGAATTAAACTAACGTATTTATGCGTCAGGTAAGTTTATCTGCAGATGTCACTTTTGAAAAGACACTATCAATATTTATAAAGTAACACAAATAATATAGTCTAATGTTATAGCCCTAAATGTAGACCACAAAACATGAGTTTGTGTGTTTTTTTTAAGTTTTTTCCTATCAAATCCTACTAATGTATATTAATATTCAAAGTATATTTCTAAACATAAGGGTGTGTTAGCACATGACTTACAAGCTAATTAATCCAAGGACAGCATCACTCGCCAGTAAACACTTAGCGTCAGGAATTTAATGTCTGAATGAATATAGACGCAGTTATAAAATAGTTTAGGTTTTACCTGGGACTAAACTCGGGTTCCTTGGAGCAGTGGCTAGGCTCCCCATACCCCTAGGCTATGAGTACTGTCTAAATACCAAGCTAATTCCTATTTTAGTGGTCAAGTGTTCGATTAAAAATGTCTTAGTCAATAATTACATTATTATTGACGCCTTACACAAATCGGGCTGTTAACATCTGAGACCACATTTATAGGAAACTCCGAATCCCTCCTTATTTTGGACTGTTTTTTGGTGCAGTCATCAACTTACATTCTAGGAAGAGGAAGAATAAATTTACCATTGGGTAGAGGGTGTTTTGGGACAGTTTACCGAAATGCACTCTACCATGCAACAAGAGGGCCTATTTGAACAGCTGAGTTGTTAGAACATGCTAATATTACCAAGAGCTACGAAAATCGAAAACTGGAGAGCTCACCCATAAGACTCCTACAGACCAACAACCATTACAACCCTAAAAGAGAAGGGTAGAAGGCGTTTAAAATAAGAGACGATAAAAAAAAATACTATCGAAAGAAGCATTGAGATCAGTAAAAAAAACTGTTGTATGACTCACTCATCTAACTCTACCCCTAACGTAGAGGGTGGCTTTGGATATTTTTTTATATACAGGGATTTGCACTCTACTCTGGCTCTAACTCAGACTGTCTCCTCTTTCATTTCACCCTCTCCTCCCCCTAAGATTTGATCAGAAAAAAAAACCTGAAGACCGACTACCCCCTTCACTAAAGTACTCACCCCACGGACTCGGTACGTAGACATAAAAAAAAACTTGAAACCTCCCCACGCGCGCAGTTTTCCCCTTTAGACCCGACGTCACCCCCTCCAGTCCACCCCTAGCTCTCTGAGCCTGAAGACTTCTGGAAAGCTAATTACGTTACTCAGATGAAATTGCGTCCACGCTTTTGGAGAGCTTTTTTATTCTTTTTTTTTGTCTCCTCCCCCTCATTTTTTTTACACAACAACTTGTACCAAAGAATACATTACACCAGCCAAAGTATTTAAAAATCTTATACAGCCCCCTAGAGACTCGTCTTAAAATAAAAAAAAATTACACAAAAATATTTGTGTGGAAAACGTAACGACACTGAAACGTAGCAAAATTTATTAAAATTAATAAAATTAGGTTGTTACATACAAAAATTTGATTAAAAAATATACCTACAACTAAACCAACTACCTTTTTAAAGTTGCTAGGTGCACATTTTTTTAACACAACGTCATACTACCTGTTCAGGTTATACGTATCTATACCAATTACGCTAGTGGGTTAAGGATGAGAAGGTTGAATTCTGAAGAGGTGTACTCGCATTTGCGTGGAGGGAAAGTGGAAAAACCACCTTCAGTACACCCGACCGGGATTCTAAACCCGATCGCACTGTCATCGGAAATCTATTTAACACGAGAGTTTTTATTTTTATTTATGTTATTACAATTTGTTAATATTTGTTTTAAGCTTCGATACATATTATTTAACAATTTTGATTCTAACTCGAAAGAGACTGGGTTCTATCTGTGACAGTTTATTTAGGTCGTGTCTTTCGTTATTTCATTTTCTAGCCTTTCTTCGGTGAATTTGGTTGCGTTTTCTTAAGATAAACATTCCTCCCATTGTTCGCTTTGTTTAGGTAAAATATAAAGTTGAGTGGAGTGTACATAAAGACTCTTCTGCATAACCAATTATGGCTGTAAAACTTCCTGTCCATTCAACCAGAGCTGTACAACTATTGTTTATCCCACTATAGTTGTGAATGTTATGTAAATTCTGATTTTAAAAGGAGGCCCACTTCCAACTACCAACATTGATTGAAGGTCACTAACGTTTGACACACTAGAAACAGGGACGGCCCGAGGTAAATTTGGGGCCCAGGAGGGAATGCTTTTTGGCGCCCCCTGCCCCTATATAACTGTGGTATGGTAGGGAAATATGAACATAATCCCCAAACCTAACAATTCAACTAAGTAAACTGGGTAACTTATGTAGGTAAATAATCTGAAGGTAAATTCTACAAATGGTAATCATACTCCAAACCTTTCGCTGCGAGATTATACGAAAACGGAAAGGATTACCAAGAAAGTTATAAAAATATGTTTATAAACAAATTTTTCTTCTTTATTTTATATTATAGCAAGCACTTTGATATAATGAACTATTTAGGAAATAATTGCAAAAAACTGTTTTAGGGTGCTATTTTTCCAAGATGTGGACGTAAAATAACTTTTTTTTTAGAGTGGTTACATTTGGTAAGTAGTTATATGTTTGGGGATTAGTTTTTTATTATCACGCCCAGTTTACGTTAGACTTGGTTGGTGCCCTTTGTGGCGCCCCGGGCGGCCACCCGGTTCGCCCAGCCCTTGAGCCACCCTGACTAGAAATATGTCTCATATGATTTATTGGTTATTAATTTAATCTAAAAAGCTATCACAAGCTTTCAATAATAACTTCTTATGGATTACTATATAATTAATCATCATTACAATTACAATACAATTAAATGGACTAAGAATATAAATACAACTAAAGGATACAAGGGAAAAAGGAGTAAAATCAAGTACACACACATTTTCCAGGACAACTTGTATATCTCAAACTCCAAAAGGACCTAAGCATATACTTATTTTTTTTCAAATTGATTTAAATTGATTTAAATATGACATACACCTAAATTTTAACTATAGTCAAAAGTGTATTAGAAGGTCTCAATGTCTAACAGATAGCACACTGACTAATTTAAGTTAAAACTGTACTTTCTCTCTTTTCTCTCCCTGTACCCTTTAATTGTAATATTTTTTCCCACCATACTACTGGCAACATAAGTTTCTAGTTTACAAATAAGGATTTCTTTGAAAATCAGACTTTACCTTTTTTTACCCCATGAGGTAGCAAGCTTACCCTTGCAGTGTTCACTATGGTATATCTTAGAGGCGCACGGTCATACTGTTACCTTACAGGGTTAACGAAGTGTACATCCAACCAAAGCTGTACAACTGTTGTTCATCGAACGAGGATTGTAAATGGTATGTACACTTGGTTTACTCTGAAAGGTATCAGTATTTCACTGACCTGCTTCGGTGGCCTAGTGGTCTATGACGTCACTCGCTCAATAGAATAGAGTGCCGATGACGGGGATACCGTGGTTAGATTCCAGGTCAGGTGTACTGAGGGTGTTTTTTCCTGTGGGTTTCCATTCTTTCCCCCACGCAAATTCTGGTGCACTTCCTCTAAAATTCAACTTTCCTCATCCCTAATACATTATGTAATTGGTACACAAGCGTATAACCCGATTTGTTAGTAAGACACGGTGCTGAAAAAAATCATTAAAATAAAAGTATTTCCTTGACGGACTATACAAGTGGTCCATTGACGATGAAAGCGTGATGTTGGTTGAGTGGTCAAGACCTTGTTCCAAAGGTTGTATGAGCCGCAACTTGACTGGGTGCTGTGCTTGTTCTAGAACTTAACGTAAAGTATTCACCCCTGGTTCCGATGTTCTTGAGTTCAAACCGAACCGAGGTCTACGGATTTTTTCTCGAGCGATAAAAATCCGTAGGTACAACTTTCTTCGGAGGCGAAGTAAATCCGTTGGTCCTATTTCGATTGTAGCATATAAAAGGACTCTGAAATATATGTAAAAAATACCTTTACCGGTAAACTTGGTAGGCCCTTTCACTCTCGCTCATAGAAATGATCATATGCTGATATAATCAATCAGCCGGTTCAGAAAGTGCACTTCAAATACCTCAAATAAATAAAATGTATAATACGATTCAAAGTATGTTTTTTATTTGGTAGATTATTAAATTCCAAACTCTCGTACATTTAAAAATGCAATTTATACTACCTTTGCTTCAAATGGTCAGTGCTTGTATTTTAACATTCAACCCACGTTAAACGTTTTACCCCCAAATCCAAGAGGAACAGACCACGTCCCCCCTTTTAAACCCACCCCATTTACAGCTAACAGCTGCAAAAATGGCCCAAAAACCCGGACGTAACATTTCCTATTCAAGTATTTGCCATTATTTTACTCTCTTTTTTTTTTCTGTCCATGGAAATAAAACATGCAAATTTGAGTAGCATACTGTGACCAATCGTTGTTTTATGGCCGTAGCCAATTTAGGACGAACCATTTTCTCTTCCCTCTCAGCAACCTCTCTCTCTCTCTCCGTTTTGATAACGATGTCCGCGCGTTTGTTCATGTTCAGAAATAGTAAGTAAGGACAGGGGGGAAAAAAAAGTGCGAAAAAAGCTGTGTAAAAGGGGGTTGAAGTGTTCCCATGTTTGTAATGAAATGAAATACGGTCTGGTGACGGGGTAACAGAATGAAGTAAGAGTCGACGCGGCCAACAAATCATAAAACGGGCTGGCGCGATCTTCTTTTTGTCAGTAAAAACCTACAATTTAGCGACGAAGCCATAATAATACAAGAATTTGTGGGATGTGAGTGAGGAAGGTGGGGGGTCCCATACATGGCAGGATTTGGGGAGTGGGGGAGGCATAAGGTTAGAGGGACGGGTTATAATGGTCGAGGGGGGTAGGGGGTTATAAATGGGTGAAAAGAAGGGCAGGTGAGGGAATCCAAATAGATTACACCGGGCGCATCGCGCAAATGAGAAGGAAAGTAGCTTCTAGGATCTGTGACAGTTGGGAATTACTGGCGCGGAGTTTGAAAACAAAAACACGGCAATTTGTGGGAATAGTTTCATTTTAATGGTCTGCCCATAATTTTCGGACATTGTTGAAATAAGTTAAGAAAACCTGTGTATCCGAAGAAGATGAAGAGAAAGGTGCGTGTAATAATGTTAAGTAAATAGATATAGGCAATAAATACTCTTGAAATATTTTATTCTAAAGTATGAGATGGTCATTATTTACTAACCCTACTGGTTTACACCTTTGTTTTGTAATTTACCCTTTACTTACTCTATAGCATTAGGAACTCGAAAGTTCATTGCCGCACTAACAAAAGTACGCCACCTATCCCTATATTGAGCTAGCTCTATCCAGTCCACCTCATTACATCCTATACATATCTTGAGCTAGTTCTATCCAGTCCAACTCATTATGACATATTCCTATCTTGAGCTTGTTCTATTAAGTCCACCACACTAAACCTTATTCTTATCTTGAGCTAGTTCTATTCAGTCCACCACACTAAGCCCTATTCTTATCTGGAGCTAGTTCTATTCAGTCCACCACACTAAACCCTATTCTTATCTTGAGCTAGTTCTATTCAGTCCACCACACTAAGCCCTATCCTTATCCAAATCTATTTTTATCCAGTTCACCTCATTACACTCTATCTCTATATTGAGCTAGCTCTATCCATATCTTGAGCTAACTCTATCCAGTCCACCTCATTAAACCATATTCATATCTTGAGCTAGTTCTATCCAGTCGAACCTAATATGCATTGTCAGCTTTGTATGGGCTCCCTAAAATTTTACGAAATATTTTAAGTGGTCCTCCAAACAGAAAAGTTTGAGAATCACTGGATTAGCCCGTATTGATGGACACTCAGACTAAATGTTGGGCTCATTGTGTGACAGGGAGGTAGGAGTTCGAATCTCAGCCGGGTGTACAGAGGTGTTTTTACCTAAATGGTTTCCTACGCTCCCTATACTAAAGGGAGGGTGCATTTCCTTTAAGCTATATCTTCCTCATCCTTTACTATTTTACACCTTCAATACTTTTTACACGTTTAAAAGTTAATAACTGTTTTAAAAAATTAAAACCCGGGTGTCATTTTTACTTTCTCTTGACCCCGCCAAGAGAGAAATATTGTAATTGCAAAAAAAAAATTGAACTACAGATTTTGATGAATGTTGACGTTTCATGACCCCCCTGAAACCAAAAAGGTTGTTTTTGCAATGCCAGCTGTCTGTATTTCATCTTAGAGCCGAAAATATTTTACCGATTGAGCTAACACTTGGTAGCTATGGTTTTCATAAAGTCCCCCTAAGGTGTTTTTGGAATTAGATATACATAGCTCAAATTAAGGTTGGTTTACTGACGGGCAATAAGAGAACAGTTGTTTTTCTCAAAATGTGATCTAATGATTTTGATTAAATTTTGTATCTAGACATTGTTTAACATTACAAACCAATTGGATATATTCTTTTCCCCATGGAACTGACATTATGGGTAAGAACTTTACATTGTCAAAAGTTTCCAATTTTGATCATATCTTCGAAACTATCTCACATACGAAATAGCTTATCAATGTTAAGCTGTATTACTATTAAAAATAAAAATATTTTATTTGAAATATATTTTTATAAAACCAATAGTTTTTAAGCTGTGAGCAAATATATATTTTTTATGAATGTGTCTAGCTGGGTGTGAGAGTGAAATTGTCCATCTGGGTTTTAAAGTGAAACTATCTAGCTGGGTATTAGAGTGAAACCGTGTGATAGTGAAACTGTCTATCTGGGTGTGAGAGTGAAACTGTCTATCTGGGTGAGAGTGAAACCGTATATCTGGGTGTGAGAATGAAACCATCTATCTGGGTGTGAGGAATGAAACCATCTATCTGTGTGTGAGAATGAAACATCTATCTGGGTGTGAGAATGAAACCGTCTATCTGGGTGTGAGAATGAAACCGTCTATCTCGGTGTGAGAGTGAAATTGTCCATCTGGGTTTTAAAGTGAAACTATCTAGCTGGGTATTAGAGTGAAACTATATAGCTGGGTGTGAGAGTGAAACTATCTATCTGGGTGTGAGAATGAAACCGTCTATCTGGGTGTGAGAGTGAAACTGTCTATCTGGGTGTGAGAATGAAACTGTCTATCTGGGTGTGAGAGTGAAACCGTATATCTGGGTGTGAGAGTGAAACCGTCTATCTGGGTGAGAGTGAAACCGTATATCTGGGTGTGAGAATGAAACCGTCTATCTGGGGTGTGAGAATGAAACCATCTATCTGGGTGTGGAGAGTGAAACTGTCTATCTGGGTGTGAGAGTGAAACTGTCTATCTGGGTGAGAGTGAAACTGTCTATCTGGGTGTGAGAATGAAACCGTCTATCTGGGTGTGAGAGTGAAATTGTCCATCTGGGTTTTAAAGTGAAACTATCTAGCTGGGTATTAGAGTGAAACTATATAGCTGGGTGTGAGAGTGAAACTATCTATCTGGGTGTGAGAATGAAACCGTCTATCTGGGTGTGAGAGTGAAACTGTCTATCTGGGTGTGAGAGTGAAACTGTCTATCTGGGTGAGAGTGAAAACTGTCTATCTGGGTGAGAGTGAAACCGTATATCTGAGTGTGAGAATGAAACCGTATATCTGGGTGTGAGAGTGAAACCGTATATCTGGGTGTGAGAGTGAAACTGTCTATCTGGGTGAGAGTGAAACCGTATATCTGAGTGTGAGAATGAAACCGTATATCTGGGTGTGAAGAGTGAAACCGTCTATCTGGGTGAGAGTGAAACCGTATATCTGGGTGTGAGAATGAAACCGTCTATCTGGGTGTGAGAATGAAACCATCTATCTGGGTGTGAGAATGAAACCATCTATCTGTGTGTGAGAATGAAACCATCTATCTGGGTGTGGAGAATGAACGTCTATCTGGGTGTGAGAGTGAAACCGTCTATTTGGGTGTGAGAATGAAACCATCTATCTGGGTGTGAGAATGAAACCGTCTCTCTGGGTGTGAGAGTGAAACCGTCTATCTGGGTGTGAGAGTGAAACCGTATATCTGGGTGTGAGAATGAAACTGTCTATCTGGTGTTGAGAATGAAACCATCTATCTGGGTGTGAGAATGAAACCATCTATCTGGGTGTGAGAATGAAAACCATCTATCTGGGTGTGAGAATGAAACCATCTATCTGTGTGTGTAGAATGAAACCATCTATCTGGGTGTGAGAATGAAACCGTATATCTGGGTGTGAGAGTGAAACCGTCTATCTGGGTGAGAGTGAAACCGTATATCTGGGTGTGAGAATGAAACCGTCTATCTGGGTGTGAGAATGAAACCATCTATCTGGGTGTGAGAATGAAACCATCTATCTGTGTGTGAGAATGAAACCATCTATCTGGGTGTGAGAATGAAACCGTCTATCTGGTGTGTGAGAGTGAAACGTCTATTTGGGTGTGAGAATGAAACCATCTATCTGGGTGTGAGAATGAAACCGTCTCTCTGGGTGTGAGAGTGAAACCGTCTATCTGGGTGTGAGAGTGAAACCGTATATCTGGGTGTGAGAATGAAACCGTCTATCTGGGTGTGAGAATGAAACCATCTATCTGGGTGTGAGAATGAAACCATCTATCTGTGTGTGAGAATGAAACCATCTATCTGGGTGTGAGAATGAAACCGTCTATCTGGGTGTGAGAGTGAAACCGTCTATTTGGGTTGGGAGAATGAAACATCTATCTGGGTGTGAGAATGAAACCGTCTATCTGGGTGTGAGAGTGAAACCGTCTATCTGGGTGTGAGAGTGAAACTGTCTATCTGGGTGTGAGAATGAAACCATCTATCTGGGTGTGAGAATGAAACCATCTATCTGGGTGTGAGAATGAAACCGTCTATCTGGGTGTGAGAGTGAAACCGTCTATCTGGGTGTGAGAGTGAAACCGTCTATCTGGGTGTGAGAATGAAACCATCTATCTGGGTGTGAGAATGAAACCATCTATCTGGGTAGTGATGAGATGAAACCATCTATCTGGGTGTGAGAATGAAACCTCTATCTGGGTGTTGTGAATGAAACCGTCTGTCTGGGTGTGAGAATGAAACCATCTATCTGTGTGTGAGAATGAAACCATCTATCTGGGTGTGAGAATGAAACCATCTATCTGGGTGTGAGAATGAAACCATCTATCTGGGTGTGAGAATGAAACCATCTATCTGAGTGGTGAGAATGAAACCATCTATCTGGGTGTGAGAATGAAACCATCTATCTGTGTGTGAGAATGAAACCATCTATCTGGTGTGGAGAATGAAACCATCTATCTGTGTGTGAGAATGAAACCATCTATCTGGGTGTGAGAATGAAACCGGCTATCTGGGTGTGAGAGTGAAACCGTCTATTTGGGTGTGAGAATGAAACCATCTATCTGGGTGTGAGAATGAAACCGTCTATCTGGGTGTGAGAATGAAACCATCTATCTGGGTGTGTGAGAATGAAACCGTCTATCTGGGTGTGAGAGTGAAATTGTCCATCTGGGTTTTAAAGTGAAACTATCTAGCTGGGTATTAGAGTGAAACTATATAGCTGGGTGTGAGAGTGAAACTATCTATCTGGGTGTGAGAATGAAACCGTCTATCTGGGTGTGAGAATGAAACCGTCTATCTGGGTGTGAGAGTGAAACTGTCTATCTGGGTGTGAGAGTGAAACTGTCTATCTGGGTGAGAGTGAAAACTGTCTATCTGGGTGAGAGTGAAACCGTATATCTGGGTGTGAGAGTGAAACCGTATATCTGGGTGTGAGAGTGAAACCATCTATCTGGGTGTGAAAATGAAACCGTCTATCTGGGTGAGAGTGAAACCGTATATCTGGGTGTGAGAATGAAACCGTCTGTCTGGGTGTGAGAATGAAACCATCTATCTGGGTGTGAGAATGAAACCGTCTATCTGGTGTGAGAATGAAACCGTCTATCTGGGTGTGAGAATGAAACCGTCTATCTGGGTGTGAGAATGAAACCGTCTATCTGGGTGTGAGAATGAAACCATCTATCTGGGTGTGAGAATGAAACCATCTATCTGGGTGTGAGAATGAAACCATCTATCTGGGTGTGAGAATGAAACCGTCTATCTGGGTGTGAGAGTGAAACCGTCTATTGGGTGTGAGAGTGAAAACGTCTATCTGGGTGTGAGAATGAAACCTCTATCTGGGTGTGAGAATGAAACCATCTATCTGGGTGTGAGAATGAAACCGTCTATCTGGGTGTGAGAGTGAAACCGTCTATTTGGGTGTGAGAGTGAAAACGTTGTATTCGGAGTCGAGATGGGATTCGCTGGAGTTGAAATGAATCTCTCTAATCATGCAACCACTTTCGTTACAGCAGAACGGGCATGAAAACTATCGTAACGGTTGTAAATATGGGCTTATTTGGATTGTGACTGTCTCTAGCTCCCCTACGTGGTCTCAATTTATTTTGACACGTCTTTGTCATCGCTTTTGTATCACACTAGGATGTAGATTGCGGGAATGTATTTCTTTGGGCAGTATTTAATTTTTTTATTTTTTATAATCTTATACAAGATGCCTCCGAAAGTTAAGATTCTTTTTTCTATTCAGAAATAAACAATAATATTGAGAGTAGATAAAAAAAAAGTCGATGTAACGTAAAACCACAATGTCAGTTATATTTTTCTCTGAAATTCTCCGTTATTCTGTAATTTTAGATCCGTGGTGTATGGAAAACATTTAAACATACTATGCATATTGCTTCGTTTTTTAAAATAATATATTCATGTGTGTAGTAACCGCACTAACAAGGTGTTGGGAGGATTTTGACGGACAGGGAAACTTTTCAACCTAGCAATCACGTCATTGTCAACGGTTTTGATTTTTTTCAAACCTATTTTACAATAAAAAATATACTTCAACTAAATAAAGATTTTTGTCAACTTAACAATACAAACGTTTTTTGACTTGTGTAAATTCTTTCAAGAGCATTGTTACATAGATTTTTTTCCCGCAATTCTTTGCATACACTTGACATTTTTAAGATCAGAGGTTAGAAAACAGACTTTCTTGAGAGGGGGGGTTTCATCGTAACAAAAAAGAATCCCCTTTGCATATACATGCCTATGCTCATGGGTTTGCTACATGATTATTTTACGTGTTTTTTTTAGAAGTTATTGACTTGTCAATCAAGTTATAAACCGGGTGTTGATTGTAAGAGCACTGGATAGAAGAAAACCAAACCACTTTTTTTTTCTCTTGTGATTTCAATGTTTGCTATTTTTAGATATTTACTAGAGAATTCCTTTTTAACTTTTTTCCCTATCCTTAAATTTTCGTTTTTAATATACGATTTCATTTAAAAAGTCGTGCTAGAAAAAAAATCTTTTCAAGTTTATGAAAAAAATTAGGAGCAATTTAATTTTTCAAGTACAGTACTACGCCTTTAAAATACTAGAAAACATGTTTCAGATTATGATTTATGTTTATTTTAGAAGTGGTACCTATTTAATTTAAATTTAGTTTATGGCAAAATATAAGAAAACAGGTTTCAGATAAAATTATTATTTATGTTTATTTTAGACGTGGTGCCTATTTAATTTGAATTGTGTTTATGACAAAATATAAGAAAAGATTTATTGATGTTATATCAAAAAAATAGTGTTTTAAAAGCTAATCATTGGTGGGCACATGGACTAATTTGTTGGTCTCGTCTAGTTTGGTATGACGTAGACAAGAAGGTTGGGATTCAAATTCCCGTCCGGGTATATTTCATTGAATTGTCTCAAATATTTTGCCATTCTCACTCCAAGAAAATGAGGCTACAATTCCTTAAATTCTACCTTCCTCAACCATATCTCAATAGTGAAATTTATCAGTATATCCCGGGCTGGTAGTAAGATGTGATTAACGACAATATACACATGTTTTTATGATTGAAGATGTAAATATTACTTTAATAATTTTTAAATTCTCAGAGTCATTTAACGAATACTTGCTAAACCAACTTTTAAAGTCAGCATACGATCTACAAACTAACTGAGCTCTATAACATAACACAACGCTTAATCCCCCAGCCGTCAATTCATAGTTGAAAACGGAAGAACTCCCAATTTCCTCCATGATAAATTGTTCATCGGAAATGGAACCCGGGAGGCTTACACAAGAAGACAGATCCGTTAACAGATCATTTAATGAGTCGTAACAATAATATTGTCTAAGGAACTGTAACAGCAAACCCGACCTTAGCGCAAGGAATTATAAAAGTACCTATATGATAAATATGATGAAACAAAAAATAAATAGTCGCTAGCGATGAGGAGCTAACAGATCTAGTTTTTTGTTTGTATTTTTAGCACGCGTCTTACTACCTGTTCAGGATATACGCATATGTAATAATTACGCTAATGAGCTAGGGACGAGAAAGGTTGTATTTAGAGGAAGTGTACTCGCATTTGCGTAAGAGAGAGAGAGAGTGGAAAACCATTTTGTGAAAACCACCTTCAGCACACCCGACTGAGATTCGAACCTCACCCACCTCGGTGGCGTAGTTATCTAACGCGCTAGTTTCGTGTTGAGGTAGACTGCAGAGGGCGGGGAGATCTAGGTTCTAATCTCACTCGGGTAGACTAGGGGTGGTTCTTAATAAACTGTTTTCCTCTCTCCCTCCACGCAAATATGGGTTCACTTCCTCTATATTCAACCTTCCCAATTCCTAACTCATTAGCGTAATTATTACTTAGGCGTACAACCCGAACGGATAGTAAGACGCGGTGCTAAATAAATAATAATTCGAACTTCGATCTTCACGACAGCGGCAGTCTAGTACAAAACGTGAGTGACGCTCTAGTCTATGCGGCCACGAAAGCAGGTAATAGATCTAGCTATTTTCGCAATGCTCTCTATTGATTAATTATTGTGAACACCTCGAATTGTTAGAAAGACTTGATTGAAGGCGGCAGATCCCAAATGGACTCAATATAAGACCGATCACAACATTATTAGTCCTTTATAGGCTGTAAATCAAGTACCTACCAGTTTATTTCCCGGCGGGCATTGTTCTTAGCGTGTATTCCGAGAAGAGCACCAACACACTCTAAACAAGTCGGCCTCACACACACACACACACACACACACAAAGGCCTTTTTTTTATGTACTTTCTTTTTTTAGAAAACAGCGTTTGCACTCACTCAACAATCCTCTATTGAAAGGAGGGCGGGTTTTATTGTTAAAAAACTAAGAGTCTTGGGGAAGGAGGGGGGGACTAAGGGGACCAGGTGACCCAACTCCACCCAATAGCTCCAGGTTTTTTTGGGTAGGAAACCTTAAAAAATGATGATTTGGAAAAGGGGGAGGGGGGTGACAAAAAGAGTGCGGTGTCGCTCGAGGAGCAGGCACGAGCCGGCGACCTCAACGCGTGCGAGGTTTTTTTTAAGAGAGTCGGAAGGGGGGAGAGTTTTTTTAGTAGATTTTTTGTAGTAGATCTTATAAAATAGAGGGATGTAGAGGGAATGTGTGTGTGTGAGAATAGGGGAGAGGGGGGTACGGATAAAATCGAGAACCACGTCATCTGTCAGTGTCAGATCTTCAAAAGTGGAGTACGTTCTTAATTAGTTTTTTTCGAAGCCGTCTCATTACACAAATCGCATGAGAAGTTTTTATAAGGATTTAATGGGAGATTAATCACGTGACTTTTTTTGTGGGGGTGATTTTTCAATTTTTCTATCTGTTAATCAATTTTATTAATCTTTTTTTACTATTTGAAGAAGTGGTTGTTTTTGTTGTTGGCTCACACTGCAGTATTCATAAATTACTAGGACCGGTTATTATATTATTTATATACGTAGGCCGATATGTTACGATCAATGTTCGAAATATGGATAATGTCCAGATTAGCCCTGGGAGATGTCAACGTTATCCAAGTGAAGTGGATAAAATCACAAATATAAATAGTTTATCTCATTTTTGATCCCATCCGGATAATCTCACGCTAGCCGGCAGGACTTGGAAGATGTTGAATAATATTTGTAAAACTAAGCACGTTTCAATACGGATTGTATTTTGGAATTTCAATCTGTGACTTTAAATTGGTTCGTGGCAATGCATTAACATCCGAAACGCCTCATTTTGATGCTTTATTTTTTGCTAAGCTTAAGCTAACCAAACCTAGCCTAAACTCATATAACATAACATATCCTAAACCTAACATAGCCTCAACACTAGAATTTGACATTTTCCAAGTGCAGATGGATAATGTCAATATTATCCGGTTAAATTTCGAAAAACATTATTCAAATCACCTCTCACTTAACCTTATCATTATTATTATTAGCACCGCGTCTTACTACCCGTTCGGGTTATACGCACTTAAGCTAATGTGTAACGGTAGGGTGATAGTGAGATGAATGGAGTACCTACAGTTTAACGTGGAATCCGAACCACGGTGGAGACCTGGCATTCCTCACATTCACAAGTTGTGATTAATACACATCTTGTCAGAGGTGAAGGAAGGGTTTGGCAATCAGATAAATCTGTGCCGGGACCGAGGATTGAACCCCTGACACTCAGCACAGAAGTCTGACACTTTACCCCTAGACCACCAGTTTAACCTTATCACCGGCTTCGGTGGCCGCTTGGTCTAACGTACCACTTTCGTATTGGACTAGACTGCTGAAGATGGGAAGATTGGGGTTCGATCCCGGTCGGGTGCACTGACGGTTTTTTTCCTAAATAATTTTCCACTCTCCCTTCACGCTAAGTTCGGGTACATTTACTAAATTAACCTTCCTAATTCCTAGCCCATTAGTGTCATTAGTACATAGGCGTATTGCCCAAACGGGTAGTAAGATTCGGTGCTAAAAAACTAAAAAGAACTTAACGTTATCAACGTATTTTGGATAATGTCAACATTTTCTGGATGCTAGTGACTTTAAGTCTGGACTTTACCTGTAGCATATATATACGTGTGTATATATATATAATATAATGAATATGACCAGCACCACACCAGTGGCTACGTTTTTCTAAATCGTCAAGCTCGCCGTAATATTTATAGAACCGCGTCTTACTAACTCTTTAGGTTGTACGCATATGTACTAAATTATTAACGTTAGTGAGTCAGGGATGAGTAAGATTGAATTTAGAAGAATTGTACCTGCATTTGCGTGGAGGAAGAATGGAAAACTATTTTGGAAAAAACCTCGTTACACCCGAATGGGATTCGAATCCCGATCTCCCTGTAATCGGCAGTATAGTCTAAATGCGAGAGGGACGCGTTATACCATGCGGTCACCGAAGAAGGTAAGCTCGCAGTGAACTGGATTAGTGGAGACGGGAAGGTTGGGGTTCAAATCCTGGTCGGGGTGCTGGTGTGGTTTTTCACAGAAAGTTTATAGACTAATGGTGGTCTTCTAATTCCGTATCTACACTAATGTGGGTGCATTACCTAGAATTATTTTAACTATTACGACCAACACAAGGGAAATGACTAAAATATAAGGTACACGTGTGAGTAGGGTATTATAAATAAAGCATACCAGCATTAGCGTGAAAAGAGGCTGAGAAAATCACCCCATCCAGAGCAACCGACCAAGATTCAAACCCTGACCTCCCCACCGACGGTCCCCAAGTACAAAGTGAGTCTAACGCCACTGGGTTCTAATTGCGCCGTGAGAAAAGCTTTTTTTTTTTGAATCGAGTTATTTAGCATGCAATTTTTAAATACACAGCACACGAGTTGTTAATAAATCAAACGTGACATATTTCTAGACTAGCCATGTTAGTCATTGGAGGTGGATGAAAGTGGGCTTCCTATCAAAATCAGAGTTAATTATAATTGGAAAACGGATATCCGTTATAACACTCGAATTGACAGGTGCTTAGTTGAAACACGAAAATCCCACTGTGATGGTGAAGATAGTAAGCTTGATATTTGTTTACCATTTCATGTCCGTCGGAAGCCCCCTCCCACACCCCTCGCCTCTCTTTACGTATTCAACGTCCCAAATTTTTCTTTCCCAATAATTCAATCAATATATGGTTGTTTGTTTCAGTAATTTCGCGAATGCGACAACCGTCTGAGAATTTCCCGAAAACACACGGTGTTGACCAATTGGTCGGTAGTGTTGGAATTGCTCCCGTGCACCCCTCAGGGTGTTAGCATGCTTGTCGAGTTCTGAACGTATTCAAACCTTCCGGCCGCTTCGGTGGCCGCGTGGTTTAACGCGCCACTCTCGTGTTGGACTAGTCTGCCGAAGATGGAGAGATCGGGGTTCGATCCCATTGGGTACGCTGAGGGTGGCTTTTCTAGATGGTGGGTGACCTGGTGGTCTAGGGGTAAGGTGTCAGACTTTTGTGCTGAGAGTCCGAGGTTCAATCCTCTGTCCCGGCACATATTTATCTGATTGCCAAACCCTTCCTTCACCTCTACAGACATTACAAACCACACTTAATGTGCCACCCACTGTCGCGTTAATGTGGTTTACTAACACCGAAACGCGTAAGTGGGATAAGACGGGTGTAATACCTGCTAATAGATAATAATAATACTAAATGTTTCCCACCCTCCTTCCACGCAAATGCGGGTGCACTTCATCTCAATTAAACATTCCTGATTTGTAAGCCATTAGTGTAATTAGTAGTGTAAGCCGAATGGATTTAAGACGCAGGTCTATAAAAAAATAAGAAATATACACATTTAATAACGCCAATAGGCTAGGTATGAGGAAGTTGGGAGTTATTGGAAGTGTGTCCTCTTGACGTGGAGAGAGAGAGTGTTATCCATTTATGAGAAACCAACCTCAGTACACCCGGATGGGATTTGAATCATTACCTCTCCGTCACCGACAAACTATACTAGATGAGCTTGACGTTTAGTTTAATTCAGAGGAAGTACAACCCGCATTTGCGTGGAAGGAGAGTGGAAAACCACTTAGGGAAAAAACCTTCTCGGCGCACCCAACTGGGATCGAACCCCGATCTCCCCATCTTGGCAGCCTAGTCTAACACGAGAGTAGCGCGTTAGACCATGCGGCCACTGAAGCTTTTTTTAAAAAATAATTCATGTACTGTACGTATGTACATCAACCAACCCCGTAAAATTGTATTACTGTATTAGCGGCAGCATAAAGCCGACCAGAATTCACCGATGGCTCCAGTAGCCAATGGTTCCACACGTTCATCGCAGACTCTTGCCTTAAAATATGAGGGAAGAATAACCCTGAGCACTAAACTATTACCCGCCTCAGTGGGTAGTTGACTAACGCGCTGGTTCGTGTTGAGCCATACTGCCGAGGACAGGGAGATAAGGTTCGAATCTCGTTCGGGTAAACTGGGGGGGGGGGTTGTTCTTAAGTTGTTTTCCACACTCTCTCTCCCCACAAATGTGGGTTCACTTCCTCTATATTCAACCTTACTAATTCCAACCCCATTAGAGTAATTATTACTTAAGCGTATAACCTAACGGGTAGTAATACGTGGTGCTAATATTAATTAATTAACTAAACTATTGTTGGCTAACACAGTGGTAGATATCAATGTGCTAAATGAAAGTTACATGGTTTGATTCCCGTGTCCACGTGTCATTTTTCAACTTATTGAATTTAATTGAAATATATTCTAACTTAGTGTTATATATTTTACAATAAACCATGTTACCGGCTTGTATCAAACAATGTACCTGAAAATAGATTCCTCCCTTCTCGTTCCCTGACACAAAACATGGTTTGTGCAACTGATTCCTGACTATACCCTCAACACCCTTGCTATATCGAGTTTCCCCGTCCCTCGTGACATCGTTTCTCTAGCCTTCTCTTTCTCTGATAGTCATCTTGTGGTTTGGAATGATACAGTTGTTTTTTTATCCTCAAAAACATCGGTACGTATTCCCTCCCCCCTGCCTTTTCATTCCTTTTGCCATCAAAATTGTTGAAAATCTTAGTCTCCTGCACTACTGAAATCACAAGAGGTATGGTCATTGCCCCAAAACGCACGCCCAATGCCCCTTCCTTGGTCGTATCAGAAAATCTATTCAATTTGTGTTCTGCCCCTTCTTTGTGTAAAGGAAAAGTCGTTGACAAGTTTTTCTCACTTTGTATCGGATTAGAAAAAAGAGAAAGCTGGACCTTTGGACAGTTGTACAAACTATTCACGAATATGAATGATTTCTTTTGTGATGTAAAACAGGATACAGTTTGGAGAGATTCGGTTTCATTCTTAATATTGGATTGAGGTGTAAAATTGAGTGGTTTATGTGAAATATTTTGCCTAACGTTTGAGTTTTTACTGTTAGATTGCTATTATGAATATTAAGCGAAGCATGTATCGAAATGTACCCGAGCCTTATGCCTTCATAATCATTCTTTCAAATTTAAATTTTATTGTGTTTAAATCACTATAAATTTAAGTGATTTTGATGTTTTATTTTAAAAAAATATTCCATGATTACAAACTAGACCAGTAATATCATAGTAAGAAAACCCTTACTATTGGACATACCTAAAGAAAAAGAGATTATCTAACTATATATTAAATCTTATTTCATGTATATGTTACGGGTAATATGCGAATCTGGATAATGTCGAGATAGCCGGGAGATGTCAGCATTGGCTAGGTGTAGTGGATAAAGTCAGAAATAGATAGTAATTAACTCATTTACGATACTATCCGGATAATATCGACACTAGCCAACAAGACTTGGATAACGTGGAATAATATTTGTAAAACTAAGCACGTTTCAATACGAATTTTATTTTGAAACAATATTGGACAATAAATTGGATCGTAGCATGTGCACTAACATTCAAAATTGCCTCATTTTATGTTTTATTTTCCACTAACATAGCCAAATCCTAGATTAACCTAGCCTAAACTTAAACTAATCTAACATAACCTAAGATCACCTAATTAATATAATTAATAGACTAACCAAAAGACACTAATCTAACTAACACTAGCCTCAACTATAGAAATTGCCACTATCCAAGTGCGGGTGGATAATGCCAATAATTATCTGGATAAACGTCGAAAAACATTATTCAATCACCTATCAGTCAGCATTATCTACGTATTTTGGATAACGTCAACATTATCTGGATAATATTGACTTCATCCGGGTTAGGACTTTACCGTAATATATATGTATGTATATATATATATATATATCGTAATATATATATACTAATTATGCGTTATATATATAATTTATCTTAGTAGCTTGTTCACTTTCACTTTTTATAAATATTATCAAAACCTATAAAATAATACTAATAATCAGGGCCCGGATTTTTATGACATATCCTATTTATTTTAGTACATCACAGGCCATGCTCACGTACACATAAACTTTGTTTACTCACATAAAAGATTTTTTTTACCACGCAGTTGTTGACCCTACAAGATATTGTGGTCTTCAAATGAACTTTGTACACTCCTTACTTTTGTGAACGAAAACACACATTCCTGGTGAAGCACTGCTGCTAAGCTGGAAAGATGTAATTTATGTGCTTCTGACACAGGTACTGTATTTGTAAATAAATGTTCATGTTGAGTGAAATGCGAGCGTGTATTTGCATAAAACAACTTTTTTTTATTGCATACAGATATAATTTAGTCTCGATTTGTAAGTGGCATGTTTGATATATTCGTGTGAATTCTTTCTGGGTATTTGTTTAAATTTTTAGGTCATTATTTGATAATATATAGGTCAACTTGTAGGACAATTTATTCGGGCCCTATTAATACCATGGTACATTTTTATCATTGTTGGGCTAAAAAAAATAGGTTTGTATTTTCTAAAATACACTTTTTATGAAAATTGAACTGTTGGTGTATATGCTAGCTTGCTTGACTCATACACATTTGGACGGGTTTTATTTATTTTTATTTATTTATTATTATTTAGCACCGCGTCTTACTACCCGTTCGGGTTATACGCTTAAGTACTAATTACACAAATGATTAGGAATTGGGAAGGTTGAATTTAGATGAAGTGAACCCGCATTTGCGTGGAGGGAGAGTGGAAAACCATTAAGAAAAACACCAGTTCACCCACCGAGATTCGAACCTCGATCTCCCCGTCCTCGGTGGTCTGCTCAACACGACTGGCGCGTTACCAACTACGCCACCGAGGCGGGTTGGACGGGTTTTGATCCCCGATAATGTGCGCTGGTGATGCCCCCCTTCCCCATTCCTCACACCCCTAATGTGGTTGCTCATCCTCTCTCCAGGCGAGTACCGATAAGATAAGATTTGAAAAAAATTTATAATTTAGTGGATCATAAAAAATAAGATAACATTAAAAAATATACAGACGGGCTTGACAAGTGTGTTATGATATAGAGCGAAACTAGCAAGTCGAAAAATGATTTAAAAATATAAAGGAATTAAAATATTAGTATTAGATACAATTGAAGGGAAACATAAAAAAACTTCAAAATAAGCATAATTACATGGTTAGAAAGGATGTTTGAAAATTTAATTAAAAAATAAAATTGCATGCATGGAAGATTTTAAATTATTAAGTATTTAGTCATATAACCGGAAAAAATTAGAGTAAGATAATATTTGAGATTGAGATTTGATTCTTATTTAATCATATAAAAAATATGAAGCAATTAAAAATAATCAAGGAGAAATTGTATGTTGAAAACAACTGGAATTTCTTTTATAAAACATTTGATCACTGGCGTAGCCAAAGGGGGGTGGGGTCAGGGTTGAACACCCCCCCCCCCCAGACCTCGATACTCAACTATTTCTCGTCCCTAAAGCCGTTGAGATATACATGAGGAACTCTGCAAATGAAGATAGACTTAATAGCTTCATGTACATACATCCAGAGGTGTCAGTTATGGACCCATGTAGAAAAATGCTAGATCTGGCCTAGAAATGGAATTGGCCAGATTTGGGAATTCCAGATTTTCCCTAGATCTGGGTAGGCTACATATGGCCCAGATATGGACCATTTCTGGCCAGATATGATTTTTCCACGTGGGGAGGATGAAGTTCTCAATGAACTTTCTATAAAGACAAGGAAAATTAACATAAGACTAAAGTGAATTAGTTCAAAATGATCTTGTGAGTTAAGAATTAGTGCAAGTTGATTATTAGAATGTTCAGATTTTAGCTCATAAAATAATTTTATAAATCAAATTTCCAAAATACAATTTATTTAAACTTGCATGTTTGTATATTCTAGCAGTATGCATGATAAAAATGTGTTCATAAAAACTTAAGCCATAATATTACAGAATTATAACCATTTATATAAATTTTAAATTATGTTGGATGTTATTGTATTTATTTGATGCATTTGCATTTTGCAGTACTTAAATTTTCTAGCGGGAAAAAAACCAATGGACCCCGCTTAGTTGGTCAGTGAAACTACCCCCACCCCCTCCAAACGAATCCTGGCTTCGCCAGTGCATTTGATTGAAGCATTATGGAAAAATGGAAAAAACCAAGTATAAAGTATTTGAAGATTACACTTAAACTAAATTATTATTGAATAAGTTAAAGTTGTAATTGACATAAAATGAATTAAAATCGTAATCAATTAATATGAAGGTTGACAGGAGGTATTGAAAATTTAAGGATTTTAATTTAATTTCAAAATCTTATCTGTGATGATTTCAATCCCTTGCTCATTTGTAGCTAAGGTTGTTTTTTTAAGTACCATACAGTACTGGTAAGCTTACATTTTCTTTAAAAAAAAATCTTCTCATCACACCTTGCATGACATATATACCAACATATATTTATTTGAATGTGTATTTTTTCTTTAGTGTCTTACAACCTGTCGGGGTTATCATTTGATTACAATAATGGGTTAAAGATCAAGAAGGTGTAATTAAGAAAATTACCCAATTTTCCTAGAGGAAGAGTAGGGAACCGTTGAAGAAAAATTACCCTTATGTCAACCAGTCGAGATTCAAATCCAGACCTCACCACGGCCTGCAATCTAGACTAGACGAACTTAGCGTTTATTCTGCGTTCCCATCGATGTGAGTAATTGAAAAATAAAATTTAAACGAGTTAGTAAATTGATAGAATAAGTTTAAATTGTGATTTTTTTTAAAACTGTTAATCTGTTGAAGAGTAGACTATAATAAGATTTCTGTAACCTTACTTTTGTTCTATTTATTCTAGCTTTTACTTAATTATACATTAAATTTTATTGTACAATATTATACTTTTATACTCTTTGAAGTCAATTTCAAAGCAAGTGAATCATCGATTTTACTGTGACAACATCTATATATATGTATATTATGTTTTTAATTTTTTATTGTATTTGATATCTTTATATTTAGTATTTCTTTATATATTTATATCAACATTCACGGTATTTTGTTCCTTTTTTTGTTCCAAAGAGCCATTTCAGGGTAGCATGGCCTAATGTGTGATCAAATGTTGGAATTGGGGGACATATTTTTAAACAGTCCACCAGTTTTTCAGGTGACCAATTTAAATAACTAATCAATGTATTTTTTCATCAATAGAGTTCCTGTTAAGACGTATAAATAATTATGTCATATATGTATATTATGTACAGATAATAGTTTAAATGTGATGATTGCCAATGTAATCTCTTTTTTATTAAATGCAACATGTGTAATTATTTATTTAGATTTTTTTTTTGGGGGGGGGGGGCAATGTTTTTATGAGGCACAGTGTTTTTAACGGATTGATTTTTCTGGGTACACAAATCCAAGTTAAATGTGATTGCAAACTAAATATATTATGTGTTAGGTTCAATGTTAGGTCTGATGATCTTGTGCTTTTGTGTAAACACAAATTGAAATAAAATTTAAGAAGGTTACTATGTAATTACAGACTCATTTAAACACAAACATTTTGGGGTGTATTGTTTTTTTCTATAGTATAATTTTCAATAAAAGTGTATTCTGGCATTTGATGTAACATCTGATTTTTTACATGTAAAATCAGAGAGCCATTATTTGATTCCATTGATCAAAATTTCAATGCATAGATTATGTGTTTTGCTGATATTCAAAGTTTAAATTCACCATGGCTACTTACTTGTCGAAGGTATATTTGTCATGTTTCTAGTTCCAGTAATTCAGTTTTTGAAAGTTTGTTTGAATTGAAGATTCCTTGGTAGTGTCACTGTGGGAATGCTTATGTGTATTCAACTAATGTTACCTACTCGGCGGTTCATGTGGTCAAATACTAGAGAATAAATATATATTTTTTAAATCACTTACATTTTACTTTTCATTGGAGTTATATTGTTATGTCAAAAGTTTGTTTCATTTATTTGAAAAAAATATGTTTTGGAAAAATGTTATATCACATTTTTACAATAATAACTCTTTTATACTTTGGAGTTTTTTTTTGTTAAACTTTGCAATTTTTTTTTGTCTTAGAACTATTAAAATTGTATTAAAAATTGTGTGACACTGGTAAAAAAAACTGATGTGGTAATAAGTAGAGTATAAATGTCCACTAAGAAACATATCAGGAGTATTTGAATTTACGTCAAGAGTCTATTTTAATTTACTAGGTATGTGCTGAAGTGTAATCTTACATCTACTATCGTAAATTAATTGAATAATTAATATATTTTGTGCTATCAGATTAATTATATAGACATGTGAAAAACCAGTGGTGCCCCCAAGGCAAGGAAAGTGGGGAATTCCCCTTACCTCGTTCTCTAAGATAAAAAATAAATTTTATCAAAGCTTAAAACATATAATATAGAATGATGAAGTTTGAATGTAGGAACGTACATTTTTAAGACAAGGCATATAACTTGATATTCTGTCACCCACCCCACACATTAAAAGTACCCCTTCAATTTCAAATTAGAAAAATTTCTAATACAATAGCTTTTGTATATTTCTATGCCCCTTCTTTCTTTACCTCTCACAGTAAATTTATGAGTGCGCCAATGTGTGTAACTAATGACAAACTGACATTGAGTTTACCATTTCATCATTAAATAAAAAATTACACAATTTTGTTTCTTATAAATAAGTAATCTTATTTTACTTTCTGTTAAAACCAGTGAATCTAAAGTTATCTACTCAGGAAATAAAAAAATACATTTTATTTTGTGTTATAGGCCAATATTTGTTAATAGAATCCAGTACTATTAGACCTAAAATTGGATATTCGTCTTAGAGAAAATAAAATGTATATTTTAAAGTTGTAGTAATATAATGTTTTTGAGTTATATTATGGTATTAAATTTGTAAAATTCATTTCTGTACATAAAGTGAATTATATATTTTTAATCAAGTTTTTTTATTTCAAAGTAAGGTACTATTTATGAGCATCCATGATAATAATAACACATTGTTTTTAGTTGGAGAAATTATAAAATAATATTAGGCTTATAGTAATACACAAAGTTATTATAAAAGGAGTTTGCTTAAGAAGTAATTTTATCTCTACAATATTTTTTTTAATCTTTTGGGTTCATGATAAACATTTCATTACATTTTTAAATAATGCAATGCACTAATATCTATGTTACTTTAAATTAAATATGTGCTAAGTAAGTTGAACGGAGAATAAGTGTTCCTATTTGCAATTTAATTTTTTTCTTTGGTAGTATTGGAATGTTATTGCCTTAAAAATGTAAATTGAATGACCAGCCGTATTTACAAAATAATAACTATTTTAGTAATATCTCAGAGATAGTTTTGAAAATGTAAATACACACAATTCTTAGATCATACTGTAATTAATCTTTCTTTATAAAAATGGTCATTCACAATAGTTTATAGTGCAAATACATGTTGAAAAAAACAACGGGTTTTTAACACTAGACAATCAAGGTCATTTCGGTGGTATATTCAATACAACAAATTTGCATTTTTAAGACAACTGAAAAGCTTCTTAAAACTGTTTTGTACTCATCTGCCTCACAAATATACTTTGTTCTGTTAGCAAGTGATGTCAATTAACATCACTTGTCATACTGTAAAGTCGTATATAATAGTGAAAGCGAATGAATATGGACGTTTCTAGTAGATTTTTATATGTTATAAAAATAGGCCAAAATTACCACAAATGAAACTATAAGATAATTGGTTAACTAAACAAAAAGTACTGTACTGGTAAATGTAAATTTGGTGTACACTGTACAGCTTGATAGCAACTTGATTGGTCACTAATATTTTAATTTTAAAATGCTAATTGCAAATAAAAAAAGGTAAATATGGTGATGAAGGTGGGTTGTCTTAAAACAATCCTACTTAAAACATTTTCAAAATGGTATTTATACTTATTTGTTACTATTAAATTTTACAACATAATCCTTTTTAAATTAATTAGATTTGGGGCCCCACATGTCATTTTCCACCATTATCTAATTAAAGTAATTTTATAGGCTATATGTCTCCATAGGGCACTTCAATGTATTCTAAAATAGTTATAATACTTTTAACTATTTAAGATAATTTTTTTCAAATAGTCTATATCCATACATAATCCTTATGGGGCATTTAACCACTGCTCTCAATATAAAGGTAGTGTATTATCATTATCTATACCTCAGTTTTAGCTTATGTGGTGCTGATGACAGCTCACAGCTGACTTCTGACGGCTTTATAAAGCTACCAGACCAAATTATTTATCCCTATGCCGAACCATATGATCTGCAAAACATGTCTTTAGCAGTTGTCACTTCTGACAGTCAAAATTTAGTATAAAACCTAATGTTGACTGTCAAAGTCACTGTGAACTGTCAGTCAGCACCACATAAGCTAAAACTGAGGTATAATACTGACTGTGTATTTTTATTGAATCACAAAACCAACTGAGTGGTCAACAAACCATAATTAAAGTAAATCATAAGTTTCATATTATACATTTCTAATTAAACTTTTAAAATCACATTTGAATCAATTATTATAATAAAAATGTTGATTTATGTTTTACATTACTATACATAGACTTGAAAAATTCATATTAGTCCATAATAATTAACACCCTATTCCAAATGTTTTAAAATTATTGCTATCATAATAGATTATTAAGATGGCTGCACAATTTATCTATTGTGAAAACCATTTGAGTTAATTAAATTACACAACAGATGTAGTTGATAGTGTAGAGTTCAAAAATTGTTTGTTGTCAATCAGCCATGCGGATACTTGGAAAAGTTAGGCAATTTGCCTAGCGTTGACGTTTAGCGGGTAACATAAGTCAAATAAAAATCACCTTTGAAAAGTATTGATGATAAAATAGTCCTTTTAAGCTATTTTATGTGTTTCCTACGTAATTTATGAATTTAGCTGCACAGAACCAATGTTCCTATTTTTATAAATAAATATGGTTTTAATTATTTTATTATTTTTCATTATTCCCGAGTAACTCTAATGTTACTCCACCGTGTGATTGTACAATATCTGAATATGCTCAACCCTGATAAATAATAATTTGTATATAGTCATTCCACCGGGCAAGAACCTTTTCTGACGATCCAGAAGTTACCGAATCTCTCTCTATTTATTTCTTCTTCTGCTCTCTCTTTTGAAAGATTGTGTACATTTTGATAGCTGAAAGCTAGATATAGTGAACTTTTGTCAATATTATGTTAGATATTCCATGATATTTTATTAAATTTTATAAAGGTTCTTCAAGGTCTGATAATTCATATGTGCAAACTCGAGAGAATGTGTGAAAGCTCACAAACATAACAAACTTTTTTTTTTCAAATTGGTTAAGAACTACGATGAACTGAAAGTGAAGTATTTATCAATGGCCATTAGTAGTTGTCATATCATAAAACAATTAATTAACATAAGAGTTATTAAAAATAAATACTATACTACAGGGTATTTTGTAAAACAATTTGTTTAGTTCACCTTTAATAAAACTATTATAAAAAGATTTTCATACACATGCTTTATGCTACAATCAGCGACAAGAATACGAAAAATCAACTTAGGTAGGAAAAGGGATTTCATTTGGATTTCATATAAACTTTCATTCCTTTAATTTCATTTATTGTACTGACACCATCTTTTATTATTTTGCCTTAATTTTATGAAATGCACTAAGCGTCATATGTGAATATGAAAAAGAAATTTAAAACAAATTTAAATGTAATTTTTTTATTAACAATATATAGGATTGGCCCTATTGACTCCGTTTGAGTGTCAAGATCCCACCTGATTTTTTAGACGCTGATAAATCCACTCTGAGAGAAATATTGGTTTGAATCCCAGCCAGGACATAATTTACCCTCCAAGTACGACTAAACTATCAGTCATAAAACGTTTGTTAAATTGCTATTTATATATTTATTTTTTGAAAGGCATAACATAATATAAAGTCTATATATGCCTATTTTAATTTTTTTTAGTAACTCTTAACACTATTAGGGGATTAAACAATCTCATTATCAACACAAATCTCCGAATGCGCCTTACAAACTATAACTTGTAATTTTAACATGTAGATAAGACTTTGGACCTGGAACCAAAATATCTCCTTTACTTGCTTGGTCGAATAAACAAGCTTTAGTATTTAAAACCTCCTTGGAATGGTTTGATGCAAGCAAGACTTTGTCTTAATAAAAGCTATACTAATGTAAAGAGAATCGAGGGTAGTGCCAGATGAGAAAGATATCGATTGGCTGAGCTTATGACATCATTCAGTACACAAACCATCGCATTACATACACAAAGCTGCTATTATGGAAGACAAACTAAGTTGTTAAAAATTAGGTCTTTAAAATCCACACCAATGTCCAAATTAACGTCATTATACTCTACTTATTAGAACTATAGGTATGTTTGACTGACTGTCTTCCTATTGAATACAACTGATTTGAACTGGGTGATGTAAGCAAGCAACAACATATTCCAACTCTTCCAAGTGGCACTACCTTTCTATTCTCTTTACATTGAGCTATACTGTTTAGACAAGACAACAAATTCAATCTAATTTTGTATTTTTAATGTCATGGGGTCCAGTTATTTAGGTTTCCACCATGTCATTGTTGCAGTGTTCCTGGATTTACTCATACAGCTCAAGATGCATTATTTATAAATAAACAACTATTGATAATTATTGTACTATGTATATTTTATATATTGAAACATTGTTTACCTTAAACTGTAAAATGTGTCTTGTTAAACTCTTTCTTGTGTTTGTCAACATAATACTAAAGAACACTGTAATAAAGTACTGTTGTGTATATTTGTCTAGATTGTGTAATTTATTGCAAGATCACAATATCCAAATATTGAGTAGATTTGGTGAACAAATGATCTATTCTACCTTCTTTATTTATGAATCTATTTTCAAATAACTATTAAAAACACAAGTACCAATAATAAAATGGTCTAGACCAGGCATGGCATAGGGAGAATTTGGGGAAGGGGAGTTTCAAAATCTTAAGTTTATGACATGATGTTAAGACCTACTACTAAACCCTAAGAATAATAATGTTATTTTATACAGTAGTAGTGGAACTTTATTTTTGTAAACGGAAAATGAGGGGGTCAAGTAACAAAAAAAAGTTTTTTTTGTGACTTTATAACCTCCTCTCCCCCAGTTAATGTCAGAAAATTGGATGCGCCTAGAAGCTATTTATAGAAGTCCTAGTATGGAGAATTTTTGAAAATTTTAATCCTTTACGGCTATTTGTAATAGTCCTCCAACAATTTTTTGAAAATTTTGATGCTTCTAAAAGCCATTTTAATAAGAGCTCACCAGACTTGTTTGTATAAATTAGATTGCCTAGAATTTATTCGAAGTGGTCCTCACCCAGAATCAAAATACAATCAACTTTATTATTATTATTATATTATTATTATATTAGCACAGCGTCTTACTACCCGTTCAGGTTATACGCACATCAACTTTATTAAACAAGGGAGTAAGAAAGTTAATAAGTCCAAGTAATTTCAACGAGTGAAGTATTATATGAATAATATGAAAGTGAAAGTAGAGTTTGGTGTCCAGAACACCTAAATCTGTCACTTATCAATGACCAGTTTATAAGTAAAAAATAAAGTTTAGTTTTCCCAGTAAAAAATATGAATTGGAATTGGCTTTGAGGACATTTCATTTTCAGTAAACAATTGTAGAATACAATTAGTCGTTTTGAAAATCTATACAATCTGATATTGATTTGAGAGGTTTTAAACAGTTTAAGATTATCAGCAAAGAGTAAGTAACTAGAAGTATTTTACCAATATCATCAATAAACCCATTGAAGAGAAGTGGTGCTAAATTGGAGCCCTGAGGTATACCACAAGGGGCTAGAAATGTATTTGAGGTGAGTGAATCTATTTTAATATCAAATTATCTATCATGCAAATAGCTGTAAAACCATTTAACATATGTGTGAGATAGGCCAAAATTATAAAGTTCCAAGAGAATAATACCAGGATGACATAAATCAAAATAAATCGCATCAACTTGACCTTGGGTATAAACTTAAGGGCACATGCTTTAAAAACTTTACTAAATTTGTGAAAGTAGATCTATTTTTTACAAAGTCATGTTGATTATCTGAGTGTCTATTTTTCAAATAGTGAAAAGTATTCAACTTAGTCTTTCATGGTGAATTGTGGTTCTCAAATCATTATTTATCAGTGCCAATTTGCTAAATGATAGCTTGGTAAGCGCTGAAAAATGAAGTTTCCTCTATGAATACCTGACTGAAACCAAGGACGTAAGGAGTTAAGTTTCTTAGCTTCAGTTCTTATCTCGGCATCAGGTAGCCCGTATAAGTTGACTACGAATATCCTGTCATACACTTGATTGCTACACTACTATGCGTTCTTTTAAGGCAGCATACAACTGATCTAAATTAATATTGAAAGTACCACATCTGAATTTATCTCTCGAAGAAAAAACAACTTCCTCTTGAGACTGAGGTTAGGTTCACATCACAACGTTGGTTTTTCTTTCTTGAACTGCCTGTAATTACTTTGTAGTCTGTATTGCCACAAAGGTACCTGGCATCCAGTTCCAACTCTTCATACCTATCCTGAAGTGATTCCAGAAACTTTCCCAGTGAATCAATTAGATCTACCATTTTATTCAGGTCAACTTCTACACCTTGAACAGTTTTATTTGTAATGTTGAACCACACAAGAAATAATTTCTAGACCTTCGCCATCACAGCAGTTTCAAGACAGGACATTTTATCAGCCATGTCTGAGCTTCATGTCTTGCTTAAGGACTTTTCTACAAGTCACTTTCATTATCTTTTGAAGGTGTTTTGAATGCAGTTGTATCCATCTACTGGGGCTTCAGTAGCATCAGCTCTTGCTGACCACCAAGTGTTTGACAAGGATTTAACCATTAGAGTTTTTTATTGCCTTTGAAAGAATTCATTAGAATTACCCATCTCTATGTTGATGCAGTAAAAAAAAGTGTGTACTGTACAACATTTGTATGAGGCCAAAATAACTAACAGCTTACACAGCAAGAGGCAGCAGCCCTATCCAACAAGATTCAATAAGTGAGCACAGGAAATGAAGGAAGTGTATGAGGGGTTCTGATATATGCAAATGATACCGTATTAATGGCCGAGAATAAAAGTGACTCGCAGAAATGCATTTAATCCTTTGAATGTGGTGACAGACAAAATGGATCATCGTATAAATGTCTCCAAAACTAAGGTGATAGTTTTTGGTAAGGATAGATGAAGAAATAATTGTTAACTTAGGATAAATAGAAAATTATTAGAACAAGTGAATGATGATGTGTGTAAGAATGGACGGATAAATGGTTAAATAGACAGACGGGTGAATGGATCTCAGAGTTTAGTTGGATGTATGTGGACTATGCAAAGAATGAAGTAGTACCGAAAGAGGCAAAGATGGCAGTATAAAAAAGTGTTAATGCCAACATTGTTTTATGGATGTGAAGCATGGGTTTGTCAGGAGAAACACAAGAGCAAGGTGAATGAGGTTGGAATGAGATATATAAGAAACGTGTGTGTAAAAACCTGCATGAACAGCATCAGTAAAAAAAGGGTGTTGAAGGAGATGGTTTGGAAGGGAATCCAATAGGTAAATGTGAAAGTAACGTCTTACGTTGTTTGGGCCTGTTGAGAAGACAAGTGTGGATCAATTGACGAAGCACATATATGAAGGTAGAGTGTGTGGTTCAAAAGGGGTCGGCCAATGTAAGATGTGGCTAAATGTTGTAGATGAATGTATGAAAAAGAGAAACATTAAGTTTTAAGAATAAAGAGCATGTATGACTCAGTGTATGGATGTTGTTAAATCAAAGGGAATATGCAAGGATAGGGAAGTGTGAAGAAAGTTAGAGAGGATGGATTAAGTAGAGTTGTTTATTGAGCTATATGCAGTGTGTCTTGCCTACCCCATAAGGGAACGACGTAATTAGTTATGTATGTACTAACATTGTTGTTATAGTTTAGTATAAGGTGGATGATATGAATGAAATAAACCCATTTGATGAACATGATGAAATATAATAGAACATAAAATTGTATTTCTTTGCAGTTCAAATTGGATTTTTATATTAAAAGTAGGGATGGGACCTTCAAATCCTCAAGGATATTCGAGATAATCTCAGATTAGAGACTTAAATACTTAATATATATATATACATATATATTTCAATTTTATGAGTGAAATTTGTTTAGAGCTCTAATGATGTTATTAGCGTTTCAGAACCATTTATATTATATTATTATTATTATTTAGCACCGCGTCTTACTACCCGTCGGGTTATACGCACTTACGCTAATGTGCAATGGTAGGTGATTATGAGATGAAATGGAGGACCTACAGTTTAACGTGGAATCCGAACCACGGTGAGGCCTGGCATTCCTCACATTCACAAGTTGTAACCATTTATATTATATGATTAACTTAACAATCAGGCTCCAGACCAATAATTTAACACTTAACTGAATGTATGACTATTATAGTAAATGAATAAGAAAGAATGTTATCATCTAGTTATTATTTGTATTTTCTATTACTATACTATATTTATATTTCCTCTTATGTTCATAATATTTTCCAAGATTCGGATTTGGATTTTGAAGGTAAATTGGAGATTCGGATTCATAAAATAGTGGACTCACTCATTTCTAATTAAATGAGTGTTTTAGGATCAATTCTCGGTATGGAGAGAAAATGTGTTTGTTCTAAAATTAAGATAATTTGTAAGTCTTGTTTTGTGTTATTTTAGGGTTCTGCAATTATCTCTGGTAAGGATACATAGGTTCTTTTAAACTTTTTATTTAAAAAAAATCAAAGAACAAGAGTTTTAATAAATTAACATATTTACTTTGTTTTTAGTTCACATTTTGTTATTAATAAATAATATTTTTAACATAAGAAAGAAAACAGTAATAAATTACAATACTAATAAAAATAATAATAATCTTTGTTTTGATTTACATTCCAAAACTTTAGATGATAACTTGTCACCACTTTCATTTAAATCCATACAGTTAAATACAAGGCACATGAATAAAAGTTAAATAAAAAAGGGGGGCAGTAAGGACCTTTAAAAATTATATTTGCATGTTTTAGCTTTCCAACCAGTTGGGACATAATAATATGAGATAGAAAAGAATATTTGTAAAACATAAAAACCCTTTATAATAAAAGTGGTTAGTCTTATTTATTTTCTTGCCGAGTTTGTTTTTGATATAATTATGGCAAACAAAGTTTTGAAAAACTAAACTTGCTTGAACAAAGTTTATAGTCAAATTTGTGATTGTCAATTTTACAGAATTAATAATAATACTCATTACTAGATAACAATAAATAGTACCAACTTAAATTTAAAGATGTTTAAAAACTAGTGTTGTGCCCTCTTAATCCCATAGAAAAAACACCACTCACCACACTATTACAAAATTATTTAAAGTTGTGTTATAAAAATTTGTTAAAACACCCTAAGCCACCAAGATTATCTTTTTAAAAAGAGTTTAGTGAAAATTGTCTGAATACACTTCACAATAATTTGATGGAAGTGGTAGGAAGTGAAGCCAACTTTAAAGGAGAGTTAGGTTAGGCCTTTATACAAATCAACTCATTTCATCTCTTAATACACCATTCACACTTCCAACTTCTTATCACCTTCAAAGCTACACATTAAAATTGATAAGTTGGAAGTGTAAAAGGGAATGAAGAAATTAAGAGAACTTTATTTGTTTTTGTCAAGATTTAGCCTAATCCTCCTTTCAGGTTGGCTTCCTTTCCTATCATCATTGCATTATTGTATTGTACAGTGTTTCCATTAGGGAATTAATCATTTTATAACTAATCAGTGTATAAGAAAGTCTTGTTAAACTTTTTCAAATCATCAACTGTTTCCAGCCTGTGGCCGAGTCAGTTTACTAAAATGCCCCCATCTTCCTCAATTCTTCCTCCTTTAATCACTTCTATTCCTCTATTACTTGCACACTTTCTATTATTTGCTCCTCCCTTCACTTTCTTGGTCTCCTTTGCAGTCTTTTCCCTACATATTTCATCTCCATCTTTTCTTTTTGCATCCTCCTCTCTCTCTAGCCTCATTACATGCCCACACCATCTCAGTCTTGCTTCCTCTACTATCTCATGTACTCCCACTCTTCCCTGATAACTTCATTCCTAATCTTGTTCCTCCTAGTGACAGCTAACATGCCCCCCACAAACTTAGTTCCCAAGATCTCCTCCATTTTCCTAGTCTCTCTTACCTTCAATGTCTATGTTTCTGCTGCATATGTGACTATGGGTACAAAGTACGCCCTACACAGCACTTTTCTTTTTCATAGCACGTCTCTTACACACCTAGAGAATCCCCCCCCCCATTGCTATCTTCTTATTAAAACCTTTCTACTACCAACCCTTCGCCTCAATCATGCTTCCAAGATATTTTACACTCTGTACTTTTCTCACCTTAACTCCATCCAACTTTATAGATACTAGGCCCTATCCTCTTCCTTGTCATTATCATCATTTCAGACTTTGCCCCGCTAAATTTAATTCCTCATTCTTTCACTTCCTCATTCCATCCCATGTAGCTGTTCCTATACTTCCTCTTCCTTCTCCCCCATACCATAAAGTCATCAGTAAACATCATGGCTTTCATTTTTTCCTCCCCAAGTTTTCCTGACATTTTATTCATGACTATTTCCATTACCAATACAACTAGTAGTGGTGAGAGGGCTCTCACCGTAAACACAATAATAAAAATAGTAATAAGAAATATATTTTTAAACTTATATACATGTCATAATTTATAAGAAAAAATAAGTTGGGAGAAATAAATAGTAAATGCATACACAAAAATAAATAGATAACAAAAAATAACAAATTGTTAAGAGTAAGCAAATAAATGCCCCAAAAGAGTTTATTTAAAACCAAATACTGCAGTGAAAATTCTTTGTATTTACAAATTTTTTTTGATAGCTTTTTTAAATGTTGTGGTAATATTTTCCACAAACTAGATATATTTGTATCTTTTAAACACAACTTCTCACTACAATAAAGTTCTAAGACCATTATTTTAGCAAACAATGAATTCAAAGTCAAATAGGGTAAAAAAAAAGGCAAATGATTTGGCTCTGAAATCAACTAAACCAATTAAGACTAAGGGCCAGTTTCATAGTCAGATTTAGTACACCTCAAGTGTGGCGCTATACTAAATACAAGACGTCACCTACCTGAAATTGAATGGAATGGGCCAGTTTCATATGCGAAACTGTCCCATTCCATTTTGGTCTAGGTAGGCTGTATTTAGTATCGACTCGCACTTTAGGCGTACTAAATCTTGACTATGAAACTGGCCCTAAATATATATTAATACAAATCAGGGGTGTGTAAAGTCCATTTTTTTCAATTCGAAGCGAACCCTAATCAAATATATGAAATATTTTCGAAGCCAAATCAGAGTTTAAATATTGTTATACATATTTTCAAAACTTTATGCACTAAAATTAACTGTAAAATGTTATATTGCACAAGTGAATGTAATATTCAATTCTAAGCAGATAAATCCAGCTATTTTTACATTTAATTCAATTACTCTGAATTTATTCATATAATTCATTGGTAATATATGAATTCATATTCATTGGTAATTTACATAACAGTTCAGAATGGCAATAAATGAACATAAATGAGAATTTTAGCCTTCAATATTTGTATTGGCAAAGCCGGAATAATTTGTTGGAACTGATATTCTTTTTTTAAGTCAAGTCGAGGTATCGCATAGCCCTTATACAAAGTTTTAAGTCCATAAATTTAGATTTACTGAATATCCAAGAGTTGATTCAGTATATAGCATACAATTAGTAGCATAAAATAAACTGATATTAAGTTTATTAACTATATAAAAATATAATTGGTTTGGTGCCATTCTTTAGCTATTTTCTTTTTCACACTTTTTTCCTCTTTAATGAAGTTGGATTGTTTGTCTCACATTCGCCCCTGGCAAGTTCAGGTAAAATGAAACCTAGAGAATGGAAGTGAACTATTGAGGAAACCCATCACATCTCTGTCCGATGTCACCAATGTAATGTGTAAACCGGATTCCTCTTTTCATCATAAAAGCAATATTGTGTTTGTTCGCTTTTATTTGTTCCTGTCACTCTTTACTCTAGCTCCTTCCATCTTTAACATTAATGTGTTTATTGTCTGTATGAAATTAAGTGCACTAAGCATGTTAGAATATAACATTAAATAAATATGATTAAACTGTGGAAAAATAAAGCACAAATAAAAGTAAAAACACTAACACATAGGTCGATGATGTTATTTTATTCTTCCTATGTTATCCTAGTAGCTCACTTTTAAACAAAAGTTTTACCATGGTAACCTAAATGAAGAAATTATTTGGAAATTTACCAAAAACATTTAAACTTTACATGCTCTCTTCAATAAATAGTAGTCTTCATAATCTGGTATAAATAACTTATCGGGATTAGTCAATTGCAGAGATGCTTCATTATAAGTCTCCATTATGATGAATGGTGTTAATATATTCATTATATTTCTTCTCTTGTGCTTGTTGTAATTTCTGAAGTTTTTTTACAAGACCTTTACTCAATTCTTTACCTTCAGCATCACAAGTTGGTATTCCCTATAAAAAAAAAAGGTATTTACATAATTTTACTTTTGAGGGCCAGTAAAATATTAAATTAAATGGCCAAATGTCTAAAATGGTTATAAATCAAAGGAAAAAAAACCTAGGGATATGCAGGAACGATATTTTTAATCCAAAACCAAAATAACATTTTATCAAGAATCAAAATAGTTATAGTGAAAACTTTGTCATATTTATTAAACATTTGAGTTTGATGAAAAGTAAAAATGTATTTCACTGTCGTGTTTTTCCTAACCTTTAATTTAATAAAAACGGTTTTTATTTAACTTTAGACTTTCACTAATAATAGTCCGCAAAATTTAAAGATGCAAGACATATTATGATCATGAATAGTTTTTTTAAGATATATATATTCTTTAAGTTCTATCAATAAGCACAGGTCTAGTTTTATCTTATGTTATTTGATCATTTGTGGGAAAAAAAAGTTTATGTTATTTGATCATTTGTGGGAAAAAAAAAGGTTCATTTTCTTAGATCAGCATGGATATTCTGTTGGGATCAGTATTTTTTATTTTTAAATACTTATTCAAATTAAAAAAAAAAAATTGCGAAGCAAATTTATCTTTATTGTCAAGGATATTAATTTTATAACAGAAACAAGATTTTTTTTTAAATCTCACATATTATGTCTTAACACACATAAGAGAAATACTTCTGCAAAGAAACAAGGGCTACATATGGCCAGATAAACATTCTCATGTTTGCTTTCAAATTTAACCTTTTTAATTGTTTCAAAATTATTTATGAAAGAGTAGGAATTTAGCATTATATTATATATATGCTAGATTCCTATTCCTTCATAAATAATACATATATGCTAATTAAGAATAGGAATTTAGCATATAATATACATGCTAAATTCCTATTATTATGTAAATAAAATATATATATGCTAAATTCCTACTCTTTCATATACAATATATATGCTAAATTCCTATTCTTACATAAAAAATATATATATGCTTAATTCCTATTCTTTAATAAATAATTTTGAAACAATTTAAAAAGTTAAACTTGAAAGCTAACTAAGCAACAAACAACTAGCAAAAAATTTTAAACTTTGATCCGGTTTTATATATATGGAATATTCTCTAAACTGAATCAAAGTTTAAATTTTTTTTGCTAGCTGTTTTATGATTGAATAAATATTATATCGTGGTTCTTTATATTATATAACTTTATGCACTAAAATTAGGCACCAGAGAGTAAAGATTTAAAGTTGAGTACTTAAGTTAGATTTTCCTAGCTATAACTAAGCCATATTAACAATACCTAATGATAAGAATATTATAAAAACAGAACCTAGAGCAAAAATGACAAACCTTTTCATCAAACTTAGAATATTTATCAGTCTCTGAGCGGAACATCTCATCAGGCTTGATTCTCTTTTGAGCATCTTTCTGTGCCTGTGCAGCCAATTGCTCTGTCTTTTTGCGTATCTTCTCAGCAGCTTTCTCTGCTTCCAGTTTCCTCTTTACCTCCTTCTCCTGCAGCAACGTCTCGCGGTCCACCATCTTAACCGCTGAGGGATGACCTACACAGCAGAAAATAATAACTTTATGGACTACCAGAGCAACATTTGATTAAATGCCTATTTTATTGACTTGCAACCATTTTATCAATAGTTTTAATATACATATTTTACAAAAAAATAAAAGTTTAAAATATGTTAGTGAGAGAAGTGAAGTCCCTTTTCTGAAATGCATGCACTAGGAATTCTGTCAAGCATGTGTGACATGCGCAGATATTACCTTCATGATCCTCAAGTCGAACCCCAACATTAGGAAGTACATCATCTCGCAGCCTATCACACTCTTTTAGGATCTCTGATGCTTGGAGCTGCCGAGCCTGGATTCGCACAGAGTCTCGAAACTTTGCAAGGATGGTCAGGTAGGGCATCACAATCTCCTCGACCTGAAGAGACAGAATCAACAACTTTAAAGCAACCAAAAATCTTATTACAGTGTATTTGCTTTACATTTGGCATGTTGAATATTTTTATGGACAAGACCTTTGAATCTTTAAGGATATTAGAGATTAGAAAATAATAAAAGAAATACTCAGATTTTTTAATTGGAATTTGTTTTAGAGCTTTGTGTTTTTTAGTGGTTTAGCTGAACGTAATAATTATAGGACAAACTTTAGCACCAAGACCTTAATCCGTTAATTTAACACTTAACTCAATGCTAAAATGAATACAGTAAAACAAAAATGTTAACATTTAATTTAGTGTTCACCATGTTTTAAAAGATTTGGATTTGTAGGTAAAATGAAGATTAGAATTTGTAAAATATTTAATTAAACTCATCTAGATTTTTTTTTACATCTATATTTGCAACTTTCTCCAACAATAATTTGAATGGTCTCACAGTTTGTTAATAAACAGGCCAAATAAGTTAGATTATGTCATTTGCTGGAAAATATATTCTATTCTAAAAATTAATCAATTGCTTATGATGCCAATACCTCCAGACATATGCTTGATTCTTGATTTAATGATACCCCCAAGCATTTTTGTAATCAAATTTGATGACCCCTGTTTTGATTAAGTTTTTGTATATAATTAAATTCCCTGAATTATATTATATCAAATGAGGATTTTTCATGTTTTTTTAACTATAAAATTCCTGAATTAGATTAAATTGAGTTATTAATAATGCATTGACTTTCTTTTTGCTTATTTTTTTTAACGAAGGTTTTTTATGAATAAGAATTGTAATTTTATCTACAAAGCCTAAATCTTGAATTCAAATTTTAATCTTTGAAAAATTTATGAACATAATATATACAGTCAACTCTCGATTCTACGACCCCGGGAATAACGTCCCTCTCGAAGTAACGACCCTTTTTTGGGGAACCGTGAAAAATGTGAATAAAAAAGGTCGAAAATTTTAAAGGAAATCGGCCGTAAAATGTGTTTGTTGCACTTACGATTATTTTTGTCAGTGCTGTATTACTAGTAACTGGGGTAGGTCAGGTATAAAAATAAACACCACCCTATTAATGCCAGCCAATAGCACTTGACTTTGTCCACCCCATCCCACAAGCAACACAATGTTTCCCCGCGCGCGACTGCCGCTGCCGCCAGGCTTGTTTTTGCCGTTGTTATTTAGATTCTCGATTTGGTTACGTTTTTGGTTTGATTTTGTGAACTATTTTGGACAACCCAAGCTATTTTTTTTTATTTGATACGAACTTATAATTTCGACGAAATGAGGGAAAAGAGGACCTTCTTGACGCTCATGAAGAAGTAGGAGATAATCCAGGAAGTGGATGAGAAGAAGATTACAAAGATGGCGACTACGCGGTGGCATGACATTCCGAAGTTGACACTTTTCACGATTCTCAAAATGAGACAAGAAATTGTGAATGTAGTGCAGAAGGAAGGCCACAATGTAAAGGCCAAAAATTTGAAGGGTGCGACGCACACGAATCTGAAGCAAGCTATGCTGGAGTGGTTCAGCCAGCATTGAGCGCAAAACGTGTCTATAAACGAACCGATGATGTAGAAAAAGGTCGATGAATTTTTCGCCCCTCGTGATCGGTAAGTTCAAGAAACTCCGGGGTTTCAGGGGCAACATCTCGACAAACTCAGGAACATCGATGTTTCTGTCAAAGATCACCACCAGAATGCTTCAGCCCCTGGACTGGGGGATAATCTAGCAAGTGAAGGTGAAGTTCCACGAGATGCTTGTTTGGAGTATGGTGTGGAATCTCGACATGGGCAAGGAGGTCAAAAAGTGGGATGTGTTCAGGGCCATGGAGGGAATCGTCACCAGTTGGAGGCCCGTGAGACCGGTGGTAGTCACCAACTGCTTTCGACACGGCCACTTTGTCCTACCAGTCAATGAAGAGACTGCAGTCTATGTGCTACCCTTCGTTGCCAGCGCCGAAGACCCAGATGACCCCCCGCCAGTGGACGCCAATTCTCAGCCAGGCCCCTACACGGAACCGCAGCCTGGCTCATCAACAGCACCTTCGTCTGCCCCCCTGACATTCACTCGGCCGTGCGACGAGGAAACGTGGCAGAGATTAGCCCCAGACTGCACGTATGAGGAGTACATAGCAGCAGATGATGACATCACAGTTTGGGGCACCCTCGACAACGCCAATATAATCAGGGAGCAGCAGGAGTCCAGCAATGAAGAGGGGGAGGAAGAAATGGAAGAAGAGCCTGAAGACATCCCCACAACGAAAGATGTTCTGAAAGCGTGGACATCTACTCAAGAGCACTTAAGCGCCAGGGCGCTAGCGAAGAGCTGTGGTTACAGTTCTATAATGTGAAAGACTTCGTCGAGCAAACTGACGCTAAGAAGAAGCAGGCCTCCATAATGGACTTCTTTAAGAAATAGGTATTTTTTCATGTGTTGTCTAAAAAAAGCAATTTTTGCGTATAAGGGTCGGGGGTGAAATAAAATCAGTTAACATTCCAATAACGACCCCTTCGAAATAACGACCCTTTTCCAGGGAACCGTGAATGGTCGTAGAATCGAGAGTTGACTGTATATATAAATAAAATAAAGCGGTTAACATTATATTTGTTATAATGTATTCATTATGATATTCATACTTTCAGTTAAGTTTTAAATTAATTATTTGGGGTCTTAGTAAGTGTGTCTTATACTTACATTGGAGCCTAACTCCCAACCAGTTTTAGATTTCTAAAACTAATTTTAGTTCAAAATTTAATATTTCTTTGATCTTTGAATTTTAAATATTCTTAAGAATTTAAGGCATTTAAGAATTGAATATTCTAGTGTCTCATTCCTAATTTTGCATCTATTTGTTGCAGCTTGAGATAAAAAAAACAGTAAAAAACGTGCATATAATATGGTTTCTAAATGTATCACTAACATTGGTTGTCTGTCCTGATCCAGATATAGGGAGTCCCAAAGAATCTTCTTTGGGGATAGCTCCAAACACTTTGAATATCCAGGTAACGTAAGTACCAATGTCTCGGAGCAATATACAATTACCCTCTTGACCTGAAACTCGTTTGTCTCGCAGGTAAATGTTCACGTTTCCAATCAGTTCTCGAAGTGCATCCAGAGCAGTGCGAGTGTCCACATTGTCTGGAACATTCGGTTTAAAGTAAGGGTGTGCCAATGGGGATTTTTTCACTATTAATATTTTCAAATTGAATAGTGAAAATTTAAAATTTGAATGGGTAATAAAATCTTGGTAAAACTTATTATTAATTACTGGTATACATATCTTAAATATGGCCGGTAAAATTTTGAATAAAGTCGCATGAAAAATATTCTCACTGGTATTCAAAACTTACAATGTGGGTTGGGAGAGAGAAAGTGGTGTTGGACAGCAAAATTATGAATAAAAACAAAGATCAATTTTTATGTTATTTTGAATTATAATCAATAATAATTAAGGTTTACAAGTTTTAAGCTAAACTTAAAAAAAAAAATTATATTATATTATGTCACACAAAATTTTTGAAATAGTCTGATGTTGGAATTAACAAAAAATACATCAAATACAAATAAAAAATAGTGATCCATATCTATTAGTTTAAAGAGAACATATGAATAAAAGTGAGTTGGACTCACACAATGATAGTTATTTAAATAGCCTTAACAAATTATAAAGGTGGTTTAGTATTTAATTTTAAATTTCTGTCAGTTATTTTATTAAATTACTTCAAGTAAGCCCTCCACATATTTCAACACATAATTGTCACACTCTGTTTTTCAGTCAAGAAATTAATTTATAAGATTTCTTCGAATAAACTCCTTCCTCCTGTGTGAGGAACTAAAACAAGTGGTAAAAAGCGGCGCATATGTTTATAGTAGTGAAACATAGAATACTTCCGTTATCTTTCATAGGTCTTTGAGAAGAAATTGCTGATGTGTATCTCAACAAATGTACGATACACACGAGACTTCTTTATGGTTTCGTTTGAATATGATAAAAAATATTTAAAATTGAGTATGTTTTAATTAAGAATTAAAGTTAACTTAAGATATTTATAAAATAAAGTATATTTATTTTGAACATTCATAAATGCATTGATAGAATATTTATTTAACTCAGCAGTAAATTTTATTTCTATGTTGGCCACACTAATTTTAGAAATTAATTGAATTAAGATTGACGCTTGAGCAAGGTAACATGTTTAGTTAAATAATGTTAGTACATTTGTGCACTTGCATTAAATACTTAGCTGTTTTACCAGTGAATACATTTTTAATTATTAAGATATTTTACAATCTTTTCCTGTAAAATCAATCAAAGTGAGATTATTAGTTAAAATAAAATGTAAACAAAGCCTCATGATTAACTTATGAAAGGTTATAGAGGAAATAAATGACTTTTTTTAAATAATGGTTTGCTGTCTAAGACCAGAGAAAGTTAAAATTATTCTAAAGTATGAAAAGATTTTAATTTGGAACTAAACCCATCGAATCTGAATCTGAGATTATTTGGATTCGAAAATTTGAATCTACCATGAATCTCCCTAATAATAAGACTCGAAAGCTTTAATCAAATCAGAATTTTAGTAAGATTCGAAACTTAAAAGGTTCGCTCAAGCTTATCTGATATTATACCATGGTGTTACAGCTTGGCAGGTATTTTTATTTTTATACATAATATTGGCGATAATGATTATAAGATATTTTCATCCTTATCAGCGTTTTATCTTTGATTAAGTTATGACTGTTGTTAGCTAATTATTAGTCCGTGTTAAAATACTGATTAGTAGCGGTTCTAAAATTACAAAATATTGAAATATGTAATATTTAGAGAGATATATCAAATCAGTTAATAGTTTATCAAAGTTCTATCCTTCCTTTGAAATTTTTCAAAAATGCGAAAGTTATTGCAGGAGTCGAAGTCAAAGCGAACGAGACTTGACCTTCGACTTTGACATTTCAAAGCTTCGCACATGCATAATACAATTTGATTCAATATAACTAAGAGTTTCAATTTCTATGTTTCACATGAAACTATTTCATTTATGGATAGTTGTTTACATCCCTACTAACAAAGCGTGTTTGTTTTTCTTACCACATAATGCGTTATGTACAGAATTCTTGGCTGCTCTCAATTTAATGTAAAGTTCTTGGTCATTATTGGTCCATTTTTGGAAAGAATCAATTGTTGTTTCACAAGTTCTCGATCTTGTGATATCCTTGATAGTCAAGAAAAATTCCTGAAAACAATATTACAAAATTAATATTATCAAAGGTATCAGGTAACAGTGTCAAAAAATCTAGTGGTATTCAGAATATTTGTTATAGGCTTTTTTATTGTCTTCAATATATATATAATATAAAAAAGGCCCCCCAATTATAAATTAAATCCTGAGGCATTAAATTTTTTCTCAGTTTTCATCTTAAGATTTTACAAAAATCCCAACAATAATGAATAAACCTAACAGTGGACCAGTGTGATCAAGAAAACAACCATCTACATGGCAGTTGATCTAGGACTGCAACTACCTTAGAGGGGGATTAGTGAGAAGAAAACTAGAGACAGGTCTGTCTCAATATTAGGGAGCAAGGTTACAAGAAATGTACAAGCAATTCTCTGGAGAGAGGAAAGAAAACTTCATTGCGGAAAAAATATACCCAGTGAACACGACTAGGAAGTTAACTTTTTGAAACCTGATCTTGGCAAGTCAATTTACCCTTTCACTGCGCTTACTCTAAACGCTATGACATTTATATTAGTTAACGATATTGATTTCCTATTGGTCATGTTGGATTATCTGTGAAAAACTGGCTTCCATAAGCAAAACTTGATATAAAAACTACTCAATTCAAAAACTTAACCAACAGCTTTAAATTCAACGATTGTTATTCAGAGTCCTTGTCAAAAATGGTGTTAATTCTTATAGAGGATTTCACAAACTAGATCAGTTGTTTTTGTTAAAAGACAAAAATACTTGGGCCTAGTTGTATTTATTTACAAAAATGTTCATCTTATTTCAACAAATTTATCTACCTAGTAGTCATGGTCACTTAGATACTGTTGTGACCATGACCTACTTATAGACCATGCTGCCATAGTCCAGTCTGTAAATAATCTTCTGCTGAAGAAGGGGACTGATGTATCCCAAAATCTACATAATTATGTCTCTTGTGTTTTAATTGTGAGATTTGAGACCTACAGTTTCCTTGCCCTTATATCCTCCTTTCAATGTTTAATTTAATACAGCCGTTTGGCGCCATTTTTCCTTTGTTTACACCATTAACAAAGATATAATAAGAGAAAGTGATGATCTTGAAGTTATATAATTTATTAACTTTATAAAATAATAATAGTTATAATGAGTTTTAAATGTGGATCAAGGCACACAACAATGTCATTTAACTTCATGTATAGTGACTGGCTGCTGCTTAAGTGATGCATTGTGCCACACTACATAATAATAGCATGTAATTTAATAGTAAGTTAAAATAATGATCACAAAAGTCTTATAAGTACTCTATACAGTAGAAATCTAGGTGAATAAAGGAAAATGCTGAGAATAAAACTGTTGTTAAATTTGACTTAGGTATATTTTAAGATTCCTGTCAACTTTGAGGAATTTCTTGGCTTTTTCTTGAAACATGAAATTCCCTACATTCCCATGTTTTCCAAGAAATTGGTAGCCCTGAATCTACATTTCATAAACAACCAGATAAATATAGTCCAAACAAGTGGTTATCCATCTTGAAAACATGCAATACAGCACACAAATAGACTTATACAAAAAGCTCAGATAAACCTATCCTAAAAGTTGTAGAGTTCCAAACCAAAATTATATTTAAGGCTTTGGCTCGAAATTCAAGCGCTTGCAGGGCCCTGACAACTATTTTAGTTAAATGTTTTGTGATTATGTGACATAGGGTTATGCAAATTCCACTTTTTTTATTTGAATCAAAGGTGGATTGAAAATATTCCAAAAGTTAGATCAAAGTTTGAGTATCTTTTTGAATTATTTTATTTTGAAAAAAAAATATTATATTGTGAATATTTCTATAATTTAGACACTAAATATTAAGTAGAAAATGATTTAATGCAAAAATGTGCAACAGGTTTTATAGTAGGTTGATAAATAACATACTCTTGCAGTATGTAATACAAATTGTTGAAGCTAAGTCAAATTTTTCCAAGCATTATTTATGAACCCTTATTTTGAAATATTAGGCTTTCTGATAACATAACATTTTAATCAACTATGATAGATGAAATGAAAGGGAAAAAAGTACTTACATTGAGTAGTTTCTCATATTGAATAGCCATGTCCATGGTGTTAATACTGTAATCAAGTGTGTCTTTCCAAGAGTGGAGCAGAAAGGCAAGCCGCAACTGACGAGCAGAATGCCTGTTTAAGGCATCTCGAATTGTGACAAAATTCTTGAGTGACTTGGACATTTTACAACCAGCGATTGTCAAATGGCCTGAATGAAGGAAGTAACGCACCCAGTGGTCGTTATCAAAGTAAGCCTGGCAATAAAACAATCATTTGTAAAAAATTCTAGTGTCAGTACTGAATATTAGTGAGGTAAACTTGGAGACATTATTTAAGGTGAGTTAAAGAAACTGTACCCACAATTAGGAATGTGAAAAAAGTATCGATACTTTACCAACATTGATATTTTCCTTTTGATACTTATATTTTTTTACTCGATACTTTTACTGATATTAGTACTCACACTCCAATATCGGATTGGTATCAAAAGAAACAACTTTTTTGCTAGCTTCACTCATGCTGGGATTAAATGTTTACTAGATGGAGTGTGGAAGAAGAACAAATGACACTATTTCTCAATTCTCACTCATTTTCTGCATGATAAGCCAAAAACAACTCTTGCACTCAATCTCTTTTAGCTTTTCATAACACATAGCTGTTCTTTCATCTTTGTTTATCAATACAGCCCGATAACTGACGGGGTGAGTAGCAACCAGTCTACCACCCGGTCCTTTATCAATTAGTATGGTCATCACAAAATAAACAAAATAATCTTTTGTAGTCCACCCAAAAGTCCCACAAGCAGATGAAGCCTAAAGGTTTATATGCATTTCAATACAGATACTTACTGTTATCGAAACTTTTCTTTTCGATACTAGTATGGTATCAATACTTTTCTTCCGAAATGTTCAAGAATCGAAATCAAGAAAAACATGCATCATGACATCTCTAATATAATTAGTTTTTTTATAACTGAAACCTAGGCCTGTTTAAAATCTACGTATTATTTATGTACCATCATGTTGCATTCCTACATTTTTCTAATCTTTGCCAAACAGTTAAAGTCAGATCTGTTGTTTATCGATTTCGTCGAAATCCAAACTGATGATCCCCCAATTATTAAGGCACCAAACTCATAAAATTTCGTAGCATGGTGGCAATAGTGAGATACCTCTATAACAATTAAGCTCTATTTTGTCTACCTTTTAGAAAATTGTACCTTCCTTCCATTCTTGTGGTAATTCATCATGATTCCATATGGAATATTGGAGTTTATGAATTTCTATTACCAACATTTCACCACCTCCATTTAACAACTCTGCTGGAATTTAATCTATACCTGGAGCTCTATGATTCTTTAACTTCATAATGGCTTCTTAGATTTAACTAATACTTGGCTCTGGGACTAGTGGTTATGCAGTATGGATTTTGACAACGTCACCCAATTATGATCCTTCATGAACATTCAAAATGTTCCATCTACTCAAAACATCGCTCATGTCTGCCATCAGATTACCACTCTCATCTATCACTAAATTTGTCCTAGCCCGATAACTCTTTACCATATTCGTTAATACCTAAATAAAGTCTTCAGATATTCTTATTTTTGATATTTTGTTCTAACCCTCTAACTTAACCTTTTAAATATGCTATCTTTTCGTTTCTAAATATGACACTGGCCTTTCTCTCTGCATTGCTAAATGTGTTTAAGATTAATTCACTAGGACTTTCTAAGCAATGTAATGTTGCTTCTCTTCTTTCCTCTATTAATTTTGAACATTTATTGTTAAACCATGGCTTCTTCCTACTCTTTAATGCATGGACTCTATGCTGCATTTATAATCAATATTATTCCTGAAAATTTCCCATTGTTTCTCTGGACTCATATAATCCTTACTATCCTTTGAGCACTCTAGGGCAGCAAACATACTTAGAATTTCATTTTGATATTATTATTAGTACCCCGTCTTACTACCTGTTCGGGTTATACGCACTTACGCTAATGTGCAATGGTAGGGTGATTGTGGGATGAAATGGAGGACCTACAGTTTAACGTGGAATCTGAACCACGGTGTAGGCCTGGCATTCCTCACATTCACAAGTTGTGTTCATTTTGATATCATCTATTCCTACACTCAGCCTTTATTTTTCTATATCACATATTTCAAAACAGCCTCATTTCCCTTTTTTGTTACCGACAGATGTTGCTGCTAACAAGTGCTTTCTCACAAAGTATATTAAGAGTTTGAAACAAAAATTTTCAAAAATTGACTATCGGTCAACTACCTTTAAATGAATTTTTCTTCAAAAACCACAAACAGTACTATTTATTATATAAGACACTTACCAGAAACACATTTTGTACCAAATCATGAGTAATTTTTGAACAGTTAAGATATACTCATTACTTTGATGTGGTAGGAATGAAGAGAATAAAAACCTTCATTTGTGTGGAAAAAGAATGGGGAACCATTTAGGAAACACCACACTCAATACACCTAACCGAGATTCAAACCCTGATCTCCCAATAATGGCAGTATTGTATATTGTGAGAGTGATGTCAAAGACCTTTCAACCACAAAAGCAACTCCTTAGTATTATATTATTTCTTTAGTGGCTGTTTTGATCTTTTTAATGTCATTTTATAAGCGGTATAATAATTGGAGAGATTTGAAATTAAATGCTGGAGAACACTTAAGAAGATCAGTTAGACAGACATCACAAGGTGAAAGATGAAGTCCTAAAAATAATGGATGAGGAGAGAACCATTTTAGATTTGGATGTGATTCTTCAGTACATAGCAAACTGGATCAGGCACATACTTAGGAGTAACTGTCTTCTTTCTGCACGATGTCATAGAAGAAAAGATTGAAGAGTGAGGGAAAGAGGAGCTTAGGAAGGAGGAGGATTTAAATATTGGATTAGTTGGTTTCCTCTTTTAGGAAGTTGTGTTGCGCGTTTCACACTCCTCCCTGATGAGTTCCGCTAGAATGAAACCTAGGTCAGGAGATTGGGCGGTGACGATCGATTTTTTTTTTAAAGAGGCAACCATTACCTCTTTGTCCATCGGCAGCAATCTAAAGTGTGAACTGTGTTCGTCTTTTCATTGTCAAAGTCATATTGTGTTCGTCCCTATTATATGATTCTATCCACCTTTCCTGTACCTTCTTCCAGATATAAAATAAATAAATTAAAGGAAAGAAGAAAATTCTGGGAGCTGTAGTAGGAGGCAGAGGACGGGCTGCAGTGACGGTCTAAGTTCACTGACAAAAGGAATGGACCTATCATAAGACAGAACAAATAATGATAATGATAATACCAACACCTTAGCTCAGTCAGTAGCGTGTCTGTCTAGTGGGGTAAGGATCCCAGGTTAAAATTCCCCGACATGGCCAGAAAAAAATGGTATCATTGTAAAATGTGGGCTTAGCCTTTCTCAGTGATGACTGGGGACTGGATGTTGTGTCCTGTCCTAGTCTTAAGTTAGATTATTATCAGGCATATGAAGCTACAATAGGCCTAGCAAGCCACTAGTGGAAAATATACTGCCGAAATAAAAAAAAACTCAGGCCACAGGCTGGAAACGTAATGGATGTAAAAAGTAAATGATAATATGATTATAGTGATAATAACAATAATACTTTAGCATTTTACTAAACTAATCCTGTCACAGGCTGTAAACAGTTGTGATATGATTATGAATGATATGATGTTGATGAAACTTTAACAATAATAATATCTGCTTCAGAGGCCAGCGTCTAACGTGCTACTCTCGAAGTAGATTAGATGCCTATGACAGGAAAATCAAAGTTTGAATCTCGGTCAGGTGAAGTGAGGGTGGTTTTTCCAATATAGTTTTCAATTCTCCCTTCACGCAAATGTGGTTCCTTCCTATAAATATAACCTTCCTAATTCCTAAAACCATTAGTGTAATTAGTACATAAGCATATAACCCAAACGAGCAGTAAGACATGGTGTTAAAAAAATTATAGTAATAATAATATTATATCAATAATAATTTTGTACTAAATGTAAGTTGTTAATTTTAAAATTGGTTCTAAATTATTTTTTGAACAAATTAAACATGAAAATGAAGCTCATATGTTGAAGCCCATACAGCTATACACCAAAGAATGTCCAAACCAATTAAAGCTAGATCCAAAAGTTCAAAAGTTTGTTCTCCTGGTTCAGTTCCCGTAAAAACATGAAAGGTGTATATGATCTTAATGGTGTACACACGGAGATTGGCTTGGAACTGACTCAGAGTCCTCTCTAAACTCCAAACCCTTTCATGTTACCGCATCCAGAACACATGCAGAGAGTCCCGAGCTGGCTTAAAGCCACTAGATCCTAACCAAGTACATACCACTGAGAATTTCAAAACAACTGTGAACTGTCACTGAGCTGGTTCTGAACCGATTTGTAACTTTGGTGTGAATGCAGCTTAAGGCTAATTGCTCACTTCTGCTTGCGCCAGTTCATTATCATGGTGTGGGAACTTGAGATCAACACCACCAGTGTGGATATCCATGGAACTACCACACACTGCAGAGGCCATTACAGAGCACTCTATATGCCATCCTGGCCGTCCTTTCCCCCAGGGCGAGTTCCACCATGGTTCACCTTTCTTAGATCTCTTCCACAAGGCAAAGTCGTTGGGAGAGTGTTTTCACTCAGCCTATCCTCAGAGACACACAGATCTCCTACAATAATCATTCAAAAAGATGTACAAATTAGGGGTGACCTCTTGACATCTGAATACATATTGTGTTGGCTAACTTTACTTCAAAATAAAATGTTACCGTTTAAAAAAATATTCAGGTTTAATTAGATCTTATGGACCAAAAGTTATATTAGAATAAAAAATAAAAGAACTAATATTTATTAATTAAATAAAGAGTGTATTTGTTTGTCATGAGCACCGCGCGCTATCTACAGCATAGAGGTCGGAAATTTTAATTAGCAGCTTGTGTGCATGAACAGTGCACCTATAAGCCATAATTTTACAATTTTAACTAATTTTTTTAAATAATTAAAAACCAGGTTGGAAGCAATACAATTAAGTTTTTTTCTGGTTTGTTTAAATAAAAGCATTGCCCAGAGTAGCACAGGGAACTTCTGTTAGTTCTAAAGTAAACATACACACAGTGATAAAATTTTAATTGAAAAACTTTATGGATCAGTTTCAGTGGTGTGCCATTTCAAATATTTTTAGATCTAATATATAAGTAGAAGATTATAAAACCCAAATGGTTCAGTTTGAGATGGTATGGGAAATTTATTTTTAAGAAGATGTTAAGTTCACTAATATAATATTATTTGAATGACTAGAATAAAGTGACTAATATTTCAATATAATTTTATGAATATATTTTATAGTGCTGTCAGTTACCAATTTTTATCTCTTGTCTCCAAACAAATTTTTAAATCATATTATTATTTATTATTATTAACTGACAGATTTAATAAATTAAACCTAAAAATAAAGAGAGGAAAGAGATTAGGAAGATAATCAGGAGAAAAATCACTCAACATTTGTCTGTAGGCAAAAAGAGCCCAAGTGCACTTGATTGTGATTCTACCAATGACTTTACAGGTCCGTCAAGAAAATTCTACTCTAAGCTGGTCCCGCCAGTTGTGAAATATTTGAAAATTAAAATCAAATAAAACTTTGTTTATATAAATATCTTACTTTCAATTTCATAATAATAAGGTTTACATACAAATACTTATATTTAACAAAATGTATCTATTTGTAGTTTGAAATGTTTCCACTAAGGGCTTTAACTCAGCCTAATACATATTTTGTACTTTCGAAAACATTACCTTCTTAAGTGTACGGAAAGAAAAAAACATTTTCCAAATAGATATCATCCATTTTCATTCAGTGGTGGATGCAAAATTTTGAAGTGTGTGTGAGGCAGGGAAGAAGAGTGTTGCTCTAGAATTTAGTTAAAAGGTTTTTAATAGATAAAGGAGAGGAGGTGGGCTGAAGCTTACTGACCAATCAAAGCATAATCTTTTTATAACTATAAGATATTCCACCACACTAGCCCATGAATTCCCAATAAAGATAGTTCCCTCCAATGAAATATATAGGCCTACCATTTTTTAGGTGTGTGCGAAGCTTTGAAACTTCTCACTTGGCTTCTAAACAAATATCAGCTTCGACTTCACTTCGAAACCAATTCCCGGCTTCAAAGTTTCTCAATAAAATTAATGACAGCTAAAATACTCCATTTATGTTCACATTTATCCATTCTGAGCTGTTTCGCACACTAAAAATCAATATACATATGGAAAAAAAGCTGAAGTAATTGAATTTAATGTTATGATAATAACTTGATTTGTTAGATTAACATGAAATATTACAAACAATTGTAAAATAAAAATTTTCAAATTAATTTTAGTACATAAAGTAATATAAATAACCACAATATAATATTTTTTCACACATAAAACAACTAAAAGAAAATACTTGAACTTTGATTCAGCTTCGAGAATATTTCTTATATTAGATTCGAGTTCGCTTCGAATTTAAAAAGTAGACTTCGCACGCCCCTACTGTTCTTGATCATCTGATATTTTCTTTGCTCGCCCTTTACCCACTTACTGTAGTTCCTATTTTCTTTGAATATTCCCAAACTATGACAAGTACCCCTTCACTACTGTAATGATTAATTCAAAAGGTACGAAAATCTGGGTTATGGCTGAAACAGTCAACCTAAAATTTCAAGTATATTGGAGAGCAAATATAATATCTTGTGCAAATAACCTTTTTTGATTTGTTGGTGCACATGTAGCATTTTGGCTAAACCCAGCCCAAAAAAGTATATTTTTGGTAAAACCAACAATAATAAATTAAACAATATCACATTCCCTGCATCATGCATTTGAGAAAGGAGGCAATGCAACAAATGTAGCTCAATTATTAGTGGTACTTCTAAGATTATCTTATTTTGTAGATAATTTTCTAATCAAATAATCTGGCACCTTTCAATGAAAAACTAGTGCAAATAGATGATTCAATTATGAAATTAAATGAATCACAGATGTGTTTAAACAGGTGGTAAAATATCAGTTCTAAATTTCTTACCGATCCAGATTATTTACATTGAAATATTGTAAGGAAATAATTGCAGTAGCTCTCATTTCTCAAAGAATTGATAACGTCACTTATTTATTTGAGATATTAAACGTGCACTTTCTGAAATGACTGACCAGCACAAAATAATTTTCTATTAGCAAAAGCGAAAGGGACCTACCAATTTTGCCAGGAAAGGTTTTTTTTTGATACCTTCCAGGGTTCTTTTACATGCCACAGTCAACAAGGGACCGGTGGCTTTACTTCCCCTTCGAGGGAAGTTGTGCTACAGTTTTTTTTTAGCTCAAGAAAAATCTGTCGAACCAAATTGGGTATTGAAATCACAAACATCGAATCCTGAAGCGAAGCACTTTACCCCAAGACCACCAAGGTTGACTTAAGATTTGATAACAAGTTCACAAAAGTTTTGCGATATAAACTTATCAGTTTTCATTATAGTACCTAGCTTAAAATTATCAGTCTCAAGAGTATTATTTACTATAGTTTGAAAAATATCAGATGCTTTCAGATGTTATGCAATCTTGAAAATTAATACACAATCACACCATCTACATAAAAATATGAAAACCAAGTGAAAAAATGTGTAATGAACTACTTTGCCATGCCATTTACTAGGGGTGTGCGAAGGCCACTTTTTAAATGTGAAACAGAAGTCAAAACGAATCTTGAAACTTGTGAAGAAAAGTCGAAGTTATCTAGGATTTTTGTTGTTGTTACTTGACGCTACTTTTAATTTTTAAATTAATTATTTTTCTAGAGTTGTCAGTAACAAGGACCAAGAAAACTTTCTTATTACCTAAGGACTATATTAATAATTATTAGTAAATTATCAATAAAGTTTTAATTTTTACTTACATCGTGGAGTTTATAATATTATTTTGCAAACTTTACTATGCATGTCTTTTTATCTGCATTTCTCTGATAATAATTATAAATTAAATTTCTGTTTTCGTTTCCCACTTTCAAAGAAGAAGTTATGAAAAACTTGTGTGTCAAAATGCACTTGAAAATTTGTCACAGATACTTCCAAAGAGATAGAATATTAAGGAATAAACATGAATGCGAGCTGCAATGAAACACAACTAAAGCACTTTCTATGTTTCATACCACTGACCATGGTGTTATTTCTTTATCAGTATTTTTATTTTTTACAAAATTACGTTGGCGATAGTGAAAATAAAATATTAATATTTACTTACCCGCTTTTGATCTAGGCTTATGTTGTGGTAGTTAAATTACTAGTCAGTGTTAAAATTCTGTTTAGTAACGGTTTTAAAATTATTAAATATTAAAAAATGTAATATTTAGTAAGATAAAATTAAATAGTTTGATAATTTATCGAAGTTTGATCCTTTCTTCGAAATTTTTCGAATATGTGAAGGTTATTGTAGATGTAGAAGTCGAAGCCGAAGGAGATTTGACCTTCAACTTCGACTTTGACTTTTGAAGCTTCGCACACCATTATTATTTACCCCTATGTTAATGTAGTGAAATCAGAAGGTATCTGTAATAAAATAGATCTATTTTCTCATATTTTTTAGTAAAGTTAATGTAAAAAAGTTTATAATTTAAAATAAATGAGATGTTAATAATAACTTTTGTGTTAATTGTGGGTAAAGAAAGAGTTAGAGATCAAATTTAAAGATTCTAGGACATTGCGAGATGTCAATTTTATATGCCCTTATATATTAAGTAAAATTATCCATAGTATCACCATTAAAGAGGAAGGTATTTTTAAGGAAACAGTGTGTAGCAACCCCTGGTCAGGTAGAGGCTTGATTTTACCATTAGCCCTACTATTTAACTATTTATAGGATGGGTGGAGAGGAGGGGAGATTTGCTTACTCTAGGGTTTTTGCTGTGTTTTGTTGAAATATATTTTTTGGAGAGATTAATCAGAATTCTTGAGTTGATTGTGAAAGAAGACAGTTAAGGTAAGAAACTTATAACTAGTATGTTACCTCAGAATAGAACATTTTAGATTTAAAATATATGTCACAGCGACATTTTTACTTATCTACCAAAAATTATCCTTATCTTACCTTCCCCATCTTGCAATGATTTAGCATCCCCATATGCTTCGGGAACCAGCTTGGCATAATGATGTCCTTCTCGACTGTCAAACTCATTGACATCAAAATACACTGAACCATTGGATTCATACGCTAGACCTTGTACAATTATCTTCTCTATATATGTGATAATTTCTGGGATGTATTCACTGACTCGTGTTAGGACATTAGGGCGAAGCACCTGTTCACAAATACAAACAATGATAAACATTGCAATATAGACACAGCTATTTAATTTATGATTTTAATATGCAATTTGGTTTGTGTGGTGAGTTAATACAGTATTTGTTTCTATTGTTTTATATTGTATGTTTGGCCAAATTTAAATTTATGCCACAAATATGTAAGGTGTTTAAAGTATCTTTAAAGAAAACCTCTTTTCACTTTTTGAGGTATTTTTTTATACATATTTGGAAAAGGGTACAGGAAAGGTGGATTAAAAACATATAAATAACAGCGATTACCTCTTTATTCAGTGACAACAATGTATTATTATTATTATTATTATTATTATTATTATTATTAACACCGCGTCTTACTACCCGTTCGGGTTATAGGCACTTACGCTAATGTGTAATGGTAGGGTGATTGTGAGATGAAATGGAGGACCTACAGTTTTAACGTGGAGTCTGAACCACGGTGGAGGCCTGGCATTCCTCACATTCACAAGTTGTGATTAATACACGTCTTGTCAGAGGTGAAGGAAGGGTTTGGCAATCAGATAAATCTGTGCCGGGACCGAGGATTGAACTCTGGACCCTCAGCACAGAAGTCTGACACCTTACCCTAGACCACCAGGTCACCAGCAACAATGTAAAGTGTGAACTGTGTTATTATCATTGTAGAAAATATATTGTATTTTTTCCCTTTTATATGTTTTTAACCACCTTTCTTGTACCTTCTTTTAAAAGTAAATATTGTTATAGTTTGAAGAAGGTACATAAAGGATGGATAGAAATATTAAAAAGGGGATGAACATAATGTGACTTTTACAATGAAAATAAAAACACAGTTCACACTTAACATTGCTACCATTGTGTGATAGTGAGATTTGTCTTAATGTAATGATTGTTCTCTGAACACCATAAATTCTGAGATTTATTAGTGATGGGTTTTTTAAGTACGTAACATATACCAAGTATTGTTAGCACCCAATAATGCACTTACAATGAACTCCAAATCACTCATACCTAAACTACTTTGGAATTTCATAAGGAATCAAACAAAAAAGTATCCCAAGGGTGGTTGGAGAATATTTTAAGGCATACTGTCATTGTGATCTTGCTCACTACTAAAGTAAATTCAGTTTTTAAAAAGAGATAAAAATATATTTTTACCAAACTGTGGGTTAAGAAAACTTTACTAGCTCCCTACATTGCATTTCTCCCCTTTTTGTTTATCATTTAATTACATTGAAACCTCATCATGGTTAAAATGATGTTACATTGAGTGCATCCATGTCCTTGTGAAACTTTGCCTCCCAATATCGTGGCAGCTCAGCGAAGATTGAGTTGTCAGTGATGGAATCCCCCTTCTCCTGGTCCAGCCACTCTGACAACGGGTCTCGGGACTCAGTCAACAGGATCTAGATAACATTTAACTGAATACTAACAACTTCAAAAATATTATTATTTTACAGTTCACTTAACTCCCCATTTAAAAAAATTGTTTTAAAATTTTATTACAAAAGTTGGCAGCATTAACGGCAAGTATTTATCTTAAAAGCATTGTTAAGGTAGAAATGTTCCTGCAATATAGTTGAAAATTTGTTGTACATGTTTATTATTATTATTATTATTAGCACCGCGTCTTACTACCCATACGGGTTATACGCATGTTTATTATTGATAAGTAAATAACCTAATTAAATTGATAGTTTATCAAACTCCACAATAATTGTCTTTTATTAAACAAGAGCCACATATATTTATACATAGTTTGGAAACTGTGAAATAAACAATGGATAAAAGTTGGCATTTATTGAATTTTGAAAATACAACAGCCATTTCTATTGGGATGTAACTATACACTGTAACATTTTTTTTAAATGTCAAGTTTATTCACACATTTAACGTCAAGATAGCAGCAGTTTATTCAATGTTAAGATAACATAAGATAATTTAATTTTAATTCTAGAACAACACAACAACCAGACCCTAGAAAGTTAAATGACTGTTTAATGAAAAGGAATAGTTATGAATTGGACTTTGATTTAGACTTTAAAGCCATTAAGTAAATTGTTGGACCAACTATATTAAGAGATAACATTTTAAGACAATATAGGTCCTATCAGTGTTTCTCGAAGTGGCGGTATGCAGACCGATGATGGTTCTCAAGCTACCTCAGTGAACTACCAGGAAAGAAAGAAATATGTTTTCATAAACATAACAATGATATGACATAGCACCACAGCGGTGCATATCAAATAAATAAATAAAGTGTATTTTTTACTTTTTCTAACTGAATGTAATAAATATCTTGTTTAAATATTCCCAATATACTTAAGAATATATTATTTTCAATTACTTTTTAAAGACTAGACAAGGTATGCTAAGTTCCTGTTAAATCACCTAATTGCCACGTGCCCCTATCTCAAATTTTCTTCAGTTTTCACCCCTTCTCTGTAGCTATATACAATTAGGAGCTCAAATATTTTTTTCAAATTTTTCTGTGCATAAATGACTGAATGACACAATTTTGAAAACAATGGGTTTCTTTTTAGGAGTGACTCCGATTTATTTTGTGATTACTTAAAATATGCATAGCTTCATTATTTATTCAGCAATTTTGTTCATTTTTGCATCAAATTAAAGCTTATTTTTAATACTTAGCTACACAATTCTAATAAAATGAATCATTGCCTAATGGCTTGGAAATGCATGATAAGACTGTAAAACACTGTACAATAATGTAAAGTGATAGTGAAGGAAGCCAACCTAGAAGGAGAGTTAGGTTAGGCCTAAATAGGAACAAACGCACTTCTCTTTTCAATTCTTCTTACACTTTTAACACTACCCCAACATCTCTGTTTATGCTAGTCTTGTATTGTATGTATTTAAAACAAAAGTTTGATAGGTGTGGTTAAGAAGCCATAATTAACCTAACATTTGAGAAAAAGATAGAAATAAAAATAAAACCAAATTATAATACTATAGACCACATTTGTCTAAGGGTTTTGAATTGTGTTCTAAAGTACTAAACATAAGTTTTAATTTAACACAAAAATAAACAAAATTTCTTAATAAATAATGAGGTTATGTATATTTTTGCTATAGCTGGTGTATACCTTCAAGTGAAAAAAACAAAAATCTGATATATAAAAGTGCAGAGATATTTACAAATTAGGCAATTTCACTTTGAATAGGTCAAACCTATTACAATCCCTGGTGCAGTGGGGAAAATGCTGGTCTGCCACATTTGACAGTTTGAGAAGTACTGCACTATAGGCCAGTTAGGATAGTTCATCTATTTCTCAAGCGGACACAATAGTGCTTGATTTTTTGGCTTATGATTTGATTTCTAATAAATTTGCACAATACATACCTTTTGTGCTTCTTTTGTCTTAGCATCATCGTTAGATTTCACAGCGGCTTCCAGCTTCTCCACAGCAGATGTCATCCTAGCAAGTAACTTTTCTATCATGCACTTTTTGTCCAAGTCTATCGTAGTCTTGACAGTGCCCATAAATAGGTCCAACACTTCTTTAGCATCACTTAAGTTCTTTTGAAGACTGTAGTTTTCTTGCACATACTTTTCATAAAGATGATTTTGCCTTGCCCTTTTGATTATTTTATCATCAATGTCGGTAATGTTCATAACGTATAGCACATCATAGCCAAAATAGTCGGACAAAACTCTACGAAGAATGTCAAATGATATGTAAGACCTGAGGCAAGAAATGGAACTATGTTAAAAACAAATGCTTTTCCATAATATTTTACATTCTCATGCACACAATAATTTCCTTGCAGTTTAGTGACTTAGACCATATAATCTAAAGAAACCGGACTAAACAGCATGATTATACTTAACATTAACCCCTAGGGTACCCAGTTTGAATTCAATCCTGGTCTTATGAATATGCATCGTTAGATTTTACAGCGATTGTGTAGCAGGTTCTGCTAGTAATTCTTAAAAAATAAAATGGTTAGCTGTAATTTAATTGACTAAGACAACGTAGGCTGAGAGAACTGCAATGTCACATCTACAATAAGAATGTTAACAAATAATATAACTTTCATTATCTTCAACGGACAAAGTTATTTTTTTATCAGTTCTATGCATGTATATATTGTATAGAAAAATTACCTTTGAAAATGACTTACAATTTAAGGGCACAAAGTGACAAACAATCCTGCAATGATGTTATGTTGCGCTGGAAAATAACAACTCTGTGATAGGAAATTTTTTATTTGGGTTATCATAACTTGGGACATCAAAGTTCTAAAAACCTGCAAAAATACTGCCCTCAACTACACTACCAACTTAAAAAAAGAATTTATGAAACCTTACAAAATTATTTATTTATCTGTAAAAACCTTCGAGACAGAAAAGCCAGAACTATTAATTTTCAGTAAGAGCACTTCAAATGAATCAAAATCAGAACTGAAAAACTTTTGGTCAGACTCCATGTATACAGTATAGTTTATAAATAAGTTTGCTTAAGAAATTGTGTACAAAAACACCTTCTCTCTAATAAAAAAAAAACAATCCCATTAGCGTTTTCAAGAAAATATTCCAAGAGCTCTAAGCCCGGGGGGTCAAATATATGGCCCGCGGGAGCATTTAAACTGGCCCGCACCTCAATATGAAAGAAGAATAGGAATGTGGTCCACAGTTACAGACTTTGTCTGTAACTGTGCTGTATTATGAGTTAGGAATTGGATTTACCAATTTGCCTCGTTTCTTGGAGCTCTTATCCCTCCTTAGCTTCATAAGACACCTCGCCTCCAAAACCTCGCCTACAAACCCTCCCTTTCAAACTCTCCCCTACAAATTCTTTCAGCTTCTCTCCACCCTCTGTTTTCACAACCATTCGTTCTGAGTCATGATCGTGCAAGACTTGTTTTGATTTATTTATTGTTAAAACAATGAGTCTAAGTAAATGTGGTACTAAAAGAAAAATTGATAAGGAGTGTATTTAACGAAGTGTGGGAACATTCATATTTTTTATCAAAAGAAACGGGACGCCGACTTGTTTGATTTGTAATTGTGTTGTTTCGGTGAAATAATACAACTTGAGATGACCCTATGGAGTAAACCACTGTGATTCACAGGAAAAATATGCTGACCAAGCTCGTGAGGGTAAAATCTCTAAATTGAAAAGTGAACGGTTGAAACAACAAACTTTTTTATGCAAGTGAATAAAGTGACTGAATATGCTGTTAAAAGCTTCTTATGTGCTTTCTTATAAAATAATGTGTGCATTGAAACCTTTCAGTGAGGGGGAATTTTTAAAAAACAGTTTGGTTACTGCTGTAGAACTGGTATGTCCAAATCAAAAAAATATATTTTCAAACATTAGCCTTTCACGGAATAGGAATACACATCAATGATATTTCAGATAATGTCAAAGAACAAAGAACAAATAACAAAGAGGGTTGATAGTTTTATTGCTTTTTCTATATCCATCGACGAAAGTACTGATATAAAAGATGTGACATAGCTGGATGGATTTCTTCATGGTGTGATAAATTGATAAATTACCATCCTGGCATTTTGTTTTAGATGAAAAATATTTGAATTTTGAACTAAGTTTATTATTACTGCCTTTGTCATAAGCATTTATATTTTATTTTAGCTAATGTTTTTAATATTGTAAATTTACAATTAAAAATTATTATTTTTAATTTGCCTTTTGCGTCTGCATTAAAAGAAAATATGTCTGTAGAAATCAGTGTACTTTAAGAATGAATGGGGTTCGAGGGGGGGGGGAAACGTAAGCTTTTTAATTCTGTATAAACATTTAAAATGTATAATATAAATAAAAATCCTGTGTGTGGCCCACAATGTAACCTTAATGATATAATGCGGCCCTCAAACCTGTTTGAGTTTGACACCCCTGCTCTAAGTTGAGGATCTATTCATAGCCTCTTTGGTTTGAGTCAAATAGGCCTGCAATAGTGTGAATTTAAAATGGTTGAAAATAAGTTCAAACATATGTATACAACAAATAAATGGGCAGGAATAGATAAGTAAAAGATAAGTTGAAATTGATTTTTTTTAAATAGGTGAAACATTAATGATACCTTGCATGCCCCATATGTGAAGAATCATACACAGTTGGTCCACAACTGTACCATGTGACTCTATTTCCATCTTGAGGCACAAATTCCTCCTTTTGACGAGTGAGGCTATTGTAAAGCTTGAGTACAGGCCTCTTCATTTGTTCTGGGGCCTTCCAATGTGGTTGTGTACGTTTTGCCATCCTAGTCAATAAAAAAAAAGCAAGGTTTAAAAACAAAAAATGATGCATATGAAAGTTTAAGGACAATAAATACATTCTAAAAAATTATATTAAATATATAGGGTGATGGATTTACTGTAACTCAAGAATCTAACAAAAAAATTAGTATAAAACAGATGGTTAAATTCACAAACAATAGAAGTAGATTATAATTGATGCAAGAAAGGACGTTCAAAAAAGATATCGACAAGATTGGAGCACAATCATTTCATTTCTTGAAACAGATCCAACTAGTGCTTTAAAAATTTTTAATCACATGAAAAATATATAAATAAATCTGTTAATATAACTTGCTGCTATGATGAATAGTTATTATTAGATTATTACACTGAACTGTGGCATAATAGAGCATATGATGACACTATTCCGACCATGGAGAGAATTTTAAAATGGCAACTCCCCGGAAGAAGATGGAATAAGCTCTGAGCGCTACTACTACGACACTCGAAATATATTCGATATTAAACTCAAAATTGTTGAACATTATACACTCTACAAAAGAAATTCACCACAAAATGGAAATGAAGTTTTATTATTATAATCTATAAAAAGGAGACCACACAAATCCAGATAACAGCTATAAAGGAATATTTGTTAAAATTTAGAAAAGTGTTGGGAGCCAACAACATGTAGAACAGTGTCTGCACTCAAACTTAGGAATGTGCAGCTATAGAAGTGCATAGTTGAAACTAGGAATTGTTGCAACTTAGGATGGTCGCCTGGCTTATGATTACATTCCTAGTCTTTAGACAATGGCTTCTGTACTGATCATGTAAATTCCAGTTAGGGATGAATGGCCAGTTCATGACCCAGAGTTCATGCAGGGACAAATTGACTGACTAGTAGGACAGTTGTGTCTGGTATTTCATCAAAGGATGTTGCTAAGCTGCATGGTCCTAAAATAATGTAGAGTTAGGGTAGTTTACCCATTGACACTTGACAGTTACTATGTTTCAACTATCATTGTTTGTATATAATTGTATATTTTATATTCCATGTCATTAAACTAGTTAGTATAAAATAGTAATCATCTCTCGTATTATTTAAATGGGTGTGTGTGCTCCCATCCTCTATGAATTGGGACCGACCGGTCAAAACAAAAGCTTTAGAACATTATTCAATGAAAAATTGAAAATATTCACAGAACAATTTATTCTTGAATGTCAGAATGGCTTTAAAATGGGAAAACATGTTTAATATTGGCTTTATTATTATAATATGTCATAGCCAAATAATCACATCTGACTCAGAAGACAGCCTCCAAAGGCTACAATAGCCAAATAGGCTAGAGAATGGATAACATCTTGACATAAAACTATATAAATGTGTTCGAAACAAGTCTAATTACAGTAAATATATAAGTATTATTTTTATTATTTTTACTAAAATCAATTTGTAAATGACATTTTTTTAGCATTGCGTCTTACTACCCGTTGAACTCAGAGGAAGTATACCCACATTTGTGTGGTGATAGAGTGAAAAACCATTTAGGAAAAACACGCTTGGTACACCCATCCAGGATCGAGCCGCGATCTACCCATCATCGGCAGGCCAATCTATTGTGATAGTGATGCCTAAGACCAGTGGTCGGCAATATCCAGCCCCAAAACATTTCAGGAAAATTTACAGTATGTATACACACTAACGGTCATTTTCCCAGATTAGTCACTCCTTAAATATTATTGAAGTTTGACACTCCTCATATCGCCACTTCCCTGCCTAAACCACTTATAGACAAAAAGCTGCTTATAAAGAGTTGACCTCAGCATGTTACTCCTTCCCTCCATTCAACTCTGAATGTTGTCTCTCTAAACCCGATAATAGTAGCCCATATAAAAGGTTTCTTTATCTTTCTTTGATGTGATGTTATCACCACCAACAGCCAACAAGAAAATGAAGGGTAAGTGCGTGCAAATCAATCCCAAAATGGGATAGGAGTAAAGACCCTAAAGCCAGAGTTCACCGTGTGAAAGGATTCATTTAGACCAAAGTATTTTGACCAAACATGCAAAAGACCTCTGCACAGTAGGTATCCCAATGTGACACGAGAAATGCATACCAATATCAGTTTATTATGACACAACGGGAGTGATCTTTGGGGAATTCATAGTCAGTTTAAATTAGTCATCGGTGTATATTAATTAATTAATACTGAAGTTATTTTTGTAAATCTTTATTTTTCTTAACATTAAACATGGATAAATACAAAAAAAAGAAGGAAAGTGGATGCAGAATGTCTTTTATTTAAAAATCAGTGGACTGTTGATTATTTTTTTGTAAATTTTAAAAACAAAGCAGTTTGTTTGATTTGCCGGGAAGATGTGTTTTTAAAGAATTTAATGTGCAATATCATTATGAATCAAAGCATAAAATGAGATATGAAAAACTAGAAAGGTGAGCTACGTAACAAGACAAGATTCCTTGGAAAAGCAATTAATCGATCAACAAAGTCTTGCGGTAAACCGTTTACAGATTGAGAATTTATAAAAATAGAATGTACTTGTTGCTGTCAGTAAAGTATGCTCTGAAGAAATCAAGACTGTACAGGACATAAGTTCGATCGCACAGTAGTTAGCAGTGTAAAATATATTTCTAATAATTTGTGTATTAAATTACATAAATATTCCTTAAAATTTTATATTTTTTTTCATTAGCTTTGGATGAGGAATTGCTACAGAATTTCAAATAACAAAAGAACTTTCAGCGCTAAAGAGTTTTAACGGGATGACAAAAGGTGAAGATATTTTTTTCAGTTTACTGTTAACATGTAAAATTTAAAATGGGAAAACCTTATAAGCATTTACAACAGAGAGCTCGCAAAGTATGATTGGATATAATGTAGGATATATGGGATTAGTTAATAAAAAAATCAAAGCATTATATATTGAAATGCAGCAGCAATTCCACTGCACTATCCACCAACAATCATTGTGCAGTAAAATTGTGAAATGGAAAAATGTAATGGAAGTTGTTATAACAGTTTTGAAGTTTATTTGCAAAAATACTAAGAACCACTGCCAATTTAGAGTACTTTTAGATGAGATTGATTCTGAATATATTGTCCCACACGGTATACTGTCCATCACGATATACTGTCCATCACGATATATTGTCCCCCACGGTATATCATCCCCACGGTATAATGTCCATCACAACATATCGTTCCCCACAGTATACTGTCCATACCGATCCCGGCTTTATCTAAGATTTATTGTTGGTAAGATGTCGGATGGGGGGACTGAATATTGAGTTTTTCAAAGTATTTGGCTAGTTTGAAGTTGTATGATAATATAATCAGGGTATTCAAAAAAAGCATGTAGAACACTCTATAATAATAACAAAAAATCTGGAGTTGATTTTATCAAGTAATGCTTTCATAGTTCCAGGTGAATACCATTGAGCTTACCCTGAAAGGTTGCAGTCTGACCTTGATGGACTATTCTAGACCCTTATCTTTTAAACTGCGCCATAGTGTAACCATACAAGGTAAGCTACCTTATCTCGTAAACAAGGGGTAGGCCTACTTAAAAGAAAAATACTGTTTTATTATTAAAAATGTATTGTTGGAACATTTAATTAATATCAAATAAAACTAAGAAAATGTTATGGTGGAATAATTGTTGACTTGATTAAAATCTGTTCAATATTTTCAGATCAACTCTAGGAGATCACCTAAGCAGCACTCCAGAGGTTATTTTCAATGTATTTTTGCACCATGTATTACTACTCATTCGGGTTATTCGAATATTTACACTGATGAGGTAGAAAGGAGGCAGGTGGAATTTAGAGAAAGTGTACTAGCATTCATATAGCGGGAGAGTAAAAAACCTTTAGAAAAAAAACAGATACAACACCCCCATTACACTAGACTGAGATTCAAACCCCGATCGACCCTTCGCCAGAGATTCTGCCTATTGTCTTAAACATTCGTCCATCAACGTAGATAGCAATGCAGTAGATGATGTTGGGATCACGCTCAAATTAATGTTCATGTAAATTAACGTTAACTTAAATTAAAAAGAGTGTGATCAGGATTCACATAATATAACGTAAAAACACACAAACAATGAATTTGAACTTTTGAAAACATAGTATATAATTTTACTATATTTCAAATAATAATTTATTTTCCATATTATCATCACGTTATAATTTTGTTGTTGAACATTTGGTTATGTAATGTATTAACTTGTCGGTTACTTGGTCCCTTCTTAAGTGGATCCATAATGACATATTCTACCTAGCTCTTTCGTGTCGACCACTTGTACCTCCTATACTTGAGTTTGTTGAATGGTTGTACCTACTCGTGTCTACCACTTGAATCTTCTATACTTGAGTTTGTCGACTGGTTGTACCTACTCGTGTTGACCACTTGAATTTCTATACTTGAGTTTGTCGACTGGTTGTACCTACTCGTGTCTACCACTTGAATCTTCTATACTTGAGTTTGTCGACTGGTTGTACCTACTCGTGTTGACCACTTGAATCTTCTATACTTGAGTTTGTCGACTGGTTGTACCTACTCGTGTCTACCACTTGAATCTTCTATACTTGAGTTTGTCGACTGGTTGTACCTACTCGTGTTGACCACTTGAATCTTCTATACTTGAGTTTGTCGACTGGTTGTACCTACTCGTGTCTACCACTTGAATCTTCTATACTTGAGTTTGTCGACTGGTTGTACCTACTCGTGTTGACCACTTGAATCTTCTATACTTGAGTTTGTCGACTGGTTGTACCTACTCGTGTCTACCACTTGAATCTTCTATACTTGAGTTTGTCGACTGGTTGTACCTACTCGTGTTGACCACTTGAATCTTCTATACTTGAGTTTGTCGACCGGTTGTACCTACTCGTGTCGACCACTTGAATCTTCTATACTTGAGTTTGTCGACCGGTTGTACCTACTCGTGTCGACCACTTGAATCTTCTATACTTGAGTTTGTCGACCAGTTGTACCTACTCATGTCGACCACTTGAATCTTCTATACTTGAGTTTGTCGACCGGTTGTACCTACTCATGTCGACCATTTGAATCTTCTATACTTGAGTTTATCGACTGGTTGTACCTACTCGTGTCAACCACTTGAATCTTCTATACTTGAGTTTGTCGACTGGTTGTACCTACTCGTGTCTACCACTTGAATCTTCTATACTTGAGTTTGTCGACTGGTTGTACCTACTCGTGTTGACCACTTGAATCTTCTATACTTGAGTTTGTCGACTGGTTGTACCTACTCATGTCGACCATTTGAATCTTCTATACTTGAGTTTGTCGACCGGTTGTACCTACTCGTGTCGACCACTTGTACCTTTTAGCATTTTAAAGGCTTGTCGACCACTTTTTTGCCGACCTGTTTGCATGGTGCCTTTTTTCACAACATTCTTAGATACTCATCTTTAAGTACACAAAGAATCTTTTTGGATTTCTTTTGCTCTCTGTGCAAAAAAATAGATAAATCATTTGACATATTAAAAATTTAGTTTAAAAGCTGATGTTAATAATCTAATCTTTATATGAATATTTATTAAAAATATAACTTAACCAATGTTTTAAAATACATTGAGAGAATTTCTAAAAGAAAGCCATTTGGCTTCACATATAAATGTCTTTTTTGAAAAAACAGAAGTTCTAGCCGAACTTGTTGATGGAGCTTCTTACACATGCAAGATGTGACCAAATGGAATATTGCTATTGCAATCATCTTCAAGCAATAGCCAGTAAAATGAGTTTGCTGGGCCACTTGGGTGCATAAATCGTAGTGACACATCTCCATTTCCCAGGTTAATTATCTACCATTCCAATAAAGCAATTTAAATCATAGACACAAACAACATAACATTGTGTGTGTGTGTATATATATATATATATATATATTTATTTATTTATTTTGCTAAATGTCTAGTTCTACACTAGAGTCAAAAATTAAGGAGAAATGGTGATAATGAAATGAAATTGTGAAAGCTTTGTGTACCAGGAATTGTTTTACCTTGTAAAAACCTTTGTTCACAGTTAATTCGTACATCACCCATTGTAGTTTTAGAAATAAAATTAAACTTGATATTTTTAATTTCATTAGAACAAAAATTTAACACAGCCAATGATGTTATTATTTGCTCATTTTGAGGTCACTCTAAACTAGCTCTAGCAGGGATAAGTTTGACAGTACCACCAATACCATCACAGGGTGACTTTCCATGATTCATTGCAAAGAAAGACCAAGAAGCAGAAAGGCCAAAATCAATTTTGTGATGGCACAGATTTATAAAGTTTTTTTTAGTTTTCATACTGACTAGCACAACCATCAGTAAAGTAATTTACTTCCTTTGCACTTTGATGATTAGTATTTATGAAACATCATTATTTCTTGTTGAATTCTATATAACATTGTAACATCATAATTGAGGTATCCAGAAATGAAACAGTTGACTTGATGACTTGATGCTGTGATGGAATCAGTGTCTGTTTTGTAATAAATAATGATAGGATGAACTGTGCAAGAACCATGGGTCCAATGATATCCTTGTGCTCTTCTTGGATCAAAAAGGAATAATTTTCATTAAAGTCCATCAGGATAGTAACAGTTTCTGAAGTTTTTCAATTCAATGACTTTGATTGTGCTTTTTTTTAGATAAGAATGAAGAGTAAGCTTTTAAATTTTGTTCACAAGTAAAACAACAAATTATTCTGCAGTAAAAGTCATCTTTTGAATTTCTGTTCTATCAACTGATAGCCATTGATAATATTCAATTTCATCAACCAGATTATATTCTTCAAACTTTCTCTTTAACATATCTTGCAATTATAATACAGTTATATACAAAGTAAACATATAAATCATTGCATGCATGTTTAAACTATACTGCCCACCAAAATATTGTTTAGACCCATACAGCCCACGATATCAAAAAGGTTGCTGACCGGGCTGCCTTAGACTATGCCGTAACCGAAGTGAGTTTGTAAATCATCTGATGAAACGACCTGAAAGAGACTGTAACACATTTCGATTTAGGCTGGAAGCTATTTCAAAGAGATCAGAGATATCTAGGTGACTAATATTTATTTTGAAGCACAATATTTGAAATGTTTATCATTAAAACTATCCCAAACTAACTTAATCTAGCCTTTCATTTGTGAATAAATAAAAATTTAAATGACCTAAATTGTTTTTAAAATATTTTTATGAGATTTAGAAGGAAATGAATTGAGCATTTATAATAGAATTTATAAAAGGTGCATCAAAATAGCGTGTTCGTGAATAGAGAAGCCTACGGTAGGCCTCTTTAGTGCAAGCTATTTGAGGAGCGCACAATTTTATGAAAAATATATTGGTGACACCTTAAAGAATAGGTTTTGTTAAGCAAGGATAATTTTGATATAATAATCCAAAATGTAGGCTAGTGTGTATTAAAATACTTTTGGTGTCATATTGTGATATTTTTTTGAATATTTACGTTCTTTAGCCTAGGCTATATTATATTGGCATTCTTCTGTGAATTAGCCTATGTGAGTTTTCTTTATTTATAAAATATATTTTAAAATTATTTTACAATATTTATGTTATCATTAAAAATTTGCTTTTGTGTATAGGCCCTAGATGCTCAAACATATTAAATTTATTATAGCCTAATAATATGATAAATACATAAAAATTAAAGACTTCCGCACTCAGTGTGTAGGCTCCTACTATTCCAGACGGCTAAAGTGTGTTCATCAAATAAACCCATTATTAATTTATATTTTTAACATATTTTAATGGTATATAGCCGCCTTAGTGGCGTGGTTGGTTAAGCACTGATTTTGTGTTGAGCTAGACTGACAAGGACAGGGAGATCGAGGTTCGAATAACGTTTGGGTGAGCTTTTTTTGCATAAATGTTTTTCCATTCTCCCTCCACGCAAATGCGTGTTCCCTTCTTCTATATACAGCCTTCCCTATTCCTAGAAATTAGTGTAATTAGTGTTTAAGTGTATAACATGAACCAGTAGTAAGGCGCGGTGCCAAGTATTACTAATATTGAATAAATAAAATAAAATATTATTATTTAATAGCATAAATTTGGAGGTATATGTTTAAAAATAAAATCAAAATCATCATACATAACGTTTTGAATATGACATAATATAAATATTAACTATGGTGTTTTCTAAATGGGGCACAATCCGACCTCACAGCCCACTCATTTAGTATGCTTTTTAATGTGGTCTTAAATATGATTAAACTCCCTTAAAAATTTGCAACTAAAGTCTAGTCAGGCGTGTTATGCAATAAATGTCTTAATGCTACACTCAAAACTACCATTACAAAGAAATATTAATGAATTCATCTTTATATTCAATAAAGTTTATTGAAATTATATTACCTACGACGGGAAAAATCTCGTTGTCTAACCTACTTTGACACTCCCACTAGGCATGGAGTATTGACGTGTGGAGAAATTATTTGTAATAGCTGAGGTATCTTTAATTTTAAGTCAATAATATTAATATATTAATAAGTAAAATTAACAATGTTGACTTACGCCAATAATACTGTAAAGGAATATAATGTGAACTCTATACATAAATACTTCTATTATCAGGTGTTCACAATACTTTAAAATAATTAGACGTCGTAATTAAGACACATCACGAATTATATTTATCAAACACAACAAAAACTTAACATTCAGGATTTCCGGGTAAAATAGAAGAATAGAATTGTTTCCACGGATCAAATACCAAACACGTTTCTATTGCAGCGTGCAATAGAAACATTTGCACGAGCATGGCATTGATTGAAAATATACCTACCCTTATTGTTAAAAACATTTAAATGTATTATGTTGGTCACTCTACAGCGCTGCCAAAACCAGCTATATCTATTTTAAACCATTGATCTCTATAATATAACTGGATGGACATACACATACACAGTGCTAAGGACAAAAGCGGGACGTTCAAGTTTATCGTCTGCTACACTGTGGGGGAAAAGATTTAACGGTTTCTTTCAATGTTCTTATGCGAAAATATGTCTCTGTTGAATAAAAGTGTTATTGTTTGAAAAAAATAAAAATGAAGTATTATACCACACTTTCCCGAAGAAACATTTGCATTAAAGGATATACAATTCAGTTTTACAGGTAATACTGTACAAATACGAATAAAATCTTTAACATATTTAAATATGTAGCTATCATCCATGTTGTTTACATACTGCCAATACTACACTTATATTTAAAGTTGGTTATTAGCTTGTATATTGGTTTCATAAACCATATTATATTGAAAGTTCGATAAATATAATGAATAAGGTATCTTAAAACTTTATTACGTTTGTTTTAATGACAAACTTTGTGTAGTTTCCGTACATTAAAACTATTACTTAGGTCAAAGGTCCCCAACATTTTTTTACCTTAGAGCACATTCAAAACTAACGGTAGTGCGGCGGGCACCAATTACTTTTTCTAAGGCAAATTTCTAACTCCCACCAGGGTAATACTCAAGGCCATAGCCATGGGAGGGGAGGGGGCTCAACCCCCTCCAAGTTGACAAAAAATAAATTAAAAAATACTGCTTTATTTACGGTTTTAACAAGACCAAAATAAATACAAGGAAATATTTAACTACTAACCACCATTTTGGTGCTAAGGTACATTTAAAAAATATATATTTATACTGTGTTTAATCAGGCAACAAAGCTGGGTAGACCCATGTCAAGATATTTACAAAGGAAATAGGAAATATTAGCATGGTATTAGTGAGTGTGGGGAGAAATATGGATGGGGGTGGGTCTTTGAGATTAGGAAAAACCAAAACTATTCAGCTTGAAACAATTAGAAAGGTAGTTCTGAGTAAAAGTACACTTTGTAAATGAGCTGGCAAAGAAAGAGGAATGAAGGGGGGGAGTGTAAAGAGGGGGCTTTAAATCACCAACATCATATCTGGAGATAAGCAAAAACTTGATTTTTGTCGGAAAAGTTACATATTAAAACTATTAGTCAAGAACTTTTCAGCTGTGGTCAAAAAGTGGCGGCCAGACGCAAAAGGCTCCACGGGCATAGGGTTGGGGACCCCTGACTTAGGTTAAAGGCTTGTAGAAAGTACTTATTATTATATCACCTTTTTTTTAATTTGGCTCATATCTTGTATATTGCTTTCAGAAACAATATTTTGTTGAAAGTTTAATAGCTATAATGAAACAAGTTATCTAAAAACGGTATTACATTTGTTTGAATAACATACTTTGTGTAGAAGTCTTACGTTCAAATGATAATTTAGGTTATAGGCTTGTAGGAAGTACGGTATCTACTAAACCCTGATTTTAGTAATAATCTCAATCTGTAAGGCTTTATCTCGTACCAGAATACTATCCTATATATAATATTTTGGTAGGATAAACGGCCATTTAAAACGGAAGTAGAAATTTCCTTCTGGAAGGTCTTTTATCCTACCTAAACACAATTATAGGGTAGGATTCTGGAACAAAATAAATCCTTACAAACGAGCTTCCTTCAAAAATCATCGTATATATTAGGCTACGTCAACTTATTTAAAGAATAAACTAAACAGCTTCGAACTTTGTTATGTTCTTCAAAGCTTTTACTAACATATTTATTTCATTTAACTAATCACACATTGATTTATCTCATATAGTCAATCAAATTAATTAACGATATCAAAATGCCACATTGCCTTGTATGGGTGTAAGAGAGAATGAAGTAACCGAAGGTTCTTTCTCTCTTAGACAATTGTATGCAAATGACAGCTCGAAAATTTCAGCCACAGATGTCCATCCAGTTATATTATAGAGATCAATGTTTTAAATAGACACTTTAGGCTATATTTTCAAGCTGTGGCATGCACACCATTTTGTAGGAGAGAAGAAACTTTCAGCTATCTCTAGCCATCAAACTCATAAAAGGGAATTTGGCATTTTAACATCATCCAATTTTTGTACGTTTTCTAAAAAATATTTATTTTGCAAAAATTAATAATTTTTATAATTCAATATCAATGCTACAATGTGATTTATAAATGAATAATCTAAATATCTGATCTTAATGTAGAGAGCTGTAGATGGAGATATTACAAATTTAATTTAACTATTTAATTTATGGTGTAACACTGTATCTGGCTCAATGAAGTATTACGTTTATCATGGGAATCGAGCGTACTGCTTGTAATGTAAATGATATAGGTGGTTTTTTAAAAAGTTTATAGATTTGAACTTCCTATGCTTGGTTATTTAAATCGGGTAAAGATATTTGAATAGCTAATATTTTATTTTTACTATAAATGGCCTTTAACAATTTGATTGTATTGATGATTTTGGGTGCATGAGGGCACTTATAACCCATGATCATTATTATGTGTCTTGATGCACTTATACTTTGTCCTTCAGATCGGGTAAAGCCATTTGAATAACTAACATTTTTCTTTGTACCATAAAAGGTTTATAAAATTTGATTGTACTGTCTATGTCGGTTACATGGGGAATTTGACCCATGTTCATTGTTCTGTGTCCTCGTACACTTATACTTGGTCCTTCAGATTGGGTAAAGCCATTTAGATAACTAACATTTTTTTCTATGTAATAAAAAGGGCTGTAACAATTTGATTGTATTGTTTATGTTGGGTGCATGTTGTATGGTGCATTACACTTGTATTTGGTCTTTCAGACAGGGTAAAGCTGTTCCCAAAAACTGTATTTTTTGTAATATAAAGGGTTATTATATATTTAGTTTCTTTATTCATAACAATTTAAGTATTTAGTCTGTTTTAACCTTTTCCCCCTTCCTCCATACATACAGAGCATCTGTTTCGACAAAATAAACCAACCAGGGGTTCCGAGATGGGAGAACTACTCCCAAAGAGTTTATAAAATGTTTGCCGAAATTTGATCTAGCCAACAGATGCTAATAGATTAATAGATTTTACAAGCCTACAACCTAAATTATTGTTTGAACGAAAACTACCAAAGATTGCCATTCAAACAAATATAATAAAGCTGTTAGCTACCTAATTCACTGATCTCTATAATGTAATTGAATGGATATCTACGGTTAAAATTTTCTAGCTTTCGTCTGCACACCATTTTGTAGCAGAGAAGAAAACTTTCAGGTATCTCTTTCTCACAAACATAAAAGACAATGTGGAATTTTGACGTTGTTCGCTAATTTTTATTATTTTGACGTTGTTCGCTAATTTTTATGAATAAATAAGTTATATAAATATTTGATTAGTTAAATGAACTAAATGGGTTGATAAAAGATTTAAAGAACATAACTAAGGTCAACACTCATGAATTGTTTCTTTAAATAAGTCAATTTAGACTAAAATAGTAATACTTCCTATAAGCTAAATGATCGTTTGAACATAAAACTTCTACATCAAGTTTGTCATTCGAACAAAAGTAATCCGATTTTTAGCGGCCTTATTTCATTATAGATATCGAACAAAAATTTGATATGGTTTCTGAAATCAAAATACAAGCTGAGAGCGAACTTTAAATATATTGTACCGATTATTGTTAAGTTTAGCCAACATACAGTGTTAATAATCAGATAATTATTTTACGGTACATGTATTCCAAACCAAACTATCCTATAGCTTAGCTTTCGTTGTTAAGGTCAACTTATAGATAAAAAAACACAAATCGTCAGGACATTGAGAACACAAAATATGGAATTGGTTTGTATCAAAGCGAAGAGTAAGCCCACATAGACTACTTATAAATAATAATTCCAGCAAAAGAAATTAATATTATGTTTTCACAGATAATTAACGTATTATTATATATTTTTTATATACTTTCCCTCATTAAACAATTTCTTTAGTCCTTATCTAATCCCATTCCATGAGAGAGGATTTTTAATCTAGGTTTAAGAAGTGGCTTAGTCATTATATCCACAGTCTGATTTTCAGAGGCACCTTCTTGATATATATAGTGCCCTCTGTGACAAGATCCCTCATGAAGAAATGTCTGTTCTGAATACGCTTTGTCCTGTGGCGATACTCTGGATTCGGATTCAAGTTTATAGCTGTCTCTTTGTCGATTTGAAGTTCTGGGTTCTTCTTCAATTCCGTGAGGTCTTCCAGAAGACAGCGTATCCATACCATATCACGAACTGCTTCACTGGCTGCAACAGCTATTGTTTCTGTTATGGAGATAGTAACAGAGGTTTACCTTTGGCTGAGCCATGCAATTACTCCACCTGCATAAATATACACTACGCCTAAGGTTGATCGTCCTGTTGTCAAGTCACCTTCATGATCAGCATTACTGTAGTACTCAAGAATTCCTTCCTTGATTCTTGGCCTATAGACAATTCCATAGTCATTAGTGCCCTGTAGGTAGTGGAAAACGCGCTTGACATTAATCCAATCTTCTTTAGTTGGGTTTTCCAGTTTTCTTGATAAAATTCCAACAGCATAAGCAATGTCTGAACGACTTCCGATCACCAGGTACGGTACATTAATGCTCCCACTGTCTGTATGTATGGAAACTCTTCCTTCACGTTGTTTTCTTCTTCCTGTTCCTCTGGATACTTTACTTTGATTATTGGAGTCATATATGGTCTACATTCACTCATGCCAAAAGTTCTAATATATTCTTTGTATACGCTGTTTGACACACTTTGAATGAGCCATCACTCCTGCTTTCCAATTCTAAGCCTCAGAAATATGACGCAGGCTTTGAAGTACTCTTAAATTCCCGTTTCAGTTCTTCAATGAATTCTGCTGCCTCTCTTAAGTTTGAGGCATCTACTAAACCTTCATCCACATACAAGGTCGCTCACAAATAACTTTTGTGATCCTTTCTCCTAGCAAACAAGCAAGGATCAGCACCACTTTGCTTGAAACCAAGTTTAACAAGAAAATGTACAAAACTTACATTCCAACATCGAGGTGTTTGCTTAAGTCCGTAAAGACTTTTCTTAAGATTACAAACTCTTTTATTTCCATCACTATAAACTTAGGGTTGTTGCATGTAGATTTCTTCGTCCAATTTTCCGTATAAATATGCGGTGGACACATAAAATTGAGTGAGTGTCATCCCTTCATTTGCTGCAACACTCAACAGTGCCCTAATAGTTTCTAGATTTACTACTGAGCTGATAGTCTGATCATAGTCTTGTCCTTTGCGTTGAGAAAATCCTTTGATGACTAAGCTGGCTTTAAGTCTCTCAATAGTTTCATTAGGTTCTTTCATGATTTTATACATCAGCTTGCAGGGTATAGCCTTCCGGTTACTGGGTAATTTGTCCACTACCCAAATTTCATTTTCTTGTAGAGATTAGATCTCACTGTCCATTGCACGTTGTCAGTCTATACTCCGGCTGCTCTGAATTGCATAAAGTCATTGAATCTTGACGGGGGTTGAAGCTTAACTGGATCTCGAAGACTTACTTCTGTAGTTGGAGCTATCACAATGCCTTAGTTTGCTTAAATGTGCTTTGAGAATCTAAATCCTCTTGTTTATCAATCATTTCTTCAGATTTGGTTTCACAATCTTCAATTGGTAAATCATAATTTTTCTTTGGGACTAGTGATTGTTCTTGGACATATCATTCCCAAATCACTACGCGAAGGACATACATGATTGGTGGAACACCAGTGCAATTTTTTAAATAGGTGTGACCATGTATAGTTAGTATCATAGCAAAGTAGGTCACTACAAATTTTTATACTTTATAATACTTTTAAATTTCCTGTCTTATGTTCAGCAAAACTCGGGCCAGAATCAGCAAACGCCATAAATACACAGGAAGTACTCAACACTCACAACAACCGTCACTTAACACTGCCGAGAGGAAACGTCAACTGACCGTTACTGACTTGAGGTTAACATGTGCTACGGACTGTACCATGGGGTCCCTCAACGCTGAATCAGGAGTTTGTTGGCATTAGAATTGAGCTTGCAAAGCTTAAAGTACAATTTCTAAATCAAATGAAGGGATAGTTCTAGTTATAATAATTTTCTAATGTTGTTTTAAAACAAGTTTAATACAAACAATGGAGGGAATACTTAGTGAAAGGATACCATTGAAGTCCATTAACTAGCAAATCAGAGCATAGACTTCCACGTGGCTTTTCTTACATCAGGTCTCAGCTTAGGGTGAATCAATTATAGTGACATGGGCAACAGTATACTGGCTGGCAAGGTAATCTCTATAGTAGGAATACTGGTTTATAGGAACAGTGCAATCGCACGCAGGGTAAGATTGAGCAACGGTTGTACTTGTGGTACAATGGATAAAATGTGCCAAAACCTATTAGTACAGCAGCTTTACCATAAGCAATGCATACCATCATGGGTGTGGGAGTACGAGGTACGATCAAGGTTTGTGACCTGGTTTACTCTAGATTAATTATTAAAATATGCTTTACAATATAAGACTCGGATGACCAGAGCTATGATGGGTAGCTAAGGTTAAAATTAAGGGGCCCATCTTTTTACATGCTGGGGAGAACTTGGATTATAGGAACATGGAATGTAAGAGGAGTGTGTGGTAAAGAGAATGAAATGTTATAGAAAATGATTGGAAGAAAAATGGTTATTCTGAAATGGGTAAAGGGAAGTCAGGGAGTGGGTTGAATCATAAGCCTAAAAGTTAAGCTGTTTGTGAGAAGGTATGAGTTTGTGTCATTTAGACTTCTATGGCTACTATGAAAATAGGTGGAATTGTGTTAGTTGCTAGTTATGCTCTGGTGGAGTGTAAAGCCGATAATGTAGGAGTAGAGTTTTGTAATGATCTTAATGAAATCTTGAATACATGTGAACTGAATGAAATAATTATATGTTTAGAATATATATGAATAGATGGATAAGTACCCAAAGTAATAATTTAAAGAGAGTATTAATAAGGTAAGGTAATAACAGGATAAACGAGAGTGGTAATGAGTTGGTAATGAGTTGTGTTTAGAAAAAGGTACATTTGTGTCGAAAACTGCTTGTTCCGTCTTGTCTGTGTTCGGTACAGGCTTAGAACTGTTCCTAACACTCGACACGAACAAAACGATTATTTCTAGAAAATTGTGATCTGTGCGGCAGACAATCTCTCTTTTCAGGTTTTTTATCTATGCTTTTATGTATTTCTCAAATTTCTAAAAGTGGCAGGTTTAGTTTAAAATGACGTCTGTACCAGATGTCCCTGTATTTATTGAATTATCTCTTGAAGATCAGGTTTGTGTATTTATATTCTATGTTGATTAGTCTGGCTTAACATCTTTTGTTTCACTACTATCCTATTAATTTCATGTAAACATATGGACCCAACTTAGTTGAGGTTATGTACATTTCTGTAATTCTTTTGGTGATGATGTAAATAGTTTTTGTTAATTTTGTTTGAGTTAATACTTTGTACTTTTTAGAGTATTTTAAATTGTGGTGTGTTTATTTATTTGCGTTTTAGTAACTAAAGTATAACAACATATCAAAATAACAGTGTGAAGCTGAACAATTTTGCATGTGCCCACTTGAAAAGGTGGTAATGACGGAAACCTTTAAATAAGATTTACCAAAACAAAAGCAAATATTCTGTGATAACAAAATTAAAATTTAAAAATAAATGTCCAATTTATAACCATAACAATTTTTAAAATTCACCATACCTTAATCACAAAAGAACGTTAATAGCCTACTCTTATATAAAACTTAATTTTTTTTAAATTGTCAATAACTATCCAAAATGAACAAAACTTAACCTTCCGGGTGTCATCAACCCATTTTGCATCAAATTTCTTGGATATTAATAAATAATAAATAATTTTTTTAAAATTGTCAATAACTATCCAAAATGAACAAAACTTAACCTTCCGGGTGTCATCAACCCATTTTGCATCAAATTTCTTGGATATTAATAAATAGTCTATCTTTCGCTAAAATAATGTCTTATAGCCTACCTTTTTTTTAAACTAGCTACAATTAATTTACAATATTAATTTTGCTACAATTGGAAAATTGGTTTTGTTCGTATTTATGGTTAAAAATATTTTATTTCTCTTAATATGACATAGGAAACAAATTAAAGAATCCTGCCTTCTTTGTGTAGCCACAATAGCTTTAATTATTTCTATAAACAAATTAATATGGAAAAAAGTTAAATATACAACTCTTTTTTTAATCCATCCATACAAAAATTTGAAAAATAAACTTACATAATATTGTTTAACCTTGTTTATGTAAAAAGGCCTTGAATGTATTAAACTGAGATTTGGCAAAAATGGCCACCCACTTAAACCAATTAATATGTTCAAAAACTTCTGCGGCGATTGTTTAGTAATGCTATGGCTGGTCACCTTTTTATAGAGGATGGGAGTGCACACATTTAATATTCATGCTAGACATGTACTATTGCTAAACTGACTAATTTAGTGACAACGAATGGTAGATACATTTAATTAGTAAACAAATCACATTGATATATAAACATGACTATGGGTACGGTGACCATATTTCTGACAGTGAAAATCGAGACAACTTGGCAAGTTTTTTTAAAAGTAGCATAAGTACATAAGCATAAGGGATAAGCATAATTAAGAACAAACATATTCCAAGATTTTTTATTTTTAGTAATTTAAAAAACATAAATTACAATTATGTGTCATAGCTATAAAGAGATATGGGCTACTTAAAAATGGTAGTCAAAATTACTGGACTCAACTCAATCTCTAGGAATAAGTGGCTCACAGTAACAAGTAATTTTAAAGTTTAAATAATAAGAGTTTTGAGAAAATTATATTTTGTAAAAATATAATAGGCTATTAAAAATTAAGATGTTTTTCTGTTCATTTTCCTAACTCTACTCGTTTTCAATTGATTCAATGATTTAATTTTAAGTTGGATTTCTATTTGTGACTTATAAAAGCTGCCATTTTTAAATTCCTTATATAAAATCTTTGTGCATTGAATAACATTTGCTTAATCTAGAGGGGTAGCAACCGGCTACCCCAACGCCACCGCCACCGGTTAAAGGCAAAACACACGGAGTTTATTCAGATACTCTCAATAAAAGTAAAATATTATAAATGTAACGATTTCGATATTTTTACTTTACTGTAGAAACTTTTTTCATCAATCAGACAATTCGTGACATTTTGGTCGTTATTCGGGATGCCGGGACACAGCCCTTAAAATCAGGACGGTCCCGAATTTTTCAGGACATATGGTCACCGTAACTATGGGTAAATTAGCCTTCATATTAACTATGCCTAAACCATGCAGAGGCCCTATTTTGAGCTACTTCCTCTGAAAAAGCCATCCTATGACTTCCAATAACTCCTAGCTGCAATGGTGTGTTTCTATATCTGTATTTTAGTATATTTTCGCAAAAAACATTCTTTTGCTGCATATAAGGTTAGGTTTTGTTATGTTGATAGAGTTTATAATACACTAGAGCTTTGATTTTTTGAGTTGCACGGGACCAGACCCAAACAAAAATATTGAAAACTCAAACCACACAGAATAACTTTAAAAAATGAAAATAATTACGTGTTTTTAATGATTTCATTCTTGTATTTTCTTTCTTGAATCTCTGTTTCAACAAATCTTGTAATCCAAGAAGTTGTATTTTAAGGTATAGCAACAGATTGGTGCTAACCTATGTAAAAGGATTTGTGCGAGACGGGCACATGCCTACCTTAAATTTTATCAAACCTTGAACATTCAAGACTATTGTAATAAACATGATTTTTATTGCACTATAAAATACCTTTTAGTCTCATGTCTATACATCTTCATTCCTTTAAATATTTATGTTTTTCTCTGTTTTTAGGTGAATGTATTTTTAATTTTATTATAGGCCTACTCTAAAATTTAGAAACAGGATTCAATTTGTTACCCAATTTACTGTTCTCTTGTTTTATGTAATAAAAATAAGAAAACAATTTTTTGAATTCACAAGACAAATAAAAACAAAATTTCCACAATAGTATGATGTGTGCTTTCACTTATGAGAGTGAGTACATGCTTATTAGAATATCGTACAAAATAACTTATTGTAGCATGCTATCTGGATCAAAATACTTTGCATTGAAAAATAAGTAGGTGTAAACTGTCCAAAAATGAAATTCATTGCACCCAATTTTAACAAAACTACGAATTATATTATTGAGTTTTTTGATTTTGCCGATTCTTTTACATTTTTATATTAGTCTCCTACTTTGTTTATTTTCTTTGTTTTATTTAATTATTATTGGTTCTAACTAGGCTCAAGAGTTCAGAGCTTATTTCAAAGGACTTGGTGCGGAAATTTCTGAAGAAAAATCTCCCAAGGGAATTGAAGATGATTTACATAAAATCATCGGAGTGTGCGATTCATGCTTCAAAGAAGCTAATGAAGCCGAAATTGAGAGTGTTCTTAATGGCATTGTGTCCATGTTAGTTTTGGTAAGTAGGCATTTAGATTATCCTACTAACTTCCTTTCATGAATAGGCTATTACGGTATATAAAAACATCAAAAACATAATATTTTAGATTTTAAAATAATATTTCAGATTTAAATATTACCTATTTAATTCGAAAGCCATTGATTGTATATAAACCTATCTACTTGTACATTTTAATAACGCACTTTGGGAACACCATCATTTAATCCATGTTGGTCATTCTTTGATTATTAAAACAACTGCTTCTTTAATAAAATTGCTTAAGCTACACAACATTCTTGTTTATTCAATTTTGCTCCATTTATTTTAGATTTTTGCTCACTGCGACTTACTAGATCCAGTCATTTTTTTATGCTTGGAAAACTAGTCACATATTTGATAGAATTTCCTTATCTATCACTACTTTCTATAGAAATTAAATTCAGATATGATAATGGTGTTTTTTGTTTGTTTTTTCATCATGTCTCACCATTCATTTGGGTTTTATACATGTATATTAATATCTAATGTCAAAGAGATGAGAGAGGCAAAATTTAGAGGAAGTATACCTGCATTTACGGGGAGGAAATATGCTGAACAATTTTGGAAAAACTATCCTCAATACACCTGAGCAGGATCGTTCCATTGTTGGCAATCCAAAAGTGATGCCTTATACCATACAACGATAGAAGCAGGTGATAGTAGTGTTAATAACTTGTTAGCCCTTTATGTAGTTCATTTTATGTAAACAATTTGAAAAGTAAGTATATTTGATTGTTTTTAAGAAGACAACTATAGTATGAGTTTGGTAGGAAGAACAGTAGAAGTTAGTTACTATTTAGTTACTAAAACAAATTTAATATATTCATACATCAAGTCATGTTATTTGCAGTTGTAATTTTTGATAAATACCATCAATACCTATAAAATAACACAAATAAAATGGTATAATGTTATCAATGTTGGCTGTAAAAAATATGTTTGAATTTTATCTACTGTTCTTCCAACCAAAATCAGGGTATAATTGGTCAACAGACTAGACTAAAAAAATCATTTTCATGTGAACAATTCGTCAAAAGTTATGATGTGACACATTATTTGTAGGCCTACTTCATGATGGTATTTTGATTTTCGTATGTCTATATTTCAGATCAAATACTTTTTAAATTTTAAATATAACACAACTTTGTTTATTTGATATATTTGTTGATTCATTATTTTACAGATTCCAGTTGAAAGAGCAGAGAATCTTATATTAGCTTTCTGTGAAAAGCTCACTAAAGCGTCAGGATACAAACTTGGAATGGTCGCATTGAGAGTGTAAGTTATATGTTATGATGTTTCTCCTGAGCTAATTTAAATTTTGTAAATGCTTTTTGGAGTAAAGCACTAGGCAAGATCTTTTTTACGTTATATAACAATCACACTCACGTGAGGAGTGATGACAGAGTGGAAATATTTAACATACAATGTAATGTCCCCAATTTTGAGCTATTTTGTTTGAAATTCATAAGTTATATCCTTTTTCCGTTAATCTGTTAACATGTAAAAGACTGCTATCAAATTTCTCTTCATACTTTATCCAAGGATAAGAGTGCAATTTTGAAGAGTACTATTTTATATTTCATGTTTTTAATTTGTGTTTTATCTTTATTAATAATATTGTTTTAGTTGTTAATTTTTTATTTTAACATATTGAAGACTTTCAGGCAATTTAAAAGAAAACATATTTAAATTTTACTAAAATTAGCTTACTGGGTGAATTGAAAAGTTAACAGAGGAATTTGCATACAATCCGAATGGGTAGTAAGACCCAGTGCTAATAATAATAACAGAGGGAACATCACATCGTCTATTGCTCTCTCTTTTCAATCCTTCAGAATCTCTGGTTTGGCATATTATTTCCGTTCAAAGCTAGTTTCACAATTTCTTGATGCATTTTGCGATGCCACTGTAGCCAACCAGAAGGCAGAGAACTGAGCGCCAACTCTTGTCGTTGGTTCAAAATATCGTATGATATGTGAGGAATATCTGACGTCAGATACTAATGGAGGTTTTGATATGCTCAAAGAGACAACGCCCAAGGGGTTGCCAATCAGACACATTTAGGTTCAACAAGTAGTAAGACGTTTAATTTAAGTCTCACAAACTATGTATAATTTTTACGTCTCTTTTACTAACAAGGTGTTATAAATTGAGTGAGATTAAAATAAAAGCTCAAGTAATACAATTTGGATTGAATTAATTGTTCACATCTCTTCTTATAAAATTTATTTACAACCTTGTGCGTGGTGAGAGGAATAATTTTATCAGCATGTATGTAAGACCGCCAAATAATTAGGAAGTACGGGAAACTACAAGATGATGCCCAGGCAGTGGGTACTGTTTGCCAGAAAACCTGCACATTGTAGTGCGTAGTATTAAAATTTAATAAGCGTGTAGGTTATATTAATTGGCGCCAACCTCGCTGCGAGCTAATCATGACTAGGTGATCTCTGTGTATATAACTGTGGATTATAGCAATATAACCCACCATGGGACAAGAACACTGTGGGTTATATCAACTTTGGTTTCGTTTCAAGACTTTAATGATCAAACATTGTTTCCCGCCACTGTTTTTTGATTTCAAATAATTATTCCTATGATCTCTCCAAAACTGCACATAAACAGTCTTTAACTTTTTTTTGACTTCATATGCACTGTCTCAGAACTTTTCACTGATTTCATTTAAAACATCCTGATTTTTGATGCATTTTTTGTACTCTTCATATGCTTCATCCCACAACATTGTATTGATATTAAATATTTCTATCAGTTTTAAGAATATTTTCAGCTATCCAAGACTTGAAAAATTAAAACAAAATGAGAAAATAAGGAAATGAGGTGCTTTGTGTGAACAGCAAAATAAGATTGACCCAGGCTTCCTATTATTGACAATGTTTACAAACACGTCCAGACATGAAATCCTTGTTTCTTGTAACCCATTTGAAATGAATAACAAGAAATATTGTTTCCTCTTTGGGAAACTCAAAGAAATTACGGAAACTTATTTACAAACATTTTTCAAACATATCACAAACGGTTTCTCACAAAAAAAAACTAAAAAAATAATAATTGAAAAACAGAACAACATAATTTGGGTAATTATGTTTGCAAACAAAGTCTCCTAAAAAAGTTTAAAAGTGTGTGTTAGGCTTGAAGATAAGGAAAGATCAACACAAAAAGCAGTTTTGGATGCATCCAATAGTAAGCCAAATACTATTCAGTTCTCTTTTCTAGAAATATGCTAGTCTTCACACAGACTAGCTTTAATTTTAGCAGGAATCTAATTTCAGCTTGATGTAATTGATTCGCAAAACTCACTCCATAATATTTCATTTATATTTTTTATCACTTTCGGACTTTAAAAAAAAATGTTGGTCTTTGTTCTACCATTCATCTCTGTACTCTCAATATTCATGATGGCAACTGGTGCCAAACTAGAGGCAAGACATGTACGGCAATGTGGCCAGTCAGCAATTATTTAATCACAAGTGGCCGTGAACAGACTCTGATGTGTTTTATAAATACTGGCAACAGTTAAGTTTCACCAAGAATAGAGCATGGACTGACGAAAAAGTTGGCAAGTACACATACTTCTTTACAAATCAATATGAATACTATGAATACTATGAATGTAAAACATAATCATTCATCTGAAGAAATAATTTTATGTGGATGACAAATGTGTGTCACTAATTTAGGCCAACTGTATTTGTTTTAGGGGATGGCTCATGTTCCAGTCCCTAGATGAACATTCACACATGCGCTATCATGTGTACTACCATCTGGTGCAAGTGGCCAAGCAAGTGGATCAAGTTCACGCAGTGTTCAAGGACGTTGACAGACTCAAACAGCAGTTCTCAGTGTGCCCACCCTCCAATGAGCAGTTTCAGAAACTGCTGCGATTACTGCACGAGGTGCTGGTTGGCTGTAAAAAGAGGTAAGCGAATACAAGCTAGCTTTTTAACGGTATTGATTTGTAGGTCATAAAATTTATTTTAACTTGAACTAAATTTGCTTATCTAAATGCATGACTAAATAATCTTAAATTAAAATTACCTTTTGTTGTTTTGGATTGTTTGCACATCAAACTAAATAACATAAACAATATTAACACAAGTAAAATTTCACCCACTTTGGTGGCTGCATGGTCTACACTGGATATCATGGCTGAGGGAACTGCTTGGTTACTATTGGGAAACAGCGATGTCATTCTCTTATTTTTGTGTGATCAATCTCCCCTCAAATATAGAAGACAAGTTTCACAACGCTTGTTAGTTGAGGTTGCCAGTAGCTCCTTCTTTCCCCAGCACACCACCTTCCGACATAACTGAGAACAAGGAGATTTGGCAACAGTCAACTGAGAGAGTGCGAAGCTAAAGCTTTTCTCCTTAAGATTCTTCCTTCTTTAATTTCTTCCATCATTCTCCTACTCTCACTTGAGCACTTTCTGTTATCTGCTCCTCCCATCTCTTTCTTAGCCTTCCCTGCGATCTTTTTTCCACATACTTTATTTCCAACATTTTCTTCAGCATCCCCTCTTTTTCCATCCTCATTACATACCCATACCATCTTAATCTTGCTTCCTCTACTATCTCATGTACTCCTTGTACCTCAACTCTTCCCGGATAACTTCATTACTAATCTTACCTCTCCTCATAAACTTCATTCCCATGGCCTCCACTTTCCTAGTCTCTCTTACCTTCATTGTCCATGTTTCTGCTGCATATGTGACAAAAAGTACAAAGTACGTCCTTTACAACACTTCCTTACACTTCAAAGGGACTCTTCTCCTTAGACTATATCCATATAACAGTACAATAAAAGAAAGACATCATACATTGAATTTACCACAAAACCTTGGAAAACAAATAACCTTTCGCTGGATAACATCTCATGTCGGCATTGAAGGAAATGAACAAGCTGATGTCTTGGCAAATAGAGGTACCCAATTTAAACAATTAATATAATATTGTGCGTCTGGGCTACATTATGCCTGACCCAGTAGTGGAAAGATTAGCCAATATTCTAATATACTTTTGCTGAGGGTCCGCCCGAATATAATAAGATAACATCCTTTCGTGGAGTCTCTTTTCATGTCCTGATGAGATATGCTGAGGGTGATAGTGAGTATGAGGGTGTGGAACCATTGGAAACACTTAAACCTGACTTAAGCCTAATTAACCGAAACCTGGTGACCATTGGAGTAGTTCCCCTTTCGGGAAAAATACCCAAGGTACCAGCCAGGAATCAAACCCAGGACCCGTAGGCTTGTAGCCAAGTGCACTGACCACTACACCATGAGGCTGGTTAATTAAACAATTGAAAATCTTAGATATGCCATTTCATTCTTCCACACTGCAGATCAAACATAAATTTAAAACTAAACTAATGACAAAAACGTTAAATACGAATAAATACTTTAAAGTTTATCATTGTCAAAAGTTTATCATAATCAAATTTTCTTTATGTTTACAAGGAGAAAATACAGTCCCTTACTTTAAATAAATCTTTTAATCATCATCACTGTAAATTTGTTATTGTATGGGCTAAATGCAATGTTTAATAAGAATGTATATAATTTAATGTATAGGCTTACAAAAATTTATTTAATCTTAATCTATTTCTGTATTTTAACATTGAATAATTTAAATTAATTATTTTACTATCTATTCTTGTTCCTGTTCTAGAGCTGGTCTCCTGCTCCCATTCTTTTCCAAATCAAATATTGGTCTCAAAACCCATCTAGTCTATACTTTTATTAAAACATTATTTTATTCTTTGAATTATGTTTCTTTACTTTGTAGTGACCAGGCAGCCAAAGTAATGGTAGAACTCTTGGGAACCTACACTGCGGAGAATGCTTCCCAGGCACGAGAAGATGCTCAACGCTGCATCATGGCTGCCCTCGAGGACCCTAAACCTTTCCTTTTGGACCCTTTGCTTGCGCTCAAACCTGTTCGCTTCTTGGAAGGGGAGCTCATCCATGACTTACTGTCAGTATTTGTGTCTGAGAAACTTCCCAGCTACATACACTTTTACAAGAATCATAAGGAGTTTGTTCATTCACTTGGTAAGTTTTTATAAAGGTCTAGCAGTAGCATGGCAAACTGTGTAACACACTACCACAGTAAATTATTACTATATTTTGATGGTATGGATTAGGAGGGATAGCCAGCACGCTTGCCTTGGTGATACTGGAGAAGAAATTGTTTGGATAGAATACTGAAAAGTGTTTGTTCTTTAGTGTTCTATCTAAATAATCTCTACTCCAGTATCACCAAGGTAAGTGTGCTGGCTATCCCTCCTAATTTAAACCATGATTTAACCTAGTGCTCTATTCCAAATAATCTTACTATATTTTAAAGAATTGTTATATAAGCTTTAAGAAAGTTTACAAGACTGTTGAGGAATGCTAGTCAAGAAGCATATAGTATAATTTGCTTCATTCATTATTGTTGATGTGTGGGTGGATTTCTTAGGTTTTTATAATAGTTATAGAACATTGTGGAAACGAAAATGGTAGAATAACCTATAGTTTTGTTTAAAAATTAGCCCATCTCATTCTCAGCCAATCAAACCTTCTCTATGGCCTCGCTACATCGACAACATTTTCATGATTTGGCCTCACTCTGAAGCATCCTTGAACATATTTCTAGATAATCTCAACAATTGCAGCCCCTTAAATTTCACCCACATTAAATTACAGCATAGTCTCACCTTCCTTGATGTAAATCTGTTCCTTGAAAACAACCAAATTTGCACCACTGTACTTATAAAACCCACCATTCACCAATACCTCCACTATCATAGCAGCCATCCCTCATACACAAAAAGTTCTATCATTTAGCCTTGCCAATCTAGACAAACGGATATGTTCAGAACCCGATGATCTAACTGAATATTGTAAACAACTCTCCACAGCTTTCCAAAGCAGAGGTTACCCCAGGCCTTAAATAGACAACCAAATCTCCAGAGATGACTATGACCCTCCAAAAAGGTTGAGGACATCCCTCTCACAACATATCATCCTGGTTTACAACGAATTAACACCATCCTTAAAAGGGATTACAACTTCATAACCAGTTTCACCCAGACCCAAAACCTTCTTAGTTCAACCCCAAGAGTCACTTTCAAACTGCCACCAAATCTCCACAATATTCTAGTCCGTCCCAAACGTCTTGACACCAAGAGAATCCTAGAAGAAAATCCGACTAACAAAGATTAGTACCCTTGTGGTAGCACCTGTTGCGACACATGTGGAATCCACCTACCAGCTACATCCTTAAACAGCAAAGTTACTAAATTGGATTACAAAATCTCTGGTCAACCCTGTAGCCATCCATGCTGGTACCCACAGTAAGGTCTTTAAACCTGCTACACCACCAAAATATTAAGAGCATTTCCAAACAGTGCAACAATTCTCAACTCAGACAATGGGAACTGGCCCACCACTGGATTACCAAATCAAGATTACCACCAGGCCCCATTAGAAAATAGTTTTTTTCTATAAGATTAACCTTTTCAAATTATTATTATTTATTTATTTTATGTCATTCTTTATTAATATAGTTATTATTATTATTTTTAGTCAATTTTTTAATAGGATGTATATATCCTACCTGTCTCTACCTATAGGTAATGTAGAATATTTAACAATAAGGTGGACCAACTGCTAAATAATTGTATTTAGCCATTGGGCCACCTCATTCTATATTTGTTAGAAGGTACAGGAAAGGTGGATACAAACATTTAAAGGAACAAACACAATATGGCGTATACAATTAAAAAAAACACAGTTTACACTTTACATTGCTGATGCCACTGGATAAAGAAGTAATGGTTGCCTCTTGAATAAAATCATTTATTATCGCCCAAATCTTGACTTAGGTTTCAATCTGTTAAAATTCATCAGGAGGGAGTGTGAAATGCACAACACACCTTCCTAAAAGAGGAAACCAAAAAGACAAAAGGTAGAAAAAGGAAATAGATAAAGAATGATAGTACACTTAGATAGGAACATGTAAAAGGAATTAACACAATATGGCTTTTACAACGAAAATAACTCATTTCACACTTTACTTTGCTGCTGCCATTAGACAAAGAGGTTATGGCTGCCTCTTGAAGAAAATAGATCGCTTCCCTCAATCTCCCAACATGAGGTTTCTTAGTTATTACTATCATTATTTGAGGTTTAAAGATGCATCATCACAAAGATTATTAGTGCATATCAAGTAAAGTGTAGTAACAGAGAGCTTATTACTTTAGGAGTGTAAAATTAGAAAGTAATTGATATTGCATAGCTACTTTAATTTTGAGCTATTAATTTTATATATATATATATATATATATATATATATATATATATATATATATATATATATATATATATATATATATATATATATTTGTTTTCTTCTATTCTTTTTTCATGGTTAGCTAATTCTCTATTTTGACCTGTCTTTATACATTTTCTCTTCGTGAAAAGTGTTCCAGTCCTGTACTCGATCTGTGACATTTTTCTTTAAATTGCATTATGCATTGTTCCCTCGGTCTTCAACTAATCTCTTCCTATTTATTTTAATTTCATAGTACTCTCCTGCCTTTCTTTTGTTGTTCACTCGCTGTGTACATCCATACCACTTTAGCCGAGATTTACTTGTAGTTTCTAGCACACTCCTTTTCATTCCTAGGTCTTTCCTGTTGGTTTCATTCTTTACCCTGTCGTCTTTGGTTCTTCTAAACATCGATCTTATGGACTTCATTTCAGTGGCTTGTAGTCTGCCGCTGTTCCTTCTTTGAGCTAGGAATATAATACAGCAAACCTTTTTAAAACTAGCACACCAATAGATATTTTCACTTTCAGACCACAAATACTCTTTCCTACCCTTTGAACACAGTTGTAAGTCTGTCACAGGAAATAAACCTAATATAGTTAATTTTGTGAATCTCCTTTTATATAATTTCAAATATTTATTATCATTTATTTGATTATTTTATCTTAACTAGAAAATGAACTCTATAATACTCTTTGTATGTGCTGAATTTTTCCGAAAATATGAATATTTATTTGAAATAGAGAACCTGGCTAAGTGGAAGCTTGTCCTTATATATTTGTTTGTATGTTTTTTAGTGTTTTGTCTAAATGATTTCTTCTCACTTATCACTTAAGGTAAGTGTGCTGGCTACCCCTCCTAATTTAAACCATATATATTTATTGTATATTGTGTATTTTAGGTTTGAATCATGAACAAAATATGAAGAAAATGCGCCTCCTTACTTTTATGCAATTGGCCGAAGGTAACTCTGAAATGACATTTGAAACCATCCAGCAAGAGTTGCAGTTGCAAGACGATGAGGTTGAATCTTTCATCATTGATGGTGCGTAAAACATAGCTATATATAAAAAAAATTAGCTTCTCGGTAGGGGTGTGCAAATGGTGATTTTTTTATGATAAAAATTTGTGAATCCAATAAGACTAATCTTGAATTTGCATTGTTAATAAAATCTAAGTATAACTAGGTATTATTTAATTTTATATATTTATTCTCATTAAAATTCAAAGCTTTCATTGAAAAAAAAAAACTGGTCATTGTGTTAGATAAATCTTGAATAAAAAAATACTACTTTCTAGGTTATTACGTGTTAAAAAATTAACCAAAGTTCATGCTAAACTTATAAAAATAACCAAAAATATACAAAATACAGATAAAAATATCTATTGCTTCAAGTTTAAAGAGAATAACCTATACAAATAAAATGGAGTTGTACCCATCATCAGCGCAACTGTTTCCAGCCTGTGGCTGGAAAAGTTTACCTAGTAAAATGTCTCCATTTTCCTATATGTTGTACTTCAACTATTTTTCCTCCTATAATTTCTTTCATTCTTCTCCTCTCACTTGAACACTTTCTGTTTTATACTCCTCCCATCTCTTTCCAGGCCTCCCTAGCAGTCTTTTTCTTACATACATTTCCAACATATTAGCCTGCTGGTTTAATATTTATTTTTAAATTTCTGCCTGGACATTTTATTAAATTCCTCCCTGTGAATATGAAAATATTTTTTTAATACAAAATAATAGTCCAATGAAACCTTTTTAAATGATTGCAATTAGTTAGCAGGATCATTATGCCATGCAGATGATATCAATCAAAATAAATACAAAAAAATTAGTAAAAAAATATTATTCATGTTAACTTTTATTTTAATACAAACCATATACCAACATAAATTTTTAAAACAATGAGGTGGCCCAATGGATGAATAAAAAAAGTATGTATACTAAAATATTGTATACTAATATTACCTTAAAAGGCTCAAGTATACTTATTATAATTAGATTGCGCAAACCTAGAGTATGTCACTAGTGAACACAGCTAGTAATACATTTAAACTTTCTGTAAATTTAATGCACAGTCTAAGAGTACTAAGTCTGTTGTGGTAACAAAATAAACAATAGACATGGTGGAAGACTAGTTGATATCTTGTACTCATTTCTTGACAAAATATATTTTTATTGGGTTTTAGTGAACAAAGTAAAGAATTAATGATTTTTTTTAATAACTGAAAAAAATAAACGCCACTTCAAATAATCATTGCATAATATATCAAAATCTGTGATGAAATTGAACAAACCAGTATTTATTTTTATGTATTCGAAAATGCACAAATAAATTATAATTTTGGTATTTAATATTCAAAGTTTAGCTATGAATGATTAAGAAATTGGTATTTGTAAATTTTCAAATGTTCACACACTTCAAATGTCCAGCTACTTTAACATTACAGCCTGTAAAAATGCTAACTATTTGTGAAGGTGATGAGGAATTAGGGGAAAATTGGTAGTCACCAGCTAACTGACTGCAGCCCCTGAAATAGAGACTTAAAGTTAACATAGTTGGGATGTACTTTTGAGGTTTTGTAATTTTAAATACCTACTAGCTACAGAATGGAATAATAGGAGCAGATGAAGTGGCAGAAACAAAGACATATTGTGTTGAGGCAGAAATGAAAAGGTTATTTATAAAGAAATGAACGATCTTTAGTCTATAGAAGGGACAAAGTAACACTTTCCAGCAGAGCTGTAGTGTCAAGCATCAGAGTCATAGAGTCTGAATCGGAAACAGTTTTAGATGGGATCGGTAAAAATGTGCCAAATCCGGCTTCAAAATAAAAAACTTTTAAGTTTTAATGTAATAACAATTTATGATAAATATATAATTTTAATTTTATACTTTATTTTTAGAACCAATATTTATAATTTTTATTGACAAAAGAAGCTTCCCATAAAGTCGTCTGTAATTGAAAATTTCACTACAGTAAACTTTTAATTAATAATTAATATACATTAACCACTTCTGAGGGAGAAAATTAGAAGAGTTGGAGTCCTGCTTTCCAGTTCACTTGCCTTAGATTAGAACTAAAGCTTTGACCAATCAAGCATTGATAATGGTCTTATACTAAAATGTGATGATTGATCATATTTGATCAAGAAAAATCTGTGAAAAAATTGATAACTTTTTTAAAGCACAGTTACCATTAAACCCAAACTTTAACTGTGTTCCTCGGTTCATTGTAAAATCTATAATGTGTCCTTTGGGCAGGTACTGCTGACTCATCATTGTTAATCTCTTTTGTAGACAACCTTCTTCTTTGTTGTAGCAAAATGTTAAAAAAAAAGGGGGGGGGGGATTTTAACCCTTGTGGTGAGGACAAAGAAGCTGGGATGTGTGTGACTCATTATGCTCTGTCTTTACTTTTTACATTCGTTATTGTTTCCAGGATGTGGCCTGGGTCATTTTTTTATTCAAGGCATATATTTTCCACAATCGACTTCGTTGGCCTGTCGTAGGACAGGCACAACACCCAGTCCCTGTCCATTAATTTATCACTATGAAAGAGTAAATCCACATTAATTCACCAATGATAAATTTTCAGCCATGCCAAGAATCGAACCCGGGACCCTTAACTCGAGAGAAAGACATGTTATAGACTGGGCTAAGGTGTCAGATTGTTGCATGTCTCAAATGTGAATATTTATCTAATTAGCGAGTTTTGATTAAAAATGAAAACAAAGTGTTGTCCCTTGTTAAGATTTAAAATATTTATTTCTAATTATATCAAGTGCAAAATTTATATTTAATGATCCTTTTAATACTGGTATAATGTAGGATTTTAAATTAAATTTTAGTATTTTTAAAATTAAAGAAAGTAAATCAAACTAGCTTTTAACAAGACAGCTTTATATGCTCTCCATTAATGACAAGCCAATGCCATTTGTAGAACAGTAACGCATGTTTAAAATGTTAAACACATGTGTGTTGTTTTATTTCAGTTTTGAAAACGAAGTTGGTGAGAGCGCGCATGGACCAAGCTGCCAAGAAAGTTTTCATTTCCAGCACAATGCACCGCACGTTTGGCCGCGTGCAGTGGCAGCAGCTCCGTGACTTGTTGTTTGCTTGGAAGAACAACCTCCAGGTGACACAAGAGGGTATGAAGACTGTCGCTGCAGCCCAGATTGAGTTGATGGCTCAGCAGTAGGCCAAACTTCTGCTCAGTTTCACCGCCTTTTTTCAAAATAAAAAAACATTTGTCACTTTGTCTGACGTGTGTGTTTATCAGAGATTCAGACGCTACACTGTTTAATTTGTCTCCACGATCCAAATTGAATGTTTTAATTAGAAACATATTTCCAAAATAGCCTTGTATTGAATCAAATTTGGAGTACCTTTATTTATTAATGGGCCGCGCCAGCCAGCATTGTTGGAACAAACATTTTTTTAAGGAATATTAACATATTCAGGTTAAAAAGACACTACTTACACTACACATTGAATAACAAATTTTACAATAAATATAGAAAGTTGTGTGTTTTAAAAGTGAACAAAATAATGGTCCCTTTGTAAGACACACTTGAACCTTGTGAATCACCTATTAAACTCATCATTGGTTTGAGCCATTAAATATATTTTCAAACCTAATAAATTGAAATTTGGGAACAAAATATTTGTTAGTGTAATATGTTCAATATATTTTGTTTTTACCACACCCGCAACATCCTCCAGTTCCAAATGAAGAATAAAATATTTTAAAATACAATTTGTTTGATTGAGATAAGTCTTTTCATTTATAAACTTGTCATAGATAGAAAATAAGACTTATAATTTAAATTATCTGTGGATGTATATTCACTGTCACATGGTGGGGGTGGTGTTGGTGGGGTATGCGAAGCTTCAAAACTTTTGACTTATTCTTGAAACAAATATTAGCTTCGATTTCACTTTGAAAAAATTTCCAGTGAAATAAATACACATTTGATGGTCAATTATTGCCATTCTGTGAGGTTATGTAAATTACAAATCAATATTGACAAGGGAAAAAAAACACTAAGTAATTGAATAATTGTAAGTTGTGATATAGTAACTTGATCAAAATAAAACAAAATATTACAAACAATTGTGCAATAACATTTTTCCAAGTAATATTAGTGCATAAACTTATATAAATAACCGTGATATTTGTTTTAGTACAAAACAATTAAAAATACTCGAATCTCAATTCAGATTTGAGAATATTTCATATATTCCATTTAAGATTGGTCATAATCGAAAAAGTACACCTCATACATCCATATTACATGGAAATTGGCAGGAAAAAAAAACGAAACAGTAAACTAATTAGTAAAACACACAAGAAATTCCTAGCTAGGGATGAAAAATAGACTTTAGAATCAATGGTGACATCTCCCTTTAAGCAAAATATATCCCACACACAACTTCAAAAACTTATTTTCTAATCAATATTTAATTTATATGGGCTATATTTCATTGTGTTCTTATAGAAAAAATAGAAGGAAGCTGCTGCCAGGATGAGTTGACTCAAAACTACTCTCTTTACCTTTACACCAGTGGCCCTCTCTTTTTTGTTCCTACTACTTAATTTAAACATCCCCCCGACCCCCTCGATTTACATATTTTAAAATATCACTCAGTTAGTGTCCCACCTTAAAATACAATTACATTTATAATTCAATAAATATTGAAAAGTGTATCGAAGGCAAAGGTTTGCACACTTACAAGATCATTGTAGGTTCACATTAATCCGTTCATTAACTAGGTTTGTACACAAATTCTATTAAAATAACTGCATACCTATGTAAGAATTACATTACATTTCTATCCACCTTTCCTATACCATCTTCCAAATATAATACAATTACCTCATATAGCGCAAATTCAAAATAAAGTGAAAAGAGGTTTTCCTTATAGAGATACATTATATATTTGCACTCAATGTCCTTTTCCTGTGTTTGTCCTTTATGTTATACCTTTTACATGTTCCTATCTATGTGTCCTATCATTCTATACAATTTTCCATTTTCTCCCTTTTGTGTTTTTTTTTTGTTTCCTCTTTTAGGAAGTTGCATTGCGCGTTTCACACTCCTCCCTGATGAGTTCTGATATATTGAACCCTAGGTCAGGAATTTGGTGGTGACGATCTATTTTCTTTAAGAGGCAACCATTACCTTTTTGTCCAATGGCAGGAATGTAAAGTGTGAACTGTGTTCTTCTTATCACTGTAAAAGCACTATTGTGTTCATCCCTTTTATATGTTTCTATCCACCTTTCCTATACCTTCTTCCAAATATAATTACATTACGAGTGGGATTGTACTAACTTATTAACAGTGGAAAAATCAAAGGCTAACCCAAAGTAACTAAACATAATTTTTTTTGACCTTCCAACTGTTAGTATTAATTAAAAGTTAATATTTTTCATATTTTGTGGATCTCAAACTTGTTCAATAAACAAACTTTGTATACAACATAATATATTTTTATTTTATTAGTTCTTATTAATATTATTAAGTAGCTCTTTAAGAAAAACCTCTTTTAATTTTTTGGGGTACATTTTGTTTTATGTGTAAGGAGGTACAGGAAGGAGTTGGTTTTCCTCTTTTAGGAAGTTACATTAGGAATTTCACACTTCCTTCTAATGAGTTCCGTTCGAGTAAAACATATGTCCCGGCCCAGAGAGGGAATTCCCCTTATGTCATATCTAATAAATATTGGGTGACAAATTAAATGACTTACCCTTGTATCAATAATAATATTAATAGTAGTAATTAAGAATATGAGAGCCACAATAATAAGAAAATATATACAGTAATTTTACTGCAGTTCCAGTGACATGATTAAATGAGCAACCATGCCTCAAACAATATTACTTTAATTCTCACAAAGTAACCACCTCTCCACCTAGCTAAGACTATTCTCCTTGGCGAGACAGAACCTGTTTACCTAAGCCCTTTACGCTGTAACTATATCTTGTCAAAAAAAAATTTATTCCTGCACTTGCTGTTTATAGGATACTTTTGTGTGATTTATGTTAAGTCAGCACAAAACGTGTACTAGGGAACCACTTTCAATTCATGAATAGTTTTATATAAACCAGTGGCACAACATTGGGTACAAATATGGCACCTTCCTATGTCAATCTATTTTGTGATTAAACTAGAAACATTTTTTGACAACGAAATCGAAATCAATGTCATCTTTGATCAACAAAGTCATCAAGCAGCTTTTACAGAGAAAGTATACTTAAAATCCCTCTTTGGCTAGGTGAAACTCCACAGCCACTAAACCCAAAAATCCCTCTAGTGACTTAAGTACCATTCAAGCCTACAAATACCAAATAAATAAATCATTACATTCAGGCATTCAATTATTAGAAGAATAATTTAGCTAAACCAACAATATCATGTGTGTACAATGCTATGCTACTAATAAGCCGTTAACATGGATCCCTGTTACGGGAACATTATATAATAGTAAATAAAATCACCCAATTATTTTTCTTGACTTAGCACCGCATTTCTCCAGAGTTCTATAACACTCCATTAATTTCCATGTGGAGTTAAGCTTCTAAGTTGGCATTCAACGTCCCTCATTATAAAAACAAATGAAGTGTTTCTAAGTAAAATGACAATCCTATGGCTGACATAATTTAATTTGTTGATAATTAAAATATGTAATATATTAATACTAGACGTGTTGATGCAACCTGAAATTGAATGCAAACTGAAAATGCAAATAACACATTATCAATAAAACCTTGTCTAAATTGGAAATGCGCAAGGAGTTTGAAAGACGTATTTTATCTGTTAGTTGATTCTCTTTAAGACTAATCTCACCAAACTCTAATCCTTTGAACTTGAGACACTAACCCTGCAGCCCCCTCCTTAATTATTCTAAATTAACATATTTGAATTAATTCCCATTTCCTTTATTTCATATAAAATTAAATTTCATTTAGTGCAGAGTTGAATAGAACTATAAGTCCAAATATTGCCTTGTTTTAGTCTTGTAGCTAAAGAGTCTATAAGATAACCCGACGGACCTCAGCTTCTCACACTGGCTTTCCATGTTTATATGTATGTGCATTGAGAACACAGTTATAAATACTTGATCAGAAATTTTGGTGTTTCCCCTATTTGCTTCACTTTGCCTATTAGGTCATGTGACTAGTTATGAATGTATGAATGGCTGTGATAGCAGTATTGGGAGAGAAAACCAAGGTTAATGCAACACGAAAATGTAGTGTGGTCCCACACCTACTCTTGGTTGATAAGCTTAGATAAGACCACACCTTTCTAGCATGGTCTGTATTTATTTGTTAATATGTTGAAAAAAAACCACATTAACTATTGTGCTCTAAGTTAATAACCATGTTTAGTTTAAAACACAATAAACTTATTTACAGTAATTTTTGTATTTAATTAAAACTTACACAACCATGAAGAAATCTCAAAATGGTAACATTTAAAAAGTACAGAATAGGAAATATAGCAACGGCAATTAAACCAGAGTCCAGGTGTCATTTTTTTTAAATATTCAAATATATTTGATGCAGCTCCATCCATCCATAACCTAAAGATAATTTATATCCCCCAAGCTTCGCTAATCATGTACAATTAGTTGTACAAGTGTATGCGTTCTCCAACAAACTTTTTGACTACAGTGAACATAAATATTTCATTTTCAAACTAAATTACTTTAATGGATTAAATAGCCAAGCTATTATATTTTTGTTGTTGCACAGACTCCACAGAGACTGCCTTAAAATATGAGCGAAGAATGACTCAGGGCATGAGACGACTCCTGGATAGCTCAGTGGTTAAGAGAATTGGCGTACTAAGCCAAAGGTTCTAGGTTCGATTCTCATTTCAATTTAGAGAATATATTAATTATATGTGGCTAATTGTAACTAAAAAATAATAGCTTAGCTATTTAATTCATCAGGTTATGCATAGTCATACAATTATTGTTATTGTACTATTGGCAGCCCTCTTGAGCCGAAGGTGACTGCGTTATCTGATAGCTTCTGATCTTTATTGATTACTCATATGTAGCTGACAATTTCCACATGTCCATCACAAGACTGCCTTAAAATATTGGCATGGGACGACTGCTGGTTAACTCGGTGGTTAGAGCATTAGTGTACTAAGCCAAAGGTCCCGGATTCGAATCCCATGTCCAGGTGTCATTTTTCAATATTTCAAGAATAAATTACTTTAAATGAGGTTGAATCTAACATTTAATAAGGAGATTGGGAAAACAAGGATTGATTTCTAATAACAAGAGGGGGAAGGGGTAAATGATATCATTATAACAGCCTTCATCACTTAGAAACATTCTGGTACATCTTAAGCTCAGAGCTGAGAATGACTTGCTTTCATAAAATCACAATTACAGTCCGATTTTCATAGGAAGCCCATTATTTGAAAACTTGATACTCATGTTGCCACAATGGTGGAAATGAAAGTATTACCATTGTATTTACATTCTTAGTCCGTTTTTAATAATGTTAGGAGAAACCAAACACAAATTCATAAGAAATTATTGTGGAAGCTTTTTATAAATTCTCAGATTTTGTTTATATCCATTACTGTTTCCAGCCTGTGGCATGGATCAGTTATTTATTCAAGCCATATATTTTCCATTGCTGGCTTTCTAGGCCTCTTGTTAATTCACTGTGAAAGGGTGAACCCACATTTCACCAATTATAAAACTTTTCGGCTGTGCCGGAATCAAATCCAGGACACTTAGCTTAAGAGACAGACATGCTACTGAGCTAAGGTGTTGGATTGCTTCTTTATGGTAAACATTTTAATTTTTATCTTACTTTAATAGAAAATGTATTATATGACAGCCTTTATAAAATTGTGCCTTGAAAATTTTGTCCTGATCTAAGTGTTCCCTGAAGTGAAAAAGGTTGAGAATCCCTGTAATAGCAGAACCTCAACATACTTTTAGTCCAATAGAGAAGATTTAATCCTTGAACTAAGTTCGCATTATTCAACCTATTTGACCACTACCTTCTAAGGAATATACCATATTTTAGTGAAAATAATGAAGTGTGAAAATTTAAACTAATGTTTTAACATATCTTATTTGTGCTTTATTTTCTGTAATTCTATCATTTTTATTTAATGACGTAACATGCTTAAGGCATTAATTTTTTTAAAAAAGCTAGCTTTCAAATACCACAAGTAGCTTCATCAGGAGAAAATAATAGATTGCCTGTGAGCCATTTCAGCCTCAGAGAAATTATTTGTTTGGGGTTGATGTGAATATGAATAAATTGACATAGTATTCAACCTTTGTTTATTTAAGTTTAGTTGTACAATACAGTCAACCAATTTATATGTTTACAATATCTTTAATAGCACTATAACTCAGCCTTTATTTGTTATCTTGATAATCCTTTAAAAAAAAACACCTATTTTATTTCTTAAAGAAAACTTCCTTACTTTTGAAGTATAGTAGTTTATTTTATGAGAAAAAAGGTGTAAGAAAGTGGGGTAAAAACAAATTCCAAATATATTAAAGATCCTTGGTTAACGGTGGCATGGATTCAATTTTTCTTTTGTTAATTTTTCACTTTTAGAATCTCATAATTACGACAAACATCAATGTTTTTTTAAAAGATGTTAAGATACAACTTGACACCACTTTTACAATATCCATGTGCTTTTAGGTAGACAGAGCATACCAAAGCCAAACAGTTATGCCCATTTTTAAGTACTAGGATTTAGGTTGGCTATACTTAATTCCGTTTTTAGGGTAGAAAAGGTGGGAAGAGCAGATTGTTGAGGGAGTACTACAAGCAAGGGAAGAATAGTGGGTTAGATTGAGGGAGGAAGATGGAGGCGATTCACTAAAGCTGAGCCGGCCGGAGGTTGTAAACAGTGTCAAATGATGATGACTGAAAAAAGCTTTTTGTAGATTTAATATTTTATTTATTTAAAAGTAAAATAATTTTTTAAAAAGAGATTGTACAGAACAAAACAATCATAGAAGAGCTATTAGCTTTCAAACAAGCACCAAATCGTTGAATAAGATACAGGTGAAAAAAAAAAGCTCCTCTTAATGAGTATGCCATTAGTTATTGCACTTATTTACATAAATCGAGTGATTAAATGTTATTAACTCAGTTTTAAGACTCAAAGCAGTCTTCCAAACATCTTGGGGCGGACCAATTCTTTAAACATTTAATCTTTATATTGTGTTAAGGTTTATTTTGGTTAACAATAGTTTTTGTAGAGCGGATTAAATAAGTTAACCAAGGATCTACTGTTCACATAAATTACAGGTCCACAAAAGAAATTAAATTATAATTACGTTTAAACTGAACTTTTAAACGGACATTATGTCATTATGGTTTATAATGTATAAAACACAAAATAATGTCAACTTATTTGTGTAACAATGTTTTAGCAATATTTTAGAGATTCATATGGAACACACAAGTTTGACACCATAAAGAATCCATCAAAATTGTGAAGCATAGTTATAGTGTATGCCTTTTTTTATTTCAAAGTCACAAAATAGCACAAATGATTACCCTTAAGAGTGAAAATTCTATTGTTTATAAACTATTTCATTATGAGTAAAAAAACAAAACACTTATGAACATGGTATCAACATGTCCTTTCAATGATGTTGGAACAATTTGATTTATCATGCAGGTAAGGGTTTTACAGAAGAGTTTTAAGTATTATGCTGGGATAACGTTAACCTTAACATTAATTTAACAGTAACGTAAGAATTCTCCTCCTGTTTTTTATATGGAAGTCATCATGATGCAGTTAACTTAACATTCACTTAACTAAGGAGGTGTCCATGAAAAACTTTCATGTTAAGTGAAGGAATTGCGTGCTCTAGCTAGACAATCATGTTGCAAGTGACGTCAACAAGGCTATTTAGTACTTCATTTGTTTATTTATGGTATGCAAACTAGCTAGACATGTTACAAGTGACGTCAACAAGGATATTTAGTACTTTATTTGTTTGTTTATGGTATGCAAACTAATTCTTAAGTATAATTTTATTTTCTGTATTTTGCGAACTCTAAAACTGTCATAACCGCTTGTTACACTTAATTTTTGTATAACCAGTAAGCTTCTATTGCAAGTACTTCTAACCTAATCAACCCTAAATAATTTTGTTTCTTTTAAGTGAACAATTTGTTTTCAAACAGTCCATGTACAGTGTCTGTGTTTTGCTAGAGTTGTTAAGTTATGTGAGTCCTGATCAGACACTAGTTTTTTCACGTTAGGTGAACGTTTTGTTTATCGTGATCCCAGCATCAATCTTCACAACAATGATGAAATATAACAATGTGCATAACATTTCAGGCCAGAGCTATGTTAGACCTATTTAATGTACAAGACTTCCATTTTCAATTCTTTCTCAACAATACAAAAAATAGATATCACTGATGAATAAGCAAGCCATGTATGTCATGTAATAACATTTGCACTTGTGCAGAGTCTATAGTTAACATTCAATTATTTTCATTATATCCATTCTTAGCTTTTAAAACATTTCTATTTGGAGAATATGAAGACTTTCACCTGGGAGGAAACAAATCACTACCTGATCAAAAACACAATAATGTATTTTGTTAGCATTCTGACCAACTTTGTGTTTTTAAAAAGAAAATGAGAGTCAAAATTAAAACTGATAATATTAGGATAAAGTATGAGACAAATTTGTATAGTATCTATTTTAATTAAAAAAAAGCAAAAGTAAAAACGATTAAAATAAAAACTTTTAAAGTTTATTGCAATGGCTATCTGACAAGCACACAGTAGTATTCTGAGATGGCACTGGAAATTATAACAAAACAGACTAAGAGGTACTAAAAATAACATAATTAAGATGGGGGGAGAGGAATATTTTTAAAAACTAGCAAGTAAACAATAAAAATTATCAATCTTATTTTCTAACGGACGAGTGTAGAAGGCACTAAAATATAGAAACTTAGAACAAATACTGAAAAGGCAAAGGGGAAGAAAATTATTTTAGACGGGTGAATATAGTGCACGAGTTAATGTAGTTTGCAGTTGGTTTGCGTAACTACTCAAAATGTTGAACCAAACATATAAAAGTGAAAACTAAAATCTCAACTATTGTAAATTATATTTATTTCATATTAACTAGACACTATCTTGAGGTGAATATTGATAGAAATGATTTGCATCTATAGTATTAAGTTACTTGAAAAACAATGATTAAAATTAGACATTTTACTTAATTGAAACACTATACAGAAATTTATTTTAATATACTTTTAACTTTAATGTCAAAACCATGGTCAATAGGAACTTGTAAGATTAAACAAAAGTAACATGGCAACTAATTTGTTAATCCATTTAAGACAAAAAAACACAGTTTATAGTTGATAAAATATTGTTTGGTAAATAATAGATAGTAATCGATACTTACAATCAAATTATATACATATAGTTTCTACAAATATGAAATGATTGTTATTAATAATTGGGTATTTTTCACCAGTTCACTTTAATATCCAATGATTGAAACACTTTTCATAGACCAGACTATTTTTATATTTTGGTATACATCTTAATAAACTAAACCAGCCATAAAATGGAAACGGTGGTGATGATGCTGCTGATGAATGTTGATGATGATGTATACCTCTTCATTATTTTTTTAGGTACATTCCATTTACCCTGAAAGGTAGCAGTCTTACCTCAACGTATTACACTATGACCATATCTTATAAGCTATACCATAGTAGAATAATACAAGGGTAAGCTTGCCACCATACAAGGTAGATGAAGGGTACATACTACATAATATTTATTAAATAAGGTAGAGGAAAGGGTATAACATAGTGAAGAAGACACAATATATTATTTTATATTAAAAAAAAATCAAAAAGTTTCATATAAATTTTATTTAAAGTGGGCTTGAAGTAATTTATATATATATTAATTACTTCAAGCCCACTTTTATGAAACTTTTTGAGGTTCCTTAAGGGTTGTCTTGAGTGTCTCTTTGACATAAATCTATGTCGACAACCCTTAAGGAACCTCACTTCACATAAACAAGAACCATTTGTCCCAACTATTACAGGCCAGAAAAATATGACATTAAAAGTATTTTGGATAAGTTTTGATGAAACTACTTTATTAAATTGATAGTAAGGTTATATCTTCTTGTTTATTATTTTTATTCCCTTCTCCTTATTTAATATACTTTTTAGTAACATATTTTTTACACAATAATTTGAAATAAAATTGGTTTTCTTCAGACTTGAAGATCGTAAAAAATCGCCGAAACATGTCATTCGTCATAGAAGAAAAACTAAAACATATATAAAATAAGGAGAAGGGAATAAAAATAATAAACAAGAAGATATAATCTTACTATCAATTTTATTACTCCTTACCAAATAAACATGAACATTATTAGAAATACTTTATTAAATATAAACATTTCTTTTTTATAAAAGGTGCAGCTAATATTGTTATATAGTTTAGTGTTAATTTTAATATTTGGAGTGAGCTTCAAATAATTATGTAGATACACTGTATAAAACTGCAATCTAAACCCACAGCCACAATCCATTAAAAGCCTAAACAATAATGTTACACCCATAAAATAATATTTTAGCTAGGGTTGTGTGGATCACTGCTGCTGTTCAACAATATCAAGTGATTTGTTGTGAAACAGAAAGCCTTTGATAAAAATTTGTGTTGATTAAAGTTGTAGAGGGTTTCATGTAGGCAGTAGCTATTTTTACGAGTTTAAATTTAACTTTGATATGGACACATTAACCCAGATATGATAGCCTGCAACCAATATTTAAATTACAAATGAAATTATACAAGTATGCATTATACTTAACAGCTTTGATTCTAAATATGTGAGAAATACATTAATAGCATGTTTTTTTACATCCAATATTGTTTCCAGCATGTGGCCTGGATCAGTTATTTATTCAAGTTATATATTTTTCCACTACCGGCTGGCTAGGCCTATCGTAGATTATTAACATGTAATGTTAATAATTACCATATCCCCCCTTAAATATTATAAACTAACATATATTTGTACAGTAATTTATTTTATCTTTATACTAAATTCAATCCTATTTTATGTTATGTAGAACTACTATTGCGGGTAGAAGAGAAGTCCAAGTTTTACTTTGTAAGTTAACTCCTAGACCGACTCCTTACCTCCCACTCTTTGCACGTGTGAGTTGAGATACAAAGTTAGAAATGCTTAGTAAACAACTTATGGGAGCTCCCCTATGTAGTTCACTTTGCATATATGTCATGTGACTATTTACTCATAACTGGTTGGTAGAATGGATGTCTGCAAAGGCGATATTTTGTGAGAGAAACGAAGGAATATGTATGCTCTGTATCATGCAAAGAAGTGTGTTTCCTTCACTCTGGTAAAAACTGTAAAATATACAAGATGTATTTTGTACTCTGAAAATAATCTTTAGAAAGACCACTTACTTCTCACATGGCCAGTGACTTGGTTAAAAGACTTTTTAGAGTGTAATAATCATGTTTATTTTGAAATCATTAATAAGTGGTGGCAGGTCACACCACTAAACTTAAATTAAAGTGTTTTTTATTTAATCAAAACATAACTACATAGCCGTGACATAATCACGAGTAGAGTAATGTTTTGTTAATGTGGGTCTATAAGTGTATTGCTTCAAACCTATTTTGATTTGAGATTCGTTGTGTCAAAATGTCAGATTAAAATAAATAAAGGACATCATTGTGATGAGCACAGTGATATAATACATGTATTTAAAAAATATTTATTAGACTATTTATAGAGAGTGAAGTTGTCCAAGCAAGAGTTGGAATACAGGGGTTACATGAGATAGTAAAGCAAGTGAATGTGAGATGGTATGGGCATATGAGGATGGAATAGGAAATAATCACAAGTAGAATGATAGAGATGAAGTGTGTAGGGTAAAGACCGCAAGGGAGATAGAGATTGAGTGAGAAACAAATGAAAGCATTTTAGTAAAGTGACCTGGCAACAGGTTGGAAACAGTTGATGATGAGTTAGAACAATTAGTTTTTAAAGAATCCTAACCACAAAATTGGCATTAGATAGTGATGTAATTATCCGTAAAAAAAAACAGCATCAAGGTGATCAGCACAGCTCTATTTTTATTTTAAAAATTTAAAGAGGCTTTGTTTGAATATTCTGCTGTGACCCCAAGTCAGATCTGAGTGCTAAAACGTGGTCTAGGCAGATCTCCAAAAACAGCATCTCCGTGAACACTCTTAGCAAGAGCTTTGATTGAAGCTGCTATATCCATTGGATCTTGAGGACGCTACAAGATATTGAAATAAAAAAAAATAAAAAAATAAAGTTGAAATATATTAGACAAAATCTTGATAAATATTCAATAAAACGTAAATCAGTTACACAAGACAGTATCCTAAAATGTTTATAATTCGCTTTTAGTATATGTATGTGTTAACTGACTAATTTAGATGTTTAGGCTAATATTAATTTAAATAAATTATACCACAGAATTTTGCAGATGAGATAGCCATAATAATGAGGTAAACAACACTTGGCGTACATGGCCAGGGTAGGACTCAAAACGAATCTCAACCATTCAATTCCAGCCTGGACATGCTAGTTGAACTAACCTTTAGGTATTTGTTTCATAACATTACTGCTAAATTGTGTTTAGTTGCTTGATGAACCAATAATAGGTTAGTCATATTTTTAGGGTTTTTTTAGCAATTCATCTTACTACTTATTCGGATTATATGCTTTTGTACTAGTTACGCTAATGGTTTTAGGGATGATGAAAGTTATATATAGAGGAAGTGTACCCGAATTTGCATGGAGGAAGAGTGGGAAACCATTTTTTTTAAACCATCCTCAGTATCTCCAACTGAGGTGTGAACCTCGAGCTCCCTGTCATCGTGACTAGTCTACTACAAGAGTAACACCTTAGATCATGCGGCCACCGAAGCGGGTTATTATTATTTTCCATGGCTATCTTATGTTAGGTCATAGACCACTACAATACATACTCTTTCGTCATCTCCATCTTCCCCACCCCTCTTGTTGGAAGGGAGGTATGTGGGCACTTTCACAGGGAGAGACTTGGCTAGAAAGCTGTTAGAGTCGGACCTGCCTCGAGGGATGTGAATTCCCTCATCATGGCTTCCTGAATCTATAAACAATTCCAACATACCCTCAAACTTTAAACAGCACACAATTATTATTTCTTTAAAGATGGCCAAAAAAAATATACACATAAAAAAAGGCCAAATAAAATAAATGTTCAAAGGAATATTGTCTTCTAATCCCTTTTTCTGAAAAAATAGAACTGATGTACTCCAAATATTACTGTGCTGTATTGTTTTAAATGTGGGACCAACAACACATGTAGGGCTTGCGTTTCTGTTTCTATCCTCCTTTCTTTGTCTAGTAAACAGAAAGAAATTCAACTTTTTTTTCTCCCTAGGAAAGGTGGGTATTTAGTATACACTTTTTAAACGCACATCTAAGCCAACATTCATCTTACAAACTAACTTTAATAAACTAGGACAATGCATTTCATAATAATAATTAGGGTTATGTAATGTCCACTTTTCAATTCAAATCAAGCCTAAATCAAACATGTATTTGAAATATTCTCAAAGCTGAGTTTAGTTACTTGTTTGATGAATGAAAAAATACTAAGTTGTTAGTTGTTCATATATATATATATATATATATATATATATATATTTAATATATATATATATATATATTAATGTGAGTGCAAAATGTTTGTTGCATAAATCATAAAATATTGCAAATTATTATACTTCCCCAACCCAGCCACAGGGTTCCTACACAAAATTATGAAATTTTTTTCCAGGACATTTCAAGGATTTTCTACATTCCTCCAGGACAAGTGTAAAAAGTAATCATGACAAAATACACACCATTACATATTTTCTTTTATTTAATGCAGGCTCCCAACAGCCCTAAACCTGCACCTTTTGACACCTTTTATTATTATTTAATGTATTCTATGACAGGAGTTATTCAAATAATTAAAACATAACATAAACTCACTTGCAAATAATCATTTGTGAAATGTGGGTTTCCCCTTTCACAGTGATGAGTTAACAGCTAGGAGTTTGATGTTGTGTATGTTATAGTTATTAGTTCATAAGTCATGTGCATATATAATTAGTCTGTTGAGAAAGTGCACTTTAAATATCCCAACTTTCACTGTTCATATTGTGCATGATAGTTTATGTTATGTAAATTATTACAAAACAAAAATAGGACTTATAAATAGACGATAATATAGCCTAGTTTTATCTTAATGGATGATTCAGTAGCTTGATAAAAAATTTAAAGTGATTCGGAAACCTTAAGAATTTCCTCTAATATCTTAGAAATTTCATCTAATGACATACTCCTGTTTCCTCCTGATTTACTGGCCTGTTTAAAAAAGGGTGACAAAGGAATTTCCACTTCAACCTAAGCAATTCCAAGAAGAGTGGAAAAATGAGATATTCCATAACATTTCCAGGCCTGGAAGATATATTTTAAAATTCCAGGTTTTGCAGGTTTTCCATGACACGTATGAATCCTGTCAGCTACATGATAATGCCACCTGGCTGGCAACATTCTCTGGAGTTAGCGCTGAATAGTTTCAAAAAGAGTATGTCATGTACTCTTAAAACAGTAAGGTTGATAACCCTATATTTATATAACTTTGTGCATTAAATCATTTAGAAAATGTTTTATTGCACAATCGTTTGTAATATTCAATTTGAATCTGACAGATCAAGTTATTACTACAGCATGTAATTAAATTATGTCAGATTTTTTCATACAGATCATCATCAACATTGTCATCAAATATTAATTTGTAATGTACATAACAGTAAGTGAACATTAAGTATTTTAGCTGTCAATTTGTAATGGCAAAGTTTTGTAAATTGTCAAAGCTGTAATATCCTTTTAAAGTGAAGCCAAGATTTTGAATCTTTATACACCCTATCAACCCTGTCTAATAATTCAACATTAGCGCCCAGATAGTTAGTTACCTATGCGACAGCATGACTAACTCAAATAGTATAAAATAGAATAATAGACCCCATTCTTGAGACTCCTCTTACTAGGACAAAAAAAAGTTTTTTTTTTTTTCAAAATAGTTAAAATGAATAAAAATATAGAAAGAATATTAGAGTAGTTACAACAGCGCCAGTTGTGTGATTAGTGATAATCTTAGAATATTTGTTTTGTGGGATGCAGCAAGAATGTTCGTCTTTAGTAGCATAGCATATATCCTTACAACCACCGAAAGCAGGTGAATAATAATAGATGTTAGGGCAATAATGCTTATTGTTCAGAGTTGTAGGGTGGTGTCTCCTTTCTTGAAAATAAGTATTTTAACTCCTCATGCCAGTCTTCTGGTACCTTGTTCTTCTTCCAAACCACTCTCAGCACCCTGTATAACCATTGTTATCTATTTCACCTGCTGCTCTTATAGTTTCCGCAGTCAGTTCATCCACACCCAGTGCTTTCCTTTGTTTCATCCTCATTAATGCGTCCACCTCTTTCTTCCTCTTCTGATATTTCTTCAAAAGTCTTAGGGCCAGTTTCATAGTCAGATTTAGTACGCCTAAAGTGCGAGTCGATACTAAATACAGGATGACACCTACCTAGACCAAAATGGAATGGGCCAGTTTTGCATATGAAACTGGCCCATTCCATTCAATTTCAGGTAGGTGACGTCTTGTATCTAGTATCGACTCGCACATTAGGCGTACTAAATCTGACTATGAAACTGGCCCATTGTCTCCTTTCATTTTTATTTTAGTTTAGATCAGAGGTTCCCAAATTTTCAAAAGCCTTGGTAAAAATTTTCATGGCGCCCATAGGTTAGAAAAAAAAAAAATCCAACCAGTTTAGTTAGGTCCAAGCTACTTTTTTTTTGTCCTAGCAGCTTAGTAGTAGCAGTTTGAACAATAAAACATTTAGGTTTTTTTAAATGTATTTTTATTTCATTATTAAATAATGACAATTACTTACTAATATAATGTATGCATTTGTTGGTTGCTGCAAATTATTCATTTAAAATATCTTGCAGCACCCCTGTGAGTTGCTGCGACGCCCCAGGGTGCCGCGGCTCACAGTTTGAAAACTGCTGGTTTAGATGGTATTTGTAATGCACATGTTAAAATACAACCAAAGAGTTGTAGAATTTGACTCCTAGTATATATGATTAAACATGATTTTTTTTAAAAAAGTAATCATTTAAGTTTCAATCAATAAGAATATGTGTAAAATTTGGGAAAATAAAACCAAGAAACAAAGACATGTCAGACAATGGGTATATTGGTATAACCAAAACTCACCATCAGTGTCGGATTCATCTTCAGAGTGAAAATTTTCTGTCGGGGTACCTTCCATCCCTTCTAGATCAAAGAGCCCCTCTGTGTCAAATGAATCAGAGCGACGAGCAGGGGTTTGTCCAAATAATCGTAATGGCAACCGCCTCTCTACCTTTGTATTTCCTGTAGCAAGGCTCTGAAATATTATAGGAGACTTGAGATTATACTTACATATATTTATTGAAATGATCAATGGCTAAAGGGGGAAAAAATTACAATAGCATGGGAAAATTAACATTTAATCTCATGCTCATAATGTTTTCTAAATTTAAGATTCGAGACCAGAATATGTATTTGAAAAATCGTTAATTTGAGGCATATTTAGTTTAATGATTGTGATATTTTTACTAATGTTAATTTTATAGCTAGCCCCTCTATAGGTTATCTTTTATTTTTTTCTGGTACAAACTACCAAATGGGCAGATTTGACCAAAACTTGCCTAATATTGCCTAATGTTTAGCAAAGTAGTAATCAGTGATTAGTGGTTTGATTATTTTTATAGTAAAAATATTAGCTAAGGTTGATCAAAGCATCCTATATGCTTTTGCTAAGCTTATAGCTTACCACATTTTCATAAATTTTCTTGTTCTAACCACAAATATACAGATATATATGTTTGTTTTGGTGTTGAAACACAATTAATTATTGGTTACCCGCCTCGGTGGCGTATTGCTAACACTGCTAGTCATGTTGAGCTCGACGCCGAGGATGGGGAGATCGAGGTTTGAATCTGTCGTGTAACTGGGTGGTTTTCCCTAAATGGTTTTCACTCTCCCTCCACGCAAATGCGGGTTCACTTCTTAAATTCAACCCTCCCAATTCCTAATCCATTAGCGTAATTAGTACTTAAGCGTATACCCAAACGGGTAGTAAGACGCAGTGCTAAATATTATTTTTTATCATCATCATCATTCATAATTATTATTATTATTATTAATTATTGGGTTTTATCCACAGGTAAAGTTTTATTTCTGCAATGGAGCATAGTATGTTAGGTGAAAAATAATGTTCATAAAAAATATAGACTATATCCTTTTATAAAAACAAACTCTAGTTTTACTCTTAGAAAATCACTACAACTTTTTTTTTTGCACTCCCTATTAATATCAGTGTTGGTAGTATGCAGAGTTACAAATTTACTGTATTAGTTAAGTGGGTCGGTAAAATTATAGTAATTCAAAATAACCTAAACTTTTGTGTAGGCCTAACTTATATTACGACGATAATGTAATGAGAACTGTTACCGAAGTAAGAGGGCTGGGACGGTTGGCTTGTCTGGTGTCAATAAGTGATGATGGTTGTTTCCCTGTAGCAGACTGGTGTCTTATGGCAGATGTCATCACAGAGTTTCCACCCCCCTTGAGCTCTGCACTAAAGAGCGAGGAGTGTCTAAAATGCCGCAAGAATCTGGGGTCGGCGGTGGGGTACTTAAACTGATTAAGTTGGCAGGAGAAATTGGCAAATTCTCTTGAGCATCAAACAATAACCTAGAAAAATAAGATGGTGTCCTTGGATGAAAATCAATTTAAGCTTTCTAAAATGAATTAAGTCGAGATAATAAATGGGGTCTGACCTATCATTTCTAATCATCAAAACATATATTCCATCCATGTCTAATAAGCACTTTAATTGTGGATACATTAATAAAATTCGTCACTACCACACTTTCTGTTATCTGCTCCTCCATTTCTTTCTTGGCCTCCTTTTGGTTTTTTTTATACATACTTCATCTACATTATTCTCTTTGGTATTCTCTCCTTTTCCATCCTCGTTACATAACCACACAATCCCATCCTTGTTTCCTCACTATCTCATGTACTCCCTGTAGCCCAACTCTTTCGTGGCTAACTTCATTACTAATCCTATTTCTCCTTCATTCCCATAAACTCCACTTTCCTAGTCTTTCTTACATTCAATGCAATGTTTTTGCTGCATGTGTGACAATGGTTACATAATATGCTCTTTATACCACTTCCTTACACTTAAAGGGCACTTTTCATTTCGTAGCAGATCTCTTACACAACTATAGAACAACTCCCCTAGCTGCCCTCCTCTTGGTATCATCTGCTCCCACCTTTTAACCTCAATCACAATTTGAAGATATATTTTACACTATTTGTACCTTTCTCAGCCTTATTTCATCCAACATTTATAGCGGCCTTATCCTCTTCCTATAATGTAACTTAGGAATGAATTTATAAGATGGTGATTTTTTTTAACCTCTTCACCAACTATAAAACTCCTTATGAATGAATGTTTTTTTCTTTTCCTTCACTGCTTCCTCCACCCTATAGTTCCACCATGGTGTCTCCTTTCACTTCCTCTTAACACTTGTCCTCCCACATACCTGCTCTGCAGCTCCCACCATACTTTCTTAAATTTTTCCCATTCAACCTCTAAACTTTGTATCTTGTTCTTGGGTATTAGGCATTTTACCTTTCCTCTTTATTTTTAAACCTCCACCCTTATCCTTCTTTCTTGTTTCCCTACTTTTCTCCTAAAATTCCCATCCCACTAGCAACCTGTGGTCACTATAGAACACACTCGGTATCACCTTAAAATACACTCATAAAACACCAGGACAAAAATGAATACACATCAACACAGTAGAAACCAAACATGTTAAATAATTTCAGTTTTTAAAAGGCAATCAGCATAATATTTTCAGGGGAATTAAGTTGTATTTAATGCACAAAGACTAGCTTGATTTATTCAAATATATTTTAAACTAAAGAATGATAATCAAACTAAATAAATATTTTCCTAAATTTTTAATAACATACTATACTAACATGTTAATAAATTTTGTAAAAGGGTAATCATTACGAAACAGCAATTATAGATCTCTGCTTATTAATTTGACTTGTGCTAGACTAAAATAAAATATATTTCTACAAAAAATTAAAGCCTATTTTGTTGATACCAAAAAAAAATCATAATTAATATACATATTTTTTTTTCAACATTTCAATAATTAAAATACATCCAACGTCGGTGTCCTGGCCGGTACCATCACAAATTTTTTCATTATATAATCAGATTTACCTTATAAATAATGAACATTTAAAACAATGTGACATGTTTTTATATTTACTTTAGGATACACAACATTCTTATTTAAGACTTTTTTTTATTGAATAACATGACTAATGTAATCCTAAACAGCTCTTTACAAGATAATAATAATTATTGTCCTGGCCTCTTGAGTTTCATTAATTGGTGCATTGAGAGATGGCAGCACATGTCAACAGTTGGGTCAGCTGTTGAAGTGTGTGTTTCTATTACTAATGAATGTGTACACTCTAGTGTATTCAAACCAATCATTATAAAATATAAAATTTAAATATAAATTTTGAGAACTACGTTTTTAAACTGTCAATGGTATGAAAAGTAAAATATACTTTTATTTATTATACAGTTCTATACTAGAGGTAGAGTCTGTTCATGAAAGGTTTTTACCTGGATGACAGTTCAAAAATCATAGGTTTAGGTTTTGGGTTGCCAAAACTTGTAAAATATCACTGTTTTGTTATAAATGTTTAAGTTTTTTAATTAGATGTTATGAGAAAATACTTGCATCCATTATCGTTTCCAGCTTATGGCCTGGGTCAGTTTTTTATCCAAGTCATATATTTTTCCACTACTAGCTGGCTAGGTCTGACGTAGCTTCATTTTGAGAAAATAAGTAGGAAATAATACCGGTATATGGACGACTTTTTCCCAAAAGTGATACTAAGGGAGTTACGATCCCTTGAAAATAGCGTTTTAAAATACTTTTATGTAAAAAAAAGATCAGAAACAATTTGAGTTAAAACCCATTCCTGGGTAATGTTTTGTTGAACTAAGATGTTAAATCCTTGTAAAATTGATTGATAATATCATCCCCCTTCAATAATTAAATAGGGGTTACCACCTTCTTTTCGCATTGAATTTTGTAACACTGAGCTGCAATGGATTTTTAATGACAAATTATTATTGATCAGCATGTCTAAATTAACAAATTAGGTTGTCTTGTCGAAACTCTCTCAGGATCACCATTTCTGAAGAAAAAAAACACCACATGTTTAATTTCATTAGAGGTTGTTAGAGTCTTGGGAGTTATGCAGCCAGTTATGCAGTGCTGCAAGATGAAGGATGGTGGCCAATTTCATTTAATCAGTGAAGGGGGATGACATTACCAACCAAAATTTGAGAGGTTTAACATCTTAGCTCAACAAAACATTATCCAGGGATTTATGATGATGATGATTATTATCATTATCGTTATTATCATCACGCCTTACTACCAGTTTGGGTTGTATGCACTTACGCTCATGTGTAATGGTAGGGTGATTGAGAGATGAAATGGGGAACCTACAGTTTAACGTGGGATCCGAACCCGGTGGAGGCCTTGTAAAGTGGTCGGGGTTTTAGGCCCTTAGTTCTAGACCATTTCACTTATATAATTGTATTGGTTTACCATTGTTTACTTGTTAATATGATCAAGATAATGAAGGACTAAATTTATAATACATATTGTTTTCCAATCGTCTAGGCCTAATTTAAGCTCTATGTTAGGATCAAATGTTTTAATTATATTTAAGTGTGGGATTTAATATTAATTATAAGTTGTCTAAATCTTAACCAAAGTTGTAAGCAATATATATTTTAAATTTCAATTCATTAATTTCATTTTTTGGCCTTTAACTTTTAAATCTAGTAGTTTTCCATTTTAGTAAAGTCTTTGTGATAATTTTAGCTTCATCTAAATTTATTACTTTTACTTTTCACTTTCAAGCATCATGCTATTTAATCTTATCTGTACCCGGAAGCTGTGGAATGCACCTGTAGCTTACACGTGTGGCCTCACAGAGGAAAGGGGAGGTTTGGCGCGAACAGCTAGCCAATCAGCACATCCGATTAAGTGTCTGTGTTTGACCCTATGTGGAAGGGAAGCGTCAGACGCAAAACACTTGCCGGTTAGCACATGAACAGATAAGACATATATTCAGAAGTTCTTTTCGTGTTGGTCAAAGCGTGTTTAGTGATGGGTGGGAGGAAATAGAGACCATGTGGCTAAATGACCACTACATTAACTATTTATCCATATTCATGTACTAAGTTATTTGTTTTCTTTACATTAAGTAGCTCGTGGTGCAAATTGTTTAATGTTTATTTAAAATAAAACTTCAAATTCTACTTTAAATTTCTACTTATTTGATCGGCGATGTTCTCCACCCCCACCATTAATTTATTAATCCCGAGATGCTCTACTAAATACACTGACTGCCGCGGACATATACAAACAGGAAGCTGAGAAGTAGATGAAGAGATTCGACTAGGCTCAGCCTGGCAGTCCACACATTCACAAGTTGTGATTAATACACATCTTGTCAGAGGTGAAGGAAGGGTTTTGGCAATCAGATAAATCTGTGCCGGAACCGAAGATTGAACCCCGGAGCCCCAGCACAAAAGTCCAACACCTTAGCTCTAGACCACCAGGTCACCATAGGGGATTTGTTGTTTTAACTAAAGTTGTTTCTGTTATTTTTAAATAAAAGCATTTTAAAATGCAATTTCCAAGGGCTCATAACTCACTCATAATCACTTTCAGGAAAAAGTTGTTCATATATTTCATACTTAGTTTTTCATAAGGAATCAACTCCCGGCAAGATTTTTGGAAGTTAATTTTGCCCGTCTTAGCAAGAATTACATAAGCATTAGTAAGCATAGATTTAAATAACAATTCTGTCAATTTCAATTTTCCATCAATTTCCATACACTGTACTCAAAATATTTACACAAGTATAAAAATTGCACTTTACTATTGTAGTGTTTTGCCACCACTTTAACTAATGTTAACTCATATAAAATTTTGAAATCAATAAAGAGACAAAGTGAGAATGCTATACCTGGCCAGGACTCGATGTTCCCTGTGTGCCCTCTCTCGGAACTCCTCCAGTGCAGTGTATTGCTGCTCCGTGTACTGGCGTACTCTCTCCTCTGTATGTGCCACCTCCTGTTGGATCACCTCTCCAAGTTGCTGCTGCAGGGCAGACATCGCAGCCTGGGCAGCACCATTCAACTGAGAAGCTAAAAAACAATATTCCACATTCACCATTTACAGAACTATGCCCAGTGGTGCACCCAGATATTTATTGTGGCAGGGGGGAAAAGTATGGAAGTTATTGTGTGTGTACTATTTTATGGTTAGAAGTTTTAGGGGTACTTTTAATACAATGTGAATGGGGGTAGCCCTCAGGTTCGGGCTGGGAGCTTACAGGTTTGAGATGCATTCTTGCCCTCATGGCGACTGCCCTTACCCAGACAGGACAAGAGTCTTCCTGCCCATGTCTATGGTATGTCTCTTGCCCGGAAATACTTGCAAAGTGCCTCCTAAGGGCGGCCCCTGGACAATATTCAGGGTGTTTACCCAATGGACGGCTAAATCTCTGTCAAGGTAGTTTGTGTGGGAGATAGGGGCCACCCAACTCACACACTAAGTTATTGGTAGCTGGTACCTTTGAGTAAAGCTGGTTTAAGGCCACCTCTACGAGGTCCGCCTGGCCAACTTAGGTTACAAACCCTCTTTAGGGCGATTCCTAAGGCTAGGCGCCCGACTTTCTCCAAAGGCCAAACGGGGGCAACTTAGGTAAATGCATTCTTTGGAATGATTCCCAAGATCAAGTTCTGACTCCCAGTAGTGCATCCTCGGTTAAAACCCTGCGAGCAGAGTGATTTATAGTTTGTGTCTTAACTCCCTAATGTATGCGCCCAACATTCACGGAAGAAGGAGCCAACTCCTCCCGCTGATAGAAGTCTGGCTGAGGGGGAAGAGGGGATGTTTCCTAGTTGTCTGGTGAAGACAGGGATCAATTGCAGGCATGGGACTATCACAACCTAAATTTCTCGCTGTGTGCGTGTCTATACTTAAAGGACATAGCCAAAATGAGTGGAGGAGCTTTGAGAGAGGTGTTTGTACCCTACACGGCAAGTGGATAGTTTCCGACTAATATAAGGTGGTTGCCTAGTGAATATAGATCTTAAGCCTGGTCTTAAAATTTAGCTTGTGCAGTCAAAACATCTTAAGATGTCTGTCTTCTATATTTTAGTTTTACTTGATTTTTTAAGCTTTTTTAAAAATTATTTTTGGGCTGGAGGTGGAATGAACAAGTAAAACGGGTCTGACTTTTCATCTTTCCCACTCTTTCTCCTGCATGTGCCACTGATCATACCAAGCTTAGAAATATATTTTATGTTGTTGTTGTTATTGTTATTATTGTTGTTGTTGTTATTATTGTTATGGTTATTGTTGTTATTATTGTTGTTGTTATTGTATATTATATTGATTATTTTTAGTTATTATTATTATTATTATTATTATTATTATTATTATTATTATTATTATTATTATTATATATTATTATTATTAGCACCGCGTCTTATTACCCGTTGGGTTATACGCACTTACGCTAATGTGTAATGGTAGGGTGATTGTGAGATGAAATGGGGACCTACAGTTTAACGTGGAATCCGAACCATGGTGGAGGCCTGGCATTCCTCACATTCACAAGTTGTGATTGATACACATCTTGTCAGAGGGGAAGGAAGGGTTTGGCAATCAGATAAATCTGTGCGGGACCGAGGATTGAACCCGGACGTCAGCACAGAAGTCTGACACCTACCCCTAGACCACCAGGTCACCTTTATGTTATGAAGTATCAAAACGGAGAAACTCAAATTGTGCATTGAGCTCAGGGCTGATTACCATCATGGATGCTTATAGGATGGACAAACGTTGCAAAAGCTGTTCACTCGTATTTGTTTTGTGTGGTGTGTGTGAAAAGATTGCCAAAGGAGTAGTTGAGTCAGCACTCAATATGAGCACAAGAAAAATGTGGTTTATTCCTGTTCAAATTATTAATAATTTTCATTCCTGTTTGTTCCTGCTTCATACTATTTTGTTTACTTACCATTCCCGATTCATAAATGTTGTTAACAGCTCATTCTTGTGCTTTTCTTCTACACACTATTAGATTACGGACTTGTTCATTCATGCTTATCTGCTTCCTACTATTGAGTTAATGGTCATTTCTGCTAATATTATAGAATTACTATCCATTCTGTTCGTGTCTGCTCCATAATCTATTTTTTTTTATCCTTGTCATGTTGAGCTCTTAGTTTGGCGTCTCTTGGTATTCCAGTAGAGTCTCGACCTCTCTTCAAAAGTCAATAACCAATAGATCTAGAGAACCTAACAATCTACTTATTTACATATAAAAAGATTGATATTTTCTCAAAATATTTTCTTGACCAACTTGAATTCACCATTCAAGCAATGTATTTCTAAGTTTGACCCGACTACTCTTTATTCCAGCACAATCTGCTTAATCTGACGTCCAAGTTAGAATCTTTCCTTTTAAAACATGGCATCCCTTCATTTCGTAACTTCAAACCACACACTCAATAGTTGTGTCCAATTCGCATGATCCACTCGGTCTGAGCGTTGAAGTATGTCAGTCTTCACATCACCTCACCCAATCTTCCTCCAAAGAACTATAATTTACGGAAGTGTTCCTTAACAACATATAAAGCAAGTCAGTCCCAGTTGTGATGTCACTTTGTGCATACATCTCGGCAGCCATGATGGTACAGTTACAACCTTTCTAGCTGTGATGGTATTGGCATATAGTAAACCAGGTCATTTTGTGTGAAGAGAAGTTATAAAGAGTGGCAAGTTATGTGAATTTGCAGACCTCTAGGGTGGGAAATGCTGCATTAGACTAATGAGTCATTCAAATAATGTTTTATGTACTAAAAATATACATGTAGCTTTGAATGAATTGGGCCTATTTTTTAAACTATGAAACAAAGATTAAAATGAATTATTTAAACTAGTAAGAATGATTAATTTCTTCAAAATGTCATACAATTTTGTTTTGAGACATTGGAATTAGTTTTGAAAATAAGCCCCAACAATTCTACTCAACTGGAGAATGCTTAGTTACCTGAGAACTTAGATGGTACTTGAGGAGATGACAATTCCTCATCTGAACATTTCACAAGGATTCGAACACATGTGAATAGGTCTCACTACTTTTAAGAGCAGAGATCAAAGAAGAATCTGTCTGTAAAAAGAAAAAATATATAATATATATTAAAAATGAGTTTTAATTTACTTTAGTTTATTGATCTAAAAGATATAAAAAATCAACATGAAGATCTCCTCAAAGTATTTAGCTATGGAATGTAAAAACACCCCAAATAAAAATAAAATAAAAAAATTGAGGTTTTAAGGTTTTGACTGATTATATCAGCAAATGATTTATAAAATAAATTATATCGTGAACAGACACAACACCCAGTTACTTCATCACTATGAAAGAACGAACCCACATTTCACAAATAATACATTTTTCAGCCATGCAAGGAATCAAACTCAGGATCCTTAGCTCAGAAGAAAGACATGACCCTAAATAAAAGATAAACACACATAACCTTTTTTAAGTAGACCTAGGCCTAATGTTATATTTTGATGGAAGTAAGACATGATAAACTTTCCTTATATTTTGAATATAGGTTAGACTTTATTGTAGCCAGTTAAGATTAGGTTAAATACATAAAATAATAAATACAAATACACACAAAGTTTTGGTGTAAATTATATTTATTTATTTTTTTAAATATGCAGAGTTTATGTATAATAAAGTACTTAATGTCTTGTATGCATCTCCAGGCATATTAAGCAAATCGAAGACTCGGAGGCTGAGTTGGGGTGGTCACGTGGTGTGTATGAGTGATGATATGCATGTACACAACATTTTAGTTGAAAAACCTGAAGATACAAGACCCCATGATAGGCTGGGATGTCAATGTAAGGATAGTGTTAAAATAGATTTGAATGAGGTGTGGTGGTGTAAGGTTAGGGATTAGATTGAAGGTATCTCAAGATAAGGTTGACTGATGAGCTTACATTTTGGTGGCCATGAACTTGAAAGTTTCTTAAGGCCAGAGAGTTAGAGTTTATGTAGTGGTTATCAATCTTGACAATGACCAAGAAGCCCTTTTAAAGTACAAGTAATTTCATTTTGTGATGTTTCTCTCTGTACACAAGTAAATGCTATAATTTTTTTCCTGATAGAGTAGAAAGAATGGTGAAATAGATAAAAACGTAATCAATTGTGAATAAATTTGTAAAAAATGTGCCTCTGGGTGCAAGTTGAAGAAATAAATGCCGATCCTAGAATTTAAAGAAATAAATTCTTGCCAATCTTGTTAATGTTATCATTAGCATGTGGTGAACCTTAATATTCCTTTCTACAACTACCAGTCCTACCTCACCCCAAGTGTTCTTAGGTGCTGCTGTCTACCTGTAGCTCTGGAAACAGTTTGCTATGCGTCTACTAGCAAAAGGGAAATTAGAATCCATACATAGGCCTTGTTAAATGCTCAGTATTAAAAACACATGGTTTTATATTTTTTACTTTTCAAATAAGACCTACTTAGATGGTCTAGCAACTATTTAATTCTAAGTGGGTTGAATTCTGGTGTAATACACCTATATAAAATTTACTGAGTGAATAAATGAGAAGAACAAAGATAGCTCAATGGTAAAAAGAAAATTGTTATTACCATATTTTTTATCCGCTAGGTATTTCACGGGGTATTTATGAACCGCATGGTTGCCTATGACTTAAAAAGGTAATTAATTCATCATTATAAAGCGGAAGCCCTGGTTTCACTAATTATAAATATTTCAAAGCTGCCAGGAATTAAGTTCAGGACACTTAACCAAATTGACAGACATGTTAATGGGTGAACTAAGGTGTCAAACTAAAAATAAAATGTAATTATTACAAAGCTCTAAAAAACTTATAAATAGGATCTACGAAACCGGAGAATGACCCAAGGACTTTCTAGATGTAACCACGGTGACTCTAAAGAAGAATCTAAACAAGCCAAACTATGCAGTGACCACAGGCCTCATTTCTCATTTGGGGAAGATCGTGGCAAGAATAATAAACAGGTGATTGGAACAGAAAATAGAAAGTGTGATGGAAGAAGACCAATTTGGATTCAGGAAAGGAAAAGGAACCAGAGATGTCATCAGGATGCTGAGAATAATTTCAGAGAATGCTAGAAATCAAGGAAAAAGTTTAAATTTGGTTTCAGTGAATGGCATTCGATAGAGTGAAATGGAAGAAACTGATGAAAATATTCAAGAAGATCAGCATCAAATGGAGGGACAGAAGGCTAATTGCAAACCTGTACCTGGGACAGCAAGTGAAGGTGAGGCAGGGTTGCTGTTTGTCACCCAGTATGTTTTCAACTTGTCTGGAGAGTGGCTGGTCAGGGAAGCCATGGAGGGATGTGGCAGTTTCAGTATAGAGGGTGTGTCATTAACACAATAAAATATGCAGATGATCTAGCATTGCTGGAAAAAAAAAGAGAGAGTTAAAGGAAATAATGGGCCAGCTGGTGGAAAAAGGGAGAAGATATGGTATAGAAATCAACAATGAGACATCAAAAATGATGGTGATTTAAAAAAATGAAGAGACTCTGAAAATCAAAATTGGAAATCAGGAGTTGGAAAACATATCACAGTTCAAATATCTGGGAGATCTGTTGACAAAGGATGCCTAGCGCACCAAGGAAGCTTTCAACAAGAAAAGGTTACTGCTGACCAGCAAGTTGAGTATGGAACTGAGGAAAGAACTGAAAATTGAAGCAATACTCTCTATGAAGCAAAAAACTTGGACTCTTAGTAAGATAGAAAAGAAATACTTGAAGAGCTTTGAAATGTGGTACTGGAGAAGACTTGATAAGATCAGGTGGATAGACAAGATGACAAATGAAGATCATAAGAAGAGTGGGGGAGAAGAAAACAATTTTGGATGTGATTATTCAGTACAAGGCAAACTGGATAAGACACATCCTTAGGAGGAACTGTCTTCTGCCCATTGGCATGGAAGGAAAGATTGAGGTAAAGAGGAGTTTAGGAAGGAGGAGGATTCATATATCAGATGACTTGAATAAAAGAAGAAAAGTTTGGAAGCTAAAGTAAGAGGCAGAGGACACGTCGCAATGACAGTCTTAGTTCATTGAAAAAAAGGAATGTACCTGTCGTAAGACAAAACACATAATAATGGCCTAACAAAGCAGGAATTAAAAAATGAATGGCAACAAGTGTAGACATACTGTACCTTAGATAAGTTGTTGAATTGTAGCCTACAATTTATTAGCAGAGTTAACAATCAAAAGAAAAAACCAGATTAGAATTAAATCACACATAATTTGGGCACAATATTCTAATTAAAAGCATCCATATTTTCCTCGAGAGAGAATAGTAAACAACATCATGAAAAAAAAATCCAGACAGTCAGGACTAAACCCCCTAACATTTAAGGAGGGTATTCATATGGGATAAAATCAATTTTATTATTTATCAAAAGGTTGCTAACAGTTTTATCTCTGTCCCCTACCCTTACTTTAAAAAATCAACCAAATCCACAATAAAACCAACATATTTTAATTAACATACATACTTAGCTATGGTGATTTCTAAGTTTTTTAAAAGTTTTGTATAAGTTGACTATGCTATCAATTACTTTTAAGAAATTATCTAAAGTAAATATTTTTATATAGGAAAATAAAAGTTCAAATGATGCATTTGCGTCTTGGTAACACAACAGTAATAAATAACCAATACAGTTAAAAATTGTATACAAAATTAAAAACCCAGGAAGGGATATAGAATGCTATAATTAATTCTAGTGCTGAACAGTATCTTAAACACATTCACTCCATTCTTGCTGCAACTCCATCTCTCTAGCCATACTTATCTAAAAATTATATCCCGAATTTTTCTTTCTATGTCTTTGAGTAGAGGAGTCAGTAAAAATACACAGACTCGACTGCAATATTATAACATTGATTAAATAATATATCCTAATAGGTCATGAAAGGGAAAGGGGGTGAAACCGTGATATTTAATGTTCATTTTTAAATAAATTAGGCTATCTAATTAACTTACTGAAAGTTTTTTCTAAGAGAAGATAAATATGGTCAATCCTGTGTAAAAAAAACTGATTTTTGTAGGAAGCCGCCCACTTTGGACCACCAACATATTTTTTAAAATTATTTAGTACATCTTACCACCTGTTCAGGTTAAATGTCTATGTACTAGTTATGCTAATGGGTTAGGAATGATGAAATGTACCCACATTTGCATGGAGAGTGGGAAACCATTTAGGGGAAAACCACCCTCAGTACACCCGACCGCCATCAAACCATGATCTCCCTATCAATCTTGTTTACTGCGAGAGTGACGCCTTCTATGCAGCTACTGTAGCGGGTACCACCAACTTAGTAGAAAGTACTAACAAACCTTTGGCATTTTATAAATGTATCTTATTCAATTAATTAATTTATAAAATCAATTAAAAAAGTTATCAAAAGCTTCTAATAGACTTTGTTGTATAGTTGTATAGTTTATAAGTTTACATTATTAACTGAAAAGGCACATTATGTGAATAGGCTATATGTATAATATATTTTGTATGTCATTGTGGGAACATGAAAGTCAAGTTTTCAAAAAAACAGCCTTCCAATGAAAATCAAACTAAAGCAATGTGAGAAGAGCAAGAGAGGTTAAATTTTGTAAGAAAGGTTACCAGTTATGCCAGGATCACGATCAACTTAAACTTAACTTAACGTAACTTAACGTAAAGAACCTCCTTGTGTGTTTAAATGGAAGCGATCACGATGCACTTAACGTTGACTTGCAGTTAACTTAACGTAAGAGATGTCCTGGGAGGTCTTTTACTTTACTTTACATTACTTGAAGGGTATCACGTGATCTAGCCAGCCAATCATGCGTGACGTCATCAGGGATATTAAGTAACTCATTTGTTGGTATTATGACTAATGTTTACTCTTTAGCGTAAGTTCTAGTGATCAGACATTGAAACAAAATAATTACACTAAAATAAGAAAGCTAAATTTATCCAAAAAAAACAACTGTAATAGATATTTATTATATCGATTGAAAACTATAAACATTCACAGATCATCACTGTAAAACTAGTACAAATCACAGATCATACTCGAGAATGAAGGTGTTTGGCTCGAGTTGTTACGTTAAGTTACGTGAATCGTGATCACACATACGTTAAGTTAACGTTACGTTAAGTTACGTTAAGTTAACGCTAAGTTGATCGTGATCCCGGCATTAGTGGAAACAAATTTACATGATAATTAGAAATGACAATAAAAAAAGGAACTTAAATTTGATGGAACTGTGGGAAGGTATGACATATTATAGTTTCTTTTCAGGTATCAAAAAATTAAAAATTTTAACAGCTAATCCCTTTCTATCCCCATTTAGCTTTTGTATTTTTATTTTTACCGTTATTTTTAAGCAAAACTTGCTTGTTACAAATAATTTTATTGAAAAATTAATATGTTTATTGACACATAATTTAAAAACAATATTTTAAGGAAAAGTGGTGCAGCCATAAAACTTTTTTTTTATAAAAACAGGGCATTAAATGTATATTAGCCTAAACATGATTAACCTAATTAGTCTAACTTCATTTTTCTAAATTTTGATGGTTCAACACAGGGCTGGATTTACGTATGTGGGGCCTCGGGGTGGCATATAGTGTGAGAACCCCCATAAAACAATGTAAATTACATCATAGCATGTCTGAGGAAAGGCAACAATTAAGCGACTTTTTGATTTCACACAAATTTAATTATAGCAAAGTAAAATGAAGTAGGCTACATAAAGACTTTCCATAAAAAACGCTCAAGCTGGAACAGTCTAGTTTACAGGCGCTGGGCAGTTGTTGTTATGTTGGTCCAGTGCGTGTCAGGAAAACTTCTCAATTTGGCATGACAAATTACTTTTATTACTATTGATACACCCGCCTCGGTGGCGTAGTTGGCTAACGCGCTAGTCGTGTTGAGCTCGACCGCCGAGGGCGGGGAGATCGAGGTTCGAATATCGGTTGGGTGAACTGGGGGTGGTTTTTCCTAAATGGTTTTCCACTCTTCCTCCACACAAATGCGGGTTCACTTCCTCTAAATTCAACCCTCCCAATTCCTAATCCATTAGAGTAATTAGTACTTAAGCGTATAACCCGAACGGGTAGTAAGACGCAGTGCTAAATATTATTATTATTACTATTGATACGCTTAGCTTAATTTTTCTGGTCTTACCAATAGATTAGGCAGTTAATAGCAAGAAAGGCTTGCATAACCCCAATGGGTAGTATATGTAGTGCAAAAAATAAAATAAATAAAAAAGTGTACCAAGAATTGATATGTTAATACTTCAATATTATAATTAAAGGAGGCCTTTACAAATAAAAATCACTGTTAGCGTGGAAAGGTGATGGGTAAACCACAACAATATTTCCTTTTTTATAAACATGAAATAGCTTTGTAAGAATTTTCGAGCAGCAGAGATGCACGAAGTGTCTTTGAGAGAGACATTTTCACTAATAAACTGGGATCAGTTTGCTAACTACTCACTGGCTTGCTCACCAGTTTGGCCTGGCAGTCGCTCAATCACTCTAGAGCTCGCTTGTCAGTCTGGCAAAATTCTTAAGGTACTTCCACATCACATATTTTTATATTATGTCGAACCCACCCACAGTTATAGTAAACTTCAGGTAGAGTGTAGATAGCCTAGTGTTTATACTTTCGTTTGAGAAACTATATATCTTTACAAAAAACATTAAGTTACAGCTTTATTAACTACCATTTCAGTAAAAAAAAATTCATTCATTAAATATGTTGATTGGTTAGTTAAATAGGGTTAATTTTGAAGATGATAAAAATGTCTCAGATTTATAGCCTCTTAGTTAAGACCTTAACACAAACTCCGTATCCGTAGGTCCTTAGTCCGTACTCCATGGTCCTGATCTTTTAAGAAATTCTATTTGTGATTACATATTCCATGTCCGTAATCACGTGAATGTTCCAACCTATGAGATAGTCAGAGACGTTGTCCAATCGAAAACTTCAAAAGAAAATCGTCTACAGCAAGGAGTGAACGCTAAGCAATCAGCGGATCAATAAAAGAAACCAAAAACAACTTTGTTGAGAAAACTTTCAGGATATACTTAAAATGTAGGTTAAGTACAATCACAACAAATATATTTATAGCACGATTTTAACTATGGTATATCCATATTATAATCGCTTGTATCTATATCAATTATGAGAAAATTCAATCACATTAGAATGGAGGATATAAAGTAAACCAAATAAAATAATAATAGGGTGGTTGAACCTACAAAAGCAACACCACTATTCCTGAGAACTTGGTATTTACCAGAAAACTTTTCCCTAGAAGCCGCTCTTCCCGGGGTGTTTAGATTTTTAGAAAAATGTTTCTGAAATAGCTCCACGCATACCCATCTTTTCATTTTGTATATGTTTCCATAGCGACAGATCCTTTCACTGCCATTCGTTCTTTTATTTTGATGTGCATGCACATATTTACTCAGCTGTGATTGGTAGTCCGTATAGACCAGTATTTAGAAAGTTAAAGTTGATCAACTTCTACGGACTACAGACTTACGGATAAGGACTCTGTGGCCAGAGCATTCTAATACTGTGCCATCAATTTCTTACAGACTACGGACCTATAGATATGGAGTCTGTGTCGGGCCTTTACTGGTTCATGCCACAAGGTAAACCCATAACAACTTTGCATGGAAATAACTAGCCTCAATTGTCAAAATCAATCCAAATTATTTTAAAATTGCATTTCAATAGACTTCAAATGTTAGATTAAGCTTGGTTGTTTATTATTTTTATAATAAACATATAAAAAATTATTTTTATCTGATTAGGCCCTAAATATAGCAAGTGTTTTGAAATGTTTTAATAATGAATTAAGGTTTTTTAAGTTGGCAATTTTGTAGCTATTGTTTTAAGCCCTAGCATACCGCACTAGTAATCGAGTTTATATAATAGGGTTAAATAAAGCTATGTGTGAGAATATGATTAACGTTATGGTAATTCACTAAAAGATCTATACCTAATATGTGTTGGGTAATACAAAGGGAATAAAGAAATAGTATCCCATTTTCCAGATTTAAGTTTACTATAGAAAAAAAACAAGTAGGCCTATGTTCAAGGTGTATGGTTGATGTATACTTTTGTGTCTCATGATACCCTGTGAAATAGTTGATTAGAGTAAATATTTTCTAAATTATGAATAGTCTTTGTACATAGACAGATGACTTTTATTGTTTAGTATTAACTATAACAGTGTTTATTATATAAAAAAATACTTTAAAAAAAAAGAAAGTGTAAATGTTTTTGACCCATTGCTTCTTGAGTGAATATAAGGAACATGTTTTCTTTGTTAGCCTACAGTAGGTACTTTACATTAACAGAATACATTATTATTAAGAATCGATACACCATGAAACAGGTTTGTGACATTCTCACAAGCATAATATATACATATTGTCTAACTTATATAGGCCTAGATAGAACAACTATGATATTTAAAGACTCAACTTACCAGTAAAGCTTCATTGACTAGCACAAAAGCTGCCCCTTTATCATGATGAATGGCGTGGGTATTTGTCAAACAATTTAAGCAAAAGTGTATTATCCATTTGCCAACATTGTGTATCTGCACGAGAGATGGTTGTTCTTTTGAAATTCGACCAAGCTCCACAGTAGCAAGTCTCTACATAAAAAAAGTCAGATTAATAGTTTAATGGACTAAAAGACTTTTAATACTTAAAACTGTGCCAAGTCTAATCATAGACCCACTTTAAAAGTACACCTATAATGGTTTTAATTTTTTTTTTTGCTTTAATGTGTCGGAATTAAGCTTGGTTTTTCTCATTTTATATATTTTTTATATTTTACTCTAGTTACTTATACTAAAATGAATTTAAATTATCACCAAAATTAATTTTTAGTTCAAGTTAATGTCAATTTTAATAGAACGTCGTTTGCTAGGCTCTCTTTACTACCTTAACTCACCTCTTTGAAAAAAGGGTCACCTTGCTCAACATCGGACAAATTTAAGTCTGTAATATCAATATGGGAGAGTACAGAACCTTTTGTATTAATAGTAACATTTAAACATTTGCAAGTAATAAGCATTGCCGATGCCAATTTATACAAGTTTCTTAAGAACAAAGAGAATAGCAGTCTCCCTAAACGTCACGTAGGCCTAGGCCCTTGCAGGTATATGTATTTATAATTGTATTCTGAAATGTTTAATTTCCCATCACACAAATTCTACTACAAAATGATGTTGATTAATACAAATCAATAATCGGCTGTTATTAACATCCCATTTGATCTACCATTCGTTTATAAACACTGCAAAAGTTAAATCAAAATACCTAAGAATATTTTCTGTCAACTTTATGATTAAAAAAACAACAGCTGATTATTTAGTTATTCTTGTTGGCTAACTGTTTGCGCATGCGCAAAGCAAGTATCTTCATCTGCACTCTTTTGGTGTTGACCTGTTGTTTATTTAATGTAATAACCTAATAAAAGTGTCAAATTCATGTATTGTCATCGCACTAGCATAAATTTGTAAACAAGATAAAGATTTCTAAAGGCATATATATGGAGAGTTGCACTTTACGTATGTGAAACACGGACCATTGGCGCAATTGTAAGAAAAATATAAGAATCACATGAAACGGGGGCGGTGGACAACAGAAGAATGTTGAAAATATCATGGATAGAGATGATATCAAATACATAAGTACCAAGAAAATCAAAGAAGGGCAACTTTTGAAAGGTATACAGCAAATAAGAGTTAATATGGTATGCCATATTATACTGAAACGTGATAGTATGAAGCAGGTAATTACAGAAGGAAATGTGGAAGAGAGAAATTCAAGAGGGAGACAAAGACTGGATGGAGTACCTACATGAATCAGATTGTGGACGATGTTGCCAGAAGATACAAATATGTATAAGAAAAATGAGCCCAAAACAGTCTAAAGTGAGATGCAGTAAATCAATCACAAGATTAATGACAAAAATGATGATGATGATGATGGTAATTGCATGTACCGTTCATATTAAGTGTAATAAGACTATAGGCGAGTTTTCACGATATGCGTTGCGCACTTTTAACTGTGTTATTCATAATGTAGCTAAAGATAGTAAAAGATATGATAATTGAAAATACTGTGTTTAAATTACTTTCACACTATGTGCTATGCTATATTCGCTTTTATAGCTGCGCTATGCATGATTCCAAACCCAACCTGAAGTGCGGGGGGTCGGGTTACTGAATAAAGAAGTACCATAGTTCTAAAAAGAGAAAAAGAAAATAATATAACCTTATAGCACTGATCTCTATAATATAACTGGATGGACATACAAATACACATTACTAAGGACTGCAGCGTGACGCTCAAGTTTATCATCTGCTACACTGTGTAGGGACAGATTTAACGGTTTCTTTCAATGTTATTATGTGAAAACATGTCTCTGATGAATAAAAGTGTTATTGCTTGAAAATAGTGAAGTATTATACCACACTTTCCTGAAGAAACATTTACATTAAAAGATATACAATTCAGTTTTACAGGTAATACTGTACAAATACGAATGAATGCTTTGACATATTTAAATATGTAGCCATCGTCAGTGTTGTTTACAGTCTGCCAGGACTACTTATATTTAAGGTTGGTTATTAGTTTGTATATTGATTTCAGAAATCATATTATATTGAAAGTTCGATAAATATAATGAATAAGGTATCTTAAAACTTGATTACATTTGTTTTAATGACAAACTTTGTGTAGTTGCCATACATTCAAACTATCACTTAGGATATAAGTTTGTAGAAAGTATTATAATATTACTATTTGTTTAAAAATTTGGCTCATATCTTGTATATTGCTTTCAGAAACCATATTATGTTGAAAGTTCGATAACTATAATGAAACAAGTTAGCTAAAAACTGTATTACATTTGTTTGAATGACATACTTGGTGTAGAAGTCTTACGTTCTGATGGTAATTTAGGTTATAGGCTTGTAGGAAGTACATTATCTACTAAACCCTGATTTTAGTAATAATCTCAATCTGTAAGGCTTTATTTCGTACCAAAATAATATCATATATATATAATATTTTGGTAGGATGAACGGCCATTTAGAGCGGAAGTAGAAATTTCCTTCTGGAAGGTCTTTTATACTAGCTAATCACAAATATAAGGTAGGATTCTGGTACGAGATAAAGCCTTAAAAGTGAGCTTTCTTCAAAAATCATCACATATATTAAGCTAGATCAACTTATTTAAAAAAAAACTAACCAGTTTCAAACTTTATTATGCTCTTCAAAGCTCTTACTAACATATTTATTTCATTTAACTAACTCCACATTGTTTTATCTTATATATTCAATCAAATTAATGAACAATGTCAAAATGCCACATTACCTTGGATGGGTGTAAGAGAGAAAGAGATACCCGCATGTTTTCTTCTCTCTTAAACAATGATATGCAGACGCCAGCTCGAAAATTTCAGCCACAGATGTCCATCCAATTAGATTATAGAGATTAATGCATTATAGTGAAGGAGATTATACGAATAAAGGCCAACTGGATGGTACATATTATGAGAAAAAATTACTATTCAAGTGATGTCATAAAGGCCAAAGTGGAAAATAAGAGGTAAATATATTATACAAAGCTAAAATAAAATATCCTATATGCACTGATCACTATTCATTATGTATCCATTATAAACAATATAATTGATTTGTTATTCGAGTGCAGTATATGATATGCACTATTTACTATTAGCAGTGTGTTATGCATGAACATAAGTCCGTAAAACATTATGTAGTTTGGTATGAAAACAATAAAAAAATAAACAATCGCTCTCAAGTTGACCTCAGGACATTTATCAACATTTATAAATATGGAATGTACAGCCAAACGAGCAGAACGTATTCAATATAACGAGCTCTACTTACCTCAACTATCCGTAACACAAAAAGTTGAACATGTTGATACATCACCATAATATAGTGGAGTAATCACACCCTCCAAGAAAGAGCTCAAAATATCATTGAAATAAACTGCATCTAACAAAGAACTGGTTCAAGACGCTTGTTGTAAGCTCCTTTAATGTGTTCAAAGGTGACACTCTAACGTAACTATAATCTGGACATATTATGAAATGAATACAATACTCTCAATAATTCGAGTCTAAGAAGTTCGAGGTTCCGTTAAATCCAAGCCAGTCAAAAGAAAAATGATTCATTGATTCATAAGCTTGTGAGAACTATAAGAGCTAAGGTGTTACAGTGTAGTAATAAGGTAAGTAAATTATGTTTAAAAGAATCCACCGACTCGAGTTGGATCAGTGATAGGATTTCTTAACATGGGAGTGTGTCACAGCCCCATTATTCAAGTGTATCGGTTATAAAACCCTTAGTTGGCACATGTTTCAAGAACTGGGGTAAAACGTTTAGTCAAATAGAGGTCGAGAATGAGGGGCTCTTTCTTCTCTGCATAGCCATGTGGTGCGTTTGTTTTGGATCATGGGTTTGTGGTACATGCGTCCGTCACATATAGTACATCGGGTTAACAATGAGTACATGTTAGACTCATGGGTTCGAGTCTCAGTAATAGCAATTGCCTTGTATTGCCTTATATGAGTAGAAGATGGACTTGTGTGTGAACCGATGTTGAGGAACGACTACTAGTTGAACACTAAGTGGTTAAGGCAGCACCCAGTAATGGCCAACGAACAGAGTCAAAATCCAACCCGGTGGCGTGAATACTGTATTGCTGTTCTTCGAACTTTGTAATTAAAACATCACATGTAGCTTTTATAAATAAACACCTCGTTTACAAGGTCTGCCAACGTCTCCATCCTTCCACACTTAGCCCGACACAAACCCACGACCGTTACGTATAGTGTCAGAAGCTACTCGACTGTTACAGAACCTTTGAAATTTCGAATCCGAAACTGAATCTTAGGAAGATTCGAAATCGATTCAAGATTTTGAATCATAATATTGGAAGATTTGGATTAAATCCAAAATTTCTAATCCAGACAAATCTTGAATTCACTTTCAATTAGCTTAGCTTAAAGTTCGAATCTCTAATTCATTAATACTTAACAAATTAACATTATGAGACTGGAAACCAGTTACGTGGTAGAGTGAGTAGAGAAATTAACTTGAGTTGCATGTCTCATAGGTATCACGTGTTGGACAGTTGTTTGTCACAATAAATACCTTGGATTTTATAAAAGTAGCTGGGCCCACTCTTATGAAAATCAACCGACATTAATTAAACCATGATTAAATAATTGGTGTGAACTTTATTTGATTTTTCACCCTTTTAGATTTATTTGTTACATTCTTTATTTATGTGTCTTAATTTTGATGTCTAAAATGTTTACTAATATTTAAAAAAATATCTTATGGGATTCAAATTCAATAACATAACATTGTAAAATATTCAACACTGATTCGATTTGAAATATTAATCTAGTAAACCTAAAATAAATAGTTCCATTCGGATATGGACCTGTTTTTAAAATAAAATATTCTATATCATTTTTTTAAATGATGAGATTAGTTTAAGACTTGCTTCGAAAAATAAACTTAGCATGAGATTCGTGTCTTAAAATTTATTTTAGATATGAGATTTGATTAAGATTAAATTCGTATAAGTTATCCAAGATTCGGATTCGATCCGAAACTGAAAATTGTGAGTTCACACAGGCTTAAGGCCCTGGCACGGCCAGGACCACGGAGCACGGACTAAGAACCAACGGATGTGGAGTTGAATCTGTGTTAAGGCCTTTACAGTAATTCACGTGTATCACAAACTTATACGTGATAGTTATCCACAATTAAATGATGAAAGTGGGTGTTTGAAATTCAGTTGCACGATATAATATATGAGTAGGCGTAGGTTTACAATAGGTTTCCAAGAATTGATCCCTTCTCTTGCCCATTTGTGTGTCTAGAAATAGAACACTAAGTTACAACTTCAGTATACAGTTGCGTATTGCTAACCATGTCAATTATGTGTTTTATTTATATATTAACTTCCTTTTGTAGTCATCATACCAAGTGTTCTTTAATTTTCAAATCACCCTTCTTTGTTAATTTTTTCCCATGTTATTCAGTATATTATGACTTCTCGGTAATCTGAGGTAGTTTCGGTGCTATCTATCTTAAATTATAGAGACTTTGCTCTACCTTAATAAATAATACATTCTATTAGAGCACCACAAATAGAGATTCTTATCCAACAATAAGGAATGGTCAACATTATTGTTTACACCTGTGTATAGAGGGAAACATGAAAGAAATGATTACATAACTCAATATTAATATGAAAATATAGTAAACAAATAGTATTTATTGTATACAGTTGTTAAAACATGTGTATTTTCACTGGAGGTTCCGTTTTCGGACCCTGACAAGCTATATGCCCACCTTGATTTTTTCGATGCGCGTATGTTGATTATTCGTTGTTACTAGATCATATTGACTTGTTTTTGGGTGACAGGTAGCTACGTACCCTACTAACGTTTTATAATGAGGCTATTATTACATGTGAAATTAATATTGCATGTCTTAATTTAGTTTAGATTATTTTAGTTTTATTGAGATAAGTAATATGTTTTTCACATATTAAGAATATTGAATTTCCGCTACATCATTTATTCTAAAAACAGAATCAGTGTGCGTGTAACACATCCATCCTGTTTGACTGCCAAAGCGCAAGTCTTGCCTCGTGGGCATCAATTTCAATTCAAAGGGTCTCCAGGAAAGATTCACCAATAGCAAGTCAGACCTCACCATTGTATTATTTTTCTTTATAAATAGTCGTGTCAAGGGTTAAGCTTTCACTTAAACAACAAGCGTAATCCAGAAGATGGGATGAGAAGTTTTAAGGCCACTCATGTAACAGAGTCTGGGTTTTATATGGCATGGCAATAAACAACTACCAACAGAAAACACTATTTCTATGAGTGGCAATTCTTGTGTCGTAAAAAAAAAAAGTTATGGCTGAGACATATTTTATAAGATGGATTCGCAAAGGATTTGTAGAAGCTTAAAAAATTCTTATTTTTACATGGCTTGAGAAAGGAAAGCAAAGGGAAATTTTTCAAGAAGAGAATGAGACAACTAATTTCTTAAAAAGAATATGAAACCGATCCAATAACAATTTCACGTCTAATTAAACTACCTACAGATTTATCCACACACCCTAAATCCCTCTAAACAGTCTAGCAGCAATGTTTATATCTACTCAAACCAACACAAGTTCACTGCCAATAAAATATCAAACTTTTTTATTTAATAATAAATCTTGTAAAGGCTCGTTCTAGAATGGTCAATATTTATTGTTGTGCAAGGATTATACAAAGCGAGACGCTCACACATGGGAAAGTTAACTAGTGTTGAGGATTCGTAGCTCAGTCCAGAATCATATAAAAAAAAAAAAAAAAAAAAAAATCTGAACATGCACATAAATCAAAAGCAACGATCCCAAAATTTGGAGAAACACCTTGGAATCACGTAATTCTTCTCCAAACAAAACGCGTTGGTTTGTTAGGAAAAATACCTCGAGTGAGTCCAAGAAAGAAATGGCAGGAGCAGATATCAAAAAGTGTGCAATTGAAAGGAGAAGATGGAAGCAATCTCTAAGAAACAAGAATGGTGGAAGAATAGTGGAAGAAAGGAAGCATTTTACTAAACTGATCCAGCCACATGCTGTAAACAGTTGATGATGATCTTGTATTACTTACTTTTACAGCGTGCTGTCTTAGGTAATTTTATTATTATTTTTATTCTGGTGGCCACATTGTTACTGGCAGCCTTCCAATCCAAACACTTATCAAAGTTGCATCTTTCTCACTCTTTACTCCTACTTGTTGGAATATATCTGTTTTTTAAAAAAATCATGTAGTGAATATTGGAACGTAAAACTCATATTTGTACGGTATTATTTGACTATGTCAGGCAGTCGATTAGATCATGTATATAGAAGTATTTTACAAACTAAATTTTTCAACAAAGGATGGGGAAAGCCAGACAACTTGAAAAGGTAGATATTTTGTTAGTTGTTTTTTGGACATATGTGTTGCACTGATTTATAACAACTTATTCAATATTTAAATTGCATTTTTTTAAATTATTTCAGATTATTCGAGTTCAGGAAGGTGATGGCTAACCGCGAATCTTGTTATCAATTGGTACATAAAGATTATCCTGTAACTATTACAAAGGTGAGTAGACTTAGAATAAATAATAATTATCTAAGCTTCAAGCTTTAGAAAGCCCCATACTTCATTATAAGATCTTACCCTTCTTGTTATGACATTAAAAAAAACTGGTAAAAGCATTCAAAGAGTACATAACTTCTAACACTTTTTCTATTTCACATAATAGTAAGTACAATATTTGGTGTGTTTGTCAATACAGTATTTTAGTGTAAAATATTTCAAGAAAAATATGTTAATGCCTGGAAGGTTAATTTTGTTAGGTTGGGATAGTTTATAATCATAAAACTCTTTAACTCTTGTGTATTTAAGTAACTTTGGTGCCATGTTGTGCCAATTTCATTTGTTTAAATATTTATGTTACCTTTTTTTTGTTATTTAGGTGAATCTTGTTTTAAATTTTAAATATATAAAACAAAGGGAACAGTGTGCACTGTGGGGTTATTCTTAAATCTATTTCTATGTCACCAGGCTAAAAATAAATTTAATATTTTTAACCATCTATACAAACAATTATAACAAATGCAAATTCACAATGATAGCAAAATAACAAGTAGAATAATTATATTAAGCTATTTAACTTATATAAATAATTTTTTTAAAGAAAACTCGCCTAATCCATAGAAAAACATTTAAAGATAGAATGTAACTAGGTATTCAATAAAGTCACAAGGTGGCATCAAAAGTAGTTGTAGTATGCATTAGGCTAGTTAACATTTTTATTTTTACAAACTATCCCAACTAAACTATTCCTAACCTTTCAAGCATCAATAACATATTTTTCATTAAATACGATATTCCATGATTCTTTTATGTTGCACTAAAATACTGTATTAACAAACTCTGAACATATGCTATTTTGTTAAACGGTCCTATATTCTTATTCTATAAGGTAGCCTACCTATTTTAATCCTCAATTTCCTTTTCATAAAACATTTTAAAAACAAAAGTTCATCAACATTTTTATTTATTCATACACTGAAGGTAAGCTTGGTTGGGATAACATTTTAGAAAACCATTCTAAATAAAACTACTTGTGGATGCAATAGTATCTACATTGGAAAACAGGTAGAAATTTTAGGGTCCGTTATAAAGAACATATTTCTGACTTCATACACAACAGGACAAAATAAAATTTGCAGACCATCTAAAAAACTTCAACCATCAACCCAAACCAATAGATCAATGTATGGAACCCCTTCACATATATCACAAAGGTACTAAACTAAATACAGTTGAAATGTTTTCATACAAGCAGCTTTATTCCAAAATAAATCAACCATTAATGAACATTTACAACCATTTAACCACGTTCTTGTAAACACGTTAACACATTTACCTAAAAACATCAAAATCCTATAACCTCGATTATCCTGCTCTACCTTCCAATGTAGACAATGACCTGTCCGAGCCGGAGTCGAGAAGATTAGTTTCCTCATTCTTATATCCTTCCGATAAATCTATCCATCCTTGCTCTTTCTGATTATCATACATTCATCGTGTCACTAGTCGTTTCCCTACCAACAGTTACCACCATGCTTATATTAACTCTACACTGCTATACCGCTATTTCGTTAGTCTTTTGTTTTTACCATCAACCCGTTTGTTCCAACCACATCTGGGTCATTATCCATCTTACAATCGTATACAACACTTTGTGTCTTGCTCAATGACTTTGGTAAGTTTGTTTGTTTATCATATTGTATTTAAATTCATTATACAATAGTTTTCTGGTTTTTACACTCAGGTAAATAACATTTTTCGTCATGGTTCTTTAATTTCATTTTACAGTGGCTATGAATATGGTAACAAGTATACTGAAACATGTCGACAGGATTTAGGTCAGCATTCTTCACTGAATATCAAACAAAGGAGTAACGGGACTGAAACAAAATAAGATTTGGATTTGATATTCAACCTATAATTTTTTTTTAAAATAATTTTTTGTAACTAGAGCACTCAACTAACCTTTTTACCAATTTGGGAAATACTAAAACCAAGATTTCTAAAATGATTTAACTATTTAATATCAATGATGAACTGAAACTTGGTTTTTGTTCTTAATTTATTGTCCATTTAGTAATTATATTTTAATATGTTGTTTGTGTATTTTTAGAATTGTCGTCAACACATGTTTTATCTTTTAATTTTGTCGATGTTTTTGCAATGTATGTGGATAACTTTATATATGACACTTTGTGGTGCGCTCTAAGCACAATTTAACCAGACGTTTGAATGAACATTAAAGCCATTCACTTTCAACCACCATTTTCTAATATATTTAATTAATTATATTTTCAATTTATATAATGGTTATAGCAATTACTAAGGTTTTATCTATGTTTTAACCAAAAATTGTTATAATCTATTTAATTTATTATATTGTTTTCAATTTATATAATGGGTATAGCAATCTTGAGGTTTTATCTAAGTTTTAACCATAATTGGTAGGGATAGTTCTAGCTAGTGTAATTATAAGCCCTGATGTTAAACATAAATTTGAGAACATAAGTTCTGGACTGTATCCAGTACTTTTGCAAAGAGGCCCAGATCTCAAGTAACATTTGAATACCGATATATATTTTGTGGAAAGCTATTATCAATCCAGGGCCAAAACTTATATTTTATTTTCCTCCATGATCTGGAAGTTTTTTCAAGAATTGGTCACATATTTAAAAAATTAAATCAGAAAATTACAAATGTGATTCAAACTGTCTTTTTTGTTTGTAACTGTGTAATATATTCTATAATTTTATAATTACTAGTACTGTAGACTATGTTAATACAAATAGAAAAACTTGTTTATTTAAATTTAAAACTTATAATAATTATTGATAAAAAAAATAGGAGGAAAAAAAAGGGGGGGGGGGGGGGAGTGCGTAGAAGGGTGTGACATATTTTTGAGTCGGGAATTTTAGGAAATGATCAGGGGAAATCAGGGAAAAAGTCAGGAATTTTATTGGTCACGTTGAGTAGACACCACGCACTTAAAGGATGAGCTTTGTAAGAACCATTTTGAAGAAGAAAATACAGATTAAGGAATGAATAATATGAGAAATGGTGCATGTTGAAAGATTATAAAATAAAATAGAAAGGTTGAGATTGTAATATTATGGTCTCAAGAGAATGGAGGAAAGAAGATTACCTAAGAAAATTCTGGAACTTAGATTGGATGAAAGGAGACCAAGAAGTAGACCAAGAATGAAACAGATGAACATAATAAAAACTATGTAGAAAGAAGAGAAGACTGGTTTAAAATAGAAATACAAGAAAAGTACACAAATAGAAACTAGTGGAAAGGCTTCATATTTAAACCCATGGAAGATCAACGAAACAACCGTTGATGAAAATGATGATAGTGAGAACCTCTTATTAGTGTGAAGAGGGAGATGGAAAATGTACAGAAGAAAACCATCATACACATGGCTGAGATTAGAATCCCTGTCACCTTACACTATATGACCACTAACTGGACAACGAATCTGCTTTGTTGGGCGCAAGGTCTAAGGTATCAATCTCGTGTTAGACTATAGTGCTGATAACGGGTAGATTGGGGTTTGAATCCTGGTTGGTTGGGAGTACTGAGGATGGTTTTTCCAAAATGGCTTTCCACTCTCCATACTAATGCAGGCACACTTCCTATAAATTCAACCTTCCCTAACTCACTAGCATAATTATTACATATGCATATATGACCTGAACAGGTAATAAGACGCAAAAAAACTAGGGAACATATTATGAGTATATACTTTTGAAGAAGAGAGATAAATAAGAGCCACCTCAAAACTTTTTTTTTTTTCGTTTTTAGTGTTAGGGATTAATGTTCATCTTTCCAACTTTTTAACCACAAATTTTCTTTTATTATTCATTAATACCGTCATGTCTTATTTTCAATTTTAATTTCACTCAAATGTGTATATCTTGAACAGGTATTAAGATGCGGCACTAAAAATATTTCCACTTATGCATCAATTTCTAAAATATATGAAACAATTGATTACATCAAAGTATGTACGGTATACCTAACTTTGTTCATAACCTTTTGTTTCACATTTATATATTAATATGAGTGGGTAATACAGGGCTCATACTTGATCCCTTAAGTCTCTTAAAAATCCTGAAACTGAAACCAATTTCCTAAAAGTCAATTTTTTTTTAAGATCCTAGGTCCCTAAAGTTCCTAAAAATGGGTATATGACATTTTTTGAATAATTTATGTAAATCTGTATGATTTTCAATATAATTTTTGAGGCAAGTTTCAGAAATTCAAGTTCAATGTCTTTAAAATTGGTACGTTTCAACCTTTCGTCAAATGAAACATCATTAAACTGCTTGTTTAGTGACAGATACCTTGAAACATTTTGGAATTAAGTTTTTAAAGTAAAGTATGTAATGAATGACACAAAATACAAGGAAGTAACAAAAGATATTAAAAGCCTGTCTTTCATTGCTACATGGTAATAGCGATGTTGAAAGAGGCTTTTCAACATCAGGACATGTTATTACAGAGCAGACAGCTGCTATGAAAGAAGAACTTTGAATGCACGATTGAATGTCATAAGCGGGCCTTACACGATCAATAATATTGACAATACCTTATCATATTGTCAATAATATTGACCGTGTAAGGTGAAAAACTGGATTGACGGTCGATATTGATGGAGTATTGAAGGAAATCCGGATTTTCTGTTTTTCGGGCATCAATACTGGAAAGTGGAGGGGATATTGTCAATATTATTGACCATATAGGGGCGAGCGTCAATATTTCCATCAATACTCAGTTGAGTTCAAGTCGCGCTCCTATGAAGGTGATGATGACTGACCCCATTACAAACGACTTGGTCCTTGGGAACGATGAAGATATTGTTGGCTCACCTGGTTCCCGTGAGGAAGAATATGCCCTTCCCCACTTCATCAAACAATATGAGCTTTCCCCAGAGCTGTGGAATCCGACCAACCCATTATATTCGAATCAGGCAGCAAGAAATTCGGCTCTTGATCTCCTCATGCCCATTTTAACGAGAATAAAGCTGGGGGCCAACAAGAGGGAGGATGTGAAAAAAAAACAGTCTAAGAACTTCAAGTCTTCAGAATTTCTTCCAGTAGCCAAGTATCTCAGGGTTAAGGCTAATATTTCCTTAACAGTTATACTTTCACTCATATTTGTGTCCTCCCATTTCAAAAACGGTTCAATTATCTGTATAAGTTTTTTAAAGGTACTTTCCTCCATTCGAAAGTAGTTCTTGAAATCTTCAACATCGCTGAGGCTAGTTTCCTTCAACAAAACTAGATGATAATATTCTTATCTTTTCTTCAACCATTCCTCCATCCAGCGTTTGCATTTCACTCGACGAGTAGTTTCAAGCGCCAAAATAATAGCTATGCAACCTTTTGTGCGATTATCCATGTTTTGGGAGGACAAAACCCAGAAATAACTGAATAAAACCACACAGATTCACCCTGCTTGTACGCAGAAAGAAGGGTACTGTGCAAATTTATTGATAAAAGTATTGTCAATAATATTGATCGTGTAAATAGGGCAAGTTTGAGACTGATTGGCACGAGGATTGACGGATGTATTGTCAATACTGATATTGTCAATATTATTGATCGTGTAAGGCCCGCTATAGACACTTTGAAGTTTTATGGCAATAAACGTGCTGTGTTCCAATCACAAAAGAGCTTAGTGCCTATAGAAGAAATGCAAGAAGTATCATCAGTACTAAGAGGAAACCAAGCTTAGAGAAAAGATACTTAAAGAAGACAAGGAGAGAGCAAGAGAAAGGGCAGAAGAAGAAACCTTAAGAATAGAAAATGATGATAAGAAGGTTTTGGTTGATATACAGAAAAATTTGCTATGAAAAGGGGTGAAGTGAATAAAAGATAGTCTACTTAGTAGAATCTAGGGCTTAGACTTAGCGCCAACTAATGTCGAAGTGAATAACTAGAAGCTAAGTCTAGGTAGATGTATCCTGCCCAAACCGGAAATAAGAGTAGATTCTACAATGGTAGATACAACCCAAGAGCTAGATACATCTTGTTTTGTACTATGAATAAGTGTTTGCATGAAGGGAAAGTTGAAAAATATATTGTTAAAAAAACACTTTATGTACAACCGGTGTGGCAGGACATATTTAGACTGAGACATTTTTAGGTAGTAGTGCTTTGTCAATGCCGCCTGTCAATGCCACTTTTTTATTTTTTTTAAATCTTTTTGTCAACGTCGCTATGTAGTTCTTAGTAAATCTTTAGACTAGAAAATTTTTAGGTAGCGGTTCTTTGGGATGACATGCAGTGGACCTAATTTCACAAGACCTAAAGTTTAGGAGCTATGACTTTAGGTCTTATAATAAAATTAGGTCAAGTGAAGTTAGGTCTTATGAAATTAGGTCTTATAAAATTAGGTCTTGTGCCTTTAGCTCCACTGCCTGTTTGAACAGTTAAAGATATTTTAAAGTAATCGATGAAAAATGAATTTTAGGTCCAGTGCTTTTAGGTCTAGTAAAGTTAGGAGCTATAAAATTAGGTGCTATGAAGTTAGGTCTTATAAAATTAGGTTTTATAAATTTAGGTCTTATGGGGTTTAGTTCTTGTAGCATTTAGGTCTTGTGCCTTTAGGTCTTGTGCCGTTACGTTTTGTGCCGTTAGGTCTTGTGCCGTTAGGTCTTATAAGGCTAGGTGTAATAAATTATAACTTCCATATCATCAAAAATATTCAGGCCCATCGTGACCATCAAATAAACAACATTAAAAAACATTAAAATAATTCATCACCTCCTAGATTTTAGAACCAACTACCTTGCCTTGAGGGCTATATAACCTTGGGTTGAGAGTGCATATCGGGACCTGCATAGGCTGAGTACAAAAAGGGGGGTGGAGTACGGATCCATTGTGATTTTCCACATCACACTATAAGGTTAAATATAACTTTAATTATATTTTAATAAGATTTTATTTCTATTTTTAATCCCATGCCGCCATCTCTAAATTGTCGTGCGGGTTAGAGAATAGAGGTTATGGAGCCAGGGGTTAGAGGAAAGGGGGTGGAAAGTCTGTCAATACCTGCTCTGGTTGGGAGAGAGGGGGTCAGGATGAGAAGTTATTGATATGGGCTCGAGTTTCTAGGAGCAACAGGGCGCCAGGTATTTACAGCTATGGGTTCGAGTTATTGGGAGTGCCGCGGGTGTCGTGTTCGTGGGGCGTCCAGACGTTGAGGGTAAATTACCGTTATGAGGTCCGGGTGTTGGGGGCGTCGGGACGTCATTTTGGAGGAGGTTTCAGAGCGTCAAGGGTAACTACCATTGTGGGCTCTTGGGCCCAGGGGGCAATACCTGTCAAAAATAATGTTAATAGTATCAAAAAGGGAATTTTGCAGCAAAAATGGATGTGTCAGGGAGAAAAAGTTAAGTCAAAGGGAAGAAATGTCATAACCTTACGAGGAAACGTGGGTAATTTACCGCTGTGGAGTTAGGTTGTTGAGGATGTGGTGTAGAGGAGGTATTCAGAATATGTCAAGTGCATCAGCATTCACCTGGAGAAAGAATGTAAATTCGTTGCTGGGCGTACGGAATTTGTCATCATGAGGTCGCGTTGATGGGCTTTAGGGTTCTGTATCCCCCTCTACTTATAAGTTATAGGGGTGGCGAGCTTTAATTTTGGTGGCGGCCATCTAGAATGTCCACATCACGTTATAAGGTACAGGGCGGTCCTTTTGGATTTTCATATAAAGTTGTAAGGATTTTTAGCCACCATCTTGGATTTCCACATAACATTTTAAGGTATTTTGGTGGCTATTTTGAATTGTTCAAAGCGATTAATTAAAGTAGTTAATTAATCAATGCCATTAATAAGGGACGAAGAGGTGGGGTGGGGACAACGCAACGCCAGGGGAGGGGGCGGCGTCGATGTCCACCATTTTAATAAAAAAATTCTCCCCAGAAGTATCTGAATCTCCCTATTTAAGTTTCAGGAAGTAATTCAAGCGGAAGTATACCAGAATATTCCTAGAAAAAGGATAAAAAATCCTTTCCAGTAAAGTGGGTGATTCCAGCCGGGACTCGAATCCAAATCTTCTTCACCAGTAAGCCAGATGATACTGACTCCTTAGCGAGTTTTCCTCCTCCTCCTCCTTCCCCATCCCCCTGAAAAAAGTTTCAGTCTCGATACGGTTTTACAGTGTCAGAAGGCTGAGGAGATATTCCTGGCTATAGGCGGTATAAAAGAACGAAAATGAGTAAGTGAGAAGTGTGGGTTAATACTCATTACCAAGAAAAGGCTTGGATAGGACAAATTAAACAGAAGTGCAGTCCCGAGCAAAATTTTCCTTACTCATTCTTTACTTTAGCCGCGTACACACGAGGCCATTTGTCAGGCAAATTCGAAAATTGATGCGTCTAACCTGCTATCAACTGGCCTCGTGTAAGCGTGGCTTCACACTATTCATTTCTCGGAAGTGAGGTTTTCACTCTATCCCTAGTCCATAAGTCATTTCTTGGAGTTGAGTGTTTACTTTTTAAAACCCAACTCGTTCTGGCATATGACCTATGTGTACTGAGGTGTATTTTCCTTTATGGTTTCCCACTCCACCTCCATGCAAATACAGTGATAATTACTCTACATTATACCTTCTTCATTTCTACCTTAGTGATTCAAAAGTGTCAATATTTTGGCTGGGTAATATAATGCAGCATTATTTTTTTATATAAATAGGTTTATTACCCACATTGTCATTGATATATTACGACCTTATCAATAATGCAGTTATCGTAAACAATCCTGCGGTGCTTAGAAAAACTGTATGCTTCATATTCGTCAAGATGAACTGAATATTCTAGAACAAAGCTCAGTTGTAGCTCCTTTATAAAATTGTAAAGAAAGACATGTAAAACAAAATTAAGATGGCTAATAATAGTAATCATAATAATAATCCATGGCGTATTTCTCTCTAACACACCCCTTGCAACGCACCAAATCGTGACACCAAGTTTGTCGTCTGCTTGCTAGCTAGAGGACAAATTTAACGGTTTCTTTTAATGTTCTTTAGCAAAACGTGTCTCTCGTGAATAAAAGTTTGTTTATACCCCACTTGACTGAAGACACATTTACATTAGAGGGTATACAATTATTCAATTTTAAATGTGACATTGTACAAATAAGAATAAAATCTTTGATATATTAAAATAAGTAGCTAAAGCCAATGTGGTTTACATTCTGCCAAGATTACAGTATGTTTAAAATTGGTTATTAGCTAATATATTGGTTTCAGAAACAATATTATGTTTAGAGTTCGATATCTAAAATGAAAAAAGGTAGCTTCAAACTTACTTACGTTCGTTTAAATGACAAACTTTGTGTAGTAGTTTTGTATTCAAATTATCATTTAGGCTAGAGGTTTATACGAAGTATTACTATATTATAATATTGTTAAGTTGGCTCTTAGCGTGTATTGCCTTTTGCTTTCAGAAGCCATATTATATTTAATGTTAGATAACTATAATGAAATATTTGCTAAAAACCAGGCTAATTTTGTTCGAACGACAAAATTTTGTGTAGAAGTCTTACGTTCAAACGTTCATTTAGCTTATAGGCTTGTAAGAAGTATTACTATTTTAGCCTAAATCAACTTATTTAAAGAAACTAGTCATGAGTGTTGAAATTAGTTATGCCCTTCAAACCTTTTACTAACCCATTTACTTTTTACTAACCCTATTTCGTTTAACTAATCATACATTGATATATATCCTAAATTCAATAAAATTAGCGAATTATGTTTAAATGCCACATTGCCTTGTATGTGTATAAGAGAGAAAGAGATACCCGAATGTTTCCTTCTCTCTTATACAATGTTGTACAAATGATAGCTCAAAAATTTTAGCCGCAGGTGTCCATCCAGTTATAATATAGAGATCAATGGGCTCCAGCTATGCTTATAAGGTATAGGAGTGGTCATCTTTGATTTTGGTGGCGGCCAGCTCTGATTTCCACATAACGTTTGTAAGGTATTTTGGAGGCCATTTTGAATTTTCCTAAGTGATTAATTAGGGTAATTAGTATATTAGGCCCTAATGTTAACATACTTTGGCTTTCAATAAAATAAACTCACATTTTATAAATAGTATTTATATAGGCTACCTATTTATGTGATTGTTGCGGCTCTAAAGACTTTCGACTTTCATCGGTTAAAATATAATAGTATATAATATGTGTTTTAATAAGAATTACTCATTAATTGACTCAACAAATAAGTGAAGTTTTCTAATGCCATATGCCATTAGATTAAGCTGATAAAATACAAGCATCCAATAATGATATTTGGTTTGTTCCCTCAATAACTGCACTTTGGTCCACATCGGTGATCGAATGATTCAGAGAATAGACTGAATTTTTGATGATGGCGAGACCCGGTTCAGATTCCAGTCAAGTGAGGGTGAGTTTTAATAAATGGTTTCTGAGTTTTCCTCCACGCAAATGAGAGTACATATCCTCTAAATTGTACATTTCTCTTTCTTACACCATTGTGAAAAAATGTGGATAGCCTGAGCGTGCTAGTAAATACATGATACGGGTGACAAAAATTTGGGCCACGATTATTGCACAGTTAAGTTTTATTTTAGTTAATAATAATTATGTCTCCACAATACATTTTTAATATCTTTATTTTAAATACGGTGAAATACGTGAAGAGAGAATGAGTAAACAAATAAGTGGAAAAACACTTCTAGCATACCTGTAAAGGATAGACAAATACTTCCTAAATAAAAGCTGTCCACGTCAGTCGAGATTATTAACATTGAGGCAATCCTGCCTGCCAGAGATTTTCATCTTACTTCTCGTTCGAACTATCTGCATTTAATTTCACTATTTTAAAGTGACCGAGGAAGGAATAATTTAGGGGAAATGCTCCCACATTTGCTTGAAAAGAGAGTGAGGAATCCTCTAGAAAAATACCTCGGTACGCTCGGCCAAGATTCTAATCCCAACTTCCTTGTCAGTGGAAACTAGATTAGATGAGCTTGACATTATTCCACATTCCAAGCGTTTTGGCCGTGTTTATTAAAACCACTTTATCGATAATGGTATGTTTTATATGACGAGAGAAATACACCCAGCAGGATTTAAACTACGACCCCCAATTCCTCAGAAAATTAGACAAGACAAAACTGAAGCCTTTGTCTGTGTTCCTATCATTGTGTTAAAAAGAATGTAGTTTTAGGACTTATGCCGGCATGCCATATAAATTTAGGTCTTATGAATTTAGGTCTTGTGAGGTTAGGTCTTGTGAGGTTAGGTCTTGTGCTTGTTGGCTTGTGAGATTAGGTCTTGTGGGGTTAGGTCTTATAAAATTAGGTCCAGTGAAGTTAGGTCTTGTGAAATTAGGTCTTGTGAAATTAGGTCTTGTGCCTTTAGGTCCACTGCCTGTTTGAACAGTTAAAGATATTTTAAAGTAATCGATGAAAAATGAATTTTAGGTCCATTGCTTTTAGGTCTAGTAAAATTAGGAGCTATAAAATTAGGTGCTATGAAGTTAGGTCTTATAAAATTAGGTCTTATAAAGTTAGGTGTTATGAAAATTTAGTTTAGGAGTTGTGACTTTAGGTCTTATAATTTTAGGTCCACTGCCGCATGTCCGTTCTTTGTTAATGACACCCTTAGGAATTGTAGTTGTGTGTGTGTGTACAAAAGATGTGATTAAAAAAAACATTGGTGTTGATGCAGTGAAGGCTTTGGTAAATAACTAAGGTTTGAGAGGTATCGTCATCCGTTTTTGGGGAGTCAAGACTCCTCCACGTGTTTCGTCAGTTACTGGCAAAAACTCCGCAGTTAGAATGTCAACATTTTCACTTTCAAATCTTAACAGCTATTTACATCTATTAACATCCTTCTGAACACGATAAATTTTCTTATGTCTGACCGGCGGGAACATCGCCATGATCAAACTGATGGACACTACTGAAAAGCTAGCATGCCCCTTTCACGTCTTAAAAAACCTAGTTGTATCTCGGCAAAATAGCTAGATTCTACTCTTTATTCACCCAATAAATCTAGCCCGTCCGAAAAAGTCAAGATACATCTAGGTATACTAGAGTCTACAACTTTTATTCAAATAAAACCTAGATACATCTAAAAAAAGTCCAAGACCAAGCTACATCTAGTTTTTATTCACATTGTTCACTAATAATTTCGTTTTTTGAGAGGTCTGTCAAAAACGAAAAGTTAAGTATTAATAGGACAAATTAACTGCTAAACAAAGTTAAATGTGATGTGTAATATTTAAACTGCTTATTAAGAAGAAATGACAATGAGCAGAGGCATACAAGTACTCTGTATATTTCTGTATTTTGACTATAAATAAAAATTAGCCATACCCCATCCAGGGTCAAATAAAATAAAAAACCTTATTTTTGTTTTTTTTAAATGGCTAAAACAATCGACAAACATAAAAGTTGAGTTAAACTTAAAAGACATGATAAAAATTGAACTTAAAAGAGTTAGTATGCATTAAACAGAGTTAATTTTTTTTGTTAGACCTTAACCAGCTTACTCTTAGTTGTTTTTTAAAAAGTTTTTTACAAAAATAAATCTTTTAGGAGAGACTTTGTTGTTTCCATAGTTTTTATGAGGTTCTTATTTTGGTTCCTTTTTTTGACCCAAAAGTACCCTGAGCTGGAGTATGAGCCCTGGTAGTACTACGTTATTGGTAAATGAAATGATTTTGATAAAATTAGTTTTTTTTCTTATCAAAATTAGTCTGGTAACATTAATTAAAAACAGTCAAGCTAAGACCCAAATTTTGTTTCAAAATTGGTTCTTGCCCAAACAACCAAAGAAAATGTAATTTTGAAAGCAGCCATTAGCTGGCTTTGGTTTATGTCTCTCCATGAGCCATTAAACTTGCTATCAATCAACAGCTGAACTTTGAAGATAGCATAGTGTTTCCTAATGTTTCTCTAATATTTTTTTTAAAATGAGTGCAGAATTGATTATTGATTCTGAATTACTAAAAACGCTAGTCAAGGAAAGTCAATTTCTGTTGGATAAAACATTTGGTGAGTACAAAGACAAATGTTTGACTTATGAAGCTTGGAAGGAAGTATGCAGACAAAATAAAGAAAATTTTGGGGCATTGTTGGGCAAGGAAAAAAATTACATAGTTAATATTTAGTTTTCATAAAGTCCCTCTTCTTTATGGATGAAATGTTGAATGCCTTTGCTTTGTCGTTCGCAAAATCTGTGAGACAGTTAATGGCCGGTGAAAAATCCTTTATTTATTACTCACTATTCTAAAACCTCACTTTACTTAACAACTTGCCTTGCCTAAGTTGTAGTTGAAAATTCTTTTAGTTTGCTCAAGTTCTCGACCACTATAGGAACGAGGTAAATTATTATGTAATGGAAAAGTTCTGTCTCCCATTAATACATATGGCAATTCCCCTTTGATATCTGGCAGTCTAGGAGTTGGTATGCTCAATGTAATTTCTTGCAGTTTTTTCAATAACTATGGTTCTTAAAATACACTTGATTCTTAATATTTCTCGTAAGCATATACATCCACAAAAATTAAATGATATTTTGCATCAACTACTGCCAATAGAATGAATAGTAAACTTTATAATTAAAAAACATTGAACCACTCTTTTCTGGTTTGATAACTCTAAATGCTTGCCATCACCGGATTCTATGCAATTCCGAAAACTTACCGCAGTTTCAAAATTACGCCTAGATCCATTTATTTACTGACCATTGGAAGTGTGCATATATTCTTCATTTAATAATAACATTATTATGTTAATGCGAATCTCACATACATTTCCAATAATTGTTTTTATTCCCAATCTGAAGCTATAATGAGGATCTGAATATTTCCTATTGCTAAGTATCTACCTGAAACAAACAAATAAAAATTAATAATTTTTGCAGGAAAACTAATAATGAAAATATAGGTGAACATTAGGGACAACTGGATGAAATGCCACGATAAATTTAATAAGGAGCAAAAGTTTTGTGCTGGAGCAAAGAAAAATCAAAAATCCATGTTTTATGAGGAATTACTATTTCTGCAAAAAATACCAACTCATCAACTGACTTTTTCAAATATTCCTGATAATTGCGCCATTGCTGACACCCAAAACTAGACACAAGAGGAAAAAATAATATTAGAGATAATAAAAAAGGTCAAAAAAAATAAAGAACTACCAATTTGTTAGACAAAAAATCTATTACTATCTAAGATGCTTCATTTGAACAGGGCTAAAGCAAAATGTCTTTTTTAAAGGCATTTTGCCTACTGTAGACAAATTTAACGACAAAGTTGCTGTATACTTTCAATCCAAAGTCATGGAAAATGATTGAGTATACTAAGGGAAAAAATCAAAATATTCAAACTTATCCATTATCAAGTTTCATGGCACCATTATCATACACCATGTGGATACCAAACTGTTGAAAGACCATTATAATCACAAACAACATGGATAAATCAAATGCATCATCCTCTGGTTTATTCCACTGCCGAACATTCACAAGTCCCAACTAGTACCATTGCTGTGTCAAATGAAGAGATTTTTTTAGCACAGCATCTTAATAGCCATTCGGGCAATACGATAGTTGTTTATTGAATCTTATACTAGACCTGGGTCAATCTTATACATTGTTTTGGAGACTTTTGATTTTTCTAAACAATTCTAAAAAGTGTCTTTGTGTTCTGTTTTACCTTTGAAAATGTGATTGTACAAAAAAGTTTATTAACACAGGCCTGCAAAATTTGGGTTATTGAAAATTGTCTGTAATGTAATGAGTAGGGGGCGGATTTATAGGCACTAAAAATTTGAAAAAAGGCAGGCAAATAGGCACTAAAAATCACAAAAATAGGCAAATAAATAGGCATTAAAAAGTTAAAAAGGCAATAAATAGGCACCAAAAAGAAAAAATTGGCACACAAAAAGGCATAGTAATGAAAAAAAAGAGCACCAAAACACTCAAAAATTGCATTATTCATTCTTAAAATCCAGCATACACTTTCATAAACACAAATTAATTACTATTAGAGTTAATTACCAAATACTTCTCAAGATTTTCAGGTGTAGATTTGGTTCTTTTTTCTGACAACATGTTTTTATACTGTGAGAAACTTCTCTCGACTTCACATGAAGTCATCGGGCAAAACTTCAGACAGGCTAGCTCAGCTGAGCTAAGCATGACTTCTGGGAGTGATGTAGTTTGTCCTTCTAAGATGTCTGCAATACTTGCCATCACTTTCCACCCACGATTTCGCTGCAATACTCTGTTAAGTTTGTCGGCGATGGCCGTGCCAACAGAGAAGCCTGATTCAGGTTTTTTTTCTATGCCTCGAAATCTGGATTATCCAGCTTTTTCCAAGGAATATTTGCCGCTACCATTGCAGAGCATAAGTCAGCGAAAAATTGCTCTTAGGTTTTAACGGCATCGTTAACTTCAGGAAAAATTGGTTGCGAACCTGTTTTATTTCTGGAATTCTTCATATGTATTGCAATATTTTTGTGTTGTTCCAGGTGATACTTCTTCTCGCATTTTACCGAAATATTAGAAATGGAAATTTTCATCCATTAATATATGAGCATCCTACATATTAAAATTAACAAAGATAACTAAGAGAGAACAAGAGAACTAAGATTACAATTTTTTTTGGGGGGGGGGGAGGGGGTAAGATATTTATGTTACGCTTTGGTAAATATTTACACTTTGTCATTGAAATCCTTCAATAAGAAATGAAACCTAGTTTGAACAATAGCAAAGAATCATGGTTTACTTTTAAACGGTAGACAAAATATGTAATAAAAACCTTGACTTTCAAAATTAATAATTTCATTTACCCTTTTGAAAAGGTAACATACCTCTTTGGAACATGGCTGACAAAAAATTATTTTGCCATCTGTTGTGACATTCCTATCACCACCAATCCACTGTTTGAATAATACACTTTTACACGATTTCTCTTTAGGTATTTTCTATTAGTTCAATAATCTACACTGAGTCCAATACACAGAAATAATAATGAACAGATATGCACATCTAACAACAGCGTAATATACACAACCACTGAATGAACTGACACTGCTGTGCACTAGAAGAAAATCTTCGTCACCAGTCTGACCAGTCTGAACCTATCAGACCGCTGGACACATGAGGTTTTCCTACCTATCATGAGTATCCACCACGTGGAGTAACCTAAGGAGTGAAGGGGAGGGGGAGGGGGGGCAGCCGCAAGTATTTAGAAAGAAAAAAAGAGGGTGGGAGGACGAGAGAGATAGAAAAAAAGGCACTTTAAGGCTCCCATTTGTAAAATAGGCACTAAACAACAAAATAGGCATTTATAGGCACTATAAAAGTTAGCAAATTATCTTTGCAATCATTGAAAATAAAATTATACCTCAAAAGCCTACTTTTCAAAATATAGGAATAAAAAAGACATTTAGGGCAAAATCCGTCCCCTAGTAATGAGTGATTCTTATGCTTTGTAGTGTGCTGATTTCAAAAACCTCAATTTTTCTTTACAACATAAGGATTTTTCACAAAGTGGATATAAAAATATGAGAAAAGCACTTATTAATACATATACTGGTTAAAACTTATTTTTGAAAAATTAAATAATGAGTTTATTTAAAAAATTATTGATGGAAAACCATTCTCAACACTTATTGGGATTTACAAGTCGGGATTTACAAGTCCTTATACTGCCTTGTTCTTTTTCCTTCAAAGCTCCTTTTTGAACTTATTCTCTTGTATACAGCTTTCAGCTCTTCTTTGTGTAGCATCCAACAGTAGTCCGCCATAATGTTTATATTCCATCTACCCTGGTATCTGCTTCCATCTCCTTAATGTCTTGATGGAATCTCTCCCCCTGCTCTTCACTCATAGTACCAAGATTTTTGGGAAAGTAGTCCAAATGGGAATTCTGGAAGTGCACTTTCAAGCTCATCGAACAACCCAATTTCATGAGCATAGTTTCCACACTTCACTTAAAGTTGGGGTCCGTATTGTTTCCAAGAAATTTTGTTACAACTTCTTTGAAAGATTTCCAAGCCTTTTTTTCCAAAATATCTATTTTTGTTTCAAAGATTATATCTTTCATAACTTTCCAAATATCTGGACCGACAAAAACACCTTTAATTTTCGCTTCCGACAATCTCGAAAACTTGTCATTCAAGTATTTAAATCACACTCCTTCTTTTGACAGAGACTTTACAAATGGCTTCATCAAACCAAGCTTGATATGAAGTGGAGGCAGGAGGACTTTTCTTGAATCAACCAATGACTACTGTACTACATTTTTGCTTCAAGGTTCTAAAGCATCCCTATGTGGCCACACCTTTTTGGTCCAGTTTTGGCTATTATCTCGGCTATTTTATTCACACAAGAAACAGGGGTACTTAGTGTATCCGCCCCGCTGTTCAAGAAGCATTGAGAAAGTACTTTAAAAGCCCCGTATATTGTCCATCCATAATCCTTGTATTTCACTTTGGTGAGTTAGGCTTTCTAAGCATTCTTTCAGGTACATAGGATGTCCTACTGGTACTGAAGCATATTTACTACCATTATGGTGAAGCACTGCTTTGAGGCTTCTTTTTGACGAGTCAATAAAGGGCCTCCACTCATTCACATTATACTGTATGTCAAATCTCACCATCAGTCCAGGAACATTGCTACAATAAATCAGGTCACCATCTTGAGAAAAATATGGAATAAAATATATTTCTCTGTTTCTGAACCATGAGAAAGAAGTACCAGGAGCCAATACCCAACCAAATAGCCACCCCTCCCCCTCCCTTTGAACCCTTTTTTATTATTATACACCTTGATCAATACAATGATAAAAATAAAATGTTTTAAAAGAAATATAATAAAAAAGGGATTCTTAAAAGGTTAATACAGTTAATTGGTGGATATCGAAATCGAAAATTTGAGTTTGTGCAAAAATGATATGATGGCATTTTTAAACTATTGTTACTGAAATCAGTGCCCCAAAATCTATAAGAATCAGTGATTAGTTTCCAAACAAGTTTTCCATTGCAGACCTGTGTAATTGATAAAGATTTTTTTTTCACATTAGATGTATTATGGTTACGTATTTACAAGCAAATAATTTTAATAAATAGGCAGTCACTTCAGTGTCACAGCCAGCATTTCAGCAGGAGAAATGCAGTTTCACATGTTGGTCTCTTCATGTTTTAAATTTTGTATTCTCGGGAACTTGTCAAATTTTTCTTTTGATATTCTAAAAAAATCACCATGCTTTACTTTGTCTTCGCTTAGTTTTTCAGACAGTGTACTAAATACACTAAAGTTAAATCTTTCTTGCAACAATGGATGCAATCAATATTTTTTACATCATCGTTGGTTTTTTTACATAAAAATAATAATAATAAGGCAGTAATATTACTTACATCTTCTGTATCCACTATTTTTTTCCCACCAGCTGGTGGATTTATTGTTCGGCAAAAATTCTTGTCGTGGACAAGGAAACCAGGCTGACAAACTCACCAGAACTCAGGCCCATCAAATCAGGTTGACAAATTCACCAGAACTCGACCTTAGCTTGGGAAGTACCTAAGCTTTCTGTCAAATAGGACCTTATTTCTTAACGGTTGATGTTGCCATCTTTGTTTTTTCCTCATTTTTTTAGTGTCTTCCTGTTTTTACTCTTTTCTTGCTTGCATTTTTTAGTGTTACACATCTTACTGCACACCTAGACTCCTAGACTATCTGCAATTTACATTAATTATTAGGATACTGGGTAAAGAAGATGCATTTTAAGGCAATTTAGGTCTAATAGGCTATCACCATTAGAAAACTGAACAAGAATTAACACACTGTGACAGTAATAATAATAATAATAATAATAATAATAATAATAATAATAATAATAATAATAATAATAATAATAATAATAATAATAATAATAATGATGATGATGATGATGATGATGATGATGATGATGATGATGATGATGATGATGATGATGATGATGATGATGATGATGATGATGATGATGATGATGATGATGATGATGATGATGATGATAATTAATAACATGGTGTGGGTTTTCTTAATGCTTGTTTAAGGACTGGGGAATTCCGAGTAGAATTTATAGTTTCTACACCTACCATCTTAACTCTGAATAAGACTATTTTCCAACAGTCGTATAAGTTCTACAGTTTCATCAAAGGTTTTCTAATGTAGTGGCATTCCAAATTGTATGTTTTCAAAACACTAATGTTTGACTAGTCTAATATATCATATATTTAATTCTTATGAACATATGCTTTTGTAGGAAAATTTGGGCTCAGACTACAATATGCTGGAAGGACATTTGCTTTCACCCTTTGTAACACATCTACCAGGTATCCTTCCTAAGGAAGCAGAAGTTGCACATTTCCAGGTCATATTACCCAAAAAATGGAACTCAGACCATTACAAACCCATTTGCCTACATTTGGCTGGCACAGGAGACCATGTAAGTACTATATATATTTTTTTTAAAGTTTAATTGAGTAGACCTACCATTCTATTCCTTATAAAGTTTTAACAACAACAGATTTAAAGATTTATATTATCATTTTTACTATTATTTAATGAAATAATTTAACAAGCTAAACCCAGATTTTCTAAAAGTTTAGGTATATTACTACCTAAATACAGTGACTTAGTATTTTGAAATTATATTTCAGTAAAAATAAAAGTATAGTTGGTTAAAACATAAGTATAAATGTTACTGTCTATTTATTGCAACCTGATTTAGTTCTAAATCTACTTGATTACATCATGCCACATATAGATACTTTTAAAATTAATCATTTTCTTTAATCAATTTATACTATATATCCTCATTTTATAAATAAGGTTGTAATCTTTGTATAAATAACTTTTCTTTCAAATTTTCCTAGAAATATTGTAGGGCCTTGTTTACATACTTCATTGATCAATTTTCTCATTGTCTTTAAGCTATTTCATATTTCATTGGTGGAAACTATCATTGGTAATGGATGACAGCCATTTACACAAATTAATTTAAAACGTTTAAATCATCATTCCTGGTTCTATTCCTGTGTCCAAGTGTCCTTATTACAATTTTCAAATAAGACAATAGGTCTAATAAATAAAAATTGTTATCTATGTTGTGTATGTTGTGAATACAATATATTTACAGATGGTATGATTTATCTCATAGTAAATAAAATAATATTTTACACTGGTCTAAAACTAATTGTTTCTGTAAATATATATTTGGCCCATGAAACCCAACTAAAAGTAAATTTTAACCCACATAATTTATTATTTGGAGATCATTGGTCTAAGCCACTAGACATCTCACTTGATCGATGTTGATTGGTAGGTCACCGTTTGAATCTCGGCACCATTCACCGAGTTTGATTTTCTACATGCGATTATTATCATGGTTCCCACAACACCTAGATTAAGCTTTTATTAACTTTTAAGTTTAAATGTAGGGGCGAAAGTAGTGACAAACTTAAGGTGCAGTAGAAGGGAGAGCAGGTAGTCTTACAGTTTTTATAGAATATAAATTTGTTGGCAAAAATAAATCAAATATTTCTCCAGTAGCAACATAGAATTTAGTTTTCTGCACATGTTAATATCAACAGATCTTGAATATCACTCAAGGGTGTCCTGGAATTTTGTCAAAACTTTCTAAATAAAGAGAACAATTTTTGACAAAATTCTAGGACAACCTTGACATACGAGGGTCATCCAGAAAGTAAGGTTACAACATTTATTTAAAATCGAAAAATGCTTGTATTTAATTGAAATTCACAGGATACTTCACAAATATATTATACTATTTTTCAACATAATCGCCGTCGAGATCAAGACATTTCTGTAGTCGGGTCACCAGCTTTTGTATGCCAGTGTCATAGACCTCCGCTGCCAACTCTTTCAGCCACTTCTTCACAGCTTCCTCGACCTCCTGATTGTTGGAAAAACGTTTCCCTCCCAAAAACTCCTTTAGTTTAGTGAAAAGGTTTTAGTCCGAAGGCGCCAAGTCAGGTGATTAGGGTGGGTGGGTGACAATATCCCATCCAAATGATGTCAGCAGCTCCTGTGAAACTCGTGCAGTGTGGGGCCTGGCGTTGTCATGCAGGAGGCTGACTCCCCGGGTCAGCATTCCCCTTCTGCGGTTCTGAATGGCTCTTCTGAGTTTTTTTTAGGGTATTGCAGTAAGCCTCTGCATTAATGGTAGTCCCTTTGGGCATAAAATCCACCAAAAGGACCCCCTTCAATTTTTCGCACAATTTCGTCTGAAATCACTGATGGTCTCCCACTCCTTGCCTCGTCGTGAGTATCAGTACGGCCTTCTCTGAACAACCATGACATGTTGTCGACTTATCACATCACTACCATAAACTTCCACGAGCTTCCGATGGATATTCGCGACGGTATTGTTCTGCAAAGTCAAAAACGGATGACCGCGCGGATCTCGCACGGACGGGAGGTGACGGGAGCGCGCGACGACCTCTCCATCGGAAGAATTTACTGTGACTGAAAAAAATGGCCGACAAACACGCGGGACCAAACAAACTGACCGTTAAGATCCCCCCTACACGTCAGGTGCGCCAAATTTGAAACAAAAAATTTCCCCAGGCCTCAGGAGCCCTTGTAACCTTACTTTCTGGATGACCCTCGTATATTCAAGATCTGTTGATATTAGCATGTGCAGAAAACTAAACTCTACGTTGCTACTGGAGAAATATTTGATCTTTTTTAGCCAAAGAAATGTAATGCTATAAAAACATAAAATTATTCGCGCTTCCTTCGGCCGCACCTTAATACATAATTGTGTAGCCTTCCTTTAGTCCATTTAATAGAATGATTACTAACAAACAACTTACTCGCACCTTTATCCATGTGGTCTAACTGTCAAGCTATTTTAGTTTAGTTTGCTGATTACGGGGGGGGGGGGGGGGGGTCGAGGTTTGAAACACAAGTAGGTTTATCAAGGGTGAGGGTGTTTTATTTTTTTTATAAATGGTTTCACAATTTCTCGCATACATTTCCTTTAAATTTTACTATCATCTCTACCCCATAAGCCCGTGTATAGCCCCGACATGTAAGATGCGCTGGTAAAATAAATCTAATTACTTATTCCAAGAAAGTATGAATTTGAAGGATACCTAAAATAAAACACATCATTATTAGCCTGAAAAGAGATTGCAAGACTCTTTTAATATAAAAACACATATGCACCTTGTCATGGTTTAAACTTGAGACCCATTCTCCAGTGTCAACACTCCAATCTTAATGGTTGTCCAGGCCTCTTTAAGATAATCTGATATATAGACAGTGTCTATATTTTAATATTGATAATATGGGAACTATTATAAATCATAGCAAGTAATAACAAGCACTAAAGTATGCATAACCACTATTATGGTTTATTTATAATGTATATAATATATTGACAATAACTCAAACATGTGCTCTCATTTTATCAAATCGCTATCTATTTGTCATTTATACAACTTTATTATTTGTAGACCTACAATTCGTTAGTAAAAAGTGACTGGAATAACAATTCTCTCTTGAATATCAAACACTGTCTTATGAACTAGTCCATGATTTTTAAGACTAGCTCTCTATATCAGGTCTGACACACCACCTTCTAGTACTGTCTAACAAATAAAGACATGTGCTGCTATTACTGTTTTTTTGAGATAAAGACACAGGGCTGTGCTAGTACTGCCAAACAGATCAAAACACACCCTTTGTTCTCTGTATCAGATAAAGACATGCCATGCTAGTACTGTCAATTAGATAAATACACACCCTTTGTTCATTCTATATCAGATAAAGACACATACCATGCTAGTACTGTCATTCAGATAAAGATACCATTTCAGTTTTTGTATTCGATAAAGACACGCTTCATGCTAGTATTGTTTATTTGAAAACGAGACACCCCAGCACAACATTAAAAAATACACTTATGTATTCTGCTGAAATAGATCCTGAAGGGTACAGGGAACTGGTAGGGATTAGCACCTCAAGAGGTATTCCATTGTCTGGGGCCTTCATATAAGCAGGCTCTGTCATCTGAGTAACTCCACTTTAGGAAGTTGTCCTTGCATATTCCCATGTGGCATCAAAGTCTGTTAAGCTTTTTCCAGTTTCCTCATTCCAGTTATGAGTCTGTAGGAGGTTTTTCTTTGGGGTTCCGATTTGGAATGGCGTTTTCTGATTGCCGCTGCTCCCGCTTTGCTTATTTGGTCTCGGTTTTGGAGGCTGCCGGCAGGTGTGAAGCAGGTGCTGAAGGACGCAGGGCATTAGGGCTGGCTCCCCAATGTGTATATAACTACATTAATTAGTAGAGGTATACGATAGGGTAGTAAGAGCGTGCAAAATAAATCAAAATTGTAGGATGAGGAGGTAGATTTAAAGAGCATACCCACATATGCATGAAAAATTATTTAGGGAAAACCACAATACATGCTACCGGGATTTGACCCCGACCTTTTCATCACTGTAAACCAGACTATATAAGCTTGCCATTTAGTTCACAGGTCCCTCAAATGCGGGGCTTTCTCTTATACAAACAGGAATATACTCATACAACCCTTAACCCAATTGTATTTACTTAAATATATAAATATGTAGTAATCACAATGGTTTGCACTTTGTTGTGTTTTGATATTCTGTTTATGTTTTAGTGTTTGATAGTTGTTATAAGTTTTATATTTTCGTGGTTTTTTGTGTAGTTTTATGAAGTCAATATAAGTAGAAGTCTGTAAAAGGGATATTCAAATAAAGATTGAGATAGCTCAAGAAAGAAAGTGGATAGGAGAAGGATTGAAAGCGTGGGAAATCTGTACGGTCAGCCCAATTATGACAACCTTTACATAAGAAAAAGTTTTATATATATATATACTATATATATATTTATATATCATAATATCTTTTAGTTATTTCTCACAAAGAGTCTCTAGTTCATTCAAAAAAAAAAATCATGATGAGCCCTGTTAAATACATTCATCATATTCATTTCTTTAAGCATTTCACCCAATTACACTTTTGTTTGGGCATATTCATAGGGTTTCTGGAGAAGACGACAACTTATGGCCAAGCCTTTGATCAAAGAAGCAGGAATTGCAGCCATAATATTAGAAAACCCTTTCTATGGGCTACGCAAGCCTAAAGATCAAGTGTAAGTAAAATAGTAATGATTATGATTTATTCTTTGCCATAAAAATATATGATTTGCTCAACTGAAGCAACCATCATTTATTAACATGTATGCAATTAAGTAACTCATTAAATTTATTGCTCTCTAGCCGTTCAAATCTACATAACGTGTCTGATATATTTGTGATGGGGGCTGCCTGATGTTGGAATCCTTGGTCCTTTTCCACTGGTGTGAAAGAAATGGATATGGACCTCTAGGAATTACAGGAATGTCAATGGGAGGACACGTAAGAAAAATTTATTCGTTTGAATATGATAATGTCTAAAGAAAAATAAGCTACTTTATTTTATGAACAATTTAATGCTATCAATAAATGTCAAGATAAAATTACAAAAGTAATTGCTAGTAAAGCCGTATTGGTATTCATAGTTATTTTATACTTAATTAACTTTTTAATTTTATTTTTTTGGAACATGATATTATATTTTTTTAAACCTGTGTATCAAGGGAGTAACTTACTAACCCTCCCCTCTCTTCACACCCCTCTCTTCACCACCATCTCTTCCAACCCACTTCTTACACCACCTTCCAACCCACTCTCTTCACACCATTCTTCACCAACCACTCTTCACACCACTTCTTCACCACCATCATCCACACACAATTATAGAAAAAGTATGTTCAAGAATCAAACTAGTGACTTGTGCTTTTATATCTTGAAAAGAGGGCCATAATATTTATAATTTGACTAGGTATTTTAGGCTTAGAGGAACCATTTTAATTGTGATCTTAATTAATGACATTGACTAGTAATTTGCTTCACTCATTGGGTTTGGTGATAGTATTAAAATTCCTCAAAAGATCATACCTATGGACTAATAATATTCCTGGAAATGCTACACTTGCAGGCTGTGATGCATGACTCTCTCTTTAAAAGTGAGTCACCCTTGCACTCTATATTGACACAATAAACCAATTTATCATCATTATAGTTTTGACAAAAGGCTAAGAGAAAACTGCTAATTAAAAATGTGTTAAGAAAGGTGCAAGTGGTTTACTAAACAATATGTGACATACCACTTAACATCAAGTTAGAAGCAGTGTTGCCAACTATTGCACACTTTCACAATGACCCATAAAGTCTCTTAAAAGGAGTTTTGAAGTAACACTCTTTTGTTGGGGCCTGATCTAGTAGATTTATATTTGGATCTGCTTGTTATTTAATTTGTATGCCCTAGCTAAATAATGACACTTATTACTGCTTTGTTAAAAACCATTGTATAATCCCTGATATCAATGAATCACTATTGATAGACTAATTAGCAATGTTATGTTGCTCTCACACTGATAATTAGAAGATCATACATGACTTTGTTGATTCACATAATCATTTTAGAGCTAAATAAAACTTAACCTTTTTTGCAAACCTGAAAATACTTGCAGATATTTAATTTCTATACACCCAAATACCTTATAGTTTAAAGAAAAACTATTTTCTGTCATAAAATACTGATCATTCCTGCTTTATATAATTAAAACTACTGCTTGTTTCCATTTTATAATATTATGTTTCATTCTTGATTCCTGCTTGTTGGTATTAGTTAATGTTTGAAACTGTGTTTATATTAGGTACTGTTACTAGTGATACAGTCGTTTCTGTTTGTATAACAAAACACTTATAATCTGGAAGCATACATACCAGTACGATCAAACAGTAATGGTTGCCTGAACCCTCTGCACAATTAAAATGGACTTTAGGGATTATAAGAGAGAGAGGTGGATATAAATAGAGCTCATCACTCCAAATTCATCACTAGGTTCTGTAGCTGCTGCGTAGACTAGTTCTTCAACAGATAAGTTTAGAAACCACTGCACTGAGGATTGTAGACGGCTGAACACGGGTCGGCAGTTTCAGTATGTAAATTCATTAGCAAAATAGAAACACTAGGGTCTAAGCCATGCCCGTCCACAATCACTTAAAACACAACCACTTCTGGTAAGGTTCTCACAACAATAATGAAAGTGCATGCAATAGTCTCGAACCCAAAGCACAACTCACAAACAAAAGAGAAGCAAATCCCACCAGATTATTGCCGCATGTACACAGTAAAATACTAGAAAATCCACAAAATGATAAATACCATATACAAGCTGCCTCAGAGGGACGATCAAATACTATTTGATAATGTTCATAGCAGGAAAAAACAGTAAATTAAAGCAGGGCTTACTAAACAGGAACAATTTATTACTACCTGTTTTGGTGGTTGCGTGGTCTAAAGCAGGGGTCCACCAATTACTTTTGATGGAGGTCCGTTTTAAAAATTTGTCAAACTTCCACGGTCCAGAACTTTAACAGTGACTCAAGTCAAGCCTTACAAGCCTACTGTTTGGGAGATCTGTTGTTAAAGTAAAGTTATGATAATATTAAAAAAATAATAAATTATAGAGTCCCGAAGGACCAGTTTTCTTTATGAAAACAGAGGATGTTGGGATCATATAGGTAAACAGTTTGTTGATAAATTAAACACACATGTACTGTTCCAACTCAGCTAGGCAATGTAAAGCAATATAATTCTGTCCACGCTGGTAAAAACTGTCTGTTTTCATCTTCCACCTTTGTTTTTCTTATCCATTGTGATAACTTATAAGTACTATACTAAACTATAAGAGACACACTGCAATGATCAAACAAAATAACAGCGCACAATTGATTGAATCGCCCGATACAGAGGCTGCTACTATACAGAGGAATGTTTCCAAGATCAAGTACATCCACGTGGTGTGCCAGTGTCTGTAGAGGGGTGGGTTGAAGCTATCCATCTATGTCTACCACTAGGCCACCTGCGATAACATTATTTCTTTTGTTTTTCACTACCTCACCAAGGTGCGTAAAAAATGTGTCCACAGTCCGCCATTTGGTGACCCCTGGTCTAAAGCATCACACTCGCAATAGACCAGACTGTCGATGACATGGAGATTGGAGTTTGAATCGTGGTCAGGTGTACTGAGAGTTTTTCTAATGTGGTTTTCCACTCTCCTTCCACACAAATGTGGGTACACTTCCTCTAAATTTAACCTTCCTCATTCCTAACTCATTAGCTTAATTAGTACATATGCGTGTATAATCTGAACAAATAATGAAACCCGCCGCTAAAAAAATAACTACCGAGTCAAGTTAACATCTCATTTTTCCTTATCTTCAAAATATATCAATCTAAGTGGACAATGCACGAATATTATTTTAAATATTTGTCAAAACAATGCATTTATTTTATTTGTTAGGTTTTAAATCTCAACATAGTTAAAAACTTAATTTGTACTCAAGTAACTATATTTTTAAATGTGTTTCATAACACCCAATTATCTTTAGTGCCTGCATTGGTGGGCACAAAGACTTAATTTCAGGCTCATCTAGTCTGATTCATAGAATGTAAGGTTAGGGTTTGAATCCCAGCTGGGTTTACTAAAAGTGTTCTATATTAAATGCTTCTTATTCATGCAAATGTGGGTACATTACATCTTAATAATACCTGCCTCATCCCTCCCTCACTAGCATAATTAAAAAATATATATCCAGGATGGGTAGTAAGAGATTGTGGAAAAGGAATCTTTTGTTTATATCTTTAAAATAAATTTTTAAGTATTTATTTTATTGCTTGGAGTAACATTACAGGAAATGATTTAGAAAACATTCACCTAAAAGATTTGTTTGAAAAAAAAATCATTTAAGCTTATCTAGACCAAAGTGCAATTTTAATTTTTTTTAAAAAGTGCCTTTTAGAAAATATAGTAATATTTTTGTGTTCAAAATCGATAACATTTTATAGGTATTAATGATATCTATCTAAAAGGATAGATGCAGGTCACATGACTTGACGTATATTTACATGAAAGTAGATCTATTAACTTTTCTGTCAGATGGAAAATTGGTCTGTATCTGTTTGTTTGGTTTTTAATAGTTGGAAATCTTCAAATCTGCTTTTAATAGCAATACTGAGATGTTGAGTTCTGCTCTTAGTTGTCAGTTAATAAAATATGATGTATATTAACTGAACAGGTAGTAAAACGCGGTGCTAAAGAATAATAAAAATATGCTGCCCTTCATTCAAAGGCTAGTCATGTAAATATTGCAACCCGGCATTCACTGGCCACTTGTTAAAATGTTACAGAACATTTCACATAAATGTCCTCTTACTTTTAGATGGCCTCACTGGCAGCCACTAATTGGCCTAAGCCTTTGGTGTTGGTGCCGTGCCTCTCGTGGTCCACAGCATCGCCAGTTTTCACACAGGTTGGTGTTCATATTCAACATGCTATTACACGATATGCCTATAATTATAAATTATGCTATGGTTTTGTTATCTATAATATATGTTTATCGATAGAATTCAATACCGCCTCGGTGGCGTAGTTGGCTAACGCGCCAGTCGTGTTGAGCTCTACCGCCGAGGACGGGGAGATCGAGGTTCGAATCTCGGTCGGGTGAACTGGGGGTGGTTTTTCCTAAATGGTTTTCCACTCTCCTTCCACGCAAATGCGGTTCACTTCCTCTAAATTCAACCTTCCCAATTCCTAATCCATTAGCGTAATTAGTACTTAGGCGTATAACCCGAACGGGTAGTAAGACGCGGTGCTAAATATTATTATTATTATTATGATAGAATTCAAAAATGACTTAAGATAAAACACACAGCTATTAATATGCATGTCTACTAAAATATATTAATATTTTAACATGTTCAATCCACAGTATAATTTTGTATTTTATATTGCATATGTGTTATCTATTATAATTTATAAAACTAAGTTGTGATTTCTTAAAAGTATACGTATTAGGAAACTAAAGACATACAGGTCACCATTTAGATTCACATAGCCTTAGGCTAGGCCACAGACAAGGTATACACCAGACACTCAGTCTTACAGAGGTTTCGCTGCGCTCTATGAGCCAAGTTGAGTCCTTGGGAACTGAGGAGTGCTAGTTGCAGTTTTCAGTGATAACAGCACTTACAAGTGAAACAACTCACTTTTAAATTGTTCGTTGTAAAGGGTTGCGGTCCAAACACAATAGTTCAGGTGTCGGCAATCCTTCCCCCCAACTGACCCCCTTACCTCCCCTTTCAATGAACAAACCTTTTCAGACAAGTAACTAGTCGATGATAGTTGACCTGGTGGTCTAGGGTTAAGGTGTCAGACTTTTGTGCTGGGGGTCTGGGGTTCAATTCTCGGTCCGGCACAGATTTATCTGATTGCCAAACTCTTCCTTCACCTCTGATAAGACGTGTATTAATCACAACTTGTGAATGTTGTGGAATGCCAGGCCTCTACGTGGTTCGGTTTCCCACGTTAAACTGTTAGGTCCTCCATTTCATCTCACAATCACCCTACCATTAACATTAGCGGAAGTGTGTGTATAACCGAACAGGTAGTAAGACGTGGTGCTAATAATAAAATTATAATAATGATAATAATATATTAAATAATAATAATATTAATAATTAATAATAATAATAATAATAATAATAATAATAATAATAATAATAATAATAATAATGACGACGACGACGACGACGACATCAATAACGACGACAATGACGATTAAAAAAAACTAGTCGATGACGGTATTTAAGATTGTTTACAACTAGAAAATTCGATTGAACAAAAAAAAAATTTGTAGTCTATATTTTCTTTGTAATTTGCAGTTTGGGGGGCAGACCAATACCTGAACATAGCTTTGGGGAAGCTGGTTTATTGACACTAAAAGGCAATTTTTTGAATGGTCTCTAGTAAAACCATCTTCAAAGTAAACTGTTTTTGAAAGTGCCTGCTTGATAGCGATGTTGCCACTTTGAGACTGCATGTAGTGATCCCCTTGTTGAAGGACTTAAGATCTCCCAATGAGCACAGCCATTTTAACTTGGAGGCTGTGTATAGTCCTTGATCTTGTCTGTGAACCAAGCTTTAAACTGTAATTTGGTAAAACACTGCTTGTATATTATAAACATAATTCATATAATGTCAGGCATTACATCACAGCGATGGGTTGTTTGTTCCTTGTCGATGAAAGCGAAATTAATATGACTGGGAGAATTTCTCGCTATGAAATTTATGCAAGAATTAAAACTAATGTTTTGATAGGACAAAATATTTTAATTTATCCATTTTGATTTTGTCCTCACTCTTTAGTTAAAATTGCATAATAATCCAGAAATCCAGGTAATATCTTGTTAGAATTTTATTCTTTTAGGTTATTGACTAACAATTTGTTAAGCATGCTCTTATTAATTTGAAATTTTAATGGACATATTGCTATTGATTTGAGTTTACTTTAAATATGAGGTCCCAGTGGTTGGAGCCTTTGCTGAATAAAAACATTTATTTGTTTAATCACTGATTGTACACCTATTTCAAAGGTTTTTTTAAGTAAACACTAAAAATGTCATTACCCCAATCTGCATTATTGAAAAATTGTGTAACAAAAACCTTTTAAGACAACTCACTAACTACCCCTTCGAGTTATATGCACTAACAATATTGATAATGTGATCACAATCATATTGTACTTTTAAATCAGTTGTAATTATTGTTTTAAAAATCAGGAGGGTTTCTTGTTTATTAACATTATCATTTATTTATATTTTCCTTGCAGTCTGCTGTGTTGCATTATTCAGATTGTCCCAAGACCTATTAAATGTTGGACCACGATTATTTAACCTAGTCAAATTATCCATTTCTTTATTATTGAAGTAATTAAATACAGAAAGGGGGAATTTTACTATATAATTAATGTTTATCTCTCAATATTTAAAAATGCATTTTAAGTTAAACTGTTTGTTATTGAGCCTTTTTTTAACTGCTTATTTTTATTTCATCTTGTTTAGGGAGTGATGAGCAGTTCGATTGACTGGCAACTCCTGCAGAGTCAATACTTTGCAGACGAGGTATTCAAAGAAGAAATTAATAAAATGGTAGGAAGTGGCGAGGTAAAGTATCTCGTATTTTCTATAATTTAGTATTTAAAACAACTTTTTAGAATGCAAAAAAAGGCTAATGCATAGGCGTGCACAGCGTGGGTTCCTTGGCACCTCACCGGCCACAAAAAAAAAAAGGAAAAGTTTGAGTCATAAAAGACCGAAGTACCTTATTTTTTTTAGAAACCAATGAATTTATTTTCCACTGAGAGTGGTTAATGTAGGTTTTAGATCCTGTCTTCAGGCCAACTGACAGATGTTGTTGTAATTTATAATATTTATTTTACAAATAATAGTTTGTAAAAACAACATGGATTCTTTATTGTTTTTATTTATTATAAATGTTAAAAATTAATTTCAAACCACTATGAGTTTGAATCTTAAATTTGAATCCTCGAATTTTTAAAATTATACAATTTTACTTCAAGTGAAAGTATTTAAAATTTAATTTATAAAAAAGTTGTTTAAAACTTGGTGCCATTGGTAAATTATATTTTGTTTCGTGTTGATTATCATTTAACATATGTAAATTATTTATATTAATTATATCAATCTATTTTGGCCTTTTTTTTTTGTGATTTTGCTATTATTCCAACTACATATGTCTATATAATTCCTTTTAACAATTGATTAAAATTGTTATTTTAAGTCGAGAAGGTCTTTATAATTGTATTCAAGATACTTTTTTAAAGATTTTTACGAACCTCAAATGCCCACAATATTAGAGGAATCAGGTATTCAAGCTTTTCATCTGTGAAATGAATGTATTCATCCTTTAGCACTTAGCTTGTTTTGAAAAGTTTGGTGAATGAAAATTCCTGCCATTCCTCCCTGCCTGCCGCTGTCACTCATAATAGCAACCAGCGGGCATAAACTGTATATGGTTCTCAACAGCATAGATAGGTATAATTATATTTATTTGTCTACATATCATGGTGAACAACATACCATTTGATATGGTTAATGAGTTTAAATATTTAGGAACAATTTTAATTAGCAATAACTATATTAGATTGGAAATATGAAAAGAATACACTCAGGAAATGCATGCTATTACTCTGTGGTAACTTGTTGACATCTCACCTGCTTTCAATTAATGTAAAACTCGGAATGTACAAACATAACTTTATCAGGTGTTCTGTGAGGGTGTCATGGGAAACATGGTCACTTACCTTAGAATACAAAAACAAATTTGAAATAATATTTTTCTGAATTCTTTAAATAATAATATCCAAGGCTTAATTTTTAAATTTAGGTGTTCAAAAACAAGTGCGTAGGAAGATACTTAGTTCAAAAATGGATGAGGCAACTGGGGAGTGGAAGAGGTCACATAATGATGAGCTACATGCCCTGTACTCATCACAAGATATTGTTAGAATAGTCAAGTATTGTAGATTACGGTGGAAGAACCTTAGAACTAACTACGATGGGAGGATCACAACAAATGGACCCGAAAGAGACATAGTGAGTGGGACTGGATAGAACTATCTCAATATAGGGATAGGTGGCATACTTTTGGAAGTATGGCATTGAACCTTAGAGTTTCTATTACCATCAAGTAAGCAAGTAAATATCATGGTTCTTAGTTTCTACTTTTTGATACACAATTTTTATTAATGAATTAGAAACGTTAAATGGATCATAATTTTTTCTCATGACTTGTTATAAGTTTCAACTCATGAAACATGTAGTTTCTAGTACAAGATTTGTTCGTAAATGATTGAGAAAATATGCCACAGGTTGATTTCATTATTTATAAATATATATTTGGAAGATGGGACAGGAAAGGTGGATAGAAACATAACCTCTTGTATATGTTTTGTATCCACCTTTCCTTTAACTTCTTCCAAATATATATTACAAACTACCTCAATAGGGAAAAATTATTGTTTTCCTTAAAGGGCTGTATTGTTTATAAAAAAAAAATGAAATACACTACAGCATAAACTATGCCTAAAATATTTTCATGGAGTATGCTATACTATCTGCACATCCATTAAAAAAATAAGGCTTTTACCTATACTACTTAATACTTTTGGGCTAAAAGCTATAATAGCATAAGTTTAACTAGACATTATAATTTATTAAACAATCCAACACGTTAAAGCTCAGACAGTAATGTGTCTGTCTTCTGAGCTAAAGGTCCCGGTTTCAACTCCCGACATGGGCCAAAAAAATTATAATTGTTAAAATGTGAGTTTACCCTTTCACATTGATAAATTCACAACCGGGACTGAATGTTGTGCCTATCCTCCTCTTAAGTTATATTATAAGGCATATGAAGCTACGACAGCCTAGCAGCCGGTAGTGGAAAATATAAAGGCTTTAATAAAAACTACCACAGGCTGGAAACAGTAATGGATGTAATGTAAATTTACTCAACATAAAATATATTGCAATTTTGCTATATCTTTACTTATTAAATATTTGTTAATCTATTAAAAAGGTTCACTATCATAAAGATAAATATTTGAAATTTGTTACTTTCAATATTGCATAGCCTTAAACAAAGACATAGTGAATACAGTGCTATAGTTGGAGTGTTTAAGTTTTTAAAAACTCCTATATACCATTTGAAATAACCTAGTTATTTTTGGCTAGTTTGGCAGACTTCTCTCTAGTAACTTAACATTGTGTGATGTTGCATTTGAAACAAGAACCATTTTTATATACAGGGATGTGAAAACTAATGTGTTTACAAAATCATAATTGGAATAAAGTACCTATATTTTGTAAATATATCGTAGGTCACCATTATAGTTTTATTCGGTAATGACAATATTAACTATATATAATAAAGTGGTACAAGACTTTATAAAGTTTAATCAAACCCAAGGCCGTAGTCAAGGGGGGGTTTTGGGGGTTCAAACCCCCCCTGAAATTTTATAAACAAAGTATAAATGGCTTTATTTATGGTTCAAACAATATCAAAATTAAGGTACAAATACAAATTAAGGGCTGTGTTATCATAAAAAGCACTTCAGATAGCTTCTAGAGGTGTTTAAATATATACATTTTTCTTAGCCTCTGGTAGTTAGGGGGTTATGTTGCCATATAAAAACACTTCAATAGATTCTAGAACTGTTTAGCATTTAGAATTTTTTCTAGCTTCCGACAATTGGAAAATGTGCCCACCAAACCCCCCCGTGAAATTATTGGCTGGCTACGGCCTTGATCAAACCAACATAAAAAATAATCTATACAAAGGTATGTATATATACTCACAAAAAGTGTAACTGTTTAAATCCACTAAACACAGCCAGTTGCTGGTTTGCCATCCATCCATCCTCTCCCTTTAATAGCCACAAACTTGTGTGATAGTTTACAATTTATAGATACAATCCAGCCTCCCCTTAAATAACCACACACTTGTCTATGACTTGATGATTCATGGTTTCCACGCATCTGAAGAACTGATAAACCACAGGCAATTTTTTTTTTTGCCTGGAAAAAACGGGAAAACAAGGAATTTTGTGAAATCTAGTAAAAATACTGGAATATTTTTGTTAATTTGGGACATTTAACTGAAATCTCAAAATAGGTTCTTGGATAGGCATAAAAGTGAACCAAAGAATTAAGCATGCTGATTCAAACATGTCTTGTTACCTCTTAAATAAGGATTGTAAAGTCACAAAAGATGTCTCCCCATCAATCGTAAATCATCCTTTTTTTAAACATAAGTTACATGACTTCAGAGTAGTCAGTTTGAGGAAAAATGGAATTTTATCATTCTTTTCTTCAATCTAAGCTGTCTGGGAAATTGGTAACTCCCTCTGGAAAATCTGGAAAACAAATGGAATTTGGTAGTAATAAAATAATGGCAACCCTCTGATTTAAGTCGAACCTGGGACTTTTGGCTTACTATGCCACTGTTCTTACCTCTGAGCTATCCAAGAGTGGTCCTGTGCCTAGGGTCATTCTTCACTAATATTTTGCCTAATGGCAGAGTCTGTGATGGACGTGCGGAAATTGTCAAGTATACATAAATGATCAATTAAGATCACAAGCTTTCATATAACACAGCCACAGCTATATGCTCCACATAGTACAATACCAAATGTACGAATGCACATATCATGATGGATTAAATAGCAACACTATTATATAAATGCTAAGTTTTAGCTGCATCTAATTATCATATTCTTTAAATTTAAAAAGGACACGAGAACTGAACCAGGGACCTTAAGAAGTCCTACTAAATAGCTCAGTGTTAAGAGTATTGGCATACAAAGTCAAAGGTTCCTGATTATATTCTTGTGCCCAAGTGTCATTTTTCAATTTAAAGAATATAATATGTAGTTACGGCTAAGCGTAAATAACAACTACAATAGCTTGGCTATTTAATACATATTTTTCTTTTTTCAATAGAAAGCATAGCAAGGGGAGTGAGATTGTCTTCACTCAATTTATTTGGGATACATTTTATAGTTGAGAACTTCTCGGCTTCCACTGTTATTGAAGGGGCTGCCAAGATTCTCATAGTTCACTTCCGAGAAAGTGTCTTTATCAAACTCATGGATTAAAAATAATGTTAGCATTCCCACAGTACCTACCACCTGCCCTTAGAAAATCCTCTCTGCTGAAAGACCTTCCAATTTTGTTCAGAGTTGCTCCTTGTGCTGTATATGGTATTACTCACTGCAACATCTATTTATCTTTCTGGAAAATTATTACTTTGCTGGACAATCAAACTTGTACTTCAGCGCGGCTGAAACTTGCTACACCACAATCCAAAAACATTAACAGCTGTTACTACTAGTAATTGTACCAACATTTGTAGGTATCTCTTAAAATCTAGCATGCAAGACATCGAATACATTTTCTTAAGGTGCGGCAGAAGGGAGTGCAAGTAATTTTACAGTTTTTATAGAAATAAATTTTTTGGCCAAAATAAATCAAATATTTCTCCAGTAGCAACATAGAGTTTAGTTTTCTGCCCATGCTTATATCAACAGATCTTGAATATCTTTCAAGAATGTCCAGGAATTATGTCAAAACTTTTTAAATAAAGAGAAAAGTTTTGACAAAATTCCATGACACCCTTGACAGATATTCAAGATTTGATGATATAAGCATGGGCAGAAAACTAAACTCTATGTTGCTACTGGAGAAATATTTTATCTAATTTGGTAAAAAAAATGTAATGCTATAAAAACTGTAAAATTACTCGCGCTCCCTTCTGCCGCACCTTAATCAGTTTCATGTATTACATAAGCCAGGCATTAGGAAATCATTGACTGCTATTAAATTAATGACAAGACAATACTGGAATGTTGTTTGACTTAGATAAATATTTTTTTTCTTGCTGGATTTTAAAAATTTTATTGTGCTTATCATAGATATTTTACTTGCGAAAATTGAGCAATATGTAAACACTTTAGAGCAATCACTGTTTGTCGCCTATGTATTGAGGTCTGTCCTATGTCATGCTCATTGTTGAAAGTTTTCTCTTCTCGGGTTGTAACTCATCTCATATACGATTATTGGCCAGAACATGACATACTCAGGAAATAAAAGAATTATGTACATTCATGAAAAATTCTATCTTCTTGATGACTCTGAATTGTTCTGGTACTGGGAACTTCTATCACACAACCACACCAGAACATAATTTATCTTTGTTTAAGGTGTGCAGAACTGGGCTGAACATGACCCAATCTGTGGCTGCCAAAACTTTGGTTTAACCAAGGTTGGCGTATGCTCATTAGACGGCGTAACCACATGTTCTGAGATAAATAAATTAATTGGGCGTAGCATTCCTAGCTGGTTGAATCTATCATCAATGTAGGTCATTCTTAAGAGAGAACAGGCAAGACATAATTTAGACAGGGCAGAACTTAAGTAGGGGCAATATGCACTGGGTTGGAATTATATTGTATCTTGCTAGAAAATTATATTAACTTTATATAGGCTCTCACATTTATCGTTTTCCCATATCCATCTTTTTTTTCAGATCCCTGACGAAAATGATGAAACAAGGTTTCACTGTAGATCCATTTATAAATTATAAGCACTAACATAGCTTTTTTTAAATGACTTTTTTTGCGAAAAAAATTAAAATCACACATTCTGACTTTTAATTTTTTTATAATAACTGTACATTATTTTTTTAATTAGCGAAAAGGAAATATTAAGAAAGCCTATATTTCTATGAAATAATATTTTAAAAGTGAGTAAAACTAATTAATTTTGGAATTTTCAAGGGGAAAAAATCTAAAATTGCAGATACTCAGTATTTTTTAATTTTGAAAAAAATCCTAGTTAATTTCGAGCAGCTATTAAAACTTGACTCCTTGAATTTTTGAGTACTCTTACACCCCAAAAAATCTTACAATACATTAATTCTCCCTTATGAATTACTGTATAATCTATCTTTACATTATTAATTAACCAGACTAGAATATAAATCCAATTGTAATATTTTTATGTACGCTACTGTAGCAACATGAGCTTCCAGTTTTTGAATAATGGATTTCTATGAAAATCAGGCTCTGAGCTGGTAAAAATACTCAAATGTTCACATCAATAGATGTGCACTTTCCCCAGGATAAATCTTCCATCAGAACACATCACATACATGACATACACAAGCCACCTCTCTGCCTTAGTACAAAGAAAGGTTTCAAATTTGTATTTTCTCAGACATGAATTGTTTGATAGTCAAGTCACTACTATAGTATAAGTACTGATTTTTGCTTTATTTAAGTTTTGTTACTGATGTTTTAAAGACACATCAACACATGGGCCAAAGTTTTCTGTTATATGACACTATAAGATAGTGTTAATGAATAGACCTTTTTATTAAATTTTTTATTGAAACCATCCTAATGATTAAAAAAATAATTTTTGTTGCATTAAGCTGTTTATAATAAAAATGTGTATTCCTTTCTTTTTAGTATGCTTTTCGAGCCGGCCAACACTTTGCCAAGCACTATCCACAAACTATGAACCGTATGCAAGAATTGAAAGTTGAAAATTTGAATATAGCACCATCTGATAGAGAGATACTATATAGCAAGACACATTGTACAAAAATGGAATCAAAAGAAACTCATCAGAATGATAATGGAAAGAGTCGTAATTCTTCTGAATCTATCTTATCGTCAAATAAAAATGAACAAGTGATCTCTAACAACAATTTGCAATCCACTTCAAGCGTTTTGGATAAAAAGGATGCAACTTCCAATGACACAATTTTAAAAAATTTTAATATAAAATCTAGTCAATTGGACATTAGTGAGAATGTAAGTCATTTGCCTATTGCAGAAAAGGAGCCAATTAGTACTGAAAAAACCAAAATGTTAGGCATACTTGAAAGAAAAGAGCCTCTCAATATTGTTACTCATTTCACTGAATCAAAAACAAATATTTTAGGTTTCAAAAGGAAAAGAACTGCAAAGCAAGAACTATTGGAACAAAATGATATAAGCAAGCTAGGTGAGCAGAATATATTTTACTTTTATATTTAACTAGCTTTGCTCATTGGGGGCTCCGCCCCCAAGCCCCCAGTGAATTTTCTTTGCAAGTGGATGTAAACTAATGTAATTCCAGCGTTGTTTTGAAATTAAAAATAACGTGGAAAATGTGCAAAATTTACCCAAAATCAAAAATATCTAGCTTTATCTAAAGTATAACCAGGGGAGATATGACAAAAAGTAATAGGACCAAACTTGTGGATCTCGCCAAATCCGTAGCTGCTGGTGCAATTCGTTTTTTGATAGGTCTTACCATTTAGCCACAAGAAACCTCCAAAGAAAGATCCTCACTGACTTTAAAGTTGCTCCACCATTTTGAATTTTTTTCGGGGGGTAAAAATTAAAATTTTTAACTTTTTGGAATTTTCCCGTCGGTTACAGGCTAGAAGCTATAAGTTTGTCATATTTCAAGTTTCTAGCTCATCTGGAAGTGGGCAAACATTAATGTCAGTGAGTGAATGAGCCATGTGGCTTTATAGTAGTATAATAATTCTAAAATATTTTAATTCATTAGTGTATTTGGAACGCTTCTGATAAGTTGGAAAGAATGTATATTCTAAAAACTCCCAAAGCAAGAATTCAAATCATGACCTTTTGGATTTCAAGATTAAATGTTCGGATTTTGATTGCCAGTCCAATATATATTTTTGTTGTTGCTAATATCTCATCCTATTTACATTTCGATTAAAATTTTAATTTTTATTTCTCAAGCATTGATTTTAATTTATGCTCTGCATATTTTTATGAAACATAATATCACTAATTTTGTAAATTATAGTAAGGGTTTAGCTTTATTAAAAAAAAAACCCCATAAAACTCAACCATAACAAAATTCCCACAACTTTCTTCACTAATGTGTTTTTCCCGGGTTTGATCCCCGACACTTTGAGATTAGGCACTATCTTCGACAACATACAGCAACCACTCGGTCGGTATAGCTCGGTTTTGGGTTGACGCCATGGAGGGTTAAATAAAGCATATCTTTCATAAATAAATGACTAGTTCTTTGATCTTTATTTAAATATTGCTTACAAGGTCACTATTTGCTGGGTGACAACAAGAATACTAATTGATCCCGTTTGCTCTAGTTTTTAGTCTTAACATAAAGAAGCCCATACAAATTATTTTATTGCACTATCATTCTACATTCACAATTTTAATAAGGAAAATCTAATAACTGATTATAGTAATTGTTTGGGTGTGTGTTGACTACCACCACTCCCAATTCACAATCCTTTGATCCACATTGATATTCACATGGTCTTATGGTGACACACTCGCAATATATAGATGACTGCTGGTGATAGAAAGAACAGGTTTTGAATCCTGGTGAGGTTTGTCACCTCCCTCAGGTGGAAGTAGAGACGGCCACGCCTCACAGGTAGGTACTACCACCGTGGAGCTGCCAGGCGTGGAGCTACTGCCGCACCTTGAAGTGGTTGGTTCATCGCATCCTCTCGGAGGGGGGGGGAGGAGGTGCTATTAGTGAAGGCCTCAATGTTCCGGAATCGGACTTCATTGCTGGCTACCGACTATGTGAGCTCCTGGATTGCTTGGACTAACTGTCGATTGTCGGTGTTGTTGGTCATCGTAGGTTCTTCTGGTTAGCTATCTCTTCTGAATTGTACGACTCGTGCTGGGCTTGTCACAGGGATGTATGAGCGGATCCTCGAGGGTGTAACCGCGTACTCTCCTTGGATGACGATGGCTGGGTTCTGTGCTGGTGTTCTAGATCTGGTTGAAGACAATTGCTGACGGTCTTCTGAGGATGGGCTAGGCTCGGAGCCAGACGATTGAGTCGTCTCCCGTGATATCCAGGAGTGTGTCGGGAGTCGATATTCTCTGAGATAATTCTTGTGAGGGTGTCTTTCACGGAGTCTAGTTGTAGCTGGTGAAGGCGACGTTCTTCTGCTAGTTGTTATGTTGTTGGTCTCCTCCCTCACATCCGACTTATCTGACTGAGTGGCTTTTGCTGAGGTTTAGTTTTGACGATATTTAATGAAGTAAAGAAATATCTAAGAGGTTTTTTAACGGTTTTTATTTCATTTTATTGCCTACTAGAATCTGTAGAGTGAAAACACATGACTAAAACTGTCACAAACAAAAAACAAACAGTCATTCATAAGGGTTGAAATGTTAAATTACAACAATTGTTTGAAATAATGACCTACTTCGATACACTTTCCAATTCACTTTGTAAAAGAATTGTGAGTTTTTAATAGAGCTTCTTGATCAATATCTCCGCAAGCAGTTCTATTGTGTTCCATCGTGTGTTCAGGAGTTATCGGTACATCATGGTATACTCTTCCTTTCAGGTAACCCTATAAGAACAAATCTGGTGGTGTTAAATCTGGTGATCTAGCAGAGCAACTAATGGATCACCTATACTGATCCAGTGGTCATTGTAATTCCGATCCATTATTTGTCGCACAGTTCTTAAATAATGGCCAGGGGCACCATCATGCTGAAACCACATGTTCTTGTAGGTTTAAGTCTTTTAGGAGCAATGGCAATCCTTGATCTAGAAAGGTTCTCTAATTGTCTCCATTCAATATACTGTCAATAAAAAAGGGGCCAATCATTTTATCTTCGATAAGTCTGCACCAAACGTTCACATTCCAAGAGTGTCTTTCAAATTGGCGCAACCACTATGGATTTTCTGCACTCCAATAATGCATGTTGAGTCAATTAACTTCCCATGGTTCATAAAGCTTGATTCATCAGAGAATAATACTTTAAGAAAAAAGTTCCTATTTATTCTTGTTGAAGTTCCCATTGGCAGAATGCCACTCAAATGAGAAAATCTTCGCCATGAAGCTCTTGATTCAACGACAAGTGATAAGGATGAAATTTATGATGCTTCAATATCTTGCGCACAATACTATTGGGTATTCCTAAATCACTATAAATCGCACAAGAACTTACATGAATATTATGAGCTACTGCGGCTAGGACTGCGATCTCATTATGTTCACCGGTTACATTTGCTCGGTGGCTTTTTTTCTTCACTTGAATATTTCCATTTTCCACAAATTCTGTAACTACACAATAAAAAGATTTATGTGATGGTGCATTTCTCTCAGGAAAACGATCAGCCTACAGTATAATTGCATCATTAACTTTTCTTCTACATTAATTATAAATTAAAATCATCTCAATATTTTCAGCAACAGAATAATACTCCAATGTGTAGATTTACAATTAAAAAAAATTCCTCACGTTATGAAAAACCGTGTATTCTGTTTAGTGTGAACATTTATTCATAAGGATAAAAATGTTAAATTGGTCTACTTATTATGTAAACATAATAGATAGACCAATTTAACATTTTGATCTTTATGACCGAATGTTTGTTTTTGGTTTTTGAAAGTGTTTTACTGTATTTGTTTATGCTTTACAGATTGTAGTAGGCAATAAATTGAAATAAAACAGTTCCAAAAACATTATACCATTTTTTTCTTTGGTTTATTTGATATCGTCAAAAATAAACCTTAGGTAAAAAAGTATTTTGGACAAAAGGGGCGTGGGTTTTTTTTCTCCATAGTGTACAATTATTCTGCAATAAAAAAAACAAGGTCCCATTTGAAACACAATAGTTGACCTTGAGATGGCTTTGAAAATCTCCACTAAATAAAAAAAATGTCATTTATGAGTGTTTCAAAACTAAGCAACTTTGTATAAACATTTCTCTCTTAAATGCGTTTTTTTAAAGATATCCTGCTGTGCCAACTCAAAAAAACTATCCTGATTATCAACTTATTGACTATAGTCTGGCATTTAATATAGACACTTGGTTCAGAAAGATTAACTTTCATGTGATTATGTTTTAAAACAGCTTAAGAAACAAAGCACAGACATAAATGAATGTCAACTTCATACATGAATCTGTCACAGATTGCAGTAAAGAAGTTTTAACCAAATGGCGTGAGAATGAAGCTTTGAATTTCATGCGGGGCATCATGGATGAATGCACACATTTGCGTAACTTTGACATCCCAGTTGACACGTCACTCATCATCGCGGTTTGTGCAAGGAAAGATGCCTATGTGCCACGAGAAGGCTGCATGAGCCTGACTGACATCTGGCCGGGGGCAGAAGTGCGGTATGTGAATGCTGGTCATGTGAGCGCCTATCTGTTATACCAGCATACTTTCAGGTTGGTTGCTTTCTTTAATAGTTGGAAGCGTGCTTGTAGGGGATATTTTATACTGTTAATTTACCTTCTTTTTTTAAACTCCTTGTCTTACCACCCGTTTGGGTTATATTCTTATGTACTAATTAAGCTAATGGTTCTAGGGATTAGGTAGATTACATTTAGAGGGAATGCACCCCCATTTGTCTGGAAGAGAGATAGAGTGGAAAACTATTTTGGAAAAACCCTCAGTACACCTGACAGAGATGAACCTCGATTTCCTGTTCATCGGCAGTCCAGTCTATTGCATTTTAAATAGGGCACACCAAACTAAAATAAATATTCAATTGACACATTATCCATTCAGCCTCAGTACTTTTTTTTTTAGCTTATGGCATCGTTGAATGGAAGAGAGTCGCCTGTGTGTGTGAACTATTTTAGCCGCTCTGGTGGCCTAGAACATTGCCCCAGATACACCTATGCAGGCTGTCTACATGGTGCACTTGTAATGAGATTGTGTGATGATAGTGATTATGAAGTTGTGGAGCCAGGCGTGATTTTAAACCTAGCTTTAGTATAATTAACCAAAATCTGGTGACTGTTGGGATAATTCCCCTTTCAGGAGAACTAACCATGGTACTAGCCAGGAATCAAACCCGGGACCCCAATATTTGTAGCCAGGTGCACATACCACAGGGTAGTTTAGCCTCAGTACCGAGAGATAATGTATTAAAGGTGCACTCATTGATCCACAAAAGAGCAGAGCTAATTTATTAACAAAGCATTATGTGACTGCACGGTCTAAGCAGTCTTGAAAGAGAATGGATTGCTGGAGACAAGGAGGTCATGGTTTGAATCCCATTCATGTGTACCGAGGTTGGTTTTACCTAATTATTCCCCACTCTCCTTCAATGCAAATGCAGGCACAGCTCCTTTAATCTCTACCTTAATTATCTCTACCTCAATCATATAATTTTGCCTGTATAAGTAGTAAGCAATCAAGCAGTAAACTACTTGAATTTTAAAAATCAAATAGCTGAAGCTTTTATTTATGCTTTTTAGTGAGGAATTCTCCATCTAAATATCATATTCTGAAAATTGAAAAATGTTAGCAAAGGTTAAAGTCGGGTACACAAGAGTCAACGTCCGAGACAAAAACACTATCTACAAATACACTTAATGGGCTAATTAACACAAATAAGGTTAGCGTGAGCACAGAACGACGCGGTCTGGTTTGAAGGAGAAAAACAACTGTGAAAGTGAAAGTGCGTGACTGGTTAGCTCTTGATACTCGCGCTACTGCAGCGCCTTTCGTGATTGGTGCAGTGGTTAGATTGTATAGCTTAGTCAGTTACTCCAACAAAAAATGACACCTGGACACGAGAATCCCGGGTTCGATTCCCGTGTCCAGGTGTTATTTTTCAATTTTCAGAATAGTTGAATTTTGCTTGATTTTAAAAATTTTTGAAGTAGAATATATATATTTTTTTCTTGACTGAGGATTTTTTTTATCCATACTTTAAATTTAATTTATTAATCTATTTTATCTATCATCTTTAAAGGCTATGGAGGTATTGCGAACAGGATGTGTGTTAGTCAACTTTGTCCATCTCTTGCATCTAAACTAAAGGTGTGAGTAAAGCTGACTCCAACGTTAGCCACAGTAAATTATCATTTTACTGTCGCACACCATTCTGACCCTAATTCTGAATAAGTACCTATTATAATTTGGTGTTCAACCTAGGATACTATTTAATAATGTAAAAAAACATGAGCACTTCAATTTGGCCTATAATGGGCCTAAGTCATTTTAAATATTACATTATAAGTGAAAAATCTTCCTAATCGAGTGAAACAAATTGCCAGACTTTCTAATACTACAGAATTATAAATTGCATTGTTACAAATATTTCTCATAATCTCCTGTATTATTTTTAACATCATTAATATTTAGCAGTATAAATAGTATCCAATGTTAATTATAATCAACTTTGCCTGGCAGATACTAAAGTGTTGATATTTTTGACATTTAAAACTGCTATTCATATCTTCCACTAAAGAAAAGATCTGAAGGATCTTGGATGTGAATAGGTATTTAATATTAGCAGAAGTAACCAGCGTTGCCCGAGGTAAGCATGCAATGGATTGTTTATGATTACCCCTGACAACGCTTTCTTTGCTTTGAATAAACACACAAAAAAAACTCATTTTATCTTTTCCGACTCATTTTTTAATTGATTTAAAAAAGTCTAATCCAAATTTCAAAATTCTGGCTTTGAGATACAGATGTTTTTGCACAGGGAATTACTAATTTTTAAATTTCACCCCTCATGTAGGTTGGATATCATGTAACGCTCATGACCGGTGGACACACAGACACACAAACATTTTATTTATTAATATAGATTATTCCCAGAGCTTGCACTTTTTTTTATTAAGTATACAGGATTTAGCTTTTAACTTTTGTTTTTTCAACAGTACAAAAACATCTCTAATAGGAGCATACATTTTCATTTTATTATTAAGAATTAATATTTCAAATTATTTTTACAGGAAGGCAATTGCTGAATCGTTTGAACGCTGGAAGAGTAAATACTGGAGTAGTTTACATGTGACATAAATCTTTGTGTTACTTTTGTTTAAACATAATTAATAAGCTGTTGTTAGAGCTTTATTTCTGTGCAAGTCAAATGATTGTATCAAACTTACTTTGAGGTTATACATTATATTATAATTTACAATTATTAGCAAAATATTTATATATTAATACAAGTATCTTGTTTATAGAATGTTTACTGATACTTTATTATATAGGTTTTTTTAATATCGTAGTTAAGTGTTTCAGGGTCCAAATAAATGCTATAAGCCTAGACTTCAATGCTTTCAATTAATTTTTAAGAATGGCATTAGTATGCTTATTTATTAATTGCTTTCCAAATTATATTTTTGTGTGAAACACGACATTTAACTAGAAGTAGATTTAACTTAATATTATTAGTCGGGGATTAAAGGCACATCAACAGTAAAGGTTATTAGTGCCTAATATATATTAATCTATTATTCTAAAACATAACTTAATGAGTTGGGTTATTTACAAGAAAATTAAAACAAACTTTTATATGAAATAAATTATAAATTAAAATACAGTACAAGTTCAACAAGCTATGAGTGCCTGAAAACAAGAGCAAAATATTGTTCATTGGTCTGTGATAAAAATAAAATGTATGTGCACATTCTAAACTAGCACATTATACAATCAAATATATTTTTCTAAAGATAAATATTAGCACATTTCTTGAGTATATTTAGGATGCTTCTGCCTATAAAATATAACCTCACTTTATCTGATACTACTCTTACACTTGTTGATATTAAGGTTGTCATTACAAAACATTTTATTTATTAAAGACCTGAAATTTTGTGTTTGCAAAGAATACAAATCTTTACCATAAATTCTCGAGAGGCTATAATAACTTAGATCAAATTTTGGAATGGTGGTATATTATTCCTTTATTATAAAATATGTAAAATTGATTGATTTTTATATTATATCATACATTTCAACACATTTTATTAATCATTTATTGCTCAGTTAACATTTTCTTGGAAAATTCAATTTTTCCAATTTTATTTATCTATGGAGATCAATACATTTATTTTCCTTATCCATTGGTTTTCTGATTTGATTGATTTATAGTTAGATTTCTGCTGTTGTGATCAGGGCTGTGGAGTCGACAAACCAAGCCTTTGACTTTGACTTGTATATTTTTCTACTGTTCCAACTAAGACTCCTTCAGAAGTGGCTAATATATATAAATTAGTAATAACTAATAAATTTACTCTAATAAAATGGTAGCAAAGGCATTTTATCACTACCATGCATCATGCTATTTAGGTCAATAGAAAGTAAATCATTGAAGTTTTATGGTATATGAATTCATATTTAAATAAATTTGTCAATCATATGCCAAATATTGGTCTCGATAAATAAAATATAAAATTAAAACTTACACTTACATACATTATTATAATATATATTAAGTTTTTATTTTTAAGTCGAAGTCTGCATTTTTACCGACTTGCTTCCGACTTTGACTCCATGGCCCTATCGGTGGTGTAAAATACATGTTTAATTTAGTAATATGAAGAAAACTTGTGTGTCTATTATCAAGGAAACAATCTGTTTCTTTGTACAAGGACAAATTACTGAGGGAGGTAGGTTGATGTCTTGGATAAGGATCAGTAATAAAAAGGACTCAGAAGTCATATGCAGAAGATTCAAAATAGTTTATTAGTGGAAACTTGTACCAAGTACAATTTCACAAAAATATATTCATTCTAGTGCCAATATTCTGGCTAGTGACTTATTCACCCCCCAACCAAACATGAAAAGAGTAAAGTTAAAAAGAAATACACCAGCATTCATTTGAAGTAAATATGAAAATATCACCTCCATTTTATCAAGGAGGGTTTTAAACACTGACCTTTTTGGTTAGTCAAACATTTCAGTACTGAGCTTGCTTTAACTGTAAATAGTGTTATTTATTCAGAATGATTATATTTGATATATATATTATGTATGCTTGGGGTCTACGAGCTTGGTTTTTTTTTTTTTTTTTCATTCGAGTTGAGTATTTTAAAAAGCTGTTGCATTCGCGTTTATTCTTAATTTTAGAATATATATTTGTTTATTTTAAAAGGAAAATAGTATATTTAAAATCTCCCCGGTCAAAACAAACAAACAAACAAACCAAATTTTTTAAATGTAAGATTTTAAGAATATATGAAAACAACACAGGTTATTAAAATAGAAATGAAACTCAATTCTATGAATAGTAACTACTTTTGATAGAAGTTTAAAAATATATCGAAATTTGGTTTTATAAATTATACTTAACACTTTAAAAACACATGATTTAAAAATAATTACAACACTCAATTAAAAATATGATTAAAAAAATTGTCAACATGGTCTCAACACTCATTTCTTTAAAGGCATAACAATATTACAATAACAATCACGAAAAAAGTTGATAAAATTGCTAATATTATCCCAAAATAAGCCTTCAGAACTTTAATTACCATATAAGAAAATGTAAGAATCACAAGCAGTTAGAGATTTGAAATGTTTCATATTTTGTTTATTAGATCTTAATATAATAATCATGCATGAGCACTTCTTCATTTCCATTTCCATTCCTTTATATGCAGTTGCACATGCATCTTACATGGATTCTCACAAGAATAATCTTAATACGAAATTTATTTCAATCTACTTTTTGATAACAAAATTATATCTTCTTTATTGTTATTCCCATAAATTTTTAATGCTTACAAAAGTTGATATTCATGCTTTAAAATGAAAAATAAGGTGATCAAAATAATATTTTAGCAGACAATATGGTATGTTAATGGTATAAGTTTGGTAAAATATTTATTTCAATGTTGATTGGACTGCTTTTAGACATGTTAACCAACATAATTCTATAGCTAAATAGTAACTAATCTAGTTTTGTTTGTAGTTGAACGGATTAATACAAGTTTTAAATATCTTAAGTTTGAAAACAACAAATATTTATTTTAAATTTTCAATCAAACTGAAATTATAATTTAAACAATGGACCATATAAAATATAATGATTATTTAGCAATCTTGCAATCTTATTAGCTATTTTTATTTTTATTGCCTTGTCATGGTAATGCAACTTCATCGAGGATAATTCAAAATGACGATACATTTGAACTAGGTCTACCTGTCAAAAGTAGTTTTAGAGCTCTATTATGTTATTAATTTGAAATTTGATATGGATTTTAACAATTTGTTACAAAAGAGTTATAGGTGGAACTGTCAATATAATCTAAATTAAATAGCCTAAACTTAGTATTGCGTTTTAAAAATTGACTTGTATGTAAATCAAGAGAGCTCGAAAATGATGAGCCTACATAACTCTCAATCTCGATCTTTAATGACGAGCTTGACTTGAAGCTTCAATTCGAGTACTCGCAGAGCCTTGATATATGATATATTATATACTCTATTATATGTATAAATGAAGTAGGAAAATTTTCAACAAACACAACATAGTATTGATGATAATTTCGACTATAACTTATTTAAAAAGTCTGCCACTTTTCAATATCTTTTGTTACTCAATGTTTAATTGTCTCCCCACTTATAGTAAGAAACTATTTTCACTATTATGTTATATCCTGTTTTTCTAAGTGTGACCCAAAATTATACATTTAATTAAAATTAATTTCTATTATTATATGTTACTCAAGACAAGTTCAAATAATTGTCAATCAAATCTAAAATGGTCTTGAATAGGAAACACTTTGTTTGCTTTCATAATGTCTACCAAACTTTCTTAATTTAAAATATTCAGCCTCAAGTTCTTGTTTTGTGTCTACAAAATAGTGTATCATAAAACTCTTTGGACTATTCTAATAGTTTGTATGTAAAGTAAAAGTGTAATATGAAACACTTAATGCATCTTTATCTTGAGTGAATTCAAATAAAATAAGTTTTAATTTTTAAAATGGCATTAGAACATTATCACTACAAAAACACTTTCCATCATCTTGGGCAGATTACATTGCTATAATGTCCTATTAAATTGTTTAATCCCTAGGCCATTTTAGCTACATTATTGATGATTATGTCACTATTCAGTCCACTTAAAACATCGTTTATTTCTACTACCAGGAGCAAAAATGCTTCTATATCGTTAGACAATAGCTGGGAGTCTCTTTTTGTAATATTTAAGTTCATATATCTTCACAAATGATATATTCTGGGCACTCTCAGAATTACTCTCTGGAACTTTTGATCAAAATTTAATGAAACAATCATTTAGAATTGAATGGGTGGCTTTATTTTAGTTTAAAGTAGTTCCGGCAGCCAAAATCAAACGATCCCATCAGGATATAGAGGCAGATTCTACTTTCTATTTTCAGCGAATGTGTAAATCAAGCTTAACTTATCCAATTAGCTCTGGATTATAACTTATTTTAAATATTAAGTGTAATTGTGGGGATATGTTGTTTAACTCAAGTGTATGCAGAGGTGTCTTTGTACATTTTTACTATATAACTCATGAAGGTAGGTGATCATATTTATTTGTTCTCATTAACATAATGTGTTATATTTCAAAAAAGGATGCAATTTTAAATTGATGAATGAAGTACAAATAATTACTTATTAAAAATAAAATTTGAATCCACTTTCCAAATAGCACATCCAAACAATCTGATTTCCTACCTAGTATTTTTTTTAAGTTCTCTTTTGGCATGATTTACAACTTATTGTAAAAAATATTCTGTCAGTTGTAACTTTAGAAGTATGGCAAACGTAAATCTTAAAGACAGAGGATGCAATATAGAGAAAGCTTGAACAAAAGAAGAATAGTGAGTAAAAGCTAAGTTACAAAATCAAGATTTTGAAATTACATTAAAAAAAAGAGGAATGGATATAGAGTGGGTTAAGTTTAGAAGGGAACAATTTTGAAAATTAAACTTGTTAATGTGTCTACGCAATGTAGTACATTCAGAGTCTGGAACAATTTTTAATAAAGTTTATTGAAGGAAAAAGAAACACCATTTACTATAGCTATGTATGTGCTGTCCATAAAGATTAGTAATGAAGTTGAAGTAAATTCAAAATGTACAAATGACAATCCATTTTTAAGATGACCAAGATGTGTTGATAGTTATTAAAACTGCAATACTTGGGAAGTAAACTATTCCTTTTCTTTCTAGGAATGGGAATAGAATCAAGTATGTGTTCCGTAGAGTTTGTGGACATATTTAAAAGCAATTATGTATTAGCTTCATAAGTTTATGAATATTTTACCAAATATGTAACTCTTGTTTTTAAAGACAAAAACTTAAGTAATTCATGGCTTAATGTAATTCCTTAATTGAATAAGTCTTGAGTCTGAAAATAATATAATAAACTAATATTGTCTAGTTATTATAATACTTATGTTTTAGATATGTTTTGTCCACGTAAAGTTTTATGCCTTGGTATCAATGACTGGTACTGCAAGTGTCAATGAGAGGTACACTCAAAACTTTTAATGTTTCATTAACTGGCGCACAAAAAGATATACTTAAAAAAAATAGTTTTGTTGGTTTAATATTGTTGTATAAAGTTTAAGCTATCTTTTGCTCATAAACTTATTTGTATAAAACCATTTTTAAATAGTTTTATAAATATTCTGACTAAATATCATTGTAATAGTGTCAAAAATTGGTGCTTCTACCGTTACACATTGAATTTGATAGTTTTTTATATGAAAAATTAAAGGTACAGTATCTAAATAAGTACATAATTATAGATTAAAAATTAATTATTTCAAAAATATTTTGTCGTTCTATCCAGTGCAATACACAATAAAGCGGTATAAATATTCGGTTTGACCAAAGTATTTACCTTTTTTGACTGCTGAATGCACTTGTACTAAAGTTAACTTAAGTAGTTGTCAGTAAGCAAGGTTTTCCTTGTTTTATTTTGACCAGTGGTCTCAAACTCAGACCTTGTTGCGCCCCAAAAAATCTCACGCCCTAGGCACGTGCCTAGTGGGTAATGTGGCGCTGGAGTTAAGGGAATGTAGGCCATGATTTTTACCACAGCCTTCAAAATATTTTCAACTTTAAATACACAGTCACACAATGTACCTAGATGTATAATAAAATGAAGATGTACAAATGGAGTAAATGAACCTTCATCAATCAACTTTATTTCTTTTTTTTTATCTTTCCAACAACATTGATTTTGAACTAGCTATTGCGCCATCTTTAACTAAACTTGCCAATTTAGGCCAAGAGAATTTTTACTCCTAAAACTTTATTTTCATTTTGTCAAAAATATCACTAGCTTTCATAGTATCATGCATTGGTATTAGTTGAAGTAGCTATTCAGTTACTTTTAAGATTTTCACCTTCCCCGCAGATAAAAACTGCCAACTGAGCAACATTCGTTATATAAGTTAATTTCAAGGGAAAAGTAAAGGAACTTTGACATCTTCTGAATTAATTGATCATTTATATCTGAAGCTAGTTCATCAATTCTACTTTAAATTGTGTTTGGCAAAAGAAATATACTCTGCTGCTTTAACTAAACACTCTTATAAAGCAATCATCTGTAAAAGCCTTAGAATTTTCTGCTACAGGTATAATTTTTGATAAGATATAATTTACCTTCACATTATCTGTTTTCTGATTAGCAACTCTTTGAATCAAATTTTATTTCAAACTTAAATCAGTCTTAAGTTTCTTCACTTTGTCTTCTCCAAGATATCCTTGTAGTGAATCATACTTCTCCTTGTGCACAGTTTTGAAAATGGCAAAAGTTGTACGCCTTTGAAACCGTTAACACTTGTTTACAAATAATACACAATGCACTATTATTAATTTCACAACAAAAGTACTGTGACTCCAAATTTTTTTTAAATACTCTGTGTTCATCTGCAATGGATCATTTTATACTGTAACTTGGTTTAGAAACAAATATGGTAAAAATAAAATCACATAAATCAACTTCAGTAGAAAAATAGTGTATAAATAAAGAAATGTAGCGGATGAAACTAGCCACCAAGTACGGAAGGAAGCTTTTCAAGGTCGATCATTGTTGCCAGCCGACACAGCGGCCAGTGCTATTGGATTCATAGAACGTACGTAGGGGGAAGACACCTGAAACTTTTTCTAATTCTTTTCGGTGTAAAAATAGGCATACTATTGCATTATTTGTAAATAAACATGTTACTTTTAAAGAGGATGGCTTTCCTATTACTATGTTTATATTATATTTAATATATTACAATATACTTGAAAAAAGGGTAATTTATTTTAATTTTATAATCATTCATGCGGGCCGCGAGTTTGATACCACTGCTTTAGACAGCTTTGCAAAAGATATTGAAATTAAATTGAAAAAGTGTTTATTTTGGTAATACCTATGTGAACCGTGATGTTAAAATTTTAAAACCAAAGTAAAAAATCACCCTTTATTTGTGGTTATTCATAGTTAAACAAAGTATGTTTTTATATTCTAATGTGCCAAGAAAAATGTGAAATAAACAAAAAAATATTAGTTTTAAAAATAGAATTTAATATAAATGTTTCCTACAAACATGTGACTTTAGCTCTAACTATTTGTATGTGTGTGATGTTAACTAGCTTTAAAAATTGCATAGGCATTTATATACTTTTAATGTTATAATGCAGAACTAACTTGGACTCTTCTAATATACCTTATTTGCACCTTGGAGAATCTTTTGATAGAATAGCAAACATCAAAAAATGTGTTTCTTGTTCAGCTTTAGATGTTGAAATTGACACTAACTGCCAAGTGTGAGCTCTACTAACATATCCCTTTGCCAATAAAATACAATGGTTAAAAGTAGTTCTAGTAACTTTTTTAACTCTCATAAAAGGTTCTTCAGCTGACATTTGGACAATGAGTAAGATATAATGGTTGTATGTGCAGTTCATTTTCCCTGAAAGGTAGCAATCTTATCTTGTGCGGTTACCCTATGGCCCTACCTTATAAGCTATGCACCAGGTAATTTGCAAGTTAATCTAGCTTCCTTTCAGGGAAAAAGGTGTTTACAGAGCATATAATTGTTTTATAAGTGACATTTTAATACCATTTTCTTTTAAGCAAATTATATGTAGTAAATCACGTTACACAATTGAAAAATGAAGATACATTTTACATTGAGGGATGCTATGTTTGATTTCTATATTTAAAACTGATTAGTAAAGAAAAGGCAGTTTTTTAAATTCTCTTCACTTATTGAAGCATCCACATCATTGTACATTATTTCCCAAATATGAATAGTTGTGTGTTGGATAATTTTTATGTAGCAAGAACTAGGGTTCAACGTCAAATAATACTAAAATATGATAAATATATTTGGTTATCACAATTTTTTAAATTTCCTTTCATGCTATACAAACCATTTTTTTTTCCTACTTGATACTTGGTTACACTATTGTTCCACCTCTTTAAGTTATGGCTCATTCATTTAGCAATAGTATTCATAGAGAGGTTCAAAGGTTCTATCTATAATAGAGAGCACCAAAATTAATGTTGATTATTGTTTGAGGATTTTCAAGATAAAGATATTGGCAATTTTGAGTGGTTTTGTAATCCACTATAACCACTTTTCAAAGACCATTAGACCACAAAAAAGTGACAACAAGAGGAACATGGTTTAATCATGAATGTTTATTATAAAATTTGTAATTATGTATATTTCAGGTAGTATAGACCTTGCTGCTGAAATGTTATTCTAGTTATATTCAACTGTATTATATTAAAGCAAACATTACATTTTTGTAGGCCAAAGTAACCTATTTGCTGTGGTGGAAAAGACTGAGTATAACTGGGAATATTTCATATGGGCCTGAGCACATTCTTTAGTATCAAATGCTTTCCCCCCTTAAGTTTATTATTTGGTATTCCCCAACTATCCTAGACAGAAACCACACAAATTGCACTCAGGTGTTATGACTTACAATGGCATGATGCAATATTGTTGTTGGTTTCCAATATAAGAAATTAGCATGGGAAAAAAAAAAAAAAAAAAAAAGGAAATTTTATTGACCACTTGTCTTAGATATGGTTGATTTATATTTTAAAATACATCATTGTTTTAAACCTTTATTCTAAGATAGATTTGATCAGTGGCGGTAGAACATAATTTGTGTAGGGGTGAGATTAGCAAAAAAAAAAAAAAAAGTTTTTTTTTTTAGTGGCTGTCTTCCTGTGGCAAATATTTGAAAATTGTATGTTCCTTGAAGCTATTTGGAGCATTTATTGTCTGAAACTCTTTAGAATAATTCTCCCTGGGAAAATTTGGATGCCCCTAAAATCTATTTAAAGTAATTGCCCTTGCTTGGAATTGTTTAAAAAAAAAATAGATTTCTTTAGAAGTTTTTTAAAATAGTTTTTCCCCAACAATTTATTTGAAAGGGGATGCTTCTAGAAGCTATTTTGAATTTGTTATTAATAATATATTTGAGAATAACAGAAGAAATTAAATCTATAGGCGTAAATGTATACCCTTTCTGCCGCCACTGGATTTTAGTTATAGTGATCTCGGGTTGGGCGCCTAGTCACATTCAGAAAGCATGATGTAAGAACTAAACTTTTTATGCCCAAGAGTCACAACTATTGTGCTCATATATTTTATACACAAATCTATTATATGTTTGGTATTGCCCTTATATTCTTTAGTAGTGCTTTGGAAGGATATTTTATGATCTAACTTTGTAATATCTATATTAAATGGTTTTATTACATTGGCTATCATAATCAATATTTTAATAAACATAAAATAAAAATAAAACTTGTTTTTTTAATTATTATTTTCCATTTTATAGTCTGCTCTCTTTTCAATGGCTGCAATTGAAAATTACTTAACATTTATATGGGAGAAACACATGAAGGTGACAGAAGGAAAAGTCAGGGGATACTTGATTGATTTTGTACCTAAACATTTAAACAAAAGTAAGTGATTTTGTTTGTTGATGTTAACAAAATTCATTGCTAAGATATGGATGTAAAATGTAATGTTTATTTTATAACACATTTACACAAATATTACCTAATTAAATACTAGAAAACAAAAACTTCCAAGCAGAGCCCGGATTTTGATGACCTAAAAATTGCCAAAAAATGACCTAAAATAATTTAATAAAATTTAATGATTATTTAAAGATTACTCGTTAAAATTATTAATATCTAAACAGTAATACACTTGGTACACATATTTTAACTCTTTTTCCTTCCCTACATAAAAACCTCTTCACAAACTAAAGCAGTCTGGTGGATTACTAGCACGTTTCGTAATTTGAATAGCAACAATTCTGAAATAAACAAACAATAGAGTCTCAGAAACTTGACATTCCCTGTAACTCGACATGCGCACGTGCGTGGAACAGTCGTGCTGTGTTTGTTTGTTTTCCTATTTAGTAAAGTGTTATTCCAATCAATACAATATTATATGTACAATACTGTACTGCATTTCTGTATATTACACTTATGTATATACAGTATTATATTAACACATAAAATATTGTACTGAATGTATATAACTGTTACTGTACCATATATTACTACAGTACAGTACAATTGTGCCTATAATATTTGATACTGTACTGTGATTCATCCTTGTTTAGTAAACATGCATCTTATACAAGTTCATTCGTAAAACTCGACATTTCAATAACTCGACACCATCTCAGTACACATTAGGTCGAGTTTCCTAGACTCTACTGTATTATTGTTAGTTAGTCATGCTATTTTCTTTCTTTCTTTGTGTTTGATAAAGGCAACAATGCTGAAATATTATTATATTTGTGTTAAAATGTGTGTGTGACTACTTCTACTATAGAAGACAGAAGAAAGGAAGATGTTACCTTTGTGCATTGGATTCTTCCCACATTTTTCCTCTTTCCCTAGGTGGGCTTTCTTCATCAAATTTACTCTTATTAGTAGAGACATGTAAAAGGTGAGGTTATTTTTAGGGGAAAAGTGGTGTTATTTTTCTCAAAAAGTGATATTATATTCTGAAAGTGATATTATTTACATATATACGAGTCAAATTAGTATTCATTAAAAAAACCTAGAATATGACTGTTTACGTTTTTCATTCATATTGTGTATTTGACTATTTATATACATATTTGAAGAAAAATCAAATAAAAATACGCACTAAACATTTCACGCTTGGTAATGTCAAACTCCATATCTCAAAATCATTACCTTCCAGTTTTACAAATAGCAATATCGGAATAATGGATTATCAATTTATGCTTGGACCAAACAATAATATCGAACCATGTTATCAAACAAGACTAAACAACTATCAAATTAGGAGAAGGGAATAAAAATAAAAAAGATATAATTTTGCCAAACATGACCGCCTGTAGCAAAGGCCATATATATTAATATCCTTGCTTGGACCTAGCATGGCATCTTTTAAAAGCTGAAAACAAAGAAGGAATTTATCGAAATTTAAATATTTAAATGTGTAAAAGTAGAAATCGTGATATTAATGGGTTATTATTATTATTATTATTATTATTTATTTTACCCGTTCGGGTTATACGCACTTACACTACTGTGCAATGGTAGGGCGATTGTGAGATGAAATGGAGGACCTACAGTTTAACGTGGAATCCGAACCATGGTGGAGGCCTGGCATTCCTCACATTCACAAGTTGTGATTAATACAAGTCTTGTTAGAGATGAAAGGGCTTGGCAATCAGATAAATCTGTGCCAGGACTGAGGATTGAACCCCAGACCCTCAGCACTGAAGTCTGACACCTTACCCCTAGACCACCAGGTCATCCACCATTTTTAATGTTACCCTAAAAAAAAACCATGAAAATACTTGTAAATCCTCTTATCCCTTTAATACCTTTAAAAACTGCAAAAATTAATACTATTCATACAAACGGAAGCCCTGGCATAGCGCTTTCGCTGGTGTTACCACGTTGAAAATATATTGGATGTTGTGGTATTTGCCCAAATTACAAAGAAATTGTGTTTATTTAGAAAAAAAACCACCTTAAATTTGTGTTATTCGTGTGAAAACAGTAGAATTCGTGTAAAAATTTGCTTTATCACAAATGAGAATTTTCATGTCCCTACTTATTAGTTTATTTTCCCTTTTTATTTAGTTTTATCAATTTCCATTACTATAAAATTATTTAGCCATTGGGCCACTTCATTTTCAAACATATTTATCAAATGTGATAATTTTAGAGAAAATATATTTCTATAGTGAATAAATATTTTAAATTATTACTTCATTCTGTATTGCAGTAGATGACTGTGAACATGTGCAAATTCTCGAAGGAAAATGAACGTCTATTGTCAGCCAGCATGTTCTTGTATTTTGAAAAACTTCTTTCTACTTCTACAAAAATGATGGGAGCATACTTGAAGTACACTAAATCACTAGATGTTAGTTCTTCTTCAATGTCAGCAGTGCTACAATATTGTAATAAAATTAGTTTTTAACAGTGGGACCGGCGCGCTCTCATTGTTTACCCTGGCTGCACTCCCTGCTCTCTGTCTCCCTCCTTGTCTAACAGTGGGACCGGCGCGCTCTCATTGTTTACCCTGGCTGCACTCCCTGCTCTCTCTGTCTCCCTCCTTGTCTAACAGTGGGACCTGCGCGCTCTCATTGTTTACCCTGGCTGCACTCCCTGCTCTCTCTGTCTCCCTCCTTGTCTAACAGTGGGACCTGCACGCTCTCATTGTTTACCCTGGCTGCACTCCCTGCTCTCTCTGTCTCCCTCCTTGTCTAACAGTGGGACCGGCGCGCTCTCATTGTTTACCCTGGCTGCACTCCCTGCTCTCTCTGTCTCCCTCCTTGTCTAACAGTGGAACCTGCGCGCTCTCATTGTTTACCCTGGCTGCACTCCCTGCTCTCTCCTTGTCTAACAGTGGAACCTGCGCGCTCTCATTGTTTACCCTGGCTGCACTCCCTGCTCTCTATGTCTCCCTCCTTGTCTAACAGTGGAACCTGCGCGCTCTCATTGTTTACCCTGGCTGCACTCCCTGCTCTCTCTGTCTCCCTCCTTGTCTAACAGTGGAACCTGCGCGCTCTCATTGTTTACCCTGGCTGCACTCCCTGCTCTCTATGTCTCCCTCCTTGTCTAACAGTGGAACCTGCGCGCTCTCATTGTTTACCCTGGCTGCACTCCCTGCTCTCTATGTCTCCCTCCTTGTCTAACAGTGGAACCTGCGCGCTCTCATTGTTTACCCTGGCTGCACTCCCTGCTCTCTCTGTCTCCCTCCTTGTCTAACAGTGGGACCTGCGCGCTCTCATTGTTTACCCTGGCTGCACTCCCTGCTCTCTCTGTCTCCCTCCTTGTCTAACAGTGGGACCTGCACGCTCTCATTGTTTACCCTGGCTGCACTCCCTGCTCTCTCTGTCTCCCTCCTTGTCTAACAGTGGGACCTGCGCGCTCTCATTGTTTACCCTGGCTGCACTCCCTGCTCTCTCTGTCTCCCTCCTTGTCTAGCATGTAGGCAGCGGCCTTCTCACTTGACTGGGGGATTAGAGGGGAGGGGGGAGCACACGTCTGGAAGGGTCTGGGTCCTCTTAATTATGGCCTAGTATTCTAGAAGTGGAGGATTTGAGACCCTTAGCTGAGACCACCCTTATATATAAACGGTCATCGATAATCAGTTTGCTCAGATCTTGGTTCTCAACCAGTGAGTCCAGGAGTCCCCAGTCTGAGCTGTGGACAGTGAAGTGTGTGGACCGGCGTGTCCAGTGTGTGGACCGGCGTTTGTGTATCGCAGGTCATTGCAGTGTATTGTGTGCGGGACAAGTATTGGCCTAAGTACACAGGTGATGTAGACATTTATTGTTACTGCGGACTACTGTTTTAACGAACATTTTTGTGACTGTTTTTAAATATTTGAATAGTAATTAGGTGTTTTATAGTTGTTAATTTGTTTATTTAATTTACTTATATTTTTATGTGTTCTATTATTTTATTAATCTACAGACTTGATTAAGACTCTTTTTATTTTAATTATTGACTCGTTTATTTGTAATTAATTTAGATGTATAGTTAATCAGTGTGTGTATGTATGTTTTAGTTTTAATAGTCAAAACCTTGAATATTCCATGGGAATTTTCATTCGTGTTTAGTTGGCAACCCACTTCAGTATACTTAAAAGAACTCGTGGTTCGCACGGTGACCTGTGACCAACCCCTGTGACCCTTTCAGGTCACACGCACCCTACATTACAATATGTTCCTGTCAGCACTCGAATAATGGAGCACAAAGTTTTGTAGCCTGAGTTTCTTTCAAGTACTCGTTTCAGTTTTTATGACACTAACTGACACTAACCAGGTTCATTTTCCAATTCACCTTCTGTTGTTTTTACCAAAGCTCTCATGTTTTCTTGGCTTACACCTCTCTCTCTCCTGAAAACATGTAATGGTTGATGACAAAGAACCAAAATTTGCCTTGATGTATGTCAGTTTTCCTTTCCTCTCACTGTCTGAAAATTCTTGAGAAGCCTTAATGTCCCTAGCATCTTGAATTTAGAGAGAATCTACTACAAACTCTACAGTTTTAAAATTGTCACAATCATATAAACAGGCATCAATCCAAGTGCCCCACCACGTGATAGTAGGCTGTGGTGGCAAGGAAACATCGAGAGCTAGTGATTTGAAGAGTTTCCTATGTTATGGAGCCTTAACAAATATATATTTTGCGTGTGACACTAGGGTGTCAACTAGGGGAAAGTTAGCCCTCACTTTCTCCGCTACTCTATGCAAAACGTGAGCGAGGCAAGTCACATGTATCATCCTCAAATAGAAATATTTAATTGCTTTGGTTGATATAACAATGTATGGCGCCGTGTCGATCACAAAGAGCAGAACGTCGTCGGTATGTCACACACTCTTCAGCCATAGCAAAACCATAAATCTGTCAATGAGTTTACATATTGTTGAATGGTATACGGACTCTGAAACTTCAGTAGTGAGCAAAAATATCTCCTGGTTGGTCAATTTCCAGGCTCTCCACGACTGCATTTGCAATGTAACGTCCCTCTATATCACTGGTTTCATCAATGGAGACAAAAATCTTCTTTCCGTGAACTTGTTTTCTTATTTTTCTCATTACTTGGTCGTAGCATTGGTGTATAGTTTTTCCTAAGTGTGGGACTGTACAAAGTTCATTTTAACTCTAATAATAGTTCTCCTCCGGCAACCTTTTCCAATTCAAGTGTAGTGAATGTCTCACCAGGAATGTGGATTTTATAAACTCCCAGGTAAAGAAAGTACTAAGTTAATTTGGACTCATACATTATCTTCTTCATTCAACAAGTGTGTGGTGAAATATATTATGTTTGAATATTCATGTTTTTTCAAAGCACTGATAATTTGACATACATATATAATATTTTTAGAGTCATTTTCAAACAATTTAAAAATTGTATTCATAATCCTTAAAAATGACTTAACAAACCAAAAAAGCAAGAAAAATGACCTGAAAATCCAAAATGGTAAAAAATTACCCATATAATATTAATTTCTAAAACCAGGGGATAATAAACATAGATTATGTACAAATGAGCATTGTCTCTGATGGAACAAAAAAAAAAAAAAGATCACATGTAATCAAAATCCAGGCCCTGCTTATGAAAATGTTGACGTTTGGTACCTTGGGATTTTTTGAAAATATGTGATCAATGTAATAAACTAAAAAAATTCCCATCCACCAAGAAAAACTGTAAAAAAAAGGCTATGCCTGGAATTTTTTTAATGTTGTCTGGCAAACCTGGAAAAGTCGAGGAATTTTGAAGTAAAAGTTTCGTATACCCTCTGGAACATCTCTAAATAAATATTAATGCAATCTTTGTTGAACAGCTACATATCAGCAGCAAAGTACACCAAATACACGTTATCCAGCACAAAGTTGGTAAACCTGAAACATGTGAGAGGATTCTTTTTGTTTTATCTGTTGACTGACCATTTTAAACTCCCCACTAGTCTTGTTATTGGTTCTTTATTATTGTTAAAAATTGGATACGTACTCATATTCAAGGAGTTTGGAGTAAGATGTTTCTTACAAACTCCCCGGGCCGTTTTAAGAAAAATGTGAGGCCTAGTGCATAAAAATCTGAGGCCCCCCTTTGTATGGCAGTTTTCAGTTTTAGCGTTAAGCCATTATAATGTATTGATACGTAATCAGTACTTATGTTGTAATACGTCGAAACTCTCCTCTGCATCTTCTTATTTGGATATTGACCGCGGCAGCCAGTAGGTTTAGTAGAGCATCTTGGGGTTAATTAATTAATGGTGGGGGCGGAGAGCATAGCCGATCAAATAAGTAGAAATGTATAGAGTAGATGTTGAAGTTTTATTTTAAATAAATATTATAGAAATTTTGAACCACTGGTTACATAATGAAAAGAAAACAAATTACTTAGTACATGAAGATGGATAAATTGTTAATGTTGTGGTCATTTAGCCACATGGTCTCCATTTTCTCCCACTTATCTCTAAACCCTCCTTGACCAACACGAAAAGAACGCGACTATTCGTACTTCTGAATGTAGGTCTTATATGTTCGCATGCTAACCAGCAAGTGTGTCGCGTCTGACGCTTCCTTTCCACATAGAGTCAAACACAGACGCTAGATCAGATGTGTTGATTGGCTAGTTGTTGCGCCAAACCTCCCCTTTCCACTGTGAAGCCACACCTTCCGGGCACAGATAAAATTAAATAGCACGATGCTTAAAATGAAAGGTAAAAGTAATAAATTTAGATGACACTTAGATTCCAACAAAGACTTTACAAGAATAAAAACTACTAGATTTAAAAGTTAAAGGGCCAAAAATGAAGTTAATGAATTGAAATTTAAAACATATATTACTTACAACTTTGGTTATGATTTGTACAACTTATAATTAACATTAAACCTCACATTTTCTTATAATTAAACATTTGATAGTAATATAGAGATTAAATTAGGCCTAGACGATTGGAAAACAATAATGTATTATAAGTTTAGTACTCTCAGTATCTTGATCATATTAACATGTAAACAATGGCAAACTAATATAATTATATAAATGTAAGGGCCTAAAACCCCGACCACTTTACAATATTACTTAGGGCCAGTCTTATGACTACTAAATAAATATTGCTATCAGGAGGTTAAAGCTAGCGACCAGATAAAGTTTATCAGCCATGTTAATAGTTTACGCATATTATGAACTGAATTTTATCTGCTGGATAAATAGATTTTTATGCAGAAAATGCAAGTTTAGTACTGTTTTTACTGGTGTGTGCATGGGTATACACCCTGCTGCTACTGCTACAACCTGGCTAGTGGCTATAATGCACATTTGTTAAATAAGGGCAGCTAAACAAGTGCGAGGAAACAGATAGAGTCATGTGGGCTCAGAAGTTAGGCTGTCTTGAAAGTGTTAATTTTGGGGTCTGCCAAAATGTAGTCAATAGTTTGGTACAACATTTACAAAATTTAATCTATTGTACTCATATTTAAATAATTTGTTCTTATATAACTATAACTCTACAAATAGCTTGTGAGTTTTTATAAAAGTGAGAATTAAATGTTTTAGCTTCATATGGGCATGTGCCTACTAAACACGTGAACCAAGATTTTAAACTAAAAACCGATTCTGAGAGGCGAAACCTCATGAAAAACACCGCGTCACAGTAGCAACGACCATTTTAACTTTCAGATACAAGTTATCAGGTACTTAAAACTCCCGATAAAAATGAAATGGATAAATAAATTTTATCTTGCAGATAAAAGCTATCTGGCAGTCATAAGACACGCTTTTAACTTATCAACCAGATATAAATATTTATTGGACAAATTAATATTTATCCAGGAGTCATAAGACCGGCCCTTAATAGTTTCTCATGTTTTATGTAATATTGATCACCCCATTAAATTTCTGTACTTTATTAAATGCAAACAATCAATCCAATTAAGTTAATAAAAGTACATTCCTCTTTGCACCATTGCATTGTTAGCGTTCTGTAGACTGACGGTGGTAGCATAATGGTGGTGTATTCCAAGCACGAATTTAGATTATTATTATTATTATTAGCACCGCGTCTTACTACCCGTTCGGGTTATATGCACTTACGCTAATGTGTAATGGTAGGGTGATTATGGGATGAAATGGAGGACCTACAGTTTAACGTGGAATCCAAACCACGGTGGAGGCCTGGCATTCCTCACATTCACAAGTTGTGATTAATACACGTCTTACCCGCCTCGGTGGCGTAGTTGGCTAACGCGCTAGTCGGGTCGGGTGAACTGGGGGTGGTTTTTCCTAAATGGTTTTCCACTCTCCCTCCACGCAAATGCGGGTTCACTTCCTCTAAATTCAACCCTCCCAATTCCTAATCCATTAGCGTAATTAGTACTTAAGCGTATAACCCGAACGGGTAGTAAGACGCGGTGCTAAGTATTATTATTAATACACGTCTTGTCAGAGGTGAAGAAAGGGTTTGGCAATCAGATAAATCTGTGCCGGGACCGAGGATTGAACCCCGTACCCCCAACACAGAAGTCCGACACCTTACCCCTAGACCACCAGGTCACCCACGAATTTAGAAATTGTAAGAGGGGAAGAGGGGCACAGAAATATTGGAGAAACATTTGCGTGAGTTGATAGGCATATTTTCCTTGACACGCATCCTTGCCAATTGCCCAACCTTACCACCTCTCTCCTACCCCTCCCTACCCACACTTCCATTAGTTAAAAAAATCAAATATTCTACCTAAGAGGGGGCACGTGCCCGCTGTGTCCCCCTCAAATTCGCGCTTGGCATATTTTAATGTACTGCAGCACATTACTCGAATAACAAAACTCTTAAATTACATAAAGTCAGAGTTTTTAGGAATCTGGAATGGAATCCTATCACTAAGCGAATACTTATTTCTGTTAATTATGTACACTATTTGATGCGAAATTTAGAATGTTAGCTGTTATTTATTTAATAATTTTTGAGGGTTAATGTGGCCCCCAGGAATGTGAGGCCCGGGGCAATTGCCACCTTTGTCTCCCCCTAGACGCGACCTTTCAAAAACCCCTTCCATTCCCACTCCCTAACCTAGAAGATTATATTATTTGAATATTAAATTAAATATCAATGCTAGTTAGTATAGTCTTGAATGAGTAAACAACAAAAATAGCTCCATGGCACTTGGTGAATGAACAATATTAACTTTATTATTGAGAGTTTAAAATTAAAATCAATAGATGAATAGTCGAATTTGTGTTTTGTTGTTTTTAAACCCACATTAATTTTAAAGCTTGTTTCTACATGCAAATTATAAATCTAAAAGTACATCAATATTAAAGCTTGTTTCTACATACAAATTAAAAATCTCAAAGTACATTAATATTGAACTCAATGTTTTCTATATATTTTATTCCAGCGCTTTCTCCTTTTCTCCGTAACTCCATCAATGAGAGGATCTTAACAAATATTGTTATATTATAATATATATGATAAATTATATACCTTGGTTTTTTTTTTTTACAAATAAACATTTGAAGCACCCTTTAGAAAATACAAACTCATTTTTTGCAGCCAATAATAATGCGTGGAAACAGATCTAGTAACTTTTTTCTAGCTGTTAAATATGTCTTTTCAATTTAAAAAAAAGTTACATGTGTATATTCTATTTTTTGGACACACTATTAAAATATATAAAAATACTGTATCCTGGCTGGTCACTGAAAAAATAAAAATAAACCATCCTGGGCAACATATTAAAAAAAAAAAAAGGACTAACCTTTCAAGACAACTCAAGGATACACTTGAAAGGTTTTTAACTTGTCTACATTCTATTCCACTGTTTTTTTGTGTTTTTTTTAAATGTTGGAGGCAAAGCCTGAAAACAACCAATGGATGGATTCCTTGCTCAATACTAGGATTGGATGGTTTAAAATAACCAAAGCCTTAAGTTCTACTCAATTTTGGGCTTTGGCCGTCTCCAAACAGCCAAACCTAAGACCTTACCTTATAGCTTTATTAGGCCTCCTCACCTTCTTCCTTGTCATTACCATCACTCCACACTTTCCATGCTAAATTTCATTCCACAGACTCCTTCCTCATTCCATTCTTGTAGTTGTTCCTGTACTTTCTCTTCCTTTTCTCCCCCATTCCATCAAGTCATCAGCAAACATCATGGCTTTCATTCTTTCCTCCCTGAGTTTTCCTCCCACTTGTTCATGACCATTTCCATTATCATTCCAAATAGTAACGGTGAAAGGACACTTCCCTGCTTCACTCAATTTTTATTTGGAACCACTCAGTCCTTCCACTATCTGTTTTAACACAACTCCTGTTATCTTCATGTATGCTTTTCACTCTCATTACAACTTGCCATTCCACTTCAGCCTCCTCCATCGCTTTCCAAACTTTATTTCTATCCATGCTATTTTATGCCTTCTCCACATCCATAAATACCAAACAGTGACCTGGCGGTCTAGGGGTAAGGTGTCAGACTTCTGTGCTGGGGGTCCAGGGTTCAATCCTCGGTCTCGACACAGATTTATCTGATTGTCAAACCCTTACTTCACCTCTGACAAGACGTGTGTTAATCACAACTTGTGAATGTGTGGAATGCCAGGCCTCCACCGTGGTTCGGATTCAACTTTAAACTGTAGGTCCTCCATTTCATCTCACAATCTCCCTACCATTACACATTAGCGTAAGTGCGTATAACCCGAATGGGTAGTAAGATACGGTGCTAATAATAACATAAATACCAAGTCTTTCCCATATTCATATCTTCTTTACATCTGCTGTCATATGGCAAAGATTAAGTCTATCAGTGACCTGTTCACTAAATCTGTGCTGTTCCTCTCTCCACCTTTTCATTTTATTTCTTATTCTCTTTTCCAATATCTTCTCAAATATTTTTGTACAGTGGCACATTAGCTTTATCCTCCTATAATGTGTACACCTCTTGTATCCCTGTCACCGGTGTATGTGTTTCTCATAGATATTAGTTTGTAGAGTTGCAAATTTTCCTAAGTGTCGGCTTGTGAATACCAAGAAGGGAAAGGGCTGGATTAACCACTTAACAATGTAAGCATTTGCTCAGGGAATCTAAAGTAAGGAGGATGGGGTGTTTTCCATTGCTGGATGCAAATGGTGCAGCTGAACTTAGGTCCACAAAAAGGGAGCCCCACAATAAATAACAAAAAACAAAACATACATACATATACAACAACAATGTTAATGTTGTACTCTAATAACTTAGATGATGGTCAGTCTATTGAACGCTTTTTAACCTTTTTATAACTTAAAATCCATATTGGTCAGGAAATGGCAATTCAGGTGTTGCAGTACTTACATAAAGTTTGCAAACTAAATTTTTATAAATATGGGGGTCAGTCCTAGGACATCACTGCGAACATGTCTGGGAGTTATAAGGGGATGCAGCAAAATAATTTTAGAAAAAAATAAGTTTGTTATATATGTGCCCTGTGCAGTCCATTCCTTAAATCTGGTTGGCCGAAGTGCTGTTGACTGCTGTCAAGTCGTAGTTAATTTATTTTCTATAGTGCAAATACTCTTTACTTTTTTTTTTCAGCCACAACCAGGCGGTGAGAAGTTCTTAAAGCGTGTATTGGAAATGAAAGTGTGTTAAAATCTTTCTCTGAAGCCAGATGAGAGATACGAGAGACACATTATATGACAATAGCAGCAATTCTGAAGTCTTTTATTAAGATCTTTGAAGCTTTAGAATGTCTAGCTGAAGACCAATCACAAAAGGAAGACACTAGAAGAGAAACAAATAAGATGCAAAAAAATAGAATTTGTTTTTATGTTTGCCCTTAGAATGAGATTTTGCAAATTTTCATGGAGCAAAAGTTTAGCAAAATGAGAATGTTAACTTAAAAACAAGTATGGATTTGTAAGGGTCATTTACCGACCAACTGCACACTAAGAGATGACTTTGAAAGATTTGAAGCAATTGCAAAAGAAATATACCAGATGTTGATTACAATGTAGCTCAAACTCATAAACATATCAGAAAGACGGTAGGTGCCCAATAAGGAGATTCACCAGAAGTATATCTGAATGACAGAGATATAGTTCATATCACCACTTTCTACACAATTATTGACAAACAAGAATCAAATATGAGAAGAAGAGGAAAAGAGCGCACAGAGAGCGGACAGATTTTATTTTCTAAGTGATGTGCTTAATAATATCACATCAACATCTACTGAAACTTAAAGGTACTTTCAGTGCTGTCAAAAGCTTACCAAGAGGACTTCAACACTAATTTTTATTAATTTGTAAATTGAAAAATGACACTTGGGGCCAGTTTCATAGTCAGATTTAGTACGCCTAATGTGCGAGTCGATACTAGATACAAGACGTCACCTACCTGAAATTGAATGGAATGGGCCAGTTTCATATGCGAAACTGGCCCATTCCATTTTGGTCTAGGTATGTGTCGTCCTGTATTTAGTATCGACTCGCACTTTAGGCTCACTAAGTCTGACTATGAAACTGGCCCTTGGACATGGAAATGGAGCCTGGGACTCTTGGATTAATACGCCAATGCTCTAACTACTGAGCTATACAGGAATCGTCCTTTATACAGGGTCATTCTTCACTCATATTTTAAGGCAAAGTCTGTGATGGATGTGTCGAATTTGTCGCCTACAAAATTACCGTGTGTCTATTCTATCTCTGCTAATAATGGTCGTATTTCTGGTTCTATGTGTTGTCTGTTTGGCCAGCTCCTCTGGATGTACTTTTTTTTATTTATTGTGATATGATATTTGCCTTTTATAGCTCAGACAGCTATTGGAGATGCCTTTAAGAGATAGGGAAGTCGGAGAAATTGTGTGAAACAAATACTTCCAACTCTTCCTAATGCAGACTTTCCATGTCTGGTTCGTTTGACTCCCCCTGGGACTCTATAGAGCGCATCAGATGCCTAAAGATATCGTTCTGGTACATATTCAACTCTATTATCAAACCATAGGAGTCTCATACAAAGTATTTGGATATGCGCAGTAAGATCTGAAATTAGCTTCTGACCAAACAGTGATACCAGGGGCTCTACACCAGTGGCGTAGCTACACACAGGTTACTTGGGGGCCAATTAAAAAAAATCAAAGAAATTAAATACACCAACTAATAAAAAAATAGTTAATTCATATTCTCTAAACATATAATCTTTAAACCTTTTTAAAAAACTAAATTTAATTCTTTTTGGAAGTGTACCAATATCATAACAATGAGAAATTTGAAATTCCCTCTGCGATGCACCATGATGATTCTGACCGCTTCCCACAGAACGCTGGTTACAACTCACAAGTAAAAATTGTCTGCTGTTTGGGCAGGGCTATTATGACCATTTGACGTAAAGTTCATTGCTACCGGTAGTTAGCTTCATTTTCTAGGAAAAGATAGAGTTTGGGTTATTATGACCACCACACTTTGTATCGTCCGCTAGTTTTAGCTTCCACTTTGCTTATAGCGTCAATGCACAGAATAAGATCAGTTTGCGTCAACAGTTGGCAACATTTTCCCAAAGACTATTTATTACCTTTTAAGACTGGAAATGAGGTAATTTATTTCAAGAATGCTGGTATTCATGAGTGAACATTAATCACATCACACATATTTTTATTTTCCCAAACAGCTGACAAGTCACATTATTTGCAAGAAAGATTTAACTTAGCTTAATTTAATAAATCTCTTGCATAATTTTGTTTGCCTACAGTTTGAAATGAAAACATACTAGGCCTACATTATTCAATACACACAACATATTTTAGTCAAAAAATCACAATGTGAAATATGCATTCAAATTAATGTCACACGGGGAAATGAATTAATATGAGACGTTGTCCAATAAAGAAATAATGTTCTTTTGTAATATGTTTGCTTTTCAACCCAATGGTTTATTCTTTATATAGTTGTGTTGATACTGAAACAAGTGTGAAGATCTTAGAAAATAAAATTAGTTATTTAAAGTTGATGAACGTGTTAAAGAACTCCCAAAAATTGTGTTGACACTGAATATTTTCGACAACTTAATGCCAAAACAATGGGCATTTATACCCAGTCGGCCTACTGAGTTAACAATAAAGTGAACTAGAGGGTGGTTTGGATGGTTAAAAATAATAAAATACATCTTTTATTTAAATGGAATTCTTGAGACTGTTACACCCCTCTCTCCAACCTTTCCTTACGACCACAGATAACTTAAAGGAAGGGGGAGGGTTGCAATCTACAGTAGCCCCATGGCTTCTTTGGTGCTGAGTGACAGCTCACAGCTGAGAGCTGACGGCTTTGAAAAGTTACCAGACCAAATTATGTATCCCTACGCCAAACCATATGATCTGCAAAAAACATGTGTTTAGCAGCTGTCACTTCTGACACTCAAAATTTAGGTGTATACCTAAATGTTGACTGTCAGAAGTCAGCTGTGAACTGTCAGTCAGCACCAAAGAAGCCATGGGGCTACTGTACATATTTACAAAGGACATGAAATGCAAGATTTAAATAACAATACCATAAATGGTTTATTCAAAGCAAAAGCAAAGTAGAGTTCTATTACATGGTCTCAATAATCGTACTGAGTTCTGTGGAAAATCATGTTAGAAATAAACAGTCATTTAGCGCAGTTCATTAGAGAGAAATTTCCCTCATTCTTGACATATCAAACAATCAGATGGGCTAGTCTTTAAGAGACAAACACCCCACAGTGTTGAAACGAGTACATTAATAAATCAGTTAATAAATTTGTAAGGTCTATCTATATGAGGGCCTTATTATATTGTTTCAAAGGCGTCTGTGTTGCATCAACTAAAGCAGACTTCAACAATTTTAATAATAAATATAAGGTATATTTATTGGACATTTTTAAAATACGCGAGAGTTTGGCTAACATACTTTAGTCAAACTCCCGCGGGACTATCTGACCTATACTTTCAGTTTAGCAACTTTCATTTACTTGTGAACTCAAAGTAAATAAATTACTATAAACAAAGTCTAGCGAAAACATTTAAACAATGTTCAACTATAAAATTAATCACTAATTAATTTCTATCTGTCATACAATTTACGTTACAAAGTTAAATTTTATAAGTATTCATCATAACAAAAGAAATCAAGACATTATTATTAGCAACATTATTTCAGAATGAAATATTAATAAACGTGTCCAACACAAAAATTATATAATAGTTGCGGTTATTTACAAGATCAAAATAAACAGCTGATTCTAGCTCCCAAGTGGCGACAGACACAAATATAGTCTCATATTGTAGTTTAATATTTAGTAAAGAAAATTGTTGTGCAAAAATTACAAGGCCTAACACGACTTATTCTAAAAGTTAAAGTATTAATTATAGAGTTCAAAATATACGTTGCCATAGTTTACGTTCTAGTCTATCGTGGATTATCCTGGCATAGTCCTGGTCCTAGGACTATGTTCCTACGTTCAGTGTCGGTTGAATAGTCATCTTAATAATACAATTTCAGCACTTTAAAAGTTTTTCATAGCCGGGTTGCTAGGTGGGGGGAAACAACAATTCTGTCGGTGGCCTATGGAACATCACGTAGCTTATTGATGTTGTTGTCCCATTCATCATCTAGAGCAGTGATTCTTCCATCGGATGTTATTTCTGTAGTTCTGGAATCTTCCACCAGGGGGCAGGTGGATAGTTTGGCACGGGTCTTCTTAAATGGGGTTTTGATTTAGTCGGAGTGGACTTCAATGAAGGGGTCTAGTGGCTGGCGTGGTTACATCTCCGCTTCTACCCGGTGTTGCTTGTCGTTGCTCTAACCACAAGATATATTGGGTGAGTACAGAAACAAATTATTCTACCATTCTATTTAATTGATAATGATTAGAAATGTCTATTACGTTGTGTCAAATTACAGGAACTACAATAGTGAAGTGTATTATTGTAGGGTTTAGAATATTATTGAATAATATTTGGAGCGGGTAGTATTAATCAGCGGCGAGTTGTGTGTGAAGTTTAGAATGGGGGCGAGTTCTAATGTAACACAATGTTACAAGACTTAGTTAAGTGATTAAGAATATTTAAGGATATTATATTTCTTCTAGGCGCACACGACCGACTTTAAGTAGGCAGTGACGTCATGTCATTTTTCCGACTTTTTTGTCAACCCCCACCGACTCAACGCACGCGAACTTCCGATTCCAACCTCAGTTTTTATCGAAACAGTGAACTGTGTCCATTGGAAATTGAAGTTAATTTTCTAGGATCGAGGACCGTGGCACTATACCTACGTGGTAAGAGGAAAAAAATATTGTGATCGAAAGCGGTGGGTTCATCCATTAACCAGACGATTGCTGAAGGGTTTTACACACTGCAGAGTGGCCTCAGGAAACATCCTGACAAGTTTTTCAATTTCTATCATATGTCAATAGAAACGTTTGATGAACTTTTATCTCTCCTTCATAATGCCATGCTACACACAGATACTAAGATGAGAAAATGCGTGCACCCAGAAGAAAGGCTATCAGTAACACCGAGTAAGAGAAATCAAAAGCTTTTTTCAATTTTCGTTCTTCATTTATTTATATGTAGTTCATAATAGAACATTATATTAATATTTTTCTTATATAATCGTTTGTACTTTATATTTTTACATAAACAAGGACTGCGTGAACGAAAGATCAGAAAAACTTTAAAAACAAGACAAAGTTTTAAATTAAACAGTGGATAATGAAAAGCCACATGATTGAACACACAAAAAATCTCATTGAAGGAACACAACACTATATTCGCTGTCAGGAGATAGTGCCTCGTCTGAAAGAGGCAGAGATGGCGTACTGAAGATGGTTGGATTCTGATAATTGGTTGGGTGAGTTGGAGGATATAGTGACCTACCAGTTAAGGCAGCATTATGATGTGCTGGTGGTTGGGTATCATATCCCGTTCCTCCCATATGAGAAGGATAATGTATTCCCCCACCAGCATTTCTTTGAGAATTTTTAAACTTGATTACAGTTTGCATGATTTCTAGCCTCGGTAGGCAAAAGACAAAGAAGGAACGCCTCGTCATCATCGTAAATCCGATTACGATCACTGCTCGATTGAGCGGTGTAGTCCTGCAAAATATTATTGACATCTCGAAGGGCTGCTAGAATATCTTCGTCAACCTTTGCCTTCCTTTTAGTAGAGCTGGCGGAGGTTGGTGGTGTAGTATTTGGTCCGGGAGTAGATGAGTCATCTGGAAGATGAGGTTCGTCTGGAATAGATGATTCATTACTTAAAATTTTGGTGAACAGTTCCAAGGACATTAGTCTGTCAAAATAGATGTATTTCCTTTTCTTTCTCGTGGCATTTCCGGAAGGCATGTTTTTATGAATTCTTAGTTCTCGCCGAAAGCAATCCCTCAATAAGTTCCATCTCTTCTGTATTTCCTTACCTGAAACAAACGTTACAGATTGTAGTATCAATATTTTTTGAGAAATCCTCTCAAGTATAAACACGGTTTCAAAATCAATTCTGTTAACTTACACTTACGCAAATGCGTATTCACCCTTTACTCTATGGTGATACTAAAGGCATCTACAATTAAGTGAATTGGAGCATTGTGTTTAGCCTCACACGAGTGTGCCCGCAACTGAGTAACAATGGGAATCCCTCAACTCGGGTTTTGGTCGATTATACCTGATCAGGAGGGCCATACCTATGAACACATTCTGCAGAATATACAGTCAATACAGTCAATGAGAGTGTACTCCGAGACTCCCGTTAAAAGAACATTACCGCAAGGCATGTGCTAATGCCTAATGCAAGGTAGCAAACTCTCTACGAAACTTTCTGTTCTTTGTATTTTTAACGAGAGTCTCGGAGTACACTCTCATTGACTGTATGTTCTGCAGAATTACGCATTTGGGTAAATGTAAGTTAACAGAATTGATTTTGTTACAGATTATTTATTACAGACACGTTATTTTGCTACAGATACCTGGCCAGTGAGGACTCGTTCATTTCATTACACTACCACTACCGTACTTGGTTGGTGAATCAACGATACGGAGTATAGTAAAAGAGATATGTACAGAAATTTGGAACTGCTCACACGACACTTGCTTTCCTGCCATTACGAAAGAAAGATGGTTGAGCATCGCAAATAAATTTAATAGTAAAACACAATTTTCGAACTACTTGGGAGCAATAGATGGAAAGCTTATTCGCCTGAAAATTCCACCTCATTCTGGATCTACCATCTACAATTACAAAATGTTTTTCTCTTTGATACTATTGGCAGTTGTGGATGCAGATTCCTGTTTTACATATATTGACGTTGGTGCATTTGGGAAATTCAGTGATTCAAACGTATTAAAAAATTCCACTTTATCGAAAAGAATTGAAAATGGAAGCACACTCTTACCAACCAAAAGGATACTTTCAAATGACGAAGGTTAAACACCGATGCCGTTTGTTTTTGTAGGTGATGAGGCTTTTGTCGTATCAGCTTATGTGATTAGACCCTATCTTAATCGAAATCTAGACGTACAGAAACTCACCTTCAATGGCCGACTCTCCAGAGCAAGACAAACAGTTGAATGTGCCTTCGGAATTATCGCTAGCAAGTGGAGAATATTCCACAAGCCTTTAGATGTACATGTAGATTTTGCTAAAGCAATAGGAAAAACAACGTGTATTCTTCACAACTTTATTTGCCCAAGAGATGGAGTTAATTTTGAAAACACACTGTACGAACTTCCATTTGAAAACATACCTCAAGTAGGAATCAGAGAAAGCGTAAGTGGGTTGGAAGTGCGAACATAATTCACGAATTATTTCACATCTCCACAGGGGTCTGTTTCTTGGCAATTTAACAAAATTTGAAAATTTAAGTTTAAAACAAATACGCAATATTTAAAAATGTCTATGATTAAGAATACAACTTGTATACCAAGTATGTACAATCGGTCTTGTTGTTAGTCTACCTCATAAATAGTGTACCATTACAATTTTTAATAAATAATTAATTTAAAAATTTTTACTAATAATGGATCATTTTTATTATGTATACAATATCATAAATGAAACAAATATAAATGAATACAAAAATGATAACTTACCATGTTTTGTTTTTTCCTCAGAACTGAGTTGTCCTCAGTTGGGAATTATTTCCTGACAAACCTCCTCCCACAGCTTCTTCATCACATTCCTGCCGTGGTACTGTGAATGAGACGTGTCGTATAGTTGACGTCTTTTTTCTACTTCATTTATAACAACATCGGCATCAATTTCCGTAATGATCGCGATGCCAATCACAAACCACAAGTGAACCCAGCAATTGGCAGACTACCTGAACGAACCCACAAAAAATCAGAAGTGTGCGTTCGCCCCTCCCAAGCAATGTGTTTTATCCCCACTGCCAACAATCGGGTCAGAAGAAAAATGAAGCATGTTTCATTCTCGTTCCTACTTTTAGTCGGTCTTACTTTTTGTAAGATGTTTGCGACGTCTCATTTAAAACTATTGTATCTATTTCTTCTGTGACGTTGTCTCAGACATGAATCTAAAGAAGACAGTTTGGACTCACCTAGCCTGGTCCCCTTTTGACTGGCCTGCTTCACGGCTCCGAAAACATCCGCACTCATCAACATCATGTATACTACTAACCGTCCGTGGCTCGAAGTACAACTCCGAGCTAGACTCGAACAGATGAACATCGAGATTGCGCAGTCCCATATGCGCCAACGACTGTGTTCTGGTGAAATAAGACCTATCCACCGGCGCGTGAATTTGAATTATTACGAGGCTAAACGAGACTGTTCTCGAAGCATGTGCACGCCCCTTCCCCTGTCCCATCTGTGTTTTCCGCCGTATGTGAACACGTGACAGACTTTGTGTTGTATATAACGGCTGGACTGTGTAGTGATGTCACTCATTTCTCTGCGCTCAATTAGGTGAGACACTTTGTCTTAGCTTTAGACTTAGTCTATTTTTCGTCGTATCAAAATTATGTTTGGCTCTTCATGCTCAAAATTTATATGTTTCGGCTTTATTTATTTATACGTTACTCAAATTTAATTTCTTTAGAGACTGCAGAATTTGCCTGTCAGCCATTATGGATTGTTTGATATTTAAACTCCGTTTCCTTTTTGGCAGACCCGCCTTGTCCGCCTCACGGACGGGTTTGGGATTTATTACGCCGCCATCTTGGGGCGCTAGTTATCTTTCTTAAAGTTAAACTTATTGAAATGTTTGGTTTGCTTGTCAAAGTTTTAAGGGTTTAGTCTTTTGTAATTGATGAACTTGTTGTTCAACTTTGGGGCCGCGAGCCCGCGCACTTAGCGCTTCGGCCAAGTTTATAGTTAGATTGATCTAATTTGAATGGTGTCTGTTATAACTGATTAGGTTGATTTAATTCAATGATTGTTTGTTAATTTTCCTCTTTTGCGCCTTGTAATGGCAGCTAGTAATTATTTAACATACTCATGTCGAATTTGTATTAATTATTATTTCAATCAGTCCTTGTTGACTTTTTCACTCGACTACTCTTTGTATGTCTCACTTTCATATTTCTACGAATTGTATGTTATGAATAAAAAAATAAACTCTCTTGTAATCAACCTACCTTTTATTTATAGTGTTATGAACCTATTCGAATGTCAACAACCGTATTTAAAATGGTGGAAAACGGAAGTCGGTGCTCTAGCAGACGAAACGAAAATATCAAAACAATTGCCAGTCAGACACCGCGAGAGCAGCGCATGGATGGTAATTACTACTGTATATACGATTCAGTTTAAATAGGATTACATTATTAAAGTTTTCTTGAAGCATCTTAAACAGATTAGGCCTACCTTTTTATTGTCTTGTCAACTGGTCAGTTCGTGTGTTTTACACTAATAGGGTATAGGTGATAAAGGTTGAGATATAGAATAAAAGTATTCTGTTGTGTGTAGAGGGAGGGTGGGAAAACCTTTAGAAAAATAAAACCACTCATCACACCCAGCTAGGATTCAAATCCCAACCTCCCCGCCATTGGGAAATTAGATCAAAGAGACTAACGTCTAGGTCAATGTTGCTCCATGAGGTGGGTCAACAGACTACTAACACCCCAAATATGTTTAGGCTTAACTCATCCCCACCTACTATAAAACCTATGAACAATTAATCTTAATATTGGAATGTCCCAATTATCCGTATGTTGATGGTGAATAAAAATGCATTTTGATAACAGTATGTTTCAAAGAAAATATTCATTAGTGTAAGCGTAATATCCACACTATTGGCCTACATTATGATATAGGCCTATTTAAAGTTAGATTATGTGAAAAAAACACAAACACGTTTTGAGATTTTTATATAGGGCTAATGAGACGGCAAGTTTAAATTAGGTAACACAAAACACCTAATAAACTACAAAACCTTACATAACCTCGTAACGCAAACCAAAGGACAAGTAAAATGTTTGCGCAACTTAAGGCCAGGTCTCACGTTTAATTTTCAAGGAATCATTGAAAATGAATACAAAATGAACGTCAGAACACTCATTTCATTAGACTGAATCATTATTTAAAGCTTTCATTAAAAGTGAAAAGGAGTTCTACTTTTGTTAATTTTTAATGATCATTATTGAAAAATTAAAACAAAATGATCATCAAGAACACGTACAAGAATTAATGAATTCATTTTTCTTTGAATGATAAGATTTATTTTAATTTAACTCTACACTGTGACCAACTGCGACCACTTGCAACCTTTTATTGGATTTAATCCTCAATTGTTTTCAAGTTTCGACTCGCGTTGACAAACCAGACAGCCTTTAGCAAAATTTGTGGTGCTTATTTACAGACATTTTTTTGTAAGAGTTCTCAAAAAATGTGTTTAAGTGGTGCGATGAACAAATTGATCAATTTTTGGATTCTTAAAGACAATTTCTATAAATGAAACGCTAGTTGGTCAGTCACATCATGATCATCATGATCAATTAAACATGTGAACGAATTATTTTCATTTTCATTTCCATGAAAAATGAATTAGTGAAAATGGTACGCTAGAGCTGGCCTTTAGCGTCACTCTACTAGGAAAATATTTGCACTCGCAAGGACTTTGCTTTCGCAAAGTGGTCGGCCATAATAACTTTTGACGCAAAGTCTAGCGTCTTTCTGTTAACGGTCGCAAATTCGTTTTGCGTCGTGGTCATAATAACCCTGCTGCTGCCCGCCTCACCCACCAGTCGCTAATAAAAATTCTCATTGAACACACACAACACCACGCAGCAACAAAATGATGATGTGATTGTGGAAGTGAATTATTGTGAATTAGATTTCGAGTGACGTACGTACAGACGTACAGTGTTAGCAAATGACTAGTGACAGTGTTGTTTAGTTGGATTACGATTAGAATAGCATTGATTGGAAATGGGGAAAAAATGTAAAACTCAGTGTGATCTGTTCTAATTCTTTTCTAAACGACGGAAAACTGATGATACAAACGACAATGATTCTGGAACTCCCATGCCCGAGACCAATTGTTCTCTCTGCTCGGTTACAGAACAAGAAATGTTTGCTCAATGTTGTAGCACAAGCATCGAGTCCAAATCTACCTACACTAAACGGGTTCCATAAGAAAATACGATGGTAAAGTATTCTGTATCACTGCCACAAAATATGAATATGAACGAGGACGACCTTGAAAATTTCATTAGAGACCCACTGAAGGTAAGCTTAGACATATGAATCATAAATGTAATACTGATCCCTAGCTTTTAGGTCTATACATTAAGGGTGCCACCACTCATTTTACAGTTGTAAAGATTTTAGCAGGTGTGTTCATTTTGGTAAATGTACTTTAGGCTCCTTCTGTGAGTTAAGTTTTCACTGACAGCTCACTTCTTTAGTATTATAGTTTAAGTCTGCATACTAAGCTGAATTTCTACAACAAGTATGGTGCCCTGATCCTTCATTTTTGTATCCAGCCACTGGTAAGCGAAACCTCAAATTTCAGTATTGCTGGTTAAATCGCTGAGCGTGGCTGTCATATTCTAAGATAGAAGATGGTGCGTTTTATAAATTTTGTGTGTTGTTTAGTAGTCATAGGGCTGGAGTTGGGCATCAACCATTGGGTAAACTCACGAAGAAGAAATTTAATAATTGTAAAGATGTTGTCGAATAATTTAACAGGCACCAATCTACAGAGTACCCCTACCACAAAAACCACCTTCTTCGTCCAAGTCAACTTCAAAATGTCTCGTCTACGATGCAAGACTCGGTAGATGTTCAAGTGAATGTTGGCTTAAAAAACAGAAAGAGGTAAACCGAAGTAGGATGATTCCCATTATAGAGACAGTATTATTGTGTGGCCATCAGGTCCTTGCACTAAGGTGGCATAGGGAGTTTTGTTCCTATTAATCTAGAAGAAGAGCCGATTTAAAATGAAGGGGGTTTCAGGACGCTTCTTCGTTTCAAAGACAGAAGTCGGGACACAACTCTAGAAAATCATTTAAAATATGATTCTCTGAATGTAACATACGTGAGTCCTCAACCACAAAATGAGGTAATTGAAGCTTGCAATGATGTAATTTTAAATGAACTAGTAGGTAAGGTAAACTGTGCTAGGTGTTTTACTCTTCTAGCTGACAAAACCACATATATTTCAACCGTAAACAGTTGTCTTTGTGTGTGCGATACATAGATTAGGTTGCAAAACAAATTTGTGAAGATCTCCTCCAATTTGTGCCTGTTTCAGATTTAAGTGGCAAAGGGTTAGCAAATACCATCTTAGAAGCATTAAATAATATCGGTTTAGTTGCAACGTACCTCAGGGGAAGAGGTTTTTATGGGGGCTTCTGCCATGAGCGGCCGATTCAATGGAGTACAGGATCGTGTCAAGGATGTTTATCCCCTCGCACTATATTTGCATTGCAGCTCACATTGCCTCAATCTGGCTGTAACAAATGCCTGCTCTATTTAAGAGATCAGGAACTGTATGGGTGTTGTAGGCAACATCTGTGTATTTTTTTAATCTCCGAAACGACTAAATATATTCAAAGAATCAATTGATACGACAGCTAAAACCAGTTCAACTCATCTAAAGTCACTCTGCCCAATTCGTTGGGTAGAATGGCATGATGCAATTCTTATCTACTCAGAACTATTTTATGCTGTTATTGAGGGACTCAAAACTATTTCTGTTTAGCCAGAGAGAGATGCAGCTTCAAATGCATACCAGTTACCGTTAGTTGTAAAACAGTTAGAATTCCTTGTGGCTCTACATGTCATCAATAGGCTCTTTGGCAGAAGCATGCCTCTATGTCGAGTCCTTCAAAACGGAAACATAAATTTGCTAGTAGCAATGGAATCTGCTGTTTTGATTGAGGAAGCCATGAATGACTTGCGAGAGAAAGTAGAACTATTTGTGGAAGTAAAGAAAAAGACCAAATATATTGACATCGACATTGTTGCACCTAGACTGACAGGAAGACAAATACAAAGATGCAACATTTCAGAGAAAGTGTTGAAAATTACTTCCAAGCAGCAATATACATCCCTGTCTTGGAAAACTAAATTAAGTTCAATGAACGCCTACTTGCTCATAAGGCACTATTACATAGTTCCATGTATTTTATTCCAAAACACGCCACAAAGCCAACTGTTACTGATGAAGATTCAATGAAGCAGCTTGTTAATACATATGCCACGAACATACCTTGTAGTGAGAAAGCAGCCATTGGTGAGCTACATGTGATGTATCACAGCCCAAACGACATAGCAATGTTTTGGACACATATTTCATCTGCAGTGAAATTCAATCCCCTACAGTAAAGGGACTACTATGTATACTAGCTTCGTTGCCAATAACAGCAACCAATGAGCGTTATTTCTCCACCCTTAAGAATTTGAAAACATACCTGCGTAACTCAATGAAAGAGAGTCGTTTAAATGTTCTTGCATTTTTGAACATACACCGTGATATTGAAATAAGGCCAAAATGAGGTGTTAGATTAAGCAAGAAACCACGCCGATTAAATTTTCAGTTATTATAAAATTGTAAAAAACTGACTGACCTATGGGACTGTGGTATAATTCACTTTAAAGGGAAATCATTACTGCGGAAGCTGGTCATAGTTAATCTTTAAAATAATTCTTACGGTTTTTATAAGAAAAAAATATGACAATTTAAACATTTATTCCAACTATTTTCCAATACATATAATAATATAGTAGAATAATTTATCACTAAACTAATAATAATAATAATTTAAGGAAAATAACTAAATGCTAAGAGTTCATTAAATATATGATAATGGTGTCTTGTGTGTTCATGTTTGTGTGTACAGCAAATCCATTGTGTTCAAATTCATTAGGAATAGATCATTAATTTTGTCAGTGCAATTTGTGTGATTTTCTATTGTTCACTTTGTCTCCAATTCACTTTTATAAAAATGAAATCCCCGTTAGCCAATTCTGGCTTTCCATTGGCTGGATCAACATAGTAACATAAGCATTACCATAGAATTTTTTTTATTAAACGCCGTAAGAAATACAGACATTACAAGGGTTTAAAACACTTAAATTTAAGCATTTCAAGACCTATTATTTTACTCCCTCACCCCAAACGCCCCCCTTCTTTCAGAGGATCCTAACTAAGCCACTGCTTTACACAGAACATAATGTTGACCTAAAAGGAATTTTTCACATTTTTTGATGCATATTTGAGGCATATTTCTCTATTTGTGCGTAACCGGTTTCTGTGTCTGACATAGCTCTGGATGCATAACTATTTGGTTACCATGACTCATCATCTTTACGTTGTTTAAGAAGAGACCCTGAACCAAATGAAGAAGCAACAGTTGTTATTCGGGTATACCGTGATGGATCAAAGTGTTAAAATGCCTTAGTAGATGTGAGCAAACACTTTACTTCATTGAATGCTGATGAGTGAACTTGAGTCCAGAGGAATTCTCGGTTGGTGCGAAGAAGTTATCTTAGAGGCTTTGTTTAGACGGCAATATTGAGTACAAATATCACATAGTAGTTTGCCATCCCTAAAAACTGACGGAATTCATGGATTGATTTTTGTTCTGGTAGATAGCTCCATAATATTGCAGATATATGTGCTGGGTCAGGGTGGAGGCCCTTGTAATCCACTATGTGAACTATAAATTTGGCCTTTCTCACCCAAAATATACATTTTGTTTGGTTTAAGTTTAATACACAGTTCATTAATTTGTCCAGGACCAGTGTGAAGTGAACAAAGTATATTTCTATTCTTTTTAATAAATTAATTACAGAAGGTAAGTTTCCGGGACAAAAAAATCAAAATTCTCCCCGTAGAACTTTGGAGTGTCATTAATTTTCAATTATTTCATCTATATTAAAAATATTAGAAAAAATAATGAAAGTAAGATTACTTAAGTTTTTTGGAATTTTTTTTTCAAGCACCACAAACAGGGAGAGCTGAATTGTATCCACTCGGAATGGTATCCATTCCGACCATTTTGTAATAAACTGCTTTTGTGAAAAACTGGAATTGTATCCACTGGAATTATACCCACAAAAACTGGAATTGTATCCACTCGGAATGGTATCCATTCCGACAGTTTTGTAATAAACAGCTTTTTGAAAAACTGGAATTGTATCCACTGGAATTATATCCACAAAAACTGGAATTGTATCCACTCGGAATGGTATCCATTCCGACAGTTTTGTAATAAACAGCTTTTGTGAAAAACTGGAATTGTATCCACTGGAATTATATCCACAAAAACTGGAATTGTATCCACTCGGAATGGTATCCATTCAGAAAGTTTTGAAATATACATCTTTAAGAGAAAACCTGAATCAGATCCACAAATGGCTGACTTGAGGTTTAACAGAAGGAAACGTTTAACGTAAAAGCTTTATCACATATCTGGTAGACGGCAGCAGGATGGAATCTTCTTCACTTACTACTTGTATACTAGAGTGCTGCCAAATCAGTATGTTATTTCATTCAAATTATTTAAATAAGTTTAAGTAATTATTTGAAATTCGTAGACTCCTATAAAGCTGCCAAGATTACATAGAATATTAAAAAGCATAGCGTGCCAGGAATTCGCATAGAGCACTGTAAATTTCATCAGAATTTATTGATTAATAGTATGAAAAAGTTGTAACATAATATTGATATAAAATCAATTAGTTAACTAGGAATTGAAAAGTATAAAACTTTACTAAAAAAAATTTTGAAAATTTTTCCACGAAAAGCAGTGCCAGAACGGCGTTCACCAGAGTTCCCACCCCACTTCACCCCTGATTAAAAAGTATATATATATATTTTTTTGTTTATAGCTCAAAACTTATTGGTTTTATAAAATAATTTTTTTTTTACATTTAACCCGCCTCGGTGGCGTAGTTGGCTAACGTGGCAGTCGTGTTGAGCCAGACCACCGAGGATGGTGAGATCGAGGTTCGAATCTCGATAGAGTGAACTGGGGGTGGTTTTTCCTAAATGTTTTTCCACTCTCCCGCCACGCAAATGCGGGTTCACTTCCTCTAAATTCAACCTTCCCAATTCCTAATCCATTAGTATAGTTAGTACTTAGGCGTATAACTCGAACGGATAGTAAGACGCGGTTCTAAAATAATAATAATAATAGTACTACAACTTTAAAATGATAGGTTATTACGAGTCTCAAATAGCTACGGAGAAATGATGAAAATTTGAAAATCTCCCCTATGTAAAGTACCCTCAAAGTGATGTTCATGAGAAAATGAAAATGTCCATCTTGTTTATAATGGTAAACTGTGTTTAGATATCAAATTTAATCAAAATCATTAGAGCGAATTTCGAGAAAATAGATTTATTCTCTTTTTGCCCTTTAATAAACTAGCCTTAAATTTAGTGTTAGATACCTAATTCCAAAAACTCCTCGGGGGGAGGGAGGGAGGGATTATGCAAACCCCAGACACAAAGTTTCAGTCTAAATGGTAAAATGGTTTCGGTTCTAGCCCAAACTAAGGTACAAACAGTCAGATGGCATTGCGGAAACAACTTTTTTTTTTTGTTTCAGGGGGCTATGAAACGTCGACATTTATCAAAATCTCAATTTAGAATTTTTGACGATCACTCCAAGGTGTCGAGACAAGATAATATTAGTTTACAAAGTTTAGTTACCCACAGCCGTTGCTTGCCATTGGTTTGATCGCCATTGATTGGGAGGTTGAGGCTCGAATCTCATCTGCGTGAAATGAAGATGGTTTTCCCGTTAGGTGTATATATACCTTTAATGGTTTTCCACAAGTGAATTATCACTCTGGTTTTCCCATCTTTACTCCATGCAAATGCGGGTTCACTTCATCTTAGCTACCTTCCTCATCCTTACCCAATCAGAGTAAGCCGTTAATAACCTGTGTTCTGAACGTAGCAATAAAAAAGAAAAGACTTGGTTTTGGTTGGTTTATAATCATATTATAGTAATAAATTAATGATTTTAAATGGAAACATGGTTTAGCGAGCTTTATTTAATTCTGAATTTTTTAAAAAGATTTTTTGTTAATATGGTGTTCGAAAAAAGTTAAGGTCTTGAAGAGCGTGTCACACTTAGACAGTTATGACGTTGAACACTGAAGAGTTATGTCAGCTCTTATCATTCACATCAAAATTAATAATATACTTCTTTGTTCGTATAGTTCAATAGACCGGGTTGTGCTGCAATTGCCGAGGCAATATTAAATTTTTCAAAGTCTATTTTATTCGCAGTCACAATAAATACACTATCATACCATTTATTTACTTCAGACTGAAGAAATCTGTTACCCTACTGGGGGGTCGATCGGTCTAAAGACTACTACACTCGTAATACTATCACCGTTAGTAATCAGGTTGGGGCTCGAATCTTAACAAATCACCTAGTATAAATTCAACACTACCACAGTTAGTAGTGTGTGTGGCAACCAGGCTAGGTGTCCTGAGTTCCATTCCCGATATGGTCATAGATGTATTATTGATAAAATGTCGAATGGGGATTGAATGTTGTTCTAATTGTGCGCTGATAAGAGTATGACTGAAAAATGAACTGTATGGGAAAAAAGATTTTATATTAAAATAACACGTTAAACATACCAATCAATATTGTGTATTATATTTGAAGATAAAGAAAAGGAGCAACTAAAAGAAGAACAGGGCCCAACCACTTTTACTTGAGTATTTCTGGAAGAATCAAGTACAACCGATTACGATACACAAAAGGTGTAGTCGAATACTGTTACTCGATTCTTCCCATCACTAGAACTCACTGAGCATAGGAAGTGAGATAAGCAGTGCTGCCAATTCACATTAATAAAATTCTTGCCAGAATTCATCAAAATGTCTCATTTCTCACTAGAATTGAATAAATTAAAGCTAGATTTTCAATATTCATTTTTTAACATAGTAGTTAAAGTCTGGTGGCAAATAAAATAAAAGATTTGTTTCTTTAAAATTATATAAGTCGATACATGCTCTAAAATATAATGACCTGAAAAAAAATCTTAAAATTAAATAAGGTTACAAATTAATGTTTTAGTATGCACTGCAATCTTTAAAGTGAATGAATACTTCATGTTTAAGAAAATAATTCTGCAGCACATAAATAATCTAAAACGCTATGCTTTTTAATATTCTATGTAATCTTGGCAGCTTTATAGGAGTCTACGAATTTCAAATAATTACTTAAACTTATTTAAATAATTTGAATGAAATAACATAATGATTTGGCAGCACTCTAGTATACAAGTAGTAAGTGAAGAAGATTCCATCCTGCTGCCGTCTACCAGATATGTGATAAAGCTTTTACGTTAAACGTTCCTTCTGTTAAACCTCAAGTCAGCCATTTGTGGATCTGATTCAGGTTTTCTCTTAAAGATGTATATTTCAAAACTTTCTGAATGGATACCATTCCGAGTGGATACAATTCCAGTTTTTGTGGATATAATTCCAGTGGATACAATTCCAGTTTTTCACAAAAGCTGTTTATTACAAAACTGTCGGAATGGATACCATTCCGAGTGGATACAATTCCAGTTTTTGTGGATATAATTCCAGTGGATACAATTCCAGTTTTTCAAAAAGCTGTTTATTACAAAACTGTCGGAATGGATACCATTCCGAGTGGATACAATTCCAGTTTTTGTGGGTATAATTCCAGTGGATACAATTCCAGTTTTTCACAAAAGCAGTTTATTACAAAATTGTCGGAATGGATACCATTCCGAGTGGATACAATTCAGTCCCCTCCCACAAACAGACTTGGAAAAAAATTTAGTACCCTAACTGCGGCATTTGAAATGATTGCCATTTTTACTAAACTTTTTTTTAATAAATGGTACGGCGCACCGCACACACTTTCTCTCTCTTTCTATACTCGTAAGATTTCTGAACGGAATAATGTACATTGTATCATCACCACTCCACATAAGAACACGCATAAAATAATATACAATGATATAGAATCAATTAGAAAAGAAGCGCATCTTTGTCCACATAAGAGCATTTCAAACTGTTTAATGTTTTAAAGACCTTAATAAAATGATATTTGAACCATTTGCTGACAGCTTGGAAACTCGGATCTGCTTTACATGTTCCAATTTATGAAAATTATATTACTAAAGATAAATGGAGGGAAGTAGAAAGAAATCTAAGGAATCCTAAAAGTTATAAAAAAGATTAATATTGGGTCCACAAGGGTCAGCACTTCGTATTAAAATTTCGATTTCTGGTTAAAATTTTAACATTTATTAAGGTGTTGCACATCTTCAAGTCACCGCATTGATATTTAATTATTCATTTATACATTTTGACCAATAAAAAATTTAAATATTGACTATTGAATCCAAAATGGAGATAGATCATTGCTGTGCAAACATTTCTCCTTAGAGTTTTAAGGAAAAATAACATACTTTTTTTAGATACTTACTTATATTTAATTACTCTATGGCATTGGAGAATTATTGTGTTAAGACTTAAGTAGTATATGTTTACAACTAAAGCTCACAAAATTGTATTAATATATTTGCAAATATCTCAGAAACTGTTGCTTTTATAAAAATATATGTCAAATAAAAGTTTTTTATTTCTACTAGTCCTACAATTATTTTGCAATGATAAGTTGTTTAGTTTCTCAAATAGTTGTGGAGATACGGAAATTAACGCTTCTGTAAAGTACCCTAAAAATAATTTTCATAGGAAAATGAAAATAGCCAGTTTATTTAGAATCTTAATCAACGCCTAGATACGAATTTTAATAAAAATCGTTTGAGCAGATTTTGAGAAAACCTATCTTTTCTCTTTTCGCCCTTTATAAAACTACTCTTAATTTTAAGTTTTAATAGACACACGGACAGACGGCATTGCAAAGACTATTTTTTAGGGTTCGGGGGATCGTGAGACGTCGGCATTCATCAACATTTCAAGTTTTTTTTTTACAGTCGCAATACTTGAACTTTAATGTCCAAAAAGTTAAAAAAATATATATATAATTGCGTATAGATTGAAAGTTATTGATTTTATAAAAATATGTTTCGAATAAAATATTTGTATTATAAATATATATACATATTTGTAATGCTAAGTAATTTTATATCTCAAATAGTTTTGGAGCTATTATAAAAAAAAATAATTTACGCATCAAACCGGAGCCCTTAAAGCTATTTTGCCGAAAAATTGAGGGTAGCCATTTTGTTTGGAATATTTATTAATGTTTATAAATGAAATTTAATCAAAATCGTTAGTGCCGATTTTGAGAAAATCGACATTTTCTCTTTTTGCCCTTCAGTAAACTACCCTTAATTTTAGGGGTGGATATCCAATTCCAAAAACCCCTCGGGGCATCCCTATGAAAACCCTAGATATCAAGTTTTAGCTCAATCAGTAAAATAGTTTAGGCTCTAGTTGGAGGTACAGACAGACAGACAGAGACAGACAGATGGAGATTCAAAAACAACTTTTTCGGATTCAGGGAGTCATGTAACGTCAAGATTCATCAAAATTCCGAGTTCGATTTTTTTTGACGATCACAATACTTTCTATACCTGTAAGACAGAGAAAAAGTAAAAGGTAGAACTAACATAGACAATATAGAGATAACATTGAGGGATAATGCACTGACACAAGGAAAAGTAACAAATTACTTCGGTCTGACTGATCATTGATAGCTCACTCTAAAGCTTGATTCAAACGTTCGCCAAAAATAGAAAGCAGAATCTGTTTGAGTGGCACAGCAATTCACACGCTGGATGTTGCGCCATGATTCATTGAAACGCTTACTTAAAACAGCTTATTTTCAACCCATTTTATTTTCTAGTAGATAAATATATATTTTCATATCATTCTCCCAATGAATATTTTCAAATTATAATTGTATGTCATGGAACACACCACTACATCAATACATACGCTGTACATTAACGTGCTATTTCAAATTTCCTTACAAAACCCGTGTAAGCTGTCTTCTTTCTGTAGAGACTGTAGAGCGCATGCATTGTCAAATACACACGTGTATGGATTTGAGATGGTTGGTTCTCCCGTATCAAACATCTCAGGCAGAGCGGACAAAGTAAGATGAGTCGAACTTTAGTGGAACAGCTCGCGCCAATTAAGCGGAAATCTGGCGATTGGCTTAGAGCACGTCACGTGACCACGTTTGTTTTCGCCAGTTTTTTCGGTGAACGTGTGGATCCATAGTAATGGTGCCCACATATAAACATGTTCACACAAAAAAATTAGGGGCTCAGTTGTATGCTCAAAAAACTTTAATACAAATTCACTCCAAACGTGCCTAAGCCCATCTATTTTGCTCTGGTTAATTCGAACTTGTCGTACTTAAATTTAATATTTGGTAATACTTTTAAAAGTCATCTAATACCACTAATAAGCCTGCAAAACACGGCACTAAGAACTATTTTTCGTTTACCCAGTGGTGAGCCTGGTGACATTAAGCTTAGAAGGTATCCTTGGTAAGCATTTCAAGAGCAAACCAGAGTTAAAAGCCAAATAAATCCGCAGCAAATTTAATTCTGGGGTTCGCTATGGTTTTCCTTCAGTTATGAAACAATCAAAGTTTAGTTATATCTGGGGCTCTGGTTTACTCTGGAATTGTTTGGTTACTTTGGGATGGTTTGGGTTTTTTATTTCAAAGAAATTAGATGGTTTGAAATGAAATTCTGTGATATTTTACTATGGAATGATCTTGTTTACAATGAAGTAATCTGGAATAATATAATGGAATACTTCAGGATATGGTTTACAATGGAATACTCTGTAATAATATAATGGAGTACTCCAGGATTTTACTGTGGTTTTTTCTAGTTTTCTATGGGATGCTGTAGTAATTTGTTCTGGTTTGTACTGGTTCTCTCTGGAATGCTATGATATTTTATTCTGATGTATGCTGGTTATGGCATGGTATGGTATGGGATGTTATGGTATTTTACTTTGCTCTCTACTAGTTTTCTCTGGGATATATGCTATTTTACTTTAGTCTATGCTAGTTCTCCCTGATATTTTGAAATTACCAGAAGCTATTTATAAAAATAAATGGTTGTTGCTATGTCTGTAAGGCTTAGTTTATATTCATGCATAACTCATAACTAATAGTGAATAGCGCATAGTGTATAGTGCACAATTCATAAGAAAATTACTAAGGTTTATAATGCAACGTAGTGAATAAGACATTCATAACGATTGTCATTTGTTTGAGAGGTGATCTCCTTGCGCGCGTGGTATTTTAAGGATACTACCTCTATGGATATGTCAATCATTAGTCTTCAAAATAATTTACATATTTATAAATATAATATCCTTGTTCCCTTTTAACACGTCAATTTTACTAGCTGTATTATAATCTGAGAGATAAATATTGGTACTGTTTACTAAATAGTATTAATCTGAATTTATATATTTAGCATTTAATGGCAGACCATCTATAGAATTGCATTTCTGGCTTTTTATCATCACGGGTAAATGAATTTTATAGAACCCATCCTATATTTAATAATATGTTAGAATTATTTATCTTCATTTGAGGACAATCTGGTTTAGTGGTTGAATGAAATGAGGCTAGAGTACAAGGGTGTTGCACGAAATGTATTTTTTGGAGGGGGGGTTATGTGGGTTTAGACAATGAATTTTCCAACTCCTGGTGTTTTAAACCATAAAAATTCCCAAGTGACCAAAGCAAGTACAAAAACTACATTAATAGGAGGTGCGGGGTTCCTCCCCCAAGCAACAAACACAAAACCATCTTCTGTAAATTCAACCGTATATTTATTGTCACTTTCATTTTCACTCATTTTCAAGTTAAAATCACAATATAAAACTATTTAACGATAATTAAAGCCCAACATGGCGACCAACTTCTAACTTATAAAATAATATTTGAAAAATATCGAATTATGTTTTCCATAAATCCTATTGGCTAGATTTTTCTCGCGAGAATATCGTTTCACAGCTCGTGCGTAACGTATAAGAAAAGTTAAAGTTAAATCAACTTTATGCACTGTGAACTATTTCACTATTCACTATAAATCGATTATAGACGCCATCATTTAAAATAATGTATTTCAACTTCTTGCGCACTATACACTATACACTATTCGCTATTAGTTATGAATTATGCATGAATATAAACCAAGCCTAACATGATAAGGACGGCTGGAATAAGAACACTTAAAGTCTGTTCACCGTAGGAATTGTTTTATGAAAGGCCTTTTTCCCTACCAGAAAGCTATTATATAGTAGGATATTGGTAGGAATAAAGACCTTTCAGAGATTAATTCCTACCGTGAATGAAGTATACTTTGTTTAATGTTACTGCTTGAGTGAGAATGGTTTTGTCAGGAACACCGACTATCGATAAGTTTCTCGATAGTCATTTAGGATGGGGCATGATCGTGGTGTGAGGAAATAAGGTGAAACCGTCCGGCCTCTAAGACTCGTCCGTTTCTGCGCATGACGTCAGCTTAGGGGGACTTGCTTTACTGCAAGCATTGCGGGCTATGGCACGTTCTCGAGTTATCTTTAGATTTAAACAATATACCTTGTCTAAACCACTACAGAATAATGTAGAAATATGTAAAAATCTTTTAGAATATCTGTAGCTGGAATAATATGGGTGTGGAACAATGAACTTACATATATTTTTACAATATTCTGCAAAGTGAACAAGCTTGTTAAATTTATCAAACAAGAGATTATATTTTTACTACTCAAAATATTGTGGTGCACATGTTAACAAATTTATTCCAATTATTCCATCAACATTATGAATTATTAATTTCAAACAAAATCCTTGACTAGAACGAATAAAGAACAGGGATAAACCATTATTATTTACAACAGAAGAAATACAACACAAAATATGTAACCAAAAAAAGCAAATAAAAATACTATAAACCGTTATTAAAATAAAAAGACGCTCCTTTGTCATTATTAACATCTAGTCTAGAGTTGAAATATTAGGGCCACATCTCTCTCCGAGTTAAAACAAATCTATTATTAGAAATGGCGCCAACGATTGGCTTCCAGTAAGATTTTTATAATATAAATATTTATAGTAGGCTTTGAAAAATATTTAATAGTAGTTTACTGATGAATATTTGGTTTAAGTAATGCAAAATTTTTAAAAACAACTCTATTGATTTTGTTCAAACTTTTTTTGAGAACTGTTTTAAAAAATTGATGATGATGATGATGATTATAATAATAATAATAATAATAATAATGATAATAATAATAATATATGTTTATTTTTCTAAAATAAATGAGTATGAGATTTTTATGACAAATTTGAGAAAATTTGAAAATTCTGGAAAATGACTTATGAGTGATTTTAAAATGTGTATTTGGAACGGAAAAAACCAAAATAAATAAAAATATATTTATTTTAACAAATTTAAATCATTATACGTCAGTTTGTAAATAAAAGCTTTTTGAAATTTTTAAATAAAAAAAATTGTCTAAAATGTTTGTTTGAAAGCTTTATTTATACAGGGTTCATTGTGATTAATAAGGGTGAATATTTGTTTTTCTGAGCAAAACTTAACTAAGGGTAGTTTACTGAAAACATATTTTTGAAATATTTATTCCAAGCTATAATAAACTTTTACATGCCACTATCCACTTTCTTGTATTAAATTCATCCTTCGGAAAACCAAAATATTTAATATTGCTGCCTTTAGTTTTTTGGGAATAATTATTACTCCCATACACTGCACAACTAGGCATGATTCCTACCCTTTAAAACATTTAAATACACTAAAGAGGTGGCCTGTTTGCTTGGTTTCCCTCAAGTTGTTCCTTCTACAGCTACCTGACTCCCCCGAAGCTGACGTCACGACAAGAAGGAAGGGTGGGAGAACATGCGCACGGTTTCACCTTGTTTCCTCACACCACGGGGCATGATGGGAAGCAGACAATTTATTACGTCAGCACACATGATAGCCAACCTACAGGGAAATACATTACAGTTGTAATGGCATGTAGAACCTGTACTTGAAAACAATCTAACTATTCGTATCTTAAAAATTGGGACATACAGAAAAGGAAATTACTATACAAGAAGTCTGAATAATTATTTTTTTAGCACAGAGTAAACACCACTACATTTTGACTATACTCAATAAAGATTAAGGAACTAAATTTTAAAAAATACAATAACACAAGAAATTACGATGAAAAACCTTAATGTTTTCAAAAACGAAGCAAAGAAGAACATTCGGGAAAATAGTGATATGTAAGTGAATAGATAAAAATACTATAATAATGGGTCATTTTAAATAATTTTACATGTAGATACTCTTTTCAATGTGTAATTTTTGTAGATACGGATATTATTATTATTATTAGAACTTAGAATGGGTAAACTTATTTAATGGTTTTGTTTTATAATGCTTATTGTTGATTTACTATTACCAGACGTGTAAGTGTGCATCTAAAATAGTGTGGCTGGGTGATGACCGTTATTACTTATTAATTTATACCCTATGTAACCAATCCCACTTACTTAATTGTATGTAAATAGTTTGAACCACGCCTACATTAGGACGTTTATAAGTATACGAGCTGATATGCTCATTTTATAAACATCTTCTAAATAAATAATAACACAATAAATAGTTATACAACACGTAAGAGCTACCATGGTAAGCCATACACAGAGGCAATCTAGTTTGACAAAGATAGCTATAGCTGTAGATGTGTAAGAGAGATTTATAATGGAGACTGAGTACATGTTGGCAGAAGAAAACGTAAAAAATTTGGCCCAGGATAGGCAAAAGTGGAGAGCTGCAGCAAACCAATCGCAAGATTTATAATCTAATAATGATGATTACTATTCTCATTTTACTTGTTTGGGATTTCGGCACCCAATTTATTATTATTATTATTTAGAGTTAAGCAAGAGTTTTCTGTTTATTCATATTATACAGAATACCACTGGAGCGCCAATTTTAAGTATCACCTATTGCTCATTAAACCTTTGCACCAGCCCTGGGGGTACACCCAGCAAACAATTACAGCATTTAACAGAATGTCACAAATAATGGTGGTGAGTAATGCACAGTAATTTAAAATATGACTTAAAATCAACAATACTATCATATTACATAATATAATTTTAATTTGCTTAAAATACCTTTTTTAACAATTTTATTTATTTTAATTTTGTTTATATAAATATTTAACACGAAATATTTAAAATTTTAATAAAACATACAATCTTTATAGTTTATTGTTACAAGCCTGCCAGCGAAAGCAAAAAGAATATATAACCTCCTTGTCTTTGACAATCAAAAAACTAAAGCAAAGAGGCCAAATTGAAACTGGCTGTAACGTTTCACCAACTTGAGGCCATTACTATCTGTGAACAATAATAAGAGTTTACATGTGCACTGCATATTATGTTGATTAATCTGTGGTGGACTTTCTGCATTTGTAAAGCATGTGAATAATTTAAATATCACTGGTTACATATGTGGAGTATATTCAGTTAGAAAAGACACTCTAAAATCTTCGTATTTTAATCGTATATGTATATATATGTATTAATACTATTAATCTCACTATTGTTAAGGACAACTAACATTTTTAATTTGTTGTGTCGATTTTTTTTGTGAGTGATCTTGACGGAAAACAGTTTTTGATGTTTTATTTTGCGTGCATTTAGTGGTTTTTTACGTCACTCTACGATTGTTAGCTAAACTGAAAGATAATTAGACTGGCGTGGTTTCGTGACAACATTTTTACAACTACTACATCGATTTTCAGATGTATCGTCATGTTTCTTACGGCATGTCATGCTTTCAACATGGATAACGAAGAGTAACATATTGTTTACAATATTTTACTAACATTTTCTGCTAAGCAAGTAAAATGAGTATTTCGAATAACTTTTTATTGTTATTTTGTGGCTAGTTTGTACAACAATTGTAATTTATCAGCGTGATTTTGAATTATCATTATCATAATTTTAAATTGCGTCTCGTGGTGTTGCTTATCTTGAAAAGCTAAAATGGCCGCTCACGTTGTTCAGTCGAGCGATGGCTCTCAGCACAGAGAGACCACGGGAGCTTCTTATGCTAATGCTGTGCTTAATAATTTTAAAATAATGGACAGTAATAAGGAAAACATTAATGCATTGCCGCATACGACACAAAAAGACCATACTTTCAAAGAAGTATCTGTTAGAAATAAATCCAATTTAACTAAAGTGAGACAACAAAACCTACACACTTCTCAAGGCACTACCAATGTCAATGATGATTTTCCTCAAATTATTCCACCCATAAAAAGTGTTAGAAAAATGCCGGAGAAAACAAACGTGCCCACTGAAGAAAATTCCGTTTCGAATGGACCAATAAACGGGACGTGTTTTATTAAAGAAAGTGACGAAGTAATAAACAATATTATTCAAGATAGTGAAGAAGTGCCTAGTGAGGAAACAGAAACGGTTACTGAAAAAATTAAATATGTTGAGGCACCTCTACCAAAGATAAATCCCTGGACAGTATACAAAAATGCTGCCTCGGTCATAACAGGTAAAACAGTTGACAATAAGCAACACAAATCCCCTACTGTGGCACCACAGAGCAACCAAATTCCACCAACAGTTCCAGTAGAAAAAAGAGTTCTACAACCTACAACAGCAGGGAAGAGTGGGTGAGTTAATTATAGTTAATTCATAAAGGAGCTAACCTTTAATTAAGTCTGTAGGCCCTAGTCTTTTTATTTTATTTTACTCTACTTGTTCTTAAAAAAAAAGAGGGTAAAATTCAAAAGCACTGGCAAACTAACAACCTTCCTAATAAATAAACATATTTTTATTATTTTAGTTAAGTCGGCCTAGATGTAAAATAAAGCTGTTTGATTAAGTCATTAATTTGCCCACTTAGTCAATTAAATGCAAGCTATCAATTTAATGATTTAATCCTTAAATTTGCATTCACTTATGTTATCTTGACTTTATATGTTAGCAAAGAATATCATACTACCTACCACTTCACTCTAAAAATGCCGGGAATCAATTAACTTATACTAAATTCAAAATTATATATATAAAAATAACTTTGTTATTGTGAAAAATTTAAAACCAAACCCACTTATATGAAGATTAGTCAATTTGAACTACACCAGGCTGCACCACTGGAAAATAGGGGTCTATCCTTCATCTTGTAAGCAGTAACGTATCTTGAGGGGGATCGAGCCCCCCCTACTGTAGTTTGGAGATGCCCAAGATCTATGCAGATCCGAAAATAAAATAAAATTAAGAGAGGGTTTATGACAGTTAAACATTGTGAGCAAAGAAAATATCAAGTCACACACCTTGTGTTGAATCCTCCCTAGTAGTCCTAATTGATGTTCTTGCAGTCTAGGAAGTGGGCTAATCCTGAAGATTGCGGCAGGTTCCAAATTTCCCAGTTTCACATGTGGTTCCATCGAGGAGTTGCACAGTGGCTAGACATTTACCTATTATAAATAATCTGTGATTTTTGTGACAGTAGGCCTGTTATGATGGCTAAGCAAACTTTAATCTAGGCCTATTTATTTATTATTTTGTTGGATTATCACGTTTATAATAGTAAAAATATAATGACAAGTTAACAAATACATAAAAAACCTACCAAAAGAGCTTGTAGGTTTATTGGTTTTGAGAGGGACCTCCCCCCTAAACCACCCTTCAAGCCCCCCCTTCTCCCCACTTTGCAATCCTGCATAGGCTACTTAGAAGAAATATTGTTGAAAAATATTACAAAATGTATGACCAAAGCTTTATGTTTACTATAGAACTGATAAACAAAGTAACTTGAGATCTGACAACACCGAAACGATAATAATACAAACACAGTAAGTTACAAAGTGGCAAAATAATATTCTCAAAAAAGTTCCGTTCAAAGGGATTTGAAATCTTTACCAATACACAATAATTGTTTTGGGGTAAAAACTTTTTATTTCGTTTGAGTTTTTTTTAATTGCCAATAGGGGGTCTTATCCATTCACGGGAGGAATTACTCTATGAAAGGTTTTCTACAAAATCCTACATATAATAGCTTTCTGGTAGGAAAAAGCTTTCAGAAAAAATTCCTATGTAACAGACTTACATAGTAGCGTTTATCACAGACAAGAAAAAAGCCTACCATAAATATTTGACTGTTGGTTGAATAATTATGAATTAATTAAAATGTTTTCTTAATATACTCACATATGACAACTTTGCTTGGAAATAACTAGCCTAGTTTTTAATGTATTAATCCATTCAAAATTTGATTGTAATTTAAGTTTCACTCATACACTTGGGTGGTTTGGTTAAGCTTGGTGGAGTATTTTTTTATACTATAGACACATATCCCCTTTAATTTTTGTATAATTAACCTACTAATTATATTTGAATATGTTCAAGTTACATAGCTACGTAATCATTGAGTCTATTTAACAGAGCAGGTTATGTGTGATAGGCCCGAGTTTGATTAGTGTTAATTCACTAAAAGATCTACACTCATTCTTGAGTAAAAGGAATAAAGAACTAATTTCACATTTGCAAGATCTAGGTTTGCAAAACTGGGAAAATGCAAGATGTTCAAGGTCTGGTTGCGAAATAGGTGATCAAGCAAATATTTTCTAAATTATTATTAGTAGGCCCTAAATGAACAGCTCACTTTTTTTTTGTGTCTAATATTAATTATTACAAAAGCCTTACTAAAAATATAATATATTTCCCCCTTATTTAAAAAAATAAAATGTACATTCTTGACCCATCGTCTGAAGCGATCACATTTTTTGCAGCAAATACATTTCTTTAAGTAGCCTAGTTAACTATAGGCCATACTTTTATTTTCTAATCAAAAACACTCTAGCACATCCACTAGTGTACACGAGTAAACATATTTGGCAAACTCACACAAGGCTCTATTAAAAACTAAACTGAAGGTCGGTGACCTGGTGGTCTAGGGGTAAGGTGTCAGACTTCTGTGCTGGGGGTCCAGGGGTTCAATCCTCGGTCCCGGCACAGATTTATCTGATTGCCAAACCCTTCCTTCACCTCTGACAAGATGTGTATTAATCACAACTTGTGAATGTGAGGAATGCCAGGCCTCCACCGTGGTTCGTATCCCACGTTAAACTGTAGGTTCTCCATTTCATCTCACAATCACCCTACCATTACACATTAGCGTAAGTGCGTACAACCCGAACGGGTAGTAAGACGCGATGCTAATAATAATAACTAAACTGAAAAGCTAAAGATCTAAATGAATACACCCACCAGAAGTCACTCATCAGAAGTCAAATATTAAAATACCATAATCTAATATATATTTTAAGGCTAAATAATGTATGAATAGGCCTAATAATATATGCCTACTTATCCATATTAACATAATCATTATCACTACTCTCCCCCAAATTATTTTCCTGCCCGTGTAATTATTAAGTAGCCAGGCGATGGCAGTGGAATACTTTGCAATATTTTGATAATTTGTGCATCAAACATTAATTCTAGTCAAGGTGTGAGTAAAATCAGCCGGGTGGCTTGCTCACTTAAAAGACCCTTCAATAAGGAAACTACTGACTTGATCTAAAGATAATTTCATATTGTAAGAGATCATGGATCATGGTCTAGTATGTTTACATTTGGACAAGTTCTACTGGGCAGGAGGAAAATCTTTTTAAAAAAATAGAGGATTTTTTTTGCCAGGAAGACCCTGAATTATTCTTGTATTTTATTATAAAGTTTGGGTGCCCACCCTGCCACTATTCTAGGTTTTGTTTTCTTAGAGCCAGCAAATTAAAGGTTCAAAGAAATTCGATTGCATCTGAGGTGTGATTCTGTAAAATTCTTCCACGTGAGAAGGAGACCTATTATGGTGAAACACTGTAAAATCCTGCAAAAATGTTTGAGATTATGTCATGCAGTGTCTTTTAAAGTTCTATCAGGTGTGTAACTATCTATCTGTCATTCATAATTACAATGACATCGTTCAGGATCGGGGTATCACCTCAGTCCACTGATGTATCTCACATTAAGTTCAGATTAATGTATGCATTTTTAGTTGGGCGAAAAATCTGATGACTTTTAATTTTTCGTTTAGAGACATTCAAGCAACTTTATGGTACTAATATAGCTACACCACTTATATGGTCGTTGGCAACACTGAGGGCTTGTATAGAACTAGGCTCTACCATAACAAAGTAACTTTTTTTTACCAAGTTGATAAAAAAGCACAAGAATCTACAAACCTTTTTTTTTATCAAGTTGATAAATACATAAGAAGCTACAAACTTTTTTTACCAAGTTGATAAAAAACCATAATAAGCTACAAACCTTTTTTCATCATGTTATAGAAATGTTGCAAAAAGCTAAACCTATTATTACCAAGATTTACTTCATGAGTGGTGTTTGGGTACTACTATGCCCACCAGAGAGGGCCTATTGAGAATAGCACGACTATTCATCATTCATTCAGTAGGCCTAAATTTATTTACACACACAACAAATATTGGCCCAAAAGAATAAAAACAATATAAAATTAAAAGGATATAGGTACCTTTATATTGCTATATTATTATAAGTTTTTGTTTTGAAACCAAAGTCGGTAGGCCTACATTTTAACCTGCTTCGATTCAACCCAAAATGGCTTCAGACTCCGATTTTGCAGCCCTGTCCTATGGAAACATTCACATCACATGTCAGACTTAGCTAGGCCAAATTATTTCTCGAGAAAACGGATATTTCCAAACATATGATTTTTCCGCAAGACCTGTCCGGTAGCTAGCGCCATGTATGTTTTCTGTGATCCATCTGTTCTTGTTGACGCAGAAGGATACTCTGGTTGGTTGTGAAGCCACGCCATGCCTTTCACCCTCCCACAAAATAGGTTTTAGGCTTGCACTCGACAGGGCCAAGGGCTTTAACATTTAATGCAAAGTCATATAGCCTATACTATTCTCTCTGCCTAAAGTATAGTGAAAATAATCACATTCTGTCAAAAATTGTTCAAAAGTTCATATAGGAGATATTTTAAGCTTGTTTGATGAGCAGCTAATAACAAGCCTGTTGACTTTCACCATTTATGGTTTTAAGACAGTTTGTCTGATGTGTGAAGTTGCCGGCAACTTATAGAGCTATATTCTATATACTCTATTATAAACACTGCTGATGTTCCATTTTTTATGCTACTGAATTGAATTTTATACAGGGTCATGCTTATTTTTTAATATTAACACCATATAAATTAATATATGGTAATCATAGTTTGAAAATATTTTTAAAAATGCCAACATACACAAACCAAACTTTGGACATCTAGCTCAGTGTATCAATGCTCTTATCGCTGAGCTTACCATGGTTGGAGATAATTAATTTCTATAATATGACGGCTTTACTTCCCCTCCGAAGGAAGCTGTGTTACTGATTTATATCACTCAAGAAAAATTTGTTGACCCCGGCTGTATTTGAACCCACAAACATCAGGACTGAGCCGAGCACTTTACACCAAGACCCTTGAGGTTGACATTATATTTATTAACAGTAACAACATGAACAATACTATTATTTTGTCGATATTATAATTTAAGTATAAGAACTGTGTCACATGACACTGTGATGTACCTACCTCCTCCCATGTAACACCATATAGATATTATAGCTCACCCCTACCTACACCCTCTCAACAGTGCCACATGGCTTATGGCTAATCCCTTTACACTTCAGTTATTTAATGGCCTAATCCAAGCAAGAGGGATTCAACCTTTTTTGTTGACATAGTACATACCCTAAAAAAAGGTTTGGTTAACTTTGTACTTTATTTTCTAATAATATCACATCCAAAAATAGTGCATCATGGATACAAGGCACTTTATTCAATAAGTTAATTATTAGTCTATTGGTTTATTTTAATTTTTAAAAAGTAAGAGTAAAACATCTCTAGCCTCCTAAATAAGAAAAGTAAAAGCATTGGTAATAGTTTTTACTAGCAAGAATAAAATAATATTTGCAAGCCAGGTGTGATGATTTACGAGTATTCATTTTTGCCCGTTTTCTTTCAGTCTTTGGGTGGAGATTGTTATAAAGAGGCCATAATTTAATTTATACTCAAAATGTTTACATTCCCCTTAAGATGACCTCTTATACCCTCGGAGGCTAAGGTATATTTTAGATTTTATTTGCTAATCTAAATTATCTTTATTTAGGAAATACAATTCAAAAAAATAATTTTCGTCTTTCAATTTGCACAGAATCACTTGTTCATTAAAATTTGATACCATTAAATAACCAGGTCAGGTGAAATATCTTGCCTAGTGATATAGCTGACAATTTTATGAGCAGTATTTTGTTTCAATATCATAATATAAATGTAAATGAATTGACCCATGAAAAATGAAGTCTTTTGCGATCAAAGAATTCCTAACACAATTCGTGACTTAGACCAATCAATAATGTTTTAGGTCTTGATCACAGTATAATTTCATTGAAGAAGTTACATTTCAAGATTAATTGCAAAAATAATTTATTTGTGTTATCTACCAACTTGTTCTGCCATTTTGGTGAGTCACTAGCTTACATGTAGTGAATACTCTCGGTACACTGGGCCTTTTATTTTCCCACTGAAATGTTGTGCCATCAGAGTTAAATGAAAAAAAAAATCATAACTATCAGGCATTTGTAATAATTCAATTTCTTCATAGATGCTGTTTATAAAAACTTCGCAGCATCCAGGGCTGTGGACTCGGATTGCCAAGCCTTCGACTCCCAACTCCTCTATTTTTCTATTATCTAGCTTCAACTCAGACTCCTTCAGAAATGGCTGAAGTATATTAACTAGCAATAAAAAATCTACTGGAGTAGAATGCTCTAATACAGATGAGATGCTTCTTTGTCATGAATTTATATTTAAATAAATTTGTCAATCCAAATTACATTATTGCTCCTAAAAAATAAAAAAGTATAAAATTAAAATGATATGACCACAATTTATTGTTATGATATTAAAAGTTTTTATTTTGAAATCGAAGTTGGAATCGATACTTTTTACCAACTCCCCTAAAATTGCTTCCGACTCTACAAATCTGGCAGCATATAGAGGTTTTTAAAAGGCAGAGCAATTTTTTTTTGTGGTAAAAGTTTGTTAAAACAAAATCGTGGATAAAAATTAAAAGTTATTTAATGCACTGAATAAAACTTGTGCAACCTGATAAGAGTTGCCTATGCTAAATATTAGTAAAGCTTTGTTTTATTTAACATAAACATTAGGCTAGTGGTAGTTTTAAAGCTCTTCATTATAATCAAAAAGTCATTGATATTATTTCTTGTATTATTTTTTTTGTAATAGCTATTGTCTAAAACAAACAGTACTAAATATATTATAGAAATTAGACACACAAATATAATGTATGAGAATGAATTATAATGTCTTTAAAATGATTGTATCTAAATGAACAAAGAAAAAAGTAAGTTTAGCATTTCATATTCAGTTCATATAGTTTTAATAGTAGGCCCAAGTATACAACACATTCAATGATTATCTGCTAAACCCTAAAAAAATATGCTTAAACAAGAAACATGCTTATTTTCAATGAACCTAATATCTATATTATTTATTAAGCAATTACTTTGGAGGCAAATAAACTCTTTGCTGTAGGTGTGTAAGTTTGTTTAGTCTTATTTAGAACTTTCTTATATAAGTCCTTCTCCCACTTATATTTTCATGAGTCATGGACTGTTAATATTCATAACCATTGCCATGGGAATCCTGTGATGGCTTTTGTATTTTGATTCGTGACGTTATAAGGTGTGGCCAAAGGGAGCACAAGTATTTTTACAGTTTTTATAGAATTGAAATTTTTTGGCCAAAATAAATCAAATATTTCTCCATTAGCAACATAGAGCTTAATTTTCTGCACATGCTAATATCAACTGATCTTGAATATCTGTCAAGGGTGTCTTGGAATTTCGTCAAAACTTTTTTCTTTATTTAAAATTTTTGACAAAATTCCAGGACACCCTTGACAGATATTCAAGATCTGTTCCAAGATCTGTTGATATAGCATGTGCAGAAAACTAAACTCTATGTTGTTACTGGAGAAATATTTGATTTATTCTGGCAAAAAAATAATTAATATTATAAAAACTGTAAAATTACTTGCGATCCCTTAAGTTAAACTCAGGTGAAGGATTAATTGGGGTAGGCTTTATGTTGAATTGATACTTATGTAGTAGGATTCTGGTTGGAAGAAACTTTTGGAAAATACAAACATTATGTAGGTATACCTCAGTTTTAGCTTATGTGGTGTGACTGACAGTTTCACAGCGTACTTCTGACAGTTAAACATTTAGGTATATACTAAATTTTGACTGTCAGAAGTGAACAACGGCTAAAGACATGTTTTTTGCAGATCATATGGTTGGGCGTAGGGATACATAATTTGTCTGGTAGCTTTTCAAAGCCGTCAAGAAGTCATGTGAGCTGTCAGTCAGCACCAATAAGCTAAAACTGAGGTATAGCATTTATACAAGCTTATGTAAGCTGAAGTTCAGTACAAAATTAATATCTGTGTTTCAAGTTGCACCTGACAGAAAAAACGAAGCAGTCCTTAACACAGAACAATTTATGAAGGAATTTGACCACAGCTAATAATGTGGAACACAGGCTATAGGGATTATATAAATCATACAAAGAAAAACTGACTGCTAGTTGGAAATTGCCACTTCTTCTCATGTTAAGTGTTTCTTTTCTGGAGTGAAAAATTATAAATACTATACAGCTTATTAAAAAGTGATACTGATATATGTCGGGTACAAAAAAAATTTTTTTTAATAACTTAACATTTTCTTTTGGAATTTCATGAAACAGATTATAAAAATGGCCATTCTTTAACCTTGAACTAATTATAGGGCACACCCACAATTTGCTATTGCTATTTTTGAATATCTAATTAGAAATACAAGCATTATTATAGCTCCTTCTGTTTCAAGCATTGTAAAATACAGTAGTGCTCTACTTTACAGTGTTCCAATTTATGGCACTCTGCTAATAAAGTGGTTTTCAATTATATAGGCCTACTAGTTCGCTATGTTCAGCGCTTATCTCACTTTTCCGGCTTATTTTGTCATGTTGCACACAGTGAAGGGCTTTGGCTGCCATTTTATATAGATAATTCAGTCTGTTTACAGTATGATGGGCACTATACAATGATTTTATCTACCGTATTATCGAATGATGAAAACTATTCGAATGCTAATTCAAGTTTTCATTCCGTTGTGTTTGTTTGATTGTTTTCAGTCGCTTTTCATTCAACTGAATGATCTATTTCACACTTTATATATGATAGTGTAGACATGTTATTATGATTTTATATGAATTTGAAAGTTAAAAAAGTTTAGTTCCACTTTACAACGGGACTCTGAAACCCAACATGTGTATGAACAAGGCCCTTCTGTAGGCCTACGAATTTTCAGTGGTGAGTCTGGCTAAAGCTCTAGGCTTGTTTTTATCTTTAGGGTGTAAATTCTTAATATAAATAATTTAAGTGGCATAAAATATATTTAATTATCATGTTGAATACATACAATTATGCTTAATTAAAATGAATATGACATAAAGAATAAAATATATTTAAAAAAAACTTGAATAATGTGAATTAAAACCTTTTAGAAAAGTCATGAAGACACGACTGACATAAATTTACACTGCGCATGCGCCAACATTGACCAATAGTATTCGGCTAAAATACTCAGAGGCAGAAAGAGGAATTTTAAACTGTCCTTATTTTTCCTGTATGGACATACATATACTCCATTCACGGTAGGAATAACTCTATGAAAGGTCTTTTTTCCTACCAAAATCCTACTATATAATAGCTTTCTGGTAGGGAAAAAGGCCTTTCAGAAAACAAAATTTCCTACGCTGAACAGACTTTACACCACGTCATTTGAATGCTTTAGAAGTAGTTTGAGTTGGATTCTTGTGGATACTTGTTGTGGAGACAGACCCCACAGTCACACTTGACAACAAGATCTACCAAAATTATAAAATATATTAGGTTTACGATTTAAAATAAATTTGTAAATATAAAAAAGTTTTTATTTAACTTAAAGTAGGGTAGAAGTGCTTTTAATGGTTAGAAAGACCGACCGTGTCTGAGAATACTGCATAGTTGCCTTGCAACTGGAGAACTGGGATAAAACAAAACTTTTATGTCTGTAAATTTCACCAAACTAAAAAAAAAAAAAACTGGGATCGTTATTAATTTAGGATATTTAACTGCAAGGTCCCTTGAATGGAAAAAAAGTGACTAAAGCTGATTATCTCAACCCTCCCCCCCTTTTTTTAAACATTGGGTTGTACCTGTCTAAATGTCCCCACTATACTCAAATCATCCTGTTCTCGACACCAATGGCATGACTTCACAAATATTCATTTTTATGAAAAACTAAATTTCATACCACTCTATAAAATGATAATTCCTTCTTGAAAACCTGGAGAACACATAATTTTGTGATAAGTGGCATTACCAAATAGGTATTTTTTTTACAAACTAAAGTGAACTGAATGGTGGCTTAAGATATTAGTTCTCATGAACTAGTTCCTGTGGGCTCGTCTAAAAGAGGCCTGAAGTTCTACCCATGTAAATTGGACTGTGGGCCTATTTTTCAGAATAGATCAGGACAAATGTAAATATGGCTCTTCAGTAACTTTTTTTAGCACTGCGTCTTACTACCTGTTCTGGTTCTACGCAAATTTTCTAATTATGCTAATGAGTTAGGGTTGAAAATGGTTGAAATTTAGAGGAAATGTACCCGCGTTTGCCTGGAGAGGGAGTGGAAAACCATTTTGGAAAAACCCTCCTCAGTATACTTGACCTAGATTCGAACCCCAATCCCCTTGTCATCAGTATTCTAGTCTAACACAGGAGTGAAGCCTTGGACCATGCGGCCACCGACGCGGGCTTAAGTCATTATTAAACACTAATTGTAGCTTTACATTTTATCTATTGGGTTGTAACAGAAACGACTTTGATGCCCTGCTTTGGTCATGTAGAGTCTGTTCATGATAGGTAGTTTACCAATTTAAAAAAGTGATCAATGTGATAAACGAAAAAATTCCCTTCCACCAAGAAAAACTGTAAAAAGTCTAGGTCTGGAATGTTTTTAAATGTTGGCTGGAAAACCTGGGAAATTATGGATTTTTTTTATTAAAGTTTTGTTGCCACACTGTTAGGTCATGATCTAGGAGTTAGGTCACACCTTTTTTTTCTAACGGAGTTACGCATTTTAGTGCGGGGGGGGGGGGGGAGAGTCTAAAAATAGGTGACTATTATTTAACTCGTCTCAATTTGATTGGGACATTTACACAAAAAAAAAGATCGGTGACTTGAGAGGTCGAAGTTCGATTATCGGTCTGGCACATTATCTTCTCTCAACGTTAATGCGGGGAACTTACTCTAAAACTATTCTCCTCATGCCCTTCAAATTAGGCTGTTAATAACTTATTAATTAAAACGTATCGATTATAAAACTTCCCAACCATTGCAAAAACAAACACACCGGTATTTCTTACGTTTGTGTTTGTACGCTTCAGTGGCAGTCAATTAACGACTTATTCTAAACCAGAGGTTCTCAAACTGGGGTACGCGAACAGCTCTCAAGGGCAAATTGGCAAAATAACAAGGGACTTGAGGAAAACCCTAATTGTTGGCAGTTACCGTTATTTGGTTGTTACACCCCTCTTTTCCAATATTTGCTCTCGGCTGGAGACAGATTTCTGACAATTTTCAACCCTCTACTTGACACCTTCTACATTAGCAGTTTATTATGCCTTTCTCGACAACGTATCTCTGTGAGAGTGGTTTTTAATCAATGATGTACCTAAAAAATAAGAACCGCATTAGGCTAAATTTGGAGCCGGACATTCGCTTAAAAGTTTCAACTGGACAACCATTAACCATCCATTAACTTGGTACCACTTTCGAATTTGGAATTTTTCTCGATGCCAACGTTTTGTACCATTTTGTACCGTTTTGTACCACAAATAACATGTTTTGTACTCCCACCCATTTTGAGTAATTAGCATATCAATGTTGTCACTCAATTATCTTAAAAATTAAGGTGAGGATCGCTCTAAAACACTATCAGGGGCATTCATATTTCATATCTAGGTGAGGAACACATTAAATGGTTTATAAAGAACTCTAATTATAAAAAATCAAGGTGAAGACTACTCACAGCTTCTAGGGTGATCCATTTATCAAAAAATTCTGAAGGAGGGTCACTCCAAATATTTTATAAAAAATATATGAATTTAAAAAAATAAAAGGAGTGACACGTTTTAAAACACATAAGATCACATATGAATGAGAAACTATTAAATGGCTTTAAACAGAAATCTAACATTGTAAGTAACTATGTTATTTATAATTATGACCCCCCACCCACCTACGAAAATGATCTGGATCTACCCCAGAGGTAATATATTCATTAAATTAGACTTTAGAAACTTTGATTAATCTGGCGAGATATTATACGCAAACAAAATGTTCTACAAAACTAGTACAAAACGTTGTCATCGAAAAAAGTTCAAAATTTGAAAGAGCTACTCCACCATTAACTTGGAGTGACCACTTTGATATGCTAGTTACTCAAAATGGGTGGGGGGAACAAACATTTTCGTTTGTGGTACAAAACTGTACAACATTTTGGCATCGGAAAAAGTTAAAAAATTGAAAGTGGTACTCCAAGTTAATGGCCCTCAACCAGACATAAAAAAGTAGTGCCAAGCCGTGCGGCCACACCCCTCATATTGATAAACTTTGGTATTCATAATATACCAGCTCTAGAATTACAATTAAAAATTGTGATTTGAAATTTTTTTTAGTTTACTTTTTCTCTTTTTCTTTTGAACGAATTTGTGAAGATAATTTATAAAAATTTTCTACAGGCTTTTTACAGTAAAATTATGTTTTTTTTAAACACTGATCATATCCATTCTCAATAAGAGATAATGTTAAGGCTATAACAGTAGGATTCTCTATAAATAGTTTGGTCCCATTTGAAATGTTTTAATTACAGACAATTTTTTCCCAATAGATTAAATAGATCAATAATTTACCATTTGGTCATATTTTTTTAAGGCCTTTCATTTGGATTTCTTTTCCTTGGGTATACATTAAACTTTTAGTCATGGCCGAGGGGTACAATCTAAAAAAGTTTGAGAACCGCTGTTCTAAACAATTCAAGGTATGTACCATACCATAAGTGCTACATTTACCGATTAATTAAAAAGAACACACCCGAATTTAACATATTTTGTCCGGCCGGGACTCTAGCACGAGACCCATAACTAAGGAGATGAGCTAAAGTGTTGGACTCCTAAAGGGATGAGGGAGATTGTTTTGCAGGTGTCAAACAACTGGGAGTTAACGCCTGTAATTGCATTTATAATGAACTCCGAATCGCTCGTAGGCCTCTTGTTTTCCCCACTAGGGCTGACTAATTTCTCTGCCAGCATGTTGATGCGATCGATCGTCTGAAGCATCGTATCTCGACCGTGGCCATACCCATATCATGTGTGCTAGCGTGCGTACGCACGTGGGCGCCACGTTTTAAATCCTCGTGTGAACTGATCTAAAAACTGTAAAGCTAGCCCAAGGGATGGATATATCGCGGGCAAGGCGTGGCTGGACTGCTTGCTTGCTCTCCAAGAGACTTGATGAAGGTCAGGACTCGGCCCTGTGGGAGGCATTATATAGCGTGTGTGCGCGCGCAGACCCCGTGTACGCGACTCGCTGGCACGCTCAATGACAAAATAAAACTCCAGGAGAAACCACTAAACAAAGGTCCTTTCATATACTGTCCATACAGGGCTGCCACGCCCCGGGAAAATACCAGAAAAACAAATACCAGGTGTTCCATAAAAAAAACTGGAATACATGTGAATTTGGGTCACTAAACTGCAAGCCCTTGAATTGATGAAAAAGTTAAACTAATGAACCAAGATCCGCTTCGATGGCCGCATGGTCTGACGCGCTACTCTCGCAGTGAAACTAGACTGCCGATAACGGGAGATTGAGGTTTGAATCTCGGTCTGGTGTACTGAGGTTGGTTTTTCAAAAATAGTTTTCCACTTTTCATTCACTCAAATGCGGGTACACTTATATATAACCTTACTAATCCCCAAAACCATTAAAAACAAGGCACTCTGTTTCTAATACATGTGCTATCTTCCCCCCATTTTACTCATGCATACATTTTCCCCATCATGGTCAACTCATCCAGTTCTAAACAAACACCAATTAAAGAAGTAAATTTTTTAAAAATGTAAGTTCCTCGATATTATTTTTAAAAGTGTCTGGAAAAATGGGAATTATTTTGGCACACACAGGGAGTGTTATACTAAAGGGAAAAAAAATATTGGTTATTACCTTAGAATAAAAATATATGTTCAGAAAACCTAAAATAATATTTCAAACCTTATATTACTCGAACAGTTTTCCTTAGCATTGTGTGTCTAACAGTTTCTTCTTGAATTCAAAATGAACTAGGTAGTGTTTTTTGTAAAGTATTTTTTCCTCCTCCCCTCCCGTTGGTTGATAAAAGCAATGATGCTGAAATATTACTCAATTTATGATTAGTGTGTGTGTGTGTGTGTGTGTGTGTGACTTTGTGATTAAATGTGTGTGTGGCTACTTCTACAATATAGAAAAAAGGATTGTCATCTTTGTGCATATGATTCTCTTCCCACATTCTTCTTCTTTCCATAGGTGGGATTTTAAATTAATTTTGCATTCATTAGTTTGGTTTTATTTATTTTTATAAATTACTATCATTATAAAATCATTTAGCCACTGTGCCTCCTCATTGTTAAACCTTGAATTCAATAATTTTAATCTCTCGCTCTTTTACAAGTTAACTAGCTCACGACCGATTAACTGGGAAAACTAAATACATACATGGTAATACTCTGAACCAGAAGTTGCATTCTTAATTTACAACAGCAAAGTTGGGAACTGTAGAATGAGTTATTTTAAATTAATTAATTTTTCAATTTTTTTTAATATGGTAAAATGGCTCACTTCTCAATCACATTGTTTTCTAATGAACACTAGTGAAAGCTCAGGTTGTCCAGCGAACTGGAAAACAGAGGCAATTTGCATGGTCAGGAAAAAGTCATGGAGTTTGATCAAATTTTTGGAATTTTTACACATTAATTAAAATAAAATAAGCAACTATTATTTACAATAGTCAAAATAACACTTTCCTTCAGGTTAATAAATAATACTCACTTCGAATCTTTTTTAAAACATTGGTCCCTCCTCATCAAATTAATATAAATGATTCTCAAAGTCACCATGGAATGTCGTCTTTCCATCCCCTCCTTAGCAAAAGTTAGGTCATGGCTATGCACACACGCAAGAATTCGATTCTTTTAGGGGAAGAAGAAAAAAAAACTATCTTACAACACCTTTACACTGTACTTGTGTAAAGCAATATTTTATGAATGCCTCAATATAGTCTTAGTGAAATATAACCCTGGTCGAAATCCTTTAACCCCTTCACAGTGACATAATTTCAGAAAGTGTATGCGTCTAAAAATATAAATACACTAAGTTGACATTTTAATTTAAAAAATGTTTGTAATATATAATGTGATTGTAAAACATGTTGACCCCGTAAAACCTGGAAAAGTCATAGCATATTAAAATATAGTTGAGTTGGACACCCTGAAGCTGCACTACGATGCGACGCACGTTTAGCTTGAGCTGTATTACCTATCTAAAGTAGCTGCAATCCGTTGGGTGAAACGGGCTCTTGCATCGTTATAATATAAAATAATAGGATGGAAGGCTGAAATAATTAGTCGTCAACGTTCATCTGACCAAGAGTGTTTGGCTACCACAAAGCTCAAAATAAACACCCAAACCCCGATCGGAATCTAACTCAGATGATTCAATATCAATAATATAAAATTTTAGAAATGTGTAGTTCTAATTTTTAAATACTTACCTCGGTGTTCGTATGGTTTAAAGCAGAGCTGTTTGATTAGTTATCATCCAAGCGGTCCCTAAAAAAAATAGTATTTTTTTTGGTCCAGACATTTAATTCAGTATATTTTACAGTTTAAAAGGCGAAAAAAGGTAAAACGTATTATATTTGATAATACATTTTATTGATCTAGTTCATTGACATTAAATATAAAACGGGTAGTAAGACGCGATGCTAAGAAATCCCATTGAAAACATTTTACTTTATTATTTGTGTTTTTTTTATAGATATTAATAATATCTATCAAAAGTGACAGGTGCAGATTACATGATTTAACGTTTGAATACTTGAAAGTAGATATAATAATTTTTTTAGCTGTCATATGTCAATTCCTAAGAAAATTGGGGTGTACTTACTATCTATCAAAGTCTAGTCAAGGGTATAGGTTTCTAACATTTCAATTTTTTGAAGTCGGTTCCCCATTCTAATCATGTGGGAAGGAATTTGTGGTATAAAGTTAGTCTAGCCGGTAGTTAAAATAAATATTTCCGTTGAGTAATTTTAACATTTCTAAATCCAGCGAGAAAACTGTTAAGGCGGGTGGGCGCCTCAGGTCAGTCCACGACAAAATATCAATCGCTGTTAGACTACACGGCTTAAAATACAATGGTATGTGTGATTTTTTGGAACTACTTCTCTATTATCTCTACGCTTATACTCCCTTTTACCTACAACCACCCTTTTTATGTCAATAAGAAAGAGGGGAAAGAAAATCACTTAACTTATTATCTCAAGGTAAAGAGAAAGCTCGCCGCTAGTTCTCGAATATTCGAATATTCTCTGTTGTGAGCCTATCGAAAAAATTACTGTATTTGTTTGAGGAAGGCTAAATTAAGAGCCCTTTTTCATCAAGCTTAATCTCATAACTCCACAAATATACTTAAAAAGTCGTTGATAATGAGCTATTTATACTTTTACATTTTCACAATGTTTTTGTGTATTAATAAAACTTGAAATATAGAGCTGTTAATGAAAAATAACCTTAAAGGAATCTTTATACTCTAGTCTGGCGTTAACCATATTTGAAATAATGCATCTCTGATTAAATATTGGGTTAGAGTTGAACGGCATTTTCTCGCCTAACGAGGCGGCCCCCTTAGTTTGGTAAAAATGCTACCAAACGAACGGCGTTGTGATTCTATCACGAGGCTTTGTGTGAACGGGTCCTACTATCTGGTTTAGAAGAATGTGGTTTGGAGGAGATTAGCTAGTTGGTGGGAGGATCTCGCACATGGCACATTTGATTGGCTGCTGTCTCCCAGACATTTTATCGTTCTTGATCTGGGATAAGATGGCAACATTTCGACAGTTGGACATTCGACAAATAGAGTGAATACGTGTGAAAGTGGCCTACCGTTGCTCTTAAAACATTAAGAACGCTGACCACTTCTTTTATTAGCCCTGACAATTTTTTATAATGCATAATAAAACAATAACAATGATGATAATTTAGTTATAATTTTTGGAAGGAAAAGTATTTCATCATAATACATATTTTACTACAACATTATTAATACATTGTTCATTTTATATATATAATATAGTCAGTACTCAACTTTCGTACATAATGTATTGCTTTCCCGAAAACTCTTTTGAAAGTCGAACCATACAGTTACGTGTTACCATACAGTTATTATCATGTCCATTTAGCTATAAACTCTCCAGGTGACGTCATTGTTGGCCCAAGGAGATATCTCTTTTATTATTAATTTTTGAATATCATTTATAGACCTCTAGATAAACAGTTCAAAGTGTATCTGGGCGCTGCCTGTCTAGATATGATTGAATTTATGTGTTTTAATATAATATACTAAGAAACTGGGGCAGGATTAAATAAACGTAAAATACGTTTAACTTTAGGAAAGTGTCTTATGTTCATCTACATTATACAGGACCACACTCAAAAATTCAATTTTCGAGGGGGTTTCCACATTTGTAGACTCGTGAAGTCTACCATTACAATATGTCAAGGAATTTTTCTAAACCTTAAATCCTTTTTTAAATCAATTTAAAGTTTTTTCTAAACATAGTTGGTTGGGTGCTATCGATTTTATAAAAGACTAATAATCATCTAGCCTAGGCATTGAGCAATACAAAAAATACTATATCAAATACTAATAATAATAATTTATGGAGTGGTTTGTTCCCACTGCTCCCTCCAAAAAATACCCCTCCATGGTATAACCCTGTGTTTCAAACATTTCTTCTCAGGCGATAAAAAAAAAGTCTGATTCAAAAACCTGTTATTTGAAAACTAGAAACTCATGTTGTCCCTTTGGCGGTGAAAAAAATTACTACACCATTTACAAAACTGTGCTAGCCCGTTCAAGCAATAAAGTAAATATACATTTTCAGTAATTCATAGTGAAGTATATATTATTGCAAGCTTTTGATAACCTTTTAGATAAACTCTCTAATTGATAAATCAAATAGGACATCTTTCTAGAATGCCAAATTTTAGTGATTTTTAATCTTTGATTGTTGGTGATCAAAAGTGGGCTTCTTATAACAATCAGAGTTTATATTGTTTTAAGAGCCCCCTGTCTTACTACCCGTCCAATTTATCCACATACAGTATTTATAAGGGCACCGACTCTTCGCGAACAATGTTTTTTCACGAATTGTTTAAAAAATCCATGTCAAAAGCGCCAAAAAATTGTTTCAAGCTCAAATAAATCACTATTACGGATGTTAAAGTTCACGAAATAAATTTATAAAGGCAGTTATAAATTAAATCGAAGTTTTCTCACTGATTCTTGGTAACATTTTTTATTTTAAAACGAAATTAATATTTTATAGGCTAAATTCCGTTTGTATTGTGGCCTATAGTCTTACCCTTGGACAATATGTAACAAATGTTATGTATAGAAATAGTTTATAATCTCCACAACAGGCAATACTTCAAAAACATTTTTAAACATCAATGGACCTTGACTATAGCAATAAAAATTTAACTTCAAGCCAAAATAGCTGACAAAATGAAATCGTCAAACGTTCTAGGCTTATAGCTGTCACTACTACTTTTCTCAAATTGTTCTAGAGACTTTTTGTTGAAGTTTATTAGTTACTTGATTAAATACTTTAATTTTTTTGCTGTTGTTTAAAAATAGAACTATTACATTTCAACTTTATTTTACATATTAAATGGAAAAAAAACAATGGTTACAATTGTATTTAGGGCTGAAGAAAAGCCAAACCTTTTACTAACCAACTGCTACTTATTTCACTTTCGAAGTCAGAATGTAATTGCCCTATTAACATATAATAAACAACACATTGTAGAACATGATTGATAAAATAACTCTTGGCAATGAGACTTAGTTATAACAAAAAATATAAAATCTTAGTGATATGAACACTAAGAAAGCAGCAGGATTCATTTTCAGACATAAATAATTTTCCTTTCAAAGTAATCTTAATTTTAGGTGTAAGCCTACGGTATATTTTCGGGTAGATTCAGTAAATCTACTGTGATCTATGTATCAAATGATATTTTAACTATAAACAATGTAAATATTTGACGTAGGCCATGCCTTATTTCGTAGGCCTGTAAAAAGTATACTTTTTCAAGGGTTTACCACAATTTTTTTTATTGAACTTATTTTTAAAATGTAATTTTAATATTGTGCAAAATATGTAATTTTTGTGATTTTTCCAAGTGCTATAAATCCATTTTTAGGACGATTTCTTTATTTGATAATTTTTAAAGCGAAATTCAAGTTTTTTTTATAACGGAAAGTCAAATATTTATTCACCATAATATAAGTAAGGTCTCTAATTATTTACAATAATGGCGAAGGGATCCTGGATGAAGATTGTAGTCTTCAAAGTGTAGGTACTTTAGTTACGGCAAATGACGAAATGTTAACTATAGTATGATTTTGGTAGGAAGAACATTAGAAGTTAGTTACTAAAGTTACTTAAACAATTTTAATATATTCATACATCAAGTCATGTTAACTGCAGCTGTCACTTTTGATATATATTATCAATACCTATAGAATAACACAAATAATATAGTAAAATGTTATCAATGTTGGCCGCAAAGAAATATGTTTGAATTTTCTCTAATGTTTTACCAACCAAAATCAGGGTATAGCTGGTTTACCTGTGGTGATTCAGCGTCGCATGCAACAAATTAACCTCTCTTTTTCTCAGGAAGTCTGTAATTGAAGCGCTCAAGAATCGCGCACCTAGCACTAATTTGATTCGCTGAGATGCACACAGACTACGCTTACATCAACAAACATTCTTCTGATGACGAAGGTCAGAACTTGGGCCGTGCTGTCTGAAGTCACATGATCAATCCTATTCACCTGCATCGCAGTCAAATTTCTTGTTGAATAATTCGCTAACCTGTATCGGTGATCACATGGTCTGAGGGGGTGGTGGATTTCCACTATACATCCACGCAAATGCGGGTACACTCCTTCTAAATTCAATCTTCCTCATTCCCAACACATTAGCTTAATTAGTAGGTACATATGTGTATAACCTGAACATGTAGTGAAGACGTGGCGTTAAAAAATAATAGTTTACTCGAGTTTTTCTGATAGTTTACCTAATCTACGTGCATATTTAATTGTTCACGAACGTTTGGTTTCGTACAAACAAATCTTGTCCTGGGAAGTAATGAAATAAATTCTAGTTGGTGTGGCTAACAACCAAATCCTTGACCTCTCGGGTCAGAACTAAGCACTCTGATAAGTATATACTTGTTAATTTTAGAGCTGAAACCTTTCCTACAAATCGCCCATATATTTGTGCTCATTTGTTTCACCATCGCCTGGTAACAGAACAGAGTTCCTAGCCGTGGCTTCATACAGCATGGTGGCTGGGGCTCGATGCTTGACTGGGTACTACTCATGCTCTCTTCTGCGAATGCTAGTGCAACCCCACAAAACAATTCTCACCTACATGATGTTTATGTACACTTCGTGTACCCTGAAAGGTAGCAGTCTTACTTTTGACGAGTTACAGTATAGGCCTGTTTTATAAGCTGGCCCATAGTGTTTAAATCGTAACTGATAAGCTTACTACCTCTCAAGATATACGGAGTGTACATTAGACAGTTTGTCATTTAAGTGTTTTTTTAATCTCGACCCTCTAACCGCCCGGGCTATATTAATATTACACAAATGAGGTAGGTATGAGCATGTTAGAATTTAGATGAAATGTACTCACACTTATTTTAATCGGTAGGAGAAAACTAGCTAAGAAAAAAAATACCCTCGGTACACCCGGCTGGGATTCGAACTCCGACCTCGGCGTTACCAGTAAACCCAGACCAGATGAGATTGATGCCTTAGACCGCGGTAATCACCTCTGCGGGTTAATATGTAACAAATCTTAATATATATAATTCTTCTGTACGTGTGTATGTCACTGAACTAACTACTCCTAAACGGCTGGACCGATTTTGATGAAATTTTTTGTTTGTGTTTGATTGGGTCCGTGGATGGTTTAGATTCACAATTGGACCCGGTAGGTGGCGCTGCAATCGGGTTCTAGGATTTATTTTTATTTTTTAGGAAATCTTTTTGGGGGGATTTTTTTTAGATTTTTTGTAGACTATATCAGAACATGTAACCTCAAAATTTCACACCAACCCCAATATTTATAATAATGAATATAATATTAATAATTGACCGTTAAAACCTTTTGAAAAGTTCATGAATAATTGAACTTCTGAGAATAATTCATAGTTAATGTTTGTTTTTCGATACAGCTGATATTTGTGAAGTTGTGGGCGAGATGCCAAAAATGAAAAGATGTTTTATTTTGTATGTTGTCTTGACAAACATTGAATTTGTAATATCTGTGTTACTCACTAATTGGAGTTCATTGTGAATTATCACATAGTATTTGTTTTAGTATCGAAATCAATTATGCCACCCAAACGAAAAGCCAACGTTCGGGCAGGACAACGTCTGTCGGGTCCGCTAGTATATAATATATTAATTAAGGACTACCAGCTGGAAGGTTGTCAAGCTTTTTTCCAACAAAGGATGCAATTTTTTTGTAACAATATTACACACATACATACACACACACATACATACACACACACACACACACACACACACACACACACACACACACACACACACACACACACACACACACACACACACACACTTTAAATTGCTAGTATAACCGAGTCATTTTATTTAGTTTAAGTTCTTTTTAAGCAATTGATTGCTGACTATAATTCCGATTGTCTTTATAAAAGTTTTTTCAAAGTTTTGATATTTGACGAAGAAAAAAGTTAGGTTTAATTATTTACGTTACTTTGTAAGAATTTGGTTTCCACATTATTAAACATTTATAACGTAATTGTTTAACTTATTGAAATGATTCTAAAAGTATTCAAACGTTAGAATTAATATATTTTACATGTTTTAAAAGTATCCTTTCTGACCTTTATTGTTGCTGGAGCAAGGCACGCCATAAATCAAGTTAACAAATTACTCCCGTTTTATTTTAACGCTCACCCAGACATAGTGGCCAAGCTAGGAACTAGCCGGTACTTCGAGCGCTGAATTCAAACATCGCGCTCGATTAAACTGTTTAATTAAGGCAAAGAGTTTTTGTTTCCTCTATGTAGTGGAAGGGTTTTGGATTATTGTTCGAAATAGGAACAATTATTGAAAATTAAACTTCCTTCGGCGCGTTTTTTCTATTACAGAAAAAAGTCTTAAAGACTACAAATATGAAAAAATAATAAAATCAGAAAAGTTTACGTATTTACGTATACTGCAAAGACGCATGCTTGATATTCATTTGGAGATGTAAATCTCAACTGGAGAACTCCTAAAATGGCAAATTTGAACATCCATTTTATGGCATTTTGTGAAAACCTTTTCGGTGGCCGCATGGTCTAACACGCTACTCTCATAGTAGACTAGACTGCCAATGATGGAAAGATCAAGGTTCGAATCTCGGTCGGGTGTGCTGAGGGTAGGTTTTCCTAAATGTTTTTCCACTATCCCTCCACGCAACTGCGGGTACACGTCCTCTAAATATAACCTTATTTATCCCTAAAACCATTAGCCTAATTTGTAAATAAGAGTATAACCCGAACGGTTAGTAAGACGCAGTGCTAACATTTTTTTTCCACCAAGTTGAGTCAGCAAAAACTTCAAATTTGGTTAGCCATAAGAACTCCATTAATCAATTAACGGTTATATTTATTGGAAGGTACCGCCACATCAGCGTAATGAATTAAATTCACTTTATAACAGATTATTTTCTTGCAATATATAAATATATTATATTGATCTATTCAAATTTCATTGTTGGAAGAGACAGGAAAACTTTGGAGCTAAATCTTTAGATGGTTGTAAATTATCCAAGACAAGAGAAAGTCAAAAAGCCCAACCAAAATGTGTGTTTTGTTATATTGGTTGTTTTAAATATTATATTGCTGTTTTATAACAACCTGATTCAAGTGTAATTTAATTTTTGTAAAGCTGAAAGCTTATTCACTAACATAATATCTCTATCACAATTTTTTTTTACTACCTGAATCAGAATTTAACTTTTCTTTTTCCATTGTTAAAATTTATGAACGTTCATGCTATCTTAATAATTATAAAAGTAGATCTGTATTAAGTGGTGCTTCCGTAAGTGGGATAGCACACATATTTTCAGTTGTTCCAGGAAAGAGAATCTTCGTGTGAAAACATGGCGGCCAGAAACATTGCAGGAGTACCTATATTTATAAAAATTATTTTATACTAGACAGATACTCAGTAGAATGGCGCCGAGACATCCGAGCAACATAAAAGTGATAACTCATAATTATAGTGTTTTTTATTTTATTTTCAAAATTACAAACACATTTAGAATATCTCAGTGACAAAGTGAATAAGGTTTATTTGTTTATCGCGATTGAAGCACATTAAAGTAGTTGCGACATTACTTCTCAACACTGGCCGGCTCGGAGCTGATGTATAGTGTATACAGTTCTTTCACGCGTGTCGGTTGTTCAGAGATAACTCTACCATTGTTATACCTTATTTCTGGTTACTATAGACAAAACATTTACATTTCATACCTGTGGTAAAGTTCTGGCTTGAGCCAACTCTATGAGCTTTTAAATTCCAAGGAAATGAAGCATGTTTTAGTAACATATTCAACAGAATTTTATATTTCACTAACAAAGTTTAGCACCACATTGATAAAATGTAAAATAAAACTCCTAATCACATACGACACACAAACTTTTCCCAAAATGCACCACGGTGCGCAAGAATACGTTATTATAGGTCGGCTCAAAATGCAGGCCCGCTCTCTTTTGCGCAACGAGGAGTTCACTAAGCAATTACTAGGCCATGAAGCCGAGTAAAATCAATAATTAATTAATTTTATAATTGTTATAAGTACAAATTAATAATATTTTGGGTGACCTGGTGGTCTAGGGGTAAGGTGTCAGACTTCTGTGTTGAGGGTCTGTGTTTCAATCCTCGGTCCCGGCACAGATTTATCTGATTGCCAAACCCTTCCTTCACCTCTGACAAGACATGTATTAATCACACTTGTGAATGTGAGGAATGCCAGGCCTCCACCGTGGTTCGGATTCCACGTTAAACTGTAGGTCCTCCATTTCATCTCACAATCACCCTACCATTGCACATTAGCGTAAGTGCGTATAACCCGAACGGGTAGTAAGACGCGGTGCTGCTAGTAATAATAGTAATAATAATAATATAATAATAATATTTTAATATTATACAGCCTATATTACTTGTTTATAGTGTTATACTAAACATGTTTCAGATGAATAATTATACAATAAGCATGGTTTTTGAGCAACTCGCAAATACTTTTTTTATATCACAATATTTTTTTTGTACTCAGCTCTAAAGGTGTGGTAGACTTAAACTATTAAAAGAATATCAAATTTCAACACGCAGAAATGATATTGCGACAATTTAATAATGACTTTGAGTTTGTCAATGAGACAATGAATACCTAGCTCACATACTAAATGGAGCAAATGGTAAAAGTTATCTAGGGTCATATGTAACTAATTAAATTGTGTAGTACGTATTTGTCACTTTCTTATGTCACATGGTTAGTCCACTTAAAAAACGTACGTAATTTTCCATCAAAACAATTTCTCCCCCTTATGTGTAATTTACCCGGGTCGCTTTACCACTACCACCACCACGCCTAGCGTAGGTGAAGGTAGTATTTAACGACTACCTGTCCATTAGTGATCGACTGACCTAAATATTATTGTGACTGAACCACTTTCCTTGGTCAATCTCGCTATCCCTCCAGGGCAGGAATGTGACCAGGTGTTTAGTTCGATCATTTCTGTCACTTTCTGTTTGAACATGTATTGAACTTTATATAAAGGTTATTTACTCTCCTGCATGTGCTAAAGGAATTGTTCGACAAATAGTGCCAACTTTGACAGCTCTAAGAAATAAATGTATTATTAAATGCTAGTGTTAATAATTAATTACGATCGTATTATTATAACATTCAACCTCCGGGACTTTTTATACAGAGGCACACGCCCTGTTTTTATTGGCACCACATCTTACTACCCGTTCGGGTTATACCTTAAATACTAATTATTCTAATGGTTTTAGGTGGATGATTATCTTAATAGGAATTGTACCCGCATTTGCGTGGAGGGAGGGTTGAAAACAATTTAAAAAACCCTCAGTACACCCGATCGAGATTCGAACCTCGATCTCCCTGTCATCGGTAGTCTATTTTACTGCAAGAGTAGCGCATTCGACCACGTGGCCACTGAAGCGGGTTTCACGCCTTGTTAATCTTGAGAAATGACAAACTTCTATCACAATAGTGTAGCTATTAAGATAACGCCATAGTGTAATCGGTCAAGTAAACCTGCTACTTCCCCCCCCCCCACCAGGTTGACATTGGCTACTTTAGTCAATGTTTGCAATAAAGTACCTACCTGTCACTTAGCACCTCTCCTACCGTAGATAGGGTATACATATGTTTGTTTGAACCTTTAAGAACTTTCCGGATCTGTGTTTGGGTCTTTAATAACTTTCTGGAGCTATATCTCTTGGACATGTGTAATGTATAACTCTGTGTTTGGGTCTGTAATAACTTTCTGGAGCTATATCTCTTGGCACATGTGTAATGTATAACCTGTGTTTGGGTCTGTAATAACTTTCTGGAGCTTATCTCTTTGGCACATGTGTAATGTATAACTCTGTGTTTGGGTCTTAATAACTTTCTGGAGCTATATCTCTCTGCACATGTGTAATGTATAAGCTCTGTGTTTGGGTCTGTAATAACTTTCTGGAGCTATATCCTCTTGCACATGTGTAATGTATAACTCTATGTTTGGGTCTGTAATAACTTTCTGGAGCTATATCTCTTTGCACATGTGTAATGTATAACTCTATGTTTGGGTCTGTAATAACTTTCTGGAGCTATATCTCTTTGCACATGTGTAATGTATAACTCTGTGTTTGGGTCTGTAATAACTTTCTGGAAGCTATATCTCTTGGCACATGTGTAATGTATAACTCTGTGTTTGGTCTGTAATAACTTTCTGGAGCTATATCTCTCTGCACATGTGTAATGTATAACTCTGTGTTTGGGTCTATAATAACTTTCTGGAGCTATATCTCTCTGCACATGTGTAATGTATAACTCTGTGTTTGGGTCTGTAATAACTTTCTGGAGCTATATCTCTTTGCACATGTGTAATGTATAACTGTGTGTTTGGGTCTGTAATAACTTTCTGGAGCTATATCTCTTGGCACATGTGTAATGTATAACTCTGTGTTTGGGTCTGTAATAACTTTCTGGAGCTATATCTCTTTGCACATGTGTAATATATAACTATGTTTGGGTCTCTAATAACTTTCTGGAGCTATATCTCTTTGCACATGTGTAATATATAACTATGTTTGGGTCTGTAATAACTTTCTGGAGCTATATCTCTTTGCACATGTGTAATGTATAACTCTGTGTTTGGGTCTGTAATAACTTTCTGGAACTATATCTCTCTGCACATGTGTAATGTATAACTCTGTGTTTGGGTCTATAATAACTTTCTAGAGCTATATCTCTTTGCACATGTGTAATGTATAACTCTGTGTTTGGGTCTGTAATAACTTTCTGGAGCTATATCTCTTTGCACATGTGTAATGTATAACTGTGTGTTTGGGTCTATAATAACTTTCTGGAGCTATATCTCTTTGCACATGTGTAATGTATAACTCTGTGTTTGGGTCTGTAATAACTTTCTGGAGCTATATCTCTTTGCACATGTGTAATGTATAACTCTGTGTTTGGGTCTGTCGAAGGGAGCAGCTGGACGTGGGTAACATGGCTGGTGGCTGGCTACCTTGTATAGAGGGGAAGTGTTGTCTGGTGGGAGGGGAACACTGGACATGTGTGGTGTGTAGGCCAATACATATATACATACACACACCACTTGTTTTATTTGAGTGACTTGATCGTGCCTCTTGTTGCTATGCTGTGTCCCTTGTCTACTCGCTATCCGCTTGTCCCATCAGTAGCGCTCGCTACTGTCTTAATGAGCTTCGAAAACGATCGTTATGCAAGAGCTTTTACGTTCTAATTAAATCTTTGGTTACGGTTTCGAGTTTCTTTTAATGGCGTGTTTTGTGAAGTGGCAGTTTGACAAATTTCATTAATGTGCATTGGCGATGTGTTTATTTTATGTGGTTGCAGATATGTGCTTTTTAAATTTATCAAATTGGCTGATTCTTTTTATCCAACGATCACAGTCCTAGTAGCAATTGACAATTTCTAAAGGTTATTTGTTATTCTAAATAGATATTTGGTTGGTTAATTGGCGGCACACCTAGGAATTAGGTTTTTTGTGGATTTCACGAGCATTCGTTACTCTTCTCATCTTCCCATGCCGAATTATAGAAACCCACAAGTCCACGTGGCTTTGTTACTGAAAACAATAAGTTGATAATCTAACACGTACACTATAAACTTCGCCTTAAAATAATGAGCGAATATGACTGGGCATGGAATGAACCTGGATAGCTCGCTAGTAGGGCATTGATGAGTTAAGCCAAGTGTCCCGGGCTCAATTCAATTTCCGCGTCCTAGTGTAATTTTTCAACTTATTTGAGACGTAAACTGTGAACGACTCGGTGTTGTCAACACATGTTTGGTAACCATTCTAAAACCCGCGTCGATAGCCGCAAGGTCGAAGGCGCTACTCTCTGACTGCCGATGGCGGGGAAATGGAGGTTCGAACTAGGTAGGATTTACTGAGGTTTTTTCAAACGGGTTTTACTCTCCTTCTTCGCTAATGCGGGAACACTTCCTTTAAATATAACTTTCATAATCCCTAAAACTATTAGCGTATTTAGTACATAAGCGTATAACCCGAACGGGTAGTAAGACGCTGTGCTAAACATTTTTTTTTCTACACTACATCGGATCACCCGCCTCGGTGGCGTAGTTGGCTAACGCGTTAGTCGTGTTGAGCTCGACCGCCGAGGACGGGGAGATCGAGGTTCGTATCTCGGTCGGGTGAACTGGGGGGGGTTTTTCCTAAATGGTTTTCCACTCTCCCTCCACGCAAATGCGGGTTCACTTCCTCTAAATTCAACCCTCCCAATTCCTAATTCATTAGGGTAATTAGTACTTAAGCGTATAACCCGAACGGGTAGTAAGACGCGGTGCTAAATAAATAAATAATACATCGGATCCCCCCAGCCATACTCCTCCCCAATATATTATATCCGTGCCTTACTGCCCGTCCTTCACACTAGTGGAATAAGGATAGAGGAGGTAAGAGTCCAGATTACATTTAACTTTCTTTAACATGGAGGGAGATTTAGAAACCATTTGGGGGGAAAACAACTCCTAAGTACACCCGGTTGGGATCCAAACCTAGACCTCTCATTTATTAGCAAACCAGACAATACCTACGCCTTTGTCCTCGTACCCACCGATGTGTGGTCCCCTAAATTGATGCGCATTATGTTCCAAGATAATATAAAGTCCTTGAACCTGCGCTCATTGTTTTCAAGGCCCAAATGTATTTAGAACATTGAAAGCACTGTTTGAATGTTAGCTATTGTATTTTTTTTATAAGTTCTTTCTAATTCACCGTGAACACATCATATTTACTAAATAGAGGGGGGGGGGGGGGGGGGGGCGCAACAGTCACATTTAAATGGGTCTGTCCAGCGACTTTATAAGGGCTATATTTTAATGCCAGGAAATGTTAAACGGCTGTAATTTCCCCATTGTCTGCCGGGATTTGTTTTTGAACTACTTAGTTCGAATTAGATAATATTAGATAAGGCAGCGTTGTCGTATTGTTTTTGGTGTTTTATATTGTGTTGAGTAACATTTCAACAACTTTGTTTTACAATCATTCACTAAACATTGGATGTGAGAGAGATTAGGAAAGTGGTGGCCTTGGGAATGAATTTTGTTAAGGAGCATGCTAGTCGTCACGAGGAGAAACAAGATTAGGAATGAATTTATCTGGGAAAGAGTGAGTGGGAGTACATGAGATATTAGAGGAAGCGAGGGTGAGTTGGTATCTCCATGTAATGAGGATGGAGAGGGAGAGGATGCCAAATAAAATTATGGAAATGAAGTATGTAAGAAAAAGACCACAAGGAAGAGTTGGGAAGAGCAGATAACAAAAAGTGTGCAAGTGAGAGGAGAAAAAGAGAAGCATTTAAAAGGAAGAAAAATTGAGGCATTTTACTAAACTGCCCCGGCCACTGGCTGGAAACGGTTGATGATAATGATTTATAATCTCCCAAACGTGTCTCCACTAACTTACTAAATCTAGAGGGAATTTACGTGTAGCATTCTACATACACCCCCGTCCTAAACAGTTTTGATAGAACGAAACTTATAGTTGGATCGCTAGGGCCTACAGGAAAAAACTGTTTTAGACCATATTAAAATAATTGGATGTATGGTAGCAGTGGCTCAGACAGTAAAAGCTGCCTCGCTCTTTAACTTAAGAGCTGTCTAAATTGTCAGATAAAGAAAAAAATTGCCGCTTGTATAAATGCAGTAGAACCTTTTAAATTCGAAGTTCAAAGGATATCTAAAATGATTCGAAGTATCCAAAATTCGAATTAACCGTTTTTATGAGTATCGAGGTATCTTTTACACAATATATCAACAACCTCAAAATATGTTATGTACAAACACACTTTTTAAATAAGTTAGATAAAATACACATACATACACTTATATGAAAAAACAAGAAAATTTAAACACAAACTATAAATCTTGGAAAAATTAACATAAGAAAATTGCAGTAAATTCACTTTTCGCACTTAAATCATGTTAGACCTACGTGGAAAAACATTAATGATACCATTTTGTTGTAGTTTACTTATCTTGACTCAAAAGTCAAACTCTTCTATTTCATTGATTGCATTATAAATGTTGTATTTTACGTCTTGTTTGGATTCAATGAATCTTCTCTTTTACTCTGCGTCAATAATTCTAGCGTTACTTGACATTATTGGCATATTGGGTGATTTAATAAAGATCATTTTGTCAAGTTTGAAATGTAACACTTGACTTCGAATTATACAAATATTCCCTTCTGAAATTTGAATTAAATGTTAATTTTTTACCATTGATTTAAATAGTAACTTTATGGGGAATCATGGTAGTTAGAATTATCCAATTTTTTCGAAGTAACCAAAATGTCAAATTATCTAGATCCTACTGTACATGAAAGTAAATCTAAACTCTTTGTACGCACATATACTGTTCATCCTGTGTCGCCCGTACTACAAATCGAGGGGTGGGGCAATAACTATACCTCAGTTTTAGCTTATGTGGTGCTGACTGACAGCTCACAGCTGACTTCTGACGGCTTTGAAAAGCTACCAGACCAATTTATGTATCCTTACGCCGAACCATATGTACTGCAAAAAACATGTATTTAGCAGTTGTCACTTCTGACAGTCAAAATTTAGGTATATACCTAAATGTTGACTGTCAGAAGTCAGCTGTGAACTGTCAGTCAGCACCACATAAGCTAAAACTGAGGTATAGTTGTTTCGTTGAAGGGAAATATAACGTTGTCAGCTCGCCATAAATACATTTTATTGGCCTAACAATATATTTTTACTCAGAGTAATATTAAAAGTTCGTTTCGTAAACCAACTGAGAATATGACTCGCAAACTAACTTCTAAAACAACACCGCCACCCGCAATTAATTTACCAATGTGAAAAGGAAAGCCTCAATTTTATCAATAATTTTTCTTTCTGGCCTGGATTTTAAGCCTAGTAAGCATATGCATCACAAATTAAGCTAAGGTTTGGGATTTTAAAATGTTATTAAGTTATTATATCAAGCGTACATTATCATAAGGTATAAATAGTGAATCACTGATTTTAAATCATTACAGTTCATAAGTTTTAAGGGGTCAAACTTATTTTATGTTTTTATGTAGGCCTACCATTGTTAAGTTATTAAAGTTTTATTAATGTATGGGGCAGAAATTTAGTATTACTATGGTCAATTAAAAAAGTGATAAAATCACATAATTTTCTTTCCAGGCCCAATAATTTGATTTTATGTAGTACACAATATCGTTATTTAAAATTAATGGTTTTTTTTAGCCTAACTCTACTCGTTAATTTTTTATTTATTTTTTGTCACCGCGTCTTACTACCCATTCGGGTTCTACGCTATTAATTTTATTGTGACCGAATTGATAATTGCAAATATAGATTTGAAATATCGTATTTCATAAAATTTCTAGTTTCGACTGTACCAATTGTATATACAACACAGACTAGCAGAGCATACTATACAACACAGACTAGCAGAGCATACTATACAACACGGACTAGCAGAACATTGTATGCCAGGCCAAGGCAAAGTCAGACTATCCAGACAGATACATAGGCTATAGCCAAGTAAAAGCTTACGATGTAGAAGGTTGAGTGAGACCCAATGCTACCTACTTTCTTTTCCAAGAAACAAAGGTTGGGTGTATGCTCTTTTTTTTTTCCTTCTCATACCTAGTCATGTGGCAGGGCTATATAGTAAGGGCTGTCCCAGTTCTTTGATGCTAACGCTGCCGCCTTGGTTCCGATAGTTGGAGGGCGTGACGTCACCGGCCAGACACAGCGCGGCACCTGCCAAATCACCACGTGTTAATACAGTGGTATTCCAATGCGTGATGTTTACTCATTTCGTTTTAAATGAAATGAAAAAAGTAGTAAGTACAATGCGAGTAAAAGGGAAAAAAGGTTTATTACCATTTAAAAAAGGAATTTTAATATCGATAACATCTTTGTTTGGACTCCTGGAAGATGTACGTCAAATATACGACCTCAAGTATATTATGACCACACGCCTAACTCAAGATGTCCTAGAGAGCCTATTTAGTCAAATCCGTGGCACTGGGCAATTTTATGACCATCCTAGCCCAACAGAAGTCATATTACGACTCAGGAAAATCATGCTATCTAACAAGATGCCAAAACCATCGCTCAAAATCAATGTATCCCAAATTGAAGAAGATGCTAGAAACATCTCAGTATACTTGACTGCAGAGTTCCTGGAATCGGCATTCGAACCAGGTGAAATCGAGGAAATGGCCAGCACGTCTGTGGAAGAAGCAAATGAGTTCAAGCTAGACGAGTCTGTTAAGGATTATGAACAACAGGAGAGATCCTGGGCTGAAGAAGAGGCTCTTGCATACGTGGCACGCTATGTAGCCTTCAGAGTACGAGACAAAGACCCTACACTAGGTACTATTTCAAAGCATATTTCCTCAACTTCCACTAACACTTGGATTGAAGCTTTGTCCCATGGAGGATTGACGGTGCCGTCTGAATGGTGGAAGGCTACTATTAACGAGTTCGAGACAATTTTCAAATCACTTCATGGCGAGGAGAATTCATACAGCAGACAGAGAGGTATTATGAAAGAACTTAAAAAAATACTATCTAATAAATTTCCTCAAGTGTGTGCACAAGCTATTCATGTCTATGCAAGAGTTAGAACGCTCATTAGAACTAGACATGTAAATAGAAATAAGCAATGTAAGCGAAGCGAAACTAAGAAGGCTAAGAAATGGATACAATACAAGAAATAACAAATACATGTACATTTGTGTGAGTTCCTTATGCTATAGAGTACGCAAGTTATATTATTTATTATTATTATTATTATTATTATTATTATTATTATACCAACAGTAGTATATAAAGTGTTATGTATTAGTTTTGCTTGTATATGTAGGCAGCTTATGCAAGGGATATTATAGTATTATTATATTGTGTACTTATTTTTCTGTGTTATTATTATTATTATTATTATTATTATTATTATATTATGAACAATATTATTAGAGGTTCTTGTAAATTTCAAGAAGGTTTGGCTTGAATTAATTCTATTTATTACTTTGTATAGTGATTAATATCACTAGTTTAAATATTATTGACGGACCAGTATTTCTGACAAGCCTCATTCAGTCTATCTAAAACCAGGCGCGCTAAAATAGCTCGTAACTAAACACGTCAAACTGAGCAAAGTATTTAAGCTACAGAGATGAGTCTTATATCTAAATAAAATTCAGTTCATGGTCATCATTTCGTACGCTTATACTACCCATCTATTTCAATTAGGAAAAAACTTTTCAACAGAGTGAAAATGTGTCTGCAATAAAAACTTCATTATAGTTCTTTCATTAGAAAACAATTTTTTTAAATCAAACCAATTGGAATATGGGAATTTTAATAATTTCCTCATGTCTTAAAAGGTTTTTATAACAAATTCTGAAAATATGACAGTGATTGTTCGAGTAGTTTACGAGAAAATGTGAGTTATGTTTTGGAACTTTCGAGCGTTCTTTGTGTGTCATTCGAGCTCCATCAGGCCGGTGACGTCACGTCTTGAATGAGAGAGGACCACCTCCAGAGCCGTAGTGAGACAGCCCTTACTATATAGCCCTGGTCATGTGGAGCGTAAGAAATCTCAAATATCATTGTATCAAAAACCTGCTTCGATGGCGCATGTTTTAAGGCGCTACTCTTCTGATACAGAAGACTGCTGATGACGGGGATATTCGGGTTAGAATCCCGGTCGGGTGTACTTTTGAGGGTTTTTCCAAACTAGTGTTCCACTCTCCCTTAGCGTAAATGCGGGCACATTTCCTCTAAATTCATTCTGCCTAAGTCATTAACTTAATTAGTGCATGTGCGTATATTCTGAACGGGTAGTAAGACGCGGTGGTACCAAAAATAAACTAAAAAACGCAAAATCTTAACCGTCATTCTGGCTGTAAACATGAAGATTAACTGGAATAGATCTACTTCGATAATCGTAAACCTCATCTTATAAACTATCTTAGGTAGCGCCATCCCCGGCTGCTTCCCGGAAATCTCAGGATTGCCCAGGGCAACGCCCATCGGGACGCGAGAAAAGGTATGTGTCTTTGGAGTTTTTATAACTAAATATTTTTTTGGTCAAAGGAAATTAAATATTGCTTCAGTAGAAACGTAGAATTTAATTTTCTTTATATGGTGATATCAACAGTAGTTGAATATCTGTCATGAGCATAGTGGCATTATCTAACAAACTTTTTAAAATGAACCGAAAAAGTTGTCATTAAATTCTAGGACATTAATAAATTCAAGAACTGTTGATATCACCGAAGGAAGAAAATTTAACTCTTATGTTTCTACTGAAGCACTATTTGATTTATTTTGACCACTTAACTAATTTGTTATAAAAAACTGCAAAAGCATCTCCCCGCCCTTCTCCTCTCAACATGTGATACATCCCTTTGAAAGTCGGAGACTTTGTGATGCTTACTAATCACAACCATAATAGTGATTTACGGCCATATGGTCTAAGGCGTCACTCTCGCAATATACTAGACTGCTGATGACAGGGAGATCAGGGTTCTATCCTTGTCGGGTGCACCGATGGAGGTTTTCCCTAAATGCTTTATCACTCTCACTCCGCGCAAATGTGGGTGCAATTCCTCTAAATTCAACTTTCATCACCCCTAACACATTAGCACAATTAGTACATAGGCTTATAACCCGAACGGTAGTGAGACCGGTGCTAAAAAACAGTAGTAAAGAAACAAATGAATGCGAACTTTGTAGACCTGTATGTTCACAATCCTACCTCACTTTTTTTTTCATCAATAAGTTAATTAAAATAATTTTAAGGTTGGACCGACATTTGTCTCTCCATGCTTCCAATCTACTCCTATCCCACTCTCTTGCCTCCCTGCCCCGGTCTTTCAACCCACTCGTCTTTTAACACACTATATTTTGAAGTATAATATACTATAGGTGCCACCTCAACAATTTAACTCCTCCACCGCAAGCCGCCACTGCACAGAATTTTCCGACTCATAATTTTCATCTCTAGAATGAGCAAGAGTACAGTACTGTAAACATTGTTATTGCTCTTTTGAAACTCATTTGATAACGTTGTTTTTGTTTTTGTCATAAATTAGACTGAAGTGTAAACCTGAGATATCTCTTGTTTTCGTTCCATTTAAATAGTTGAAAACATTTCCGGGAAAAAAATAAATTAGGAAAGGTACATTTTTCCATCTAATATCTCTAGTCTCCCCATGTAAATCATGCACTTCTAAGTTTGAGAGATTTCCATTAATTTTATCATTAACTAACAATAGCAGACACTTTATTTAATTATTATTATTATTATTATTTTTATATCATCATCATCATCACCGCGTCTTACTACCCGTTGGTATTGTAAGCACTTACGCTAATGTGTAATGGTAGGGTGATTGTGAGATGAAATGGAGGATCTACAATTTAACGTAGGATCCGAACCACGGTGGAGGCCTAGCATTCCACACATTCACAAGTTGTGATTAATACACGTCTTGACAGAGGTGAAGGAAGGGTTTGGCAATCAGATAAATCTGTGCCGGGACCGAGGATTGAACCCCGGATCCCCTGCACAGAAGTCCTAGTACCTTACCCCTAGACCACCAGGTCAGCTATTTAATTAATACATGTTGAATAACGATTCGACACCTTAGCTCGGTCGCTAGCGCTTCTCTCCACTAAACTAAGGGTCCCGGGTTCGATTCCCGGCATAGCCGAAAATATTATCTTTGGTGAATTGTGGATTAACCCTTTCACAATGATAAATTAACGGCCAGGGACTGGATGTTGTGCCAGTCCTAGTCTTAAGTTAGATTATAAGGCATATGAAGCTACGACAAGCCTAACCAGCCGTCAGTGGGAAAATATATGGCTTGAATAAAAAATTGATCCAGACCACAGGTGTAAACAGTAACGGATGTAAAAAAAAAAGTTGAATACCGTCTTTCATACGGCGAGGTTTCATAAATTGTCTGTTGCGCGTAGGGGCTGAGGAATGTTTCCTATTTGGGTCGGAGTGGGTGATTATGTTGGCCGCACATCTTACATCTATACCCTTCTTTTGTTTGGAAGAACAGAAAAAAATTAAACATATTTATTTGCGGCCAACATTAATAACATTTTGCTATATTAGTTTTGTATGTTAAAATTGTTTCAGTAACTTTAGTAACTAACTTCTATTGTTCTTACAACCAAAATCATACTACAGTAAGTAGACTCGCGGTTAACCGAGGTAATTGGGACCGAGCCTACCTCGGGATACCAAAAAACTCGGATGAAATGGAGCGTGTAGTCCGACTACCTCCTAAATGATTAGTACTGTATTACAGACCATTAGCCATGCGTTCACGTGTTCGCTCGGCATTTTGAGCGTCAGAACGCCAGGAGCAGTGTTCTGGCTGTTGTTCGTAATTGGTATCATGCATTGTATTGTAAACAATACTTTATACTTAATTTGAAGTAAAAAAACTATTGCGTAAACTATTAGCTATTGTATGAATATTGTGCTAAAATTGGACACTGAAAGAATGAGTGGCTCGGATAGTCGCGAGTCTACTGTTTAGTCATGTTTATTTATGGCAATAAGCTGTACACACACACAATAATGTTTGTCTCTTTTTCGATCCGGCCCACTTAGCACTTTCCATATCTTGATGTGGCTCTTCGCTCAGTAAGTTTGGGGATTTAATCAAAAGTGATAGCCGCGGATCAAATGACTTAACATATGGATACATCAAAGTAATTTAAGTATAGTTTTGTAACAAAAATACTCTTCTGGCCAGACTTGTTCAGCGCTTCGTAATGTTTGTTTACTGTAAAGTAAGAAGCCCTTTTGTCACTTAGTCAACATGGAACATTTATGAGCGTTAGTGTGTGTTTATTTTTTGAGGGGGCAGGAGCTCACGAATGTGTAATGTTGTTTTAAGGTCCTCACAACATTTGTTCATGGGTCGTGACCTGACACCTGACCTTTGTATCGATATTCTTAACACAAAGAGTACTCTGCTATGAGTAGGTTCATACAGACATACCCCGATTTATACCACACACGCAACATATACTCCATTTACGGTAGGAATTACCATCTGAAAGGTCTTTTTTCCTACCAATATCCTACTATATAATAGATTTCTGGTAGGGAAAAAGGCCTTTCAAAAAACAATTCATACGCTGAACAGGTTTTAGTTGTGTCTATAATATATCGAAAACTTATGAGTGTTGGTTATACTTAAAAAACAACTGTATTGAAATACATTCTTAATACAGTCTATCCAGCGTGGGGGTGTGGTAACTGAAAGCTATCATGATTGTATTGCAAACATTTGGTTGAAAGTCACACTATATGGAAATGATTAATATTTTCTTAGTACAGTAATAGGCTACTATATTATCAAAAGATTCTAATAATACTTCCCTAAGAATAAGGTAAAATTGACTTTTTCATTAGTAATTATTTAATGAACAAAACATTTAAAAAAATAAAATAACATTGATTTTTAATGAGGTTGGGGTAACATGAGATGCATAGTATAATGAATTAAAAATATCAAAGTCAGAAATTTTTATGTATTTTTTAAATATCAGGTCACAAAAATGTATGACATTGATGAATGTTTTTTTAAAGAGAAAAAACCATAAATTTATTAGATAAAGTTTAATTTTTTGCAAACACGAGCGCATGAATACAAGTTCTTAACACGCATCATCAGCTTAGTTTCGCCTGCACGCATTTTTCTTTCTTTTAAAGTAAAGGCAACCTTCCACAAGCTCTCGCATATCAATATCATTTATAAGTGAACTACAAACGCTACGTCAAAAAGAAAAGAAACATTCAACATTTCAAGAGTATTTTGAACATTTCTTTATATGAGCTGAATATAGTAAAAACGCCTAACTATACGGCAGTAAGCCCGACTATTCGGCCGCGCCGGTGCGGTTTCATATGGCCACTTGCATTTAAAAACATGGATAGCATTCAACCGGAATTTTACGGTGCGGTGCGGGTCGGCTCCGCATAGTCGGTCTTGTAGTTAGTTGATAACTGGTGTTTAAAATTCTCACGTACACAAAAGTGAACTTTGGCTGGTCTGATAACTAGATCTTATGGTGGCCATATGTTTCCAATCGGCTCACGTGTATCATCTGTTTATCTATTTTAGAAGAACCTAGTTGTTAGTCTAGCTCCTCCATATTGGGCTGGTTTTATTTTCATCGCGGTGCTTTGACTTGTAATCTTGTATGTTGGTGACGCTCAAACCATTGCCATTTCCATATTAGAATGAGGTCACGATTAGTTGTAAAAAAAATTATATTTGTTTTTCTCTAAAAAGAGCAAATCGGCATTAGCTATAGCAAGAATACAAAAGGAACGACAGTGTAGAAAATACCAACTTTTTAGCGGTCAACGTTGATCATAATATATTAGTATTATTTCATGTTCACTTTAAAGTGACAGCTGAAGATTACTGGAATTTACGTATGGATGCTCATTTCCATAGTGTGGGTTTTCATTAACTATATGTGAGTGCTGGTAATTTTATTTGAAATTTCACCCTGTTTTAGTATGTTTTACGCTTAAAGTCGCAGAGTGAAAACGTTCTCTTCAGAATCACTTAGTTCAGTGCTTTAAAATGCAATTTTATAAACGCAAAATGTTTCACATTTCGAAAGTATTTTTGTCATTCTTTACAATGCCAGTTCTCACTAAAGGGACTTAGGGTGGTAGTGGAAGCAACGTGAGCTAAGGGCAGTATTTTGGCAGATTAAAACAGTGTTTGGTCAAGAAATCAAGTAGTCTGCAGTAGAAAAATATAATTTAATTTTTACACGATGACCTTACAAGTTGTTGAATATCTTTAAGCGGTCCCGAATAATGCTTTTCCTTTATTTAAAAGTTTTCATCTAAATTCCAGCTATGCTCAAGACAAGATCATGTACGGTTGATATCGCCATTGAGTAAATTAAACTCTGTTTTCTATGGGCAATATTTTATTTATGTTTGGTCACAAAATATTTTGCTATAAACTGCAGAAAAATATCACTTAAGATGGGGTGCTAGTGAGCGTGAGTTTGGGAAGTATTTAAAGTTTTTATAGCTTAAAACATTTTTGGCCAAAATAAATCAAATATTTCTTCTATAATTAAACATATAGTTTTAGTTTTCTGGCACATTTTCTAATCTAAACAGTCCTTGAATATCTGGTCAGATGTGTCTGGAAATTTAATGACAACTTTTTCCTATAATTTTAAAAAAAGTTTTGTCACCAATATCCCATGTCATGACAATTTAAAAATTTTGAATTAAGATGTGCACGAAAACTACTCATAAGTTTCAAAAAATTATTGGATTTGCATTGGCAAACAAATATATGCTATTAAAAGAAATATATTAGGCCAACTAAATTTTCGCTATCTGCATAGGCACTAAATCCGCTTAGCACACCTTACCCGTTCCATCAACCAACCTTAAGCAAGGCACAACCTTGATTACCATTAAAAACCTAAAAGGAAACAATTTGAAAAAAATATTCGGAAAATTGAAAAATGATACCTGGACATGGGACTCGAACCTGGGACCTTTGGCTTAGTACGCGAATGCTCTAACCACTGAGCTATCCAGGAATCGTCCTGTGCCCAGGGTCACGGATGCAATCCCTTAGAATTAAAATAATTATACAAGTATCAGCATTAAGCCAACTGCCGAGTCGAAGGTGGTTGCGTTATCTGATAGCTCGTGCTATTAAATCACACATTTGTAGCCGACGATTTCCTCACGTCCATCATAGACACTGCCTTAAAATATGAGTGAAGAATGAGCCTGGGCACGGGACGAATCCTGGATAGCTCAGTATTTAGAGCATTGACGTACTAAGCCAAAGGTACCGGGTTTGATTCCCGTGTCCAGGTGTCATTTTTCAATTTTCAAAATATGATATCTAGATGTGAGTAAATCCTCACTAAAACACAAATAATAGCTTTGGCTATTTGATTCTTAAATTTGAAAAAAGTTAATTTTAAAATTATATACTAGAATTCATTTGGAGGAAGAATTAAAAGCTATATTTTAGAAAATTATCCTCATCGCATCAGGTCAAGTTAAATCCCCTTTTTTTTTCAGGCCAAAAATAGGTAGTCCTATGCCTTGTCGGTATTTAAGATGAATGATGTATTTTGAAATTATTGCATAAACAAATGCATTTTCAATAAAAGAAAAAATTAATCCACCCTGCAAAGTAAAATAATACATGAAGTCAAATGAATACATATTTTTTGATCATTATTTGTAACTATTGCTGTTTGGCTGGATTCGTTTTCTATGACTATTCGTGAAAATACATACTGTTAATATATTTCCGATGATCAACAAACAGAAGCATTCGTCAACATTGTCATTACGTTAACTGATAAAGACAAAACAAGTTCCATGTTAAATAAAAATAGAATATTTTCAAAAAATACAATTTAACACGAAATGTCTCCATATTTAAAAACTAGAATGTAGACTTTTAGTTTTACCGATTTTGGTAAATTCAAATTCAGTCCCGATTTTTTAAAATATTAATCATGTGCATACTCCATCACTATAAGTTCTTGTAAAAATTCTATTCCGTCATAACGGTTGCCATGTAAACTGCGTCCCTCCATAATTCTCCTTTAGATAAATAATAATAGATGTAGGTAAAGCAACTGAGACATAGTAATGAAAATAATTTCGTCACATTTTAAACATGTATTTGAACATGACCATATTTTACGACTCTTGTATGGAGGTCAAACAATAAATAAAACAATTTCAAATTTAATGTACTGCAGAAATTATTCCTTGTCTCGTCACAATTAACTTTTACCCTAGAAAGTTTATCATATACTTTTGAAATATATAAATTAAATGCATATATACTCTCCGAGAAAATTACACAGTGTAAAAATTTACACATCTGTGACCAAAATCAAACATAGAAATTTCTGTACAGTTACAACAAGGTCAGTTTCATAGTCAGAGTTAGTACGCCTCAAGTGCGGCGCTATACTAAATACAAGACGTCACTACCTGAAATTGAATGGAATGGGCCAGTTTCATATGCGAAACTGGCCCATTCCATTTTGGTCTAGGTAGGTGTCGTCTGTATTTAGTATCGACTCGCACTTTAGGCTCACTAAGTATGACTATGAAACTGGCCTTAAGTCATTTTATCATCCAATAACTTTTCGTTTTCGACGATTGCGTTCAATTTTTTTCGTGCATTGCTTCTTAGACAAATGTATGTTTCAATACGTACATCTTTCAACACTTCCACTTATGTGTAAAGATTGGGATGGGGTGTATTACGAACTATTCAGTGTCGAGTGTAACGATTTAAAAAATATTGTGGACGATGACAATTCAGCCCAAAGGTTTGGAAGGAACATAGCATCCACCTGTTGGGTAAGTAAGTAGGACTACCGATTAGGCCGATGCCGATCAATTACTCACTATCGATCAACAGCGACAAACATATATTTTTGAATGTACACAATTTTTTGTTCACTAAATTTCTTAGCAAAATATTAAGAAACACTTAAATATGCTGTGGCAAGTATTTGAAAAAGGGGCCAGTACAATGTATTAAGTCTTAAATTATTAATAATTTATAGTGATTATTTCCAAACTAGTTGTCCGATACCTTAGTTCAGTTGGTAGCTTGTCTATCTACTGAAGGGTCTCGGGTTCGGGTCCTGGCATGGTTGAAAAATGTATCATTGGTGAAATGTGGGTCCCCCCGTCCCCTCCGTTAACAGTAATAAATTAACGACCGGGGTCTGGATGTTGATTTAGATTTAAGAAAATAAATAATTAAGGCGAAAAACTATCTAAGCAGTCCATTAGTGCTTATGAACCAGTGTTGGCATTTTTTTTTGGTACTGACACCTCTTAAATTTACCTTCTCATTCTTTACACTTTCTCTAGTCTGTTGCACACAAAGTGTTGACCTTGAAATCTATTCTCTGGCATCTCTCTTTCACTCTTGTTTCTCTACACAGTTCATCATCGTCTATATAATTAGGTTCAAAATTCCGACCATTGGCTTAACCGATTGTGCCAAATCTACCGATGATCGTATTGTTAATCGGCATCGGCCCAACCCAAAAAATAAGCTTAATCAATTTCTGATTATTTTTTACTGACGAAGCTATTAACGTTTCAGTTCTATGGATTAACGTTAAAATAAAATTGAAATGTTTTTAAGAATCATTTTAATACGGGAGGGAATTGACACCGCCAATACTAATGACGGGACGAAACTACACAGGAGCTTGGGACTATTAAATCTTGGGGACGGAATTTACGTCAACCCGTTTTACAATCCGTTCGCTTTTTGTTTCGATATGACCATACTTTCAGAAGGTACCACATTGGTTCGTTGCCATAATGTGGAGTGTACTAACTAGGTCTATGTCGGTACTATCGTAATAGACTGTACCGCGTTGACGGGAAGGTCGGAGTTGGAATCCTGGTCGGGTGTACTGAGTCCTCTTCCACCCTCTTACATTTTTTCCACTCTCCACGAAAATATGGGTACACTTCCTCTAGAAGTAACCTTTTTCATTCCCAACATATTACAGTTATTAGTACATATGTGTAATGCGTATAGCCCGAACGGGTAGTAAGACGCGGTGCTAAAAAAATAAGTTAATACCTTTTATTTTAAATTTCTTTATGACACTAGTTATTTAATATGTTTAGGAGTGCTTTTACAATCTTATAATTGTTCACGTTTTAATTTCTTCATTTCACGACAGAGGCATAAAAAGAGGTAGCCTACGTAAGTTATTTCAATGGTTGGCCATAACTATTGTATACCCGTGTCCGTGGCAACTATAAAAAATCAATCACCTTCACTCCTTATTGAGTAGCTTGTTACGGACACGTGTGTTCAGAAATGTTAAAAGTTTCATAAACATGTATTCAAATAGTCATAATATATATACGTAAATGTGCGTATATCAGCTGCTTTATAAACATAGTTTGTAAGCCCTAATAACAATTGACACTATAAAAGTGCAGTCTCAGCTATTAGAAAATCAGATGAATCTATTGTTTTTACCAATTTTACCTCCTGGCTGTTAAATTCTTTGGTCTCAAGTCCTCATTTAAAAATAATTTGCTCAAATGTAGCAAACAATTGTACTTTACTATATATTTATAGATTTTTTCATATAATATCTAAAAAATGTCTAAGGGGGCGGCCAGACTGAGCGAGCGACTAAAATATAAAATAGAATACATGGTTGTAATGAGAGGTGGCCAGACTGGAGCGACTGAGTGCGCGCTCGACCCGGTAAAGTCTAGTTTACAGGCGCGAGGCATATTATTGTATGTTGGTTTATTGAGTGTTAGGAAAACTTCTCATTTTGACATTTTTATTAATATCGATAGGTTTAGCACACTTGCTACTAACGGCCTAATTTAATTGGTAAGATCATAAACCATACCTATATGTATATACATATGAAATGAAAAAGTATATATATATATATATATATGTGTGTGTAAAATTGATATGTTAAAATACTTCAATATTATCAAAGTAGGCCTTTACAAATAAGAATTACCATTAGCGTGGAGAGAGGATGATAAAACCACAACAATAAATCACTTGTTAAAAACCACCCTCAGTTCACTCAGCCAAGATTCGGAGCCGCCTCGTCAACTAACGAGAGCTATCTGCTAATCACTCGCACGCTCGCCAGTCTGGCCACCCAGTCGCTTGCGCACTCGCTCGCACGCTTGTCAGTCTGGCCGAACCCTATGGATGCGATTTAACATCAGAAATTGTGTTGGTCTTCGCATAGCTTCGTCAATCTAGTTTATTAGTTTTGCTTTAGTTGAAAGTTATCGTCATTATCAACATCACTGTCTATCACTCTTGATTCAGTATGGCCAAAGTCAATCCCGTCTTCTTGAATTAGGGAAAATATGTTCATATTCCAGTCGTGATTCTCAACAAATGTTGTGTTGTTCCTCTAATTCTTATAATTTTTTCTTAGTTCACGTCTTAAAAACCCTTGCGGTTATGGTTATTCAAATATAAACTACGCCAATGAGATAGCACTGAGGAAGTTAAAAGAGGAAAAGTACCCACAATTACATTAAGCGGGAATGTGAAACAATTTAGTAAAAATCCTCTAGGCACACGTGGCTTGAACTCGAACACAGACCTCTCCGTTTGCGGCAAACCAGATTATGAGACTGACACTTTTATCGGCGTTTAAAGTTTGTCTTATTCTGGTGTTCAAATTTTTAAAGCATGTCAATAAAAATACCAACAAACATTTTTGTTTTAATGATTATTTTTACCAACTTTTAATCCGCACCCATGGTCACGTGTTCAAAGACGACAGGGTCGAAATAAACTGAACTCTCGATGTTGGGAAGATCGGGTCGCGGCTCTTTGTCTGGTGCACTGGTGTTGGTTTTCCACGTGTCATTTATCCCTGTGAGTTTCCCGCCGCCTTTCCATGAAAATATGCATTGATTTCCTCATCCCTACCCCTTAAACTAAACCGTTAGTAATTCAAGTGTAAAACTTAAAGCGCAGCAATATTTGACCAATTCATTTCACTTCGAATCCTCGTTGGCCGAATTAAGTTAGTTGAGTTTGCCGCTGCGTGTGCTAGAAGTAAGAGCGTAAATAAAAATCTGCACGAGTAATGTTAGAAATAGCACCTGCCGAATTGATGTAGTCAAGTGGCATGTGTTTAAATTAGGCACAGATAACTATTACCAAATTACCGGCGGGTTTGTTGTTGAAAGACAGCTGAAGGCCCATCAAAAAAACTCACTGGATGCCCCACTGTTAACCAGCCACCTTAGGTTATCAGTAGAGATAGGGTAAAATAGCATTAATTTTCAGTTTTTTTAGCATTAATTATTGGAAATTTAGCGTTTTGTGGCATAATTTAGCATTTTGAAGCAAAAGAGGTAAAAATGTATTTCGTCAATGTTTATTGGGCCTATACAAAGGATTTATGATAAAAGCAACGACTAACGGAATGTGTCGATTAGCCGGATGGGCTGTGGAAGGCACAGGATGCAAGTAAAACCCGAGCTGAAGCACACAGACGAGTGAAACTCAATGATATTTTAATCACTTATTTCAGCTGAAAAACATCGTTTTATAGAAATTCTTAGCATTTTATTTAAATGCACAGCATTTTCAGGGAATTCGCGTCTATTTCGCTAAATAGAATAATTTAGCAAAAATACTCAAAATCACGTTTTTCGCGTTATTTCGCGAAATAAAAATCGCTTTAAACACTTTCAAATGCCATGAAAAGCAAAGAAAACTTATAAATACCCTATTTTCGACCTTTTTTTTTCTTTTCGCAAAAGCGAATTACCCTATCTCTAGTTATCAGATATGCACATTGCAATCTAGTTGAAAGCTACATGGTGGAGGAGCCCTAACATTAATTCTTTCCTGACATTATTTTGACTAAAAATAGTACATTTTGAAATGCAAATAGTTATTTTAACTACATTATTTCAATTGTTATGCTGACTTATATTAATAAATTATACCTTTTAATTTTAGGAAATGTTTTTACCCCATATTTGATCCAAGTAGGCCTATAATCGGGTACCTAGTTTTGAAATGGGCCATGGTATGTTCCAAGAAGTCCGAGTCACTTTAGTTTATTTCATATCCTCCATTATTCATACCCTTCTGTTTATCACAGTTGTCTTGAATCTATCCGACACACAATTCTCACCGATCAAACCAGTTGCCAAGACAACACACTCGGTGTACGTTCAAACTTCTTAGGTCGAGACGATAACAGTTGTATGATAGGATTTAATAGCCGACATCACGCGAGCTCTTCTCCCTCACATATTGTGCGGCAACCCTTTACCCCGTGGCCTCACAATCACTCTTATCGCTAAAAGAGATTATGCCACTGCTAGGTCCTGCACTCTGCAAATCCTCTTGGGAAGGTTCATAGGGTTTTAAATCAGTCAGACCCGAAGCGGGGGTCGAGCGATCTAAAGCAGACTCGTGTCTCATCGCGCTCCACTTTTAACCTTCGGTTTGAGCTATCTACATACTTGCACAAAGGAGATAGAAACGAGGGAAATAAAATTGGGGTAAATGAACCCGCATTTACGGGGATAGAAAGTACAACCGTCTGCAATGTCACCAGTAAACCAGACTGACGCCTTTGTCCGCGTGGCATACGGTGCGGGTGAAGTTAAATTGTCATATGTTAATTTATTAAAACAATATATACATTTAAACTAAACATAATATTTTAGTAAAAATATCCCTTTACATCCCTTGTACGACATCGGACTATTGTCCGGTTATGACAGTTAAAAATTAGCAAAAAATGATACGACTAAATTACACATACTTTTTAATATAATATATTCTAATTAGGAACACATATAAAAAAACCTTTCATCGTTGAAATACTCTTCGGATAGAAATTCTGAACAAAATCGTTAAATCCATTTAAGATATCTCAAATTTTCAAAATTCATTAATCACTAAACTACACGTATAATTTTTTCTCTGGAAAGCCAATATATTTTGCTCTTTACCATATAAAGCTCTCACCAGATATCCATTTTAAATCAAAATTGTTAAAACCATTTTCTGAAAATTGAGTATTTTCAAAATTTATCAATAAACCACCCTTGATCTTAGGATAGAATCAAAATCACGATTTGGCCTCAAGGTTTGATCACCTAAAATCTAAAAATATAGAGTTTGAATGATATTTATCAAACCTTTTAGGCTATAGCCCCGGGTACATACAAACATTCACAGGGACAGAAATAATTATAAGACCCACTTTTTATTAGTTTGAGGGAACAAAATCATCAAAATAAAATGTTCAAAAATTTCATGACTACAAAGGACATTATGAACGAGGTAAATTTTAAGGAAATGGATTCGGCCTGAGAAAAAATGAGCAACCAGTTACTATTCCGGCACTATTAACAGCCACAGCATGCCTCATAACTAGTTACATTTCATAGTGTCAGCCATTTTATAAACCAACCTTTTGTTGGACTTTAATTTTACGTAAACACCATTGTCATTTGTCGTAGTATTTTGTAAACATCTTGTTTAGTTTGATTTCAAAATATGTCTCTATGAAGACTGACTCAGTAAGCGCACGTGGTTTGTTTTATGAAAATATCTTTGTTAACATTGTCATCCTTCGGCAAAGTGGAAATATGTCGTCTTGTTTGCTTAATGATATCTAATTATGTATTGTCTAATTATAATCTTGTTCACTTAAGATCGTCTTTTGGTTAATCTAATCTTGATATCATTCTTTTTCATCCTTTTATTTTCAGTGCACCTTAAACCGATTTTAAAAGGTATGATGTTTTTTTCTTTGAGAATTGAAGATTAAGCACTAGATTTCAGTTGATTGTTGTAAAGCAAGTAATGATCAAACATATATTGATCTATTGACGGCTGACAAGATGTTCGCAAGTTTAAAAGAAAAGTTTTGTAGCTGTTTGGCACTCGTGGTGTGGTCAGCTTCTAGGTAGAGCACTTATATTGAGCTCCGAATCACAATCGCACCACGCAATGGTTACTCTTTTGAGTGTCAGGGTTCGAAGCAAAGTATATTTTAAGTTGGTTGGTTGGTTATCGTCTGAAGCACAACGCCTCAACAATCTTGCCCATGGCAAAGGTCCCGCCTCTCGCCCTTCTCAGTTATTATTAGTACAGTAGCCCCATGGCTTCTTTGGTGCTGACTGACAGCTCACAGCTGACTTCTGACAGTCAACATTTAGGTATATACCTAAATTCTGACTGTCAGAAGGGACAGGTGCTAAACACATGTTTTTGCAGATCATATGGTTCGGCGTAGGGATACATAATTTGGTCTGGTAACTTTTCAAAGACGTCAGCTCTCAGCTGTGAGCTGTCAGTCAGCACCAAAGAAGCCATGGGGCTACTATAGTTGTTTCAGGCGAAATAAGGAAAAGAGGGGTGTTAGGATTGAGTTATGAGAAGTCGAGCTCACTATATATCCATACGACCAACCCCTCCGGCAATAGGTCCATCTATACATATAACGATAACCCGCTTCGGCGGCCGCGTGGTCTACCGCGCTACTCTCGCAGTAAAGTAGACTGCAGATGACGGGGAGATCGAGGTTCGAAATGTACAGAGGGTGGTTTTTTCAACATGGTTTTCCACGCAAATGCGGGTACGGTCCAAATATTTAACCTTCCTCATCCCTAAAATCATAAGCGTGATTAATTCTTAAGCGTATAACCCGAATGGGTAGTAAGACGCGGTGCTAAACAAATATAGATATATACTTAAAAATAGGATAGTCAGATCACTTAGAGACAACTGAAGAAATGTCATGCTTATTTTCGACGTGCTGTATATATGATAGTTCAATATTCGCTGTTACCTTTTAACCGCCAAACATTAATTATATTAGACTCTTTTACGAATTGTCAACAACCTTGGTCTGTTAAATGGGCGTATGGACTAAATTATGTAAAAATCACGCTCAAAGTGAATACCGTATATTGCACAACATTGTTAAAATAGGATGACACTATTGTAACAAAAATTTTGTTCAACTTCCGCCAACTTTTTTAAATATTTAAGGTGGGATGGAAGGGGGCACGAAAAAAGGCCAGTGTTTTTGTAGTTTTTATGGCAAAACATTTTTTGACCAAAATAAATAAAATATTGCTCCAGTACAAACCTAGAGCTTAATTTTTTTCCACATGGTGATATCAACATTTCCATATCATTATAAAATAGCTTGACGCACATCTCATCCTGTTTATAGTTTTTAAAAACCACTAGCATAAAACTTTTTGCACGGATATACCTTATCATACATGCTTTACTACGGGCGATAATATCAGTCATTTTAACAAAATAACATTTTATCTCATCTTGAAGTCCACACAAAGGCCCTTCATCGCCATCTCCAGCACTCAAGACACTACCGACAAATAAGAGCATATATTTCACCAAGGTCACAGGCTCTGGAAACATAAGGAAGCTCGCCTAGTCTTATCACTTTTCCTCCATGTAAATGAGTGTACATTTAATCTAAGATTCTCCTCCCATCACCATTAAAGGGCGAAAAGACCGGCCGGGTAGTACGATGTGATGCAAAAATAATACATATTTAAAATAATTGCTTGTTTAGCTTTTTAATATCCGTCTGGGCTAGTCGAATATTTATACAATATGGATGAAATGTATCCACATTTGCGCAAATTCTGATACAGTTCCTCTATTCTGCTTTACTATAAATCTAATCATATGGTAAAATAAAGACTTTAATTTACTTTAAAATTTGTATATCTTCTATTGTACGCTTACTAAGTGTAAAAAATGGGTTTGTTGTTGTTCATTGGCTTTCTTAATATTATTATGTAGACTATTTGCACTGAACATGGCGGGCTATCCACATTTAACTACGCTATTGGGGTAAGAATGAGGAAGAGGCATTTAGAGGAATATATCAGGATTAGTGTAGAGCAGCGGTTCCCAAACTTTTTGAATCGCGGAGCACTTTTCAGGAGAAAAATTTGTCACGGAGCACCATAGTTGCCTTGATGCTAAAGATATGCACATGCATTTTTTGCTATATTTACCTAACTGCATTTTTTAAAGTTGTTAGTCGATATTTTATCGTATAATAAATAAAAAAAATATTTTTAGATTTCTAAATAGCCTAAATTTTGATATAAACTTAATTTTTCTCATTGAAAACCATTGAAAATTGTAGCTTTAGAAATCGTTTTCTCAAAACAACAATTCTGCACATAAGTGTATTTGGTATAAGGGCGACGATATTTTCACATAGACTCTACATAGATAGATACTAAACCGAATTACAGCAGTATTCACGATGGAAACAAATGTTTAAGCATTTGGGCCTGTTAAACATCAAGTTTTATTTCATTATAAATGTCATTTTCTCCCTTAATTTCAGAGAAATAAGGAACTTAGCTACTTAAACGCAAAACAACAACAAAAAAACATAAATTAACCTAAAGCAACACTTTTGATAACGAATTCAAAATAGGTATTGTAAATCCACAATATGTTACCCGTACAAATAGTGTTAAAACCATTTTCATGGCTGAAAAAAAAGTCACTTGGCATAAAAAGAATGATAAAGTATAGACCGTGAACTTAATTTCCAATTAGAGGGATGGGACTGATGTGGTTGATCTGCACAATGTGGTTGTATTTGGGACAGCTGCAACCAAATATCTGGCTTTGCAATGCGCCGGGATATTTTGTTTTAGTAGCCACATAGGCAGAGAGTCCTGATTAACATAAGTAAGTTATTGCAAAGGGAAGAAGGATTATTTTCGCTCTAGCTGACAACTTCAAATTCGTCTCGTAGCTGACATCAAAATTCTGATAGTGACTTCTTAGTTGCAAAATTCTCTTTTACCGCAGAATCTGATTTCAAATCATTCAAGCACTCGTACTGCTCCGATGCCAGGTTGGCTTTTCCGACATTCAAATAAATAATATTGCACTGCTATTTGATTTGTTTCTACTCTCGACTGTATTCTGACTGAACTTCAACTAACTGAAGGTGCGAAGAAACACTAGTTTTTAATATTCAATAGAAACTTCACAAAATTCTAGAAAGGTGTGAAGCTAACAATCTTATCTGAAAGTGCGGCGAAGTTCTCAGATGGGGTGAACTGGCACCCTCTAGTCTCTCTGTCTGGTTTCGCCGCGTGCAGTCTGTACATAATTTCTATCCAATAATTAATTAATTAATATTTAGCACCGCGTCTTACTACCCGTTCGGGTTATACGCTTAAGTACTAATTACGCTAATGGATTAGGAATTGGGAGGGTTGAATATAGGGGAAGTGAACCCGCATTTGCGTGGAGGGAGAGTGGAAAACCATTTAGGAAAAACCACCCCCAGTTCACCCGACCGAGATTCGAACCTCGATCTCCCCGTCCTCGGCGGTAGAGCTCAACACGACTAGCGCGTTAGCCAACTACGCCACCGAGGCGGGTTTCTATCCAATACTTACCTATACACAGTTCGTGGACACACAAATTCACAGTTTGATATCTTGTCACATTTTATTTATTTTTATTTCCAATCTATTCGCGGAGCACTTGGAGATGCTCCGCGGAGCACACTTTGGGAACCGCTGGTGTAGAGGAAGAGTGGAAAACCATTAATTAGAACTAGTAAAAAAAACCCTACTTTATCATAATATGAAACAGATAGTAGCATATCTCTCAATTTTGCTTGGAATTAGACGTATTATCGATAACTTTTGCACCACTGTGCCATTTTAAATATTTAACTTTTTACCACCGTCATAATATCTTTGACCTTAAGTCCCGGTGTATCGGCTGATAGCGTGCCGCATGCTCTTATAAGCTCATCAACTTGTTTTATAGTTGTAACACAACTATCTCCGTTTGGAAAATAAACGACCTGCGATTTTTTTTAAACGCTGTTAGAAAAATGTTTGACCCAAGGTATTTTTTTTTTCTTTTGCTTCGCGATTTACTACGTGTCCGGGTTATACGCATTTAATAACACTAATAGAGTAGGCATGAGAGAATGAATACATTTAAACGCACCTGCATTTTTTTTTTGTGGAGGGGTAGTGGGAAACCATCCAGGGAAAAAAACCCAACCTTAGTACATCCGATTGGTATTCGAACTCCGACCTCTTTTTCATCAGCAAACCTTGATAGGTGAGCTTGACATCTAAGTCAGCGTGTGCACCGTTACGGGTCTCAGGAACTTAATATGACTTCGTTTTACCGTTTATATATTTCTATACATAGGCCCTATTTAAACATAAAGACAATCCAGATATGTATATGGGATTGCACTGCTGAATTTGACCTTGGAACCCGGGATTTGATGCCAAGTAAGGGATATTTCCATTAGGGTTTTGTCGAACTTTCTCCATTCAAAGGATTTTGATAACCCTCCTATCCAGTGTCCTTAGATTAGTTATCTTAAGGCCCGGTTAGCCCAGATTCAATTTAAATTCCATCTCCAGATACTCAATAGGCGTTATTAAATGTGAATAACCCAAGTGGGTGATAAGACTTGGTTGAAACAATTGTATAAGGGACCTATTATGTAGGCCTATATTGATGCGCAAAGATAAAAGTTTGTAAAACCAAGTTTTGTGTAAGCCACATTAAATATATAAGAAAATGTTTTAAGTTTTTTATATTATTTATTCAGTTAGTAAGAGCCACAAATAATAATCAATCATTTTATGACTATAGCTTAAAAGGCTAACTATGAGTATTCTGAATTTCCTTTGGATATGACAATACATTTTTACTACTTGGTATTTTGAGGTCCGGTTTCACAGACTATGGTTAAAATAGATCGCAAGAAATGGAGTCAAACAAATAACTTTTTTTTTTGTGTTAGGACACATGATTCGTAGATTTTCTGGCCTAAAACACATTCGCATTTTAATTTAGAGTCCTTTAAATTATATAATTTGCAAACATTTCTTTGAAAATATTACAACATATTCGTTCTTATTAACAATACTAATTTTTAAGTTATTAATAATTAAGTTAATTAATACTTAAAAATAATATTTTATTAAAACTGATTTTGCACTATAAATTTGTGGAGTTACCCCCCCACCCCCATATGCTTTGGATACACTTAGCTCTCTAGATGTATGCCAAACATACAAAATCGTAACATAACAATCACTTAAAAGTATTGCAATGAGTGGTTTGAGTTTCGTTTAGATATTTCTATAGCTTAATATTTTAGTACCGTAATTTGGGGCCCTATCTAACGTCTATTTGTGGCCCAATGAATGTCTCCCAGGAATTATTTACTATACTATTAATAGCTAGTAAACACATATACTCTTTCCCCCTAAGAAACATTTATAGGCCTACAACTTTATTTATCATGTAAAACACTCACCAAATATCTATTTTAAATAAAATAGTTAAAACTATTTTTTTAAATTAAATTTTCAAAAATAATTTGTCAGTAAACCACTCTAATTTGAGGGCTTGAATAAAAATTTAAAAAACGCCTCAAGATATAACCATAATATAATATATAATTTTTTAAAGATTTAAATAAATCCATCAAATAATTTTTTCTTGAACCCCAGGGACATACAGACAGGCAAGGGGTCAGACATAAATACAAAACTCACCTTTTTGTTTTCGTGGGCACATAAAACGCAAAGATTAAATATAATCTCGGGGTTGAAAATGTTCACGATCCCAAATTAAAAATTGTTTTCTTTGGCGACAAATACATATATCTATATTTCCAAATATTTTTAAAATGTTTACCCTAGTTTGGTTAGTAGCTCAAAGAAGTGAAACAAAATCCTTAAAATTAGTATAAAAACAACTTTTGTTAATTTTATAACATAAATATGCCTAACTAAAATTACTTTTTTTTTGTACATGACATTTTTAACCGAAAATGTCCGTATGAAAAAATATCAAAAACTATGGCCAAAAGTATCCGAAAGAGTGGCTATAAGCGTGCCAAGTTTGGTTACGACAAACAAATTGATTCAAATGTAATTATAAAACACACATACATGGTTGTTGCTTTAATTGCTTACCTTTCTAGTACACAGTAAAAATCATATATATATACATATCCATATATCGTGCAGAGCATAATTTTTGAAGTAATACACATGTGAATCTGTTGTCATGTAGTGTATTAGAAGACCTTATTTTAGGTTAAAACACACATGTGAATTCTATATCATGTACTGTTAAATTATGCAATCCTACATAAAATTAAAACAATGGTACATAATATGATTTTAATTTATGATTATAATGGGATTGTGGCTGTAAATGTAATCTCGCTAAAACATTTATGTAAAAAACGCGCAAAGTTCTACACTAAAAAAAATCTCTTTCAGCCTCGGAAAGAAGTGATATCTAATATAGTGCCAAGTTCAACTTTCAGTGGCTTTCAAAGTAACTTTTCACTTCTTTTTTACTTTCTGTTTCTGCAACAATTTCAATTATTTAGTTTCATATATATTAAGATATATGGGTAGACATACATGAAAGAATCCGGTATGCCAGTCTAAGTACGCAAATAGACGAGAAGTGACAAGTTCTTTGGAAATATATTGGAAGTTGAACTTGGCACCCTTTAGATCTCACTTCTTTTCGAGGCTGAGTAAGAATTTTTATAGTGTAGAACTTGGTGCTATTTACATAAATGTTTTGGTGAGTTATCAATATTTTTGTGAAGATTATGTACAAGAATACATTTATTTAAGTAGGTACCTGCCTACATCGGGGGCATGTGCTCACTTCTTATTTAAGTCGTGTGGTGCAACAAATAGATAGAGATATGAGTTTTATTAAAACTTAAATGGATTCGAGTAAAATATTTGGTATATTTTGGAAACATGTTGAAAAGTTGATATTCCAAGTACTTCTTCTATGCCAATTTTAATTTTCATTCTCAATTCTATGTTGTTTGGTTCCAGTAGCCCTCCATTCCCCCCCCCCCCCACACGCACATATTTTGGGACACCCTGTTGGAAAGTTGAGATTTCGTATTTTACCCTTGTACTACCTATATGCCAATTTTCAACGTTCTAATTGTTCTAATATAAGGTATAAATCATATAGAACCAACAAACCACTTGTTCAAGTAACACCCAACCTCCCCCCTAATAATTCGTATTCATTAAGATTGTGCATTGATTGTTTTCGGGTGACCTGGTGATCTAGGGGTAAAGTGTCAGACTTCTGTGCTGGGGATCCGGGGTTCAATCCTCTGTCCCGGCACATATATATTTGATTGCCAAACCCTTCCTTCACTTCTGACAAGACGTGTACTAATCACACCTTTATGAGTGTGTGGGATTCCAGGCTTCCACCGTGGTTCGGATTCCAAGTTAAACTGTAAGTCCTTGTCGCGATTCTCCTTCCACGCGAACCTCCTGATGATGTTGTTAATTAAATAATGTATATATTAATACATATTACAAGTTTTATTTGCACATATTAAGATGCTACATTCAAGAAATTGCCCCAATAACACTCGCGTTTCTTCATCGTGTCTTTCTCTCAGAACACCTCGTTAACAAGTGCTGCAAATTATTCATACCCCCCACCAGTTTCATGGCTATAACATTAATTTTGATACTGAGAGCTGCTGAACTCTTGCGAGCACAAGCAAAACTACCTTTTAAAAAGAAATCAAAACAAATACAGTTTGCAAATGAAAAATATTGCTCTCTTTCTCGCACTCACACTGCGAGGTTTTTTTTCTTTAATAATTACTAGAGCTAGAAACAAGCAAACCAAATGTTCCTAACCCGTAGCCTGCTCGCACGTGTACGGAAATGAATACACAACAGTACAGTGCGACTAATAGATTTGACACAAACTTAATTTAATTACACCAAAAGCTATGCAACAAAGCAGGATCATTACAGTACTCCCCTACTTTCTGAGTTATTTTTAGAAGAAAAATAAGTCAGGAAGTAATTCGGTCAGCTTGTTTTTACATTGAGCCCTTTGCACATATTATGACACCACTAAAGCTTATATATTTAATAAAAACTAGAAAACCAATGTATTGATTACATAGAGTAGCGGCAGGCATCAATCATCTGATATAATTTAAAATGTTTATCATTTACTTCAAAATCTCTCACTTAACAGTTCTAATAATGTTCATTTTGATTTGCCATTTCCTTTTCTGATTTTAATGTTCTATGGCAGAAAGGTTTTAGTGTCTCACTTTAATTGATAAAACACAATAGACTAGTGATATTAAAGAGAGTTATTATTTAGAGTTTAGCTAGCCTTCTTACATGTACACTATTTTCACATGATAATATAATATAATAAACAACATAAAAAAAACATACACATTGCACTGCACATAATTAGCATGAAACTCTTGACAAAACACAAAATATAATATCTTTGACATTTCAGACTAAATTGGTAGTTCTCTTGAATAGCATTCAAAATATACACTATCCATATTTCGGTAGAATTATACCCTAAGTTAAATTCACATTACAAGAAGATCTTAAAAGATTTTTCTTATACACACTAAGTTTAAAACACAATTTACTAAGCTCATAGTAAAATCCTAATAAAAGTTTTATCATCATGAGGAGATAAAACCTATTCCTACTCCAACTATACTTCCCTACTTTCCCTCTATCTTTGTCACTTTCTCAAAATAAGGTTTAATTTCTGTTATATTAAACGTTCCTTTTACCCGGTGGGTTTCCTTATCCTGAACAAGATATACATTCTGACCTATTTTCTGAGTAATCTGATAAGGACCCTCAAATAACAGAAAGAACTTCTTTACTTCTTTGTTTAGAGCGGACGACATGTGATGACTTTTTACTAATACTAAATCGCCTTTTTCATAACTAATGGGATTCCGAACTTTTTTGTCATGATAGTTAGTGCGTTTTTCCGCTACATCCTTCAGTTTCTTAATAGCTAACTGCAATTTTGTCTGGTGATCTAATTCTGCCCTAAAGGGAAACTTAAAAATTTGCTCTAACTTTCTCTCTGGCCTGACTCCTCTCATAAGCTCTATAGGCGTATACCCTGTACTTTCATGGCTTACCGAGTTTAAACAAACTTCTATTTTCTCAATGTGCGATGCCCATCCAGCATGGTTGTGATGGCAGTATAGCCTCAAAAATCTTCCTATTTCCCTGTTGACACGTTCTACTCCATTTGACTGAGGGTGATATACTGAGGTGTATTTTACAGTGATGCCATACTCTAGTAGTGTATCTCTCCACTTGTGACTGGTAAACTGAGTCCCATGATCAGAGACAATAGTCTGGGGTGTCCCTACCTCATCAACATAATGCTGAACAATTTTATTGGTTACTGCTATTGCCGTGGCTTTTCTAATGGGGTACAGTTTTACGTACTTAGTGCAGATATCCAGAACTACAAAGAGATACCTCACACCCCTGATACTAGCTGGCAGTGGCCCATAAAGATCAACAAAAACCAATTGCAATGGCTTCTCTGCTAACACATTCTTCATCATTCCTTCATATTTAATATTAGGTACTTTGCTCTTTTGACATATCTCACACCCTTTTAACACTTTGGCTATTGTTTTTCTCATGCGAGGAAAGTTACAGGACTCCTTTAGAATTTTAAAACATTTACTTACCCCTACATGTCCACTATCGTCATGGCAACTATTGATTACAAATAAAATTAGTTCTTTGGGAATGCAAATTGTCCATACATTGCTTGTTGCGGTTTTTTGAAACAATACACCTTCATATATCTGATATTTTTCTTCCAATTCTACCTTAGGGTTGGTTTTTTCTAACTCTGCAATGATTATTCCTAATTTAGAGTCTATTCTCTGCAATTGAGGTAATTCTGCCCTAATCCTCTTATCTTCCTCACTGAGTGCCCTTCCCCTTCTCCTTTGAGCTAGCACCCGAAATTCAGTGTCTCCTGCTGGCTCGACTGCTCCTTCAGGAGGATACCGCGATAGTGTGTCGGACACAATCTGTTCCCGACCTGGAATGTATTGGATTTCTAGGTCATATTCTTGCAAAAGGAGGATCCATCGAGTCAGCCTACCATGTAACAATTTGCATTTCTTTATGAATATTAGGGCCTTATGATCAGTGTACAACGTAACTTTTCTCCCACATATGTATATGCGAAATTGTTGGCATCCAAATACGATGGCTAGCAATTCTTTTTCCGTGATGGTGTAGTTTAGTTCCGGACCATGGAGTACTCTACTGGCGAAAGCTATAGGGCGCCTGTAACCCTCACCATCGATTTGATATAGCTCTGACCCCACAGCTTGTCCACTGGCATCACAAGAGATACACATAGGCTGCGACAAATCTGGGTGTTTCAACATGACTGTCTTGATAAATTGTAGTTTAATGGTTTCTATAGCTTCCTGCTCGGTTTCTCCCCAGTTCCACTGTGAGTCTTTCCTAATCAACCTCAATAAAGGTATCACTAAATCCGAATGGTTTTTTACAAATTTTCTGTAATAATTAATTAGACCAAGAAAACTTTGAAGTTGCTTTTTGTTTTTTGGGTTGGGGAATTCTCTAATTGCTCTGGTTTTTTCTTCCTCAGCTGCAATCCCCTGAGGAGATATCACATGTCCCAAGAATGTTATCTCTCTACACAAAAAGGATGATTTCTCTAAATTGACTGTCATCCCCCCTAACCTCAACTTGTCTAATACCTGTCCCAATTGACTCAGATGTTCCTCCAAGGTTTTGGAGGCGATTACCATATCGTCCACATACAAAGTTACAAAATCCAAAACTTCAGGTCCTAAAACAGTTTCCAACCCTCTAATAAATTTGCTCGTTGATACAGAAAGGCCGAAAGGCATACGCTTGAAACAGTAAGTCCTGCCATTGTACAAAAATGCAGTGTATTTCCGGGAATTGGGATGTAATGGGATTTGCCAAAATGAGGATACTAGATCCAGGGAACTTAAAAACGTGCAGCCCTCAAACCTCTGAATAAGTTCACTAGCTGGTGCTGGTGATTCATTATCAGCTACCAGAATCTGATTGATTTTTCTAGCATCAAGACATAAGCGTACTTTCCCATTTTTCTTTTTTATAACGACTAAAGGATTTATGACGTCAGAGCTACATCTCTCTATAACTCCCCATTCTAGCATATGTTCCAATTCTTTCTCTACAGCTGGTCTCAAAGAGATTGGAACTGGATAAGATTTATTAAGATAGGAACTTGTATCTCTTATCTCTAATTCACAATAGTAGAGTTTATTTAGTCCAGGGACCTCTGAAAATACCATCTTGTTTTCCCATAATACCTTTAGTAATGACTGCTTTTGTTCTTCCGTTGTTGAAGAAATTGCACTAACCTTTTGTTCAATCTGTTCCCATGGTACACTGACATGGTTCATGTTTATCTTTTGCAATTTGTTGTGGACTACTACATGTCCCTGTTCCTCTTCCTCCTGAATCATGAGTCGATTTGAGCTTAATTTACCCACAAAAGGAATCTGCATATTATAATGTTCTTTATTTATTGCTATCTGTTTCGTCGGATAATTTATGCTAACCTCAAAACCTATTAACCAATCAGACCCTAGAATCATGGGCACACTTAGGCCTTCTATTACCAGTACAATAATAGTCATGGTTTTTTCACCAATCATGACGTCAATGAGTACCTGTTTTTTGACCTTTTTATTCTTCTGACCAGTGGCACCTATAACAACAACATTACATACTGGTAACATGGGTATCCCTAAATCTGGATTTTCTTTCTCAATTTTATCTAAACAATCCTGTGACATGGCGGTTATTTCCGATCCCGTGTCTATAAGCAATTTTATTTCACTGTTCCCAATTTTCCCCTGAATTTCGGGTGAGATGGCTTTACAAAATTCTTTTCCTCCGTTGCTTTCATACAGTAAATCCTCTTTTGGATTGCCCTGTGATATTCTGTTTTGCTTCACCTGTTCTAAATATTTTTCCTGCTCTATGGTCCTATCACCTAGCCTAATATCTTCCACATGCGGACCGCCACGTGAAATTGCTACTAGTTTTCCTGATTTGTCCTATCTGGAATTGACTTTATTTCATCAACTTGATTAGGCCGATACACTTCTGCCCTTACAGTTCTCGTTTGACCTCTTCCATCATCTTGTCTCTGTCCCTGATCATTATTTCGGGTCCCTCTGGGTGTTTGTTCTCTGTCCCTTGGTTGGTGATATGATTGATTGTATCCTTTCGGTCCCTGATTGTGATCATATTGCCTATACTGTCCCTGGTTGAATCGTGGACCACTATCTTGGTTTCCCCTGCTCCTATTTCCTTGCCCTCTCTCCCAGTGTTGTGATGGAGGTGGTGTTCTGCTTTCTCTCTGATACTGATCATTTGTTCTACCTTGTCCCTGTGGATGGTATTGACCCTTAAATTTCTGGAAACCTGACCAATTTGGTTTACTTTCTCTCCCTTCACTTCTTTCTAAATTTGAAGGTACGTGCCCATTTTGTGTTGAATCATGTTCCTGCACATCCCCTAAATATTCCCACTCTCTAGTTCTTTGACATCTATCATCAAATGCATTTAACACCCGCTCCATGTCTTGCAGGTCCTGTAAATTCGCGCCAATAAGAGCATCCTGTACATTTTGAGGAAAATGATATATTAAATGCCCCATGAGCCTATCTTCCTCTATCGGGTATTTCAAATACTTTGCTTGTACCTTATATTTGTGAAGATATTCACACATAGTTCCTGCTCGAACACTATATTTACCATTGAAAATCTGCTGCAAAAAACTATCTTGTTTTACCTGTGACCAAAATTTTCCCAACAAAGCATTCTTTGCTTCCAAAAATGTATCCCATTCTCCTTCTACAGAATTTGCCCAGGACCTAGCTTCCTCTCTTAATCCTGATAACAAAATAGCAATCTTATTAGCTTCACTAAATCGTTCTCCTTCCAAAGTACGCTCCACTTTTCGAATATATTGGATTGCCGAAATATTTCCTTTCTGCCCCTTGAATTTGGGAATTGAAGATAACATCTCCTCATTCATTCCTCTAAACAAGACACTATTATGACAAACATGACTATCAACTTTCTCTTTATTTTTGACTTCGTTAAATTTGCATTCTAAGTCCTCCACTTTGTTTTGTAATTTCTCAAGATTTTTCATATAGCTATTTTTTAACTTTTTGACCTTTTCCTCTATGCTTTCGCCTTTTTGGGTCAGTACATCTTCTACTTGCGACGTAATATAATCCCTGTTCACATCCAGTTGACCCTCCAGTTCTAACCTAACCTTACTGACTTCTCTTTCCAAGTTAGACTGAACTATTTTGACATTATTTTTTATTTGAACAATTTTGAACTCAATACCTTCTACATTATTTTCTGTGCTTTTGACTGTCTCTATAAATTTCTTTTCCAGCCCTTCTATTTTTTCATTCACTTTGTCAACTCCCCCAATTAAATCAAAATGAATTTTTCTTAAATTATCTTGTTTTTGTTCCAACTCGTTTTGATTTTGTTTTACAGTGATCAAACTCTTATCTAGATCCATTACCTTAACATTAAGTGCCTGGTGCGATATTTCCAGGTTATCTAGTTTACACTCTAATTTTATTCCTAATTCTTTAATATTGTTTTCTATTTGAGCTCTCAATTTTTTATTATTATTTTCTATTTGGGTTCCCAATTTTTTATTATTATCTTCCATCTGACTCATTATAGTCATGATAAGTTGTTCAATTTTTTTGTTCCCTTCCCCTATTAAATTCTTTTCTACCTGAGCTGGTTCAGAATCTCTTTTACTATCCTCTATGTCTACAGTAGTTTTTTTTAATATCGAAATTTCATCACCCCCATCCTTTAATTTTGAATGTCCCTTTGAGCTATTTTCATCTAATATCTGATTCTCACTATTATTTCCTGACTCCCCTTCTTCTACCTGTTCTATTACAGAAATGCACCCTTCATGTAAGTTTCTACTGTTTGCATTTCCCACCTTTAGTTTGTTTAATCTACTCTCATACATTTCATTTTCCCAATCCTCGTCACTCTCCTCTAATCCTTCTTGGTTATATGGTCTGTTCATGATGTCTTTATCTTCCGAACAAAATGGAAACTGACCTATCCCACTACTACACTCTTCCCCAATTAAATCCTCTTCTGATTCTAACATCATCAACTAAAAGAGTTGTTGAATTTCTTAAATATATTAATTTCTAAGTTTAAACACCTTTTAAGTTCTACTTACTTCATTAAATGTTATAAAGAGTTCCCTTACTACAATGAACCCATCAATCAATTAATTAAAATAATTAAATGTAACAAACAAAATATATATAACTACTGCTCTTCTGTTGATCTGTCCCTCGGTGATTGTCCAGCATCCGTTGATGAAATACTTCGCTGCTATCCACAATGACATTAATTAATTAAAATACTGAAATGTGACACAAACATTTTATTCATCCCCTTCTATTCTGTTGATCTGTTCCACGGCGATGGTCCAGCATCCGCTGCTCTGTTGCCTCACTGCTGTTATCAATAACATTAATTGATTAAATAATGAAATAATACCATGTAGCAAAACATATCTACGCTATTCAGTCGACCTGTCCCTCGGTGATTCGCCAACATCCGTTGATCGGTTACTTCGATTCTCTGTTGCTATTCTGCATTGTTGATGAAGTACCTACAGGAACGCCTTTGTGTGTCACAGCTGCTCCATTGCTGCATCTGCCCCGCTGCTGCATCTGCCCTTGAATTGGTTGGTAGCACCTATTAATTCCCCGTGTTCTCCGCGAGTATTTTATCAAGCCGTCGGTGAGCACCTTTTAAATTCCCGAGTTTACCGTGAGTGTTTTTTATCAAGCCGTCGGTGAGCACCTCTTAAATTCCCGTGTTTACCGTGAGTGTTTTATCAAGCCGTCGGTGAGCACCTCTTAAAATACCGAGTTTACCGTGAGTATTTTATCAAGCCGTCGGTAAGCACCTCTTAAATTCCCGAGTTTACCGTGAGTGTTTTTTATCGTGCCCCACGTTGGGCGCCATTTGTCGCGATTCTCCTTCCACGCGAACCTCCTGATGATGTTGTTAATTAAATAATGTATATATTAATACATATTACAAGTTTTATTTGCACATATTAAGATGCTACATTCAAGAAATTGCCCCAATAACACTCGCGTTTCTTCATCGTGTCTTTCTCTCAGAACACCTCGTTAACAAGTGCTGCAAATTATTCATACCCCCCACCAGTTTCATGGCTATAACATTAATTTTGATACTGAGAGCTGCTGAACTCTTGCGAGCACAAGCAAAACTACCTTTTAAAAAGAAATCAAAACAAATACAGTTTGCAAATGAAAAATATTGCTCTCTTTCTCGCACTCACACTGCGAGGTTTTTTTTCTTTAATAATTACTAGAGCTAGAAACAAGCAAACCAAATGTTCCTAACCCGTAGCCTGCTCGCACGTGTACGGAAATGAATACACAACAGTACAGTGCGACTAATAGATTTGACACAAACTTAATTTAATTACACCAAAAGCTATGCAACAAAGCAGGATCATTACATCCTCCATTTTATCTCACAATCACCCATTACACATTAGCGTAAGTGCGTACAGCCCGAACGGGTAGTAAGACGCGGGGCTAATAATAATAATGATTGTTGAACCAAGCCCTCCCCCCCCAACCAGGCTTAGGCTACTAAATGGGGGTTTTGACAAGAATAGAATGAAGGTAAAGTGACCTATCTCCATTGGAATATTAAATAGAGAATGCATGAAATTTTTTTTTTTTTATTAAGTTTTTTCATATATAAACACCAAATTAAAATCGTAATGTTGCAAGCTTAAACTATTTGCGATTATTAATGCCAAGTTAAAACATTAAATTTCCTTCTCAATTATTAGTTTGAAGCTGAAACACATTTATTAATTTCTATCTAAACTTGTATCTAATTATTTCATGTTTTTATTACATTTTGGGTCTGGCATAATCGTTTGGCATTAAATTCGACACAATAAATATTTTACTTTAATTCATGATAGTTGAGATATCATCAGAATAAGAATAACCTTTGGGTCAAATGCGGGTTGTGGGTTGCCCCTTCAGCTAAAAAGCTCCTTCTTAAGAAACCAATACATTGTGGGTGAATTTGTACGTGTGAGGATAAATGCAAATACGTACACATCGCTCCAGGGCTCTGAAAGCTCGGATGACGTTAGCATTAACTCTTATATAAAATGTCTTCAACGAACATTCAGCTTGATTATTTTATCCTTGTCATGTATACTCGACCAAGCTCGAATACGTTGAGATGACGTGGTTTGGACGCAGACATAAAAACAAACCTAAAATAAGAAGCAAATCGCAGCAAATTACTCGCTCACTACACATATTTAATTAATCTTTTTGTTTACTTCATCCTACTACCCATTTAGGCTTTCTAGATATTTACACCAATGGTAGGTTGGTAAGGTATTTTGATTTTAGAGAAAATGTACCTGCATTTGTATAGCGTGAGAACTAAATTAATAAATAGACATATATACCTGCCCCGACCATCCCTTTATCAAAAGTCCAGTCTATTGCTGTAGTGACGCCCTTAACCATGTGAGCATTACTTATTTATACCTAATTATATTTTAAACGTTTTTCAAAACTAATTATATCATTATTTTCTTCACATTCTACCGCGCTATTGTTTTAAAATTATGTATATCATAGGATATGAATTGGATTAAAAAATCCTCTAGAAATCACAAACATATGTTTATGGGGTCAAACATTGATTAGATATTACTATATTATTATTGTTATTTTATAGATAGGGATACAATGTATCAAGAATGACAACTGCAGTTTACAGATTGCATGACTTGCTGTATGAATACGTAGAATTATAGTTACATGACGTGATAAAAAAAGTAATATATTATTTTCAAAATGTAGATTCAGTTTATATCTTATTTTATTCAGAAAGGTCATCTCTTACACATGATTCATTTGACTAATTAAATACGTTCACCTTTTCAATAAATTATGTTTTCAAATAATTAAATCATCATATAGGTTTATTGTGTCTTATCTTTGCCCATTATTGTAGAGTGACTGTGGCAAGTGGTTTTGCAATCTTCGTTGGCGTAATCTTGACGACTCAGTGAACCCCCAGGATAACACCTTGGTTTGTTTTATCTGTTCCATCTTTTAATTCCAAGAACCTCAAACTTGTTTATGAAGTAAATCACAACCATTCAGGATTTCCCTTCAATCAACTTTCACATTGTTCTTCGCTTTTTTTATTGTTAAGTTAAACAACAAGGTTATTAACGATTTATTCTAAGAAGCAGGGATTGGATGGTTTAATGAGAGGAAATTCACCTGCATTATCTTGGAGAGGGAATGGTAAACCACCCCTAGTGCGCACGGTATATATTCTAACTCCGGACTATTACGACGATCTTGACTCCTTAGACTTTGTGCGAGCTTTATCTTTTCATTGGGAAAAATAAACCGCAACAGCAGGTTCTATATTTTGAGTTTTAATACAACCCTTGAATACCGTACAGATGGAAAGTAGTTTCCAGCATAGTGGAGGTGCTGTTATTAGTCATAGTAAGGACTAGAGTGTGGTTCTATTTTTTTTAAATAAAAAAAAACACAAGACCCACTCACTCAACCGTTCATTAATGTGTCAGGGGAAACCCCAATTTCACCAACAATACATTATTAGGTGGTTCCGTAAATCGAACCCGAAACCCTTAGTTTATTTTTAAGACAAGGTCACTAACGATTTGATGGCTAGGTTAAACAGAATAAACGACTGGATTATTGTATTGTGATTTTTAGCGCTTTTGGGTGTGTGTTATTTTTATAGAAAAAATGAGGTCTACTAGTTATTATTTTAACAAACGGTTCTATCTAACTTTCAATATGTCAATCCATATTTAATTTTGTATTATTTTATTAGTATAGTTTCTCAGACCAAACTAAAAATTTAAAGACAAACTCGCCTTTATCCCATGTCCTTGGATTGAATTGTAAGTCGGGTAGCCTATAGAAAGCAAATAGAACGAGCTAACGAATAACTAAGTTATAGTAGTAGCTGTAACCTCCATAGCACTCCGTCACTAATTGGTAACTAACCATTGTAATTATTCTTGGTCGTAAGATTAGGTGATGGGCTGATTGTACAATGGATGCCCGGGTTTTGTGTACAGTAGGAAGCTGGACGGAAGAACAGTATATTACATTTACAAACGTTACCAAAACTATAATCGTGTGATCTGTAGCTTTTTCTCATGATATTATCAACATATATAAAATAACTCTTTTAATATACTGAATATCAACACTTAGATTGTAACCGCTTCGGTGGCTGCGTGGTCTGACGCGCTACTCTCGCAGTAGACAAGACTGCCGATGAAGGGGAGATCAAGCTTCGAATCTCGGTCGGGTGTACTGAGGGAGATTTTCCTAAATGGTTTTCCCACTTCCCACCACGCAAATGCGGGCACACTTCCTCTAAAAGCATTTATAATCCCTAAAAGCACTAACGTAATTAGTACATAAGCGTATAACCCGAACGGGTAGTAAATGCGGGTATTGTAAATGCGGGAATGTCCGTATAGAGGAGAGACTAATTCAATTAATATAGCAGAATAATATAAGCGTGGACTGAAAAACGATATATTTTCCAAACTTTTCTTCCTACCAGACTTCTACTAAGTACATTATTACTAAACTAACACCAGTCATCGGGACTACGCCTCCATACTACTTAGCGACAACCTACCTTCCATCTAAACTTAAAAAGCTCGGCTTGACCCTGCCAACAAGGAAACAATACATTTAAACCGAAGTTATGGAGTTTTGTTAATCTATTCCTCAATTTTCTTACGTCTGAATATACTGACAGCTATACAGACTAGACAGCTAGATAAACTTTAGCTCGTTCATACTTCAGGTTATACGTCACTTGTGATATATTTTATATTTTACACACACACACATATATATATATATAAATAAAAAGTAACTCTGGTGACCTCGGTGATCTTGGGGTAATGTGGTTGCCTCAAGACCCGCTGTTTGGGGGTTCAAACCCAGCCGAGGTCGATGGATTTTTCTTAAGCGATAAACATCCTTAGCATATTTTCTTCGGAGGGAAGTAAATCCTTCGACCTCATGTTGGTTGTGGCATGTACGATATCCCTGGAAGGTGTGTGAAAATACCTTTCTGGCAAAATTGGTAGGCCATTTCGCACTCGCTCATAGAAATTCACTGTGGAAGGCAACGGGGAACCACCACACTTCATGAACTCTCCGAGTACATGTGATTTCTACCAGATGGTGCAGGCAACATTAACCAGTCGAAAGGCCGAGTTCGTGCCCAACTCCAGATGGGTAGAAAAATCCCATCAAACCAACCTTCGGGTTTTTGACTAAAGAGAGACAAAGTAACACTAATAAATCCTATCAATTTTTTTCCACAACAATATGTCTGTATTTTCTAAAAGACCCTTTGAGATTCGGACTAAAATCTGTTTTTTCCGTGATGAAGATTGGGGCTCGAATCTCAGCTGATATTACTGGTGATTTTTTTTTTTACAAAATTGTATCCCACTCTACGCAAGTGCGGGTACATTTCCTCCGAATGTTAACTTCCTATTTCCTGCACCAGCTGGTGTAATTAAATGCATATATCCCGGATGGGTATACGGAAAAAAAAAAAGTTAGCACCGTCAAATGATAGGTATGTCCCCATCTCATTCATCGTGGGTGGATAGCAGCAGAGCGTGAATAACGAAAATTTTGAGAGGAAATAGACCGGCTAGCTTGCTGACTATTACGAGAATGGATCATTTAAATAAAGAGGCTTAGGTTTCCTTCTACATAATGTTTTTTTAAATTATGACACCTAAAAAAAGGGATCATTTCGTGGTAAGGCAATATTATGTAGAACTCGCCAAAAGTAAAAAAAAAAATTGTTAAGTTGGTAGTAAAAAAACATTGTAAAGTTGGTACAGTAAGAATTATTTTATCCTCCCATATAAACTAGGAAAACATCAAATAAATACTGCAGATAATCCTATTTTCTATTCTAAACAAAATCTCGTTTGCAACAAAGCTATTGAAACATTTAGGTGTTTATAGTTAAATATTGATTTGGATGAGTTACTATTTTGACTGAATAACCTTGAATAGTTATAAACTTGATTGGGTTTGAACCATCGTTTTGGGCAGACACTTCAAAGCGTTGACAGCATAAACCACAAATGGGGGCAACTCGCCATAATCTCATCATTAACACATTTATTTGTACAATAAGCACCCACTGTTTTATAAAGTTTTTTCTTCTTTTGGTTCGACCTAGTTTAAAAAAATGTATTTTGCATGTACACTTCGTTTACCCTGCAAGCTTACCTTTCAGTTTTCCACTATGACGTAGCTTATAAGATAGGGTCACATTTTAATTTGTTGAGGAGAGACTGCTACAGGGTAGACGAATTGTACACTCCATTTGCCCTGAAAGGTAGAATTCTAACATCGGACTACACCATAACCCTATTTTATAAGCTATAGTATACTGGAATAATGAAAGGTAATCTCGACACCTTACAGGGTAGATGAAGGACACATGCAGACACTTTAAATGTTTATACACAATATAACTAAAGTGGTAAATTATATAAACTATATTTAACCCGCTTCGGTGGCCGTATGGTCTAAGGTACAACTCTCGCAATAGAATGAACTGCAAATGACGAAGAAATCGGGGTTAGAATCCATTTCGAGTTTACTGAGGTTTTTTCCTTTAAATTATTTTCCACTTGCCCTCACGCAAATGCGGGTACAGTTCCTTTCAATCTAACCTTCCTCAGCCCTAACAAACTAGCGTAATTGGTACATATGGGTGACCCAAACAAGTGTTGAAATGTAGTGCTAAAAAAAATTGAAAAAGAATATAACTATTATATTTGCGTTCTCGTTTTCGTTCAGTTTTCTGAAACTGGTTGAACACAAGTCTAAAGGACCCAGTTTCATTTACTGCTGGCGCTTTTTTTATTTTACGTACACTCCATTCTACCACTCGTGCGGGCTTTTTCATATTTGAACTAATGGCTTGATGTATGAATAAATGAAAGTAGATCTAGTAACTTTTCTATCTGTCAGAAAAGTTCCTTCCTATGAAAGTTTTACTGTATGAAAACATCGCTCGTAATATGCCTGTCCCAAGTGTTCTCCCCTACTCTCGCGAACGTACACGACGTTGGTATGTATCGATTGACTCGTACACTCTGGGCACCTTGACCTTGGTGGGCATGCGCCTTCAATCTTTACTTCCCGTCACCGAGGGGTCCTATCTCTACCACGACCTGATCCTGGTACGTTAGTAACTGTGTTTGTCCTTTCCCTCACGTGGCTTGAACATTGGCACAGGCTCTGCTGGTTAGTCTCTTGTTTGACATCTGACGATGCCAGAAATTGGTTTTTAGTTATCTTTCACTAATATAATATAGTACAGCCCTAGCGGTGGGGGTCGAACCAAAGATTCGCATTGCACTCGGTGGCTTTTAACTGGGAGGCAAAGGCTCGTTTCTTGGGGGCTTACCACAACCAATTTCAATGGAGTGTTCCCATTCATCTCATGCAAATACGGATGCATTTCATCTAAGAAATACACACCTATGACTACTCTTGGTTTAGACTAGACTGCCGATGATGGGGAGATCGTGGTTTGATCCCATCGGTTGTACTGAGGGTAGTTTGTCCCCAAATGGTTTCCCCACACTTTCCACGCAAATGCAGGTACACTTTTTATTAATTCAACCTTGCTCAGCCCTAACCCACTAGCGTAATTAGTACCTAAGCGTATAACCTGAATGGCAGATAAGACGCGGTACTAAAAACAAGATTTTCAAAAACATGTCTTCAATAAATTACCGCTAAGTAAGTTTTCTTCATAAAAACAAACAAATCAGCTTGTTATTCACAATAAATAATCTTTATCTTTATACTTAAGTTTTTAAAAAACTCTTCAAATATTTGTTGCAAATTTCAAATTTTAAAAATCAGCAATTTTTGTATATTGCCCTCAAACAATTTTTAATTCATGTAAGAATAATAACATTCTCATTCAGCTCTAAAAAACACACTCAAATATCCACATTAAACTAAATCTTCAAAACTATTTCCATATTGAACTAAATTTCAAGGTCATTTTCGAAAATTTCACATTTAAAAAAATATATCAAAAATTAATTTATCTGAAAAAAAAACAACCCTAGTAGGCCTACATTATTAATATTTATCATATAAAATAGCCTTTATTTACCCGCTTTGAACAAAATATTTGTAGCTATTTTCAACTAATTTCAATTTTTTAAATAAAAACAAATAATTAAAATTAAGTGTGTGTGTGTATATATATATATAAAGATTATAAGTATTTGTTTTTATTTCAAAAATTGTTTTTAATATTTTACTGACGACTGATTATTTTAAACATTTGAAATTTGTTGACGATATTTCTCTCAAAATATTGATACAAATGCCCCTCAGCTACAGGATGAGTTGGGGGTGGGTTGGGGTTTCGATAACTAACGAGGTGTAGTGAAGGGACAAAACTTAAGTACACGAAACGTCCAGGGGGAACCTGACGCAATGGGCGCCACTTGATTTTATCTAATTTGAGAACCAAGACCCACTAAACCTAAATTAAAGTTAAATTTAGAGTCGGCCGCCAGTGACGGTGACCGCAAAAGAAATCCAATGAATTCCCTACAACTTGTTAGTTCCCTTAAAAATGTATCCAAAATTATAATGAAATGTCGAATTCATTGTGAGTTTCTTTAAAATCTTAATATAAATATCACTTTGGTTAGAAGTTTCACAAAATTGTTTACATAAGAGAAATTTTGTAGGCTTATAATGTTGATCAAAAACAGAGAGAAAAAGATTTGTTTGACAAAATAAAAACAAGAATTATTTAGTATAAGTTAAGCTAAAGTTAAGAAATGGTAAAACACTCTTAAATAGAATTTTAGGGAATGCCCTGAACCAAATTAGGTGTGATTTATAAATCAAAAGCATCAACTAAACTTTCTAACTCCTTAATAGGCTAAAACCAAAAGTATCAATTAAACTTTCTAACTCCTTAATAGGCTTAAGCAACAAAAAAAAAACACAACCGAGGAGTACTTTCTTATCTAGACACATATGCATAGGCCCTCCAGTAAACTTCTTGCAAAAAAAACCCCACTACCTAGAGCACAAGCTTGGGCCGAACCCAGGATTCAGACCGCACTACTCGCTGAGGTGGCCGAGCAGTCAATTATTAAATTACATAGGTTGAGGGTCCCAGCTAGTCATTATTTAAGCCAATTATTATGGCCTAACATGAATCTTAATATTCCAAAATGGGGTGAAATGTATGTATCCTCATGGATTTATTCACATAAATAAAGGACAGGTCTAGATTGAAACTGCCAGTGCAACTTGCGTGACATGACCTGGTTTGGCTGCTCGAGGGACTGTGTGAGGGTCTGGAATCTCCTCCCACAGGATCATTGTAGCCACCAAACTCCTACACGGCCTTCTGGACGAAATGTTTGGGAACCGGATAACAGAGTCTCATCCGCGTAGCCCGGGTGGGAAGACCCTGGGTAACATCACATGTGTTAAAAAAGTAATAGTACTCAGTTCACCCAAATGTACATTAATGATACAACAATAGAAATCACAAGGAATATAAACAAAACAATAATTTTCTCAATTATGAAAAGAGGTATACTCTATAATAAATTTACAGATCGTGCTAATTTAACTATGTTTGTGCTGTCTGCCTAAGTATGGGGGTCCAATCACAAGAACCGAAGCCGCCTATGGGGATTTTAAAATTCAATAATCTGGCCTATTTCTAAATTTAGGCTCAAAAGATGGATAAGTTGAAAAGTTATATAAATATAATTAGCAAACCAGCTAAGAATTAAACACAAACGCCAGTGTTCCTGCTCCAAGTGAACGTGCACCCATTACTACAAAAACATATTTCTGACCCACATCATCATGTTTGAACAAAATCCATCAAACCGTTTCAGATCTATGGTTATGGACAGGCGGACAGATATAATTTGTAAATCCACTTTTTTGGGTTTGGGGGCGCGTAAAACGTGAAGGTTCATCATAATATTGAGGTGGAAAATGTTTACAATTGCATTACTTTCTCTTTAGATGAGAAATTAAAACTAAGTAAATGATCTGATCACCTATTTTTTAAGGATTAATCTCAGATGTGCCTCCAAACCAGGCGTTGACACATAATTATATTTAGGCCTACTCATAATAATTATAATCTGAAGTGATTAAATTGCACTCCCTAAACACGTACTACGTTAGATCATAACTTACAATTGGCACGGTACATGAGTCAGTAAAATTTAAGTACTGCCATTACATTTTTATAAACAAATACGGTAATCAGAGTATAAATACTTTCTCGAGAAAGTAGAGGGGATCTCCGATCCTTAAGTTTGTTTTCATTTTGACACTGTCGATTGTCACGTGGTCTAAGGCGTCTACCTCGTCTGGTTTGGTTTGGGTTGAGAAGGGGAGGTCGGGGGTTTCCCCTTAATGTTTTCTCACTCGCAATTGTTGGTACATCTATTCAAAACTCTATACCAGCGTATTTAAATGCAGATATCCTGGACGGGTATAAAGAGATGGTGCATGGAAAAGAAGAAAAGCACTACATATGTTAGGTACTTACCTAATATATCTATAAATTATTGACTTGACGTATTTATGCAAAATGTTTGTCTCCTCGTGGCTAAGCTAAAACTAAAACATATCCAGTGTTTAATAGCTTGGGGGTGAAAGTGTAATACTAGCGCGTATAATATGTATAAGGACGTTTTCAGTCTTGGCATTAATGTATTTAACTTCAACGTTTATCGCCACCAGGAATAAAGATTATGTATATCAGTGAGGTATACATTTTCCGGCTCAGTTTATATGGACACGGTTACATCACTTGTTGCTTAACACTTGGCGCGGCGCTTGTGTACTTGACATTGAAAGCATGAGGTAACTTTGTCCTGATGATGGGTTAGTCAGCGGCGTGTCATGACCACGTTCCATGTGGATGGAAGAAATAATTGAAATCTCCTTCCAGACACGATTGTGAACACAGCTAGAATAAACACAACTTCAAATTTAATCATAAATCTCGCATTAGCGATCATATTGAAAAGTTCCGACCAAATATGGGATTCATACCGATTTAATCTAAAAATTATTGCTAGTGTTTTCTGTATCACAAAGGTTTGGGAGGGATTGTTCTTAATCGTAAAAGTTTGGGGCGTGTCATGATGTGTAAAAGTGTGAAATTAGTGTCCTGAAGCCTAAAAATATGGGATGAGTGTCCTTAAACGTTAAAGTGTGGGGTGAATATCCTAAAATGTAAAAGTGTTGCAACGCCGCAGCCCCCTACCCCCCTCCCCCACAAATTTTATAAAATAAAATAATTAACATTGCCTTATTCCAGTTTAATCAAAACAAGAAAATACGAGTTCTTAGCTTGTCGCACCATTGTAATGTTTGAGTAATTAAAAAAAGTTTGTGATTGTGTTCATTAGTTAGGCAACAAAGCTGTATAGACTATGATAACATATTGATTAAGGAAATAGGAAGTATTAGTGAATGTGGGGAGAACTGTGGAAGTGGTAATCTTTGAGATTAGGAAACAACCAAACTTTTCAACTTGAAACTATTCGAACGATATTTCCAGAACATTTCGCAAATAAGTCGGCAAATAAAGAGAAATGAGGGGGGGGGGGATAGGTTGAGGGGGTGAAATGGGGGGGGGGGGTCAGTTATCAGCTCCTCAAATGTCTGTACTCTGCAAAAATATAAATAGTGGCAGTTTGAGAACAGCCTAATTGAAGATAAGTGCTTGTAATAAATACTGTGCTTTGTAAATGCTTTTAGGTTTGATAATATAGTGTGTAGTGTAGACTGGTGTTAATTAGTTATTCTGAAAGTCAAAGTTGTGTGCTTATTCCAATCCAATTGCTAAATTTTGTTTTCTCAATCAACACTGCTTTTTTTTTGGTCCATTTAACTATTGCTATTAATAATATCTATGACCCGCCTCGGTGGCGTAGTTAGTTAACGTGTGCTAGTTTCGTGTTGAGCTAGGCTGACGAGGACGGGAAGATTGAGGTTCGAATCTCGCTCGGGTGTGCTGAGGTTGGTTTTCCTAAATGGTTTTTCACCCTCCTCCCACGCAAGTGTGGGCTCACTTCCTATATATTCAACCTTCCCAATTCCTAACCCATTAGCGTAATTAGTACTTAAGCGTATAACCCGAACGGGTAGTAAGACGCGGTGCTAAATAAAAAAATCTACGAAATGTGACGGCTGCAGATCACATGACTTGACGTGTGAATATATGAACCTAGAATCTATTAGAAGTGATATTATTACGTCAGATTTTTTTTTTGACATTTCGATGCCCCTAGTAGATAACTATAACGGTCCTCGCCCTATTTTTTAAATTTTATAGGGAGGGAAATAAACTAAGAGGGTGGCAAATTTATTCGGGAGGGGGGGAGATTATTTTTATTGGGCAATCTACCCCCTGAAATTCACTCGGTGGGGGCAGGTTCTAAGGGGGTAAGTTTTTAAATTTTAAACAATGAATGTATAGCACTTAAAAGTACAATATTTAATCTCTATGGCTGTTGGGGGAGGGCGGGGTCGTGTACCCCAAATCCGTCCTAAAAATTGACTTGGCTGTGACCTTGAAGTGTGGGGTGAATGTCCTGAAAAGTAAAAGTGTGGTTTGAGTATCCTGAAAAGTAAAAGTGTGGGCTAAGTGTAAAGCTATGTATACATTAGACGATTATCGGCCGACGCGAGTCGCTGGACGATGTTTCCCGACGATATTTGTCGTCGAGTGGGCGGAGCCAAAATCGGCCGACTGCCGAGCGGCGAATTATCAAATGAATGTTGCTGTCGGCGAGTCTTCCATTCGGAATGGAAAACATTCTCAATGTGTACGCAGCGATGTTAGTCGGCCGACTTTTGTTTGTTTGAGTCTATATGCAAGCGAGCAGTCAACACACTGATCTCAATATTTATACACAGATATAAAATATTTACATACAAATATAAAATATCTATATTTAAATTTAAATAGCTACCTGCTGTAATTATAATCATATAAAAATAATTTTTTGCTATTTTGAGGGTTACAACCTGATTCTGGCCAGGTAATAAATTGAGCTAAAAATAATGATAATTTAAATTAACTTATACATGCTATAAAATAACCAATTGCGACATATGTTTTGATTATTTTTTTATAGAAAAATGTGGATGCAAGAAAATATTAAGTGGACGCAAGAAAATCTTTTACGTTTAATAGAACTGCTCCATGCAGCCAATGCTCTGTGGCAAGTTAATTCCAAAAAATATCGCGACAGGAACAAAAAGGGTGATGCAGTGCGAGCAATTGCGTGTTTTTTTAAAATTACAATAAAAGCGGCCGCGATGCCAGCAGTGGTTAAGGGATCCATCACAATTGCAATCGCTAGAGGAACTTAAGGGGGCCGCCTACCAGAGAGTTGGAATGCGTTGCAGACGTTCAGGAAATACGCGAAGGTTAGGTAGTGTTTAATTTTTTACAAACTTGACTTAAGCCAAAAGGAAGATAAAGGTGGGGAACATGCTTATTTATTATTATCAACCTTACATTTTGATAATCTATGTATATAAAAAATTAATGAAAACTCGAAACTTGCTCATTTTCAATGACCTTTAAATGGCCTTAAGTATATTGTCACAGTTCTGAGACGAGGGTAACTTATAAATAATCCTAGACACAACCTTTCAAAAACAAATAAAGTCATTTTTTGATAGGGTCACAACAGAAAATGTGAAGATAATTGCTAATTCCTTTTGCTGTTTTGATGCGTCAAAGCTAATGCTTTTCAGCCATCAAGTGGCGCAGCCATATCCTCCATCTACGCTTTGGAAGTAATGAATAGCCGGAGAAAGAAGGAAAGGCAGTTGACTCCTTGCGCATGCGCTCTTTTAGTTGGATGTCTGCCTTCGCCTTGTTGAGAGTTGAGACAACGCACAGTGAGCCGGCACATTTTTAAGTTTTAGGTGTTCATTAGAAAATATTAAAAATAATATTTATTGTAGCTTTTACTGGAAATGTGTTTACAAACTGGTCCTGTGTTTCCGAACAGTTGTGTATGCTTTGCCTTCTTATGATAGCCATTATAATTATATATAAATAAAGTAGAATAATATTGTTATTTTCGATAAATTAAAACTACTATGAACAATAACACAAGTGTTTCCGAACAGTTGTGTATGCTTTGCCTTATTATGATAGCCATTATAATTATATATAAATAAAGTAGAATAATATTGTTATTTTCGATAAATTAAAACTAGTATGAACAATAACACAAGTGTTTCCGAACAGTTGTGTATGCTTTGCCTTCTTATGATAGCCATTATAATTATATATAAATAAAATAGAATAATATTGTTATTTTCGATAAATTAAAACTACTATGAACAATAACACAAGCAAAAGGGACTACCGTAAAGGGGAAAAAACTAGACTTCGACTATCTGCCCGCCGCAAAAAATTAGGATGGAAAAAGGGGAAGAAGCGTTTTATTAATGGATCAAAGTAAGTACATACTGATTGATTAGTATAAAAACAGGATCTAGTTCACTGTTCAACGGTTGGGTGTTAGTTTCATTTTACCGTGTTGCTCCTATATTCAGGAGATTAGGATGGAAAAAGGGGAAGAAGCGTTTTATTAATGGATCAAAGTAAGTACATACTGATTGATTAGTATAAAAACAGGATCTAGTTCACTGTTCAACGGTTGGGTGTTAGTTTCATTTTACCGTGTTGCTCCTATATTCAGGAGGACGGGGTTAAAATCCCGTCCGGAAGTTTCATAAAGCTAGTCCTGTGAAGTAAAGAACCATAATTTGAATTCTGTTGCTTGGATAAAACATTTATTTATTTATTTGGTCATTCCTTGTACTGTAAAAAAAAATTACATAAAGATAAATAAGAGGGAAAAGTATATATTTACTGTACGTATACTAATTACTAACAAAGTGATAATGGACAATTTAATTTCTTAAAATATGTATAACTATATATTAAAACAAAATTTTTATTACACCCAAGATAACATTTAATTTTAATAAATATTAATTCAGTTCTGATACGTGAAGGTTAACTCTAAAGCAATTATTACAATGTTTAGTGCCTGATTGGTTGTCTCAACTGAAAAAGTTCCAAAATCAGCTCTACAATATAAAAAACTTGAGCAATATATTTAATTTATGAGTAAGTGTGAATTTGCTTTTTCAATATTAAGGGGGCCGCCTCGGTAGGCGAGAAGTTTCCGTGCAGGCTTCCAGAAATCCCGTCATCATCAGTGATGAGTTAAAAAATATAGTCTGCTCATTTAATATAATTAAGACCCAAACAATGTTTGGCACAGTAATTAATTAGTTTTCTATTAAGTTTGAAATACTTTCAATTATATATTTTTTATTTAGTTGCTTGTGATACATATTCTTGTTTATTTTTTAAATGGATTACGTGACACGTAAAGAAGACAAACGTAGAGGGGAAAAAACAAAATTACGAATTTGTGCTCGCCGCAAAAAAACAGAAAGAAAGCCGTGGAAACATTTATTTGATAGAACAAAGTATATATATATAAAATTTATTTTAATAATAATAATAATAATAATAATAATAATAATAATAATAATAATAATAATAATAATAATAGTGAACACAAATGTTCTATAAGAAACGGTTAACTCAAATTAGACCGTGTTTTGTCATGATATACCTACAGTAGGCCATAAAAAACTAATAATCGATAACAATAAATTAAATAATTTTTTTTTTTCAGACAAGGTGTTTTTCTCTCTTCAGGCAGAGAGGACAAAGCTGATTGTCGGGACAGAGTAAACCTTTCTCAGTCCACTCCCATTGAAATGTCCACAACGTTGGATTCAACCCAACTTGAAGACAAAGCTATGGAACCAATAAATTTGGAGATTAGTCAGCTTTGTCTGGGGTAGGAAAACTAAATTAATAGGTTATCCATTATAAATTTTCGGGAGCAAATAGTTTTGTGTGAACATAGCTACATAGCTACTAGCATACATACGGTATTTATTTCATTTTCATGATTCATAATATCCTGGCCGCTTGTCCAATTTAGTAATAATCTCCACACGTTATATTTGACATAAGTCTACTAAATGTACCACACTCAGAGATTGAATGTGATAGAAGTTCCCAACCTGGGTTCGCAGGTCCCTAGGGATCTGCGAAGGCACCTGTGGGGGCCCGCGAAACAAATATAAGCCCTAGTATTTTTAAATTTTCTTTTATTTGAATTTTCACATCATATAAAAATATATGGTATTCACAATTTTCTCAAAAATCTCTTTTTTCCAGTTCGACAATATTTATATATATAATTGGTTACGTAGAGTACCATAAGTGTGTAAGTGTTTTTATCTCAGCATGTATGGCTGGGGAGGTTAGAGGGCCGCGATGAATTATCATTGGCTTGAGGGGGTCTGTGAACTGGAAAAGGATGGGAACCACTAATATAGAATATCTATGTTTGTGTGGTCTTAGTGTGTGTGTGTGTGTGGGGGGGGGGGAGGAGTTCTTGGGGTTGTTGACTTTTCTGTGCTAATTGTTAGGCCTAATATATTTCTAATAATGGGTTTCTTATATCAATACTATCAGCCTAATATCATAAACCATGCTGATTATGGTGAAGGAAATATCTATAGCCAGGGGCAGACTAAATGTATTGTCACAAGCGGAGAATAATTCTGCCACCCCTCATCCCGCCCCTCCCTTCAAGCATCGTGGCGATGATGAAATCAATCCAGGGGTCTTTGTTGAAGTCTGCAATAATTTAATCAAGTTGTAAACAATACCATACCATCCATTACACTGGAAAATGGCTATATGAATAGTTATGAAACGAACTATAAAGTTTTGACATTAGTTATAATTAATTGCGTACCATAACAAAGAAATAGTATTAGGTACATTAGATAACCTTCACCCTAAAGGGTTACGTAGAATTTACAATACAAGAATTGCATCCAATGATGTATTTGTATATACAGTCACATAATATATTTTATATAAATATAAGTACTATAATCAAAATAGTATTTGCTATAGTTATTGCAAGCTACGAAATTCCACCCATGGCAGCCACTGGTGCCCCAAGTGTCCGCTTGTTTCTTTTGCACCTTAGTCCACCCCTGTCCACAGTAAGATTTTAGAAAAGTCTTTTTAGGCTCTATTTTTATGAATAGCAAATATATATCTAGTTAAATAAAAACTCATCACTACTGTATTAAAAAAAATTAACGTCTAGGACTTATTTATGAAAATTTAGCTATAAAATTCTATTTCTCAACTTTCGCCCTTGTAAACCTCTTGGCCGTAAATTCTCCTGTTGACAGTAGTAGGTAAATTAAAAAAAAAATGTTCAGGGGTGCACCATAATTTTGTACCAGTTGCACGGATTGGTTGCTACCGCTGGTGGCGGAACGTTATTTGTGTAGAAGGGATGGAAGGGGGAGGCGGCGGTGGCAAACGAAAAATAAGTTTTTTGAGAAGTTGCCTTCCCCCCTTCACCTCTCCCTTACTCTGCCCCTTTTCGCAATAAATGTTGGAAACTTGGATGTCCCTAAAAGTTATTTGGAGATGTCCTCCTCCCCAAATTTAGAAAATCAGATTATTTTAATGCTATTTGGAGAAGTCTTCTACAAATTTTTTTTTTAACTTAAATGCTTCTAGAAGCCATCTGGAGTGGTCCTCGCCTTTAATTGAAAAATAAAATTAGATGTCTCTAGAAACTATTTAAAGTGGTCTTCTCTAATTTAAAAAAAATGTAAATCTTTAAATGCTATTTGAAATGATCCTCACCTGGACATTTTTGAAAATAGGATGCTTTTAGAATAAATTTGGAGTTGTCAGATGGATTTTTTAAAATGATTTGTATCTGGAATATATTTGGAGTGACCCTTTCCCAGAAAATTTTAAAAATAATATTCCTCTAGAACAGGGGCGTACACACAAAGGAGGTCCAGTGGGTCCCAGCCCCCCATGGAAAACATGAAGGATAAATAAAATATTAAATACAAAGGGACGATTTAGCAATGTTAAATCACCTTAAAGCAGTGGTTGAAAATAACCCAATGTCTTGATACAGTGTGAGCAGTGGTGCATCCATGATTATGTCATGAGGGGGGAGGGGGGGCGTGCCTACACCACAAAAGAAATACCTTTAGGAACCAATAGATCATAAACACCGCGTCTTACTACCCGTTAGGGTTATACGCACTTAGCTAATGTGTAATGGTAGGGTGATTGTGAGATGAAATGGAGGACCTACAGTTTAACGTGGGATCCGAACCACGGTGGAGGCCTGGCATTCCTCACATTCACAAGTTGTGAATAATACACGTCTTGTCAGAGGTGAAGGAAGGGTTTGGCAATCAGATAAATCTGTGCCGGGTCCAAGGATTGAACCCCGGACCCTCAGCACAGAAGTCTGACACCTTACCCCTAGACCACCAGGTCACCTTTAGGAACCAATAAAATGGTGGTCCGTGCCCTTGGGGCTTTTCGCCCCTGGAGAAAAATTTGTAATTCTAAGGTTCAAAATGGTGCCCTTTAATTATATTTTGTACCTAATTGTTTCTGATTAAACTTATATGGGTTATAAATATATGTTACCTTCGATTTGATTGCCAGCTTTAATTTCTAGGTATATTCACAGTAGAATTTACATTTAGTTTGTGAGTATAATTTTTAAATTAATATAAAAATGAACTGTTAAAAATAAAGATGCCTAACTCAAGTGACTGTATTTTAGTTAAAATATGAAAATAAGTCAATAGTAAATAACACGCTCTTTACTACACAAAGGAGTGGTGAGATAGGAGGGGAGTGTGCGGGAAAGCCAGGGTTCGGAGTAAACGGGGTGAAACATGTGTTGTTCGAACACATTGGACGTATGTCTGCAGAGGAGCACAGCACCCTTCAATCCGTCAATTTAATTTTTGAAAAATATCTCAAAAAGGGGGGATTATAGCTCCTTAGTCCCACCCCCTTGAATCCATGCCTGAGTGTGGAACATGCCCAACTGGATTTAACGCTGTCTAGTCTGTATAGCGTTAAGTATTTTGTTTAGTAATATATAGATTTAATTGATTATTGACTTGTAACTTCTATACTTTGGATCCTCCTTTAGAATAATTTCTGTGTGCTCCCCTGCTCTAGAATATATTTGAAGTGTGCTTCCACGGACATACTTTTGGAAATTGGATGCTTTCAGAAACTATTTGGAGTTATCTTTCACTACGATTTTGTTTTAATTTGGAAAATAATTTAACACTGTCTTGTTTACTCTCTAACCAATAGTAAACTAAAGTAAAGATCTCTAACTACCCCCACTTTGTTGATGAAGTAATACATTATAATTGTTTTTGGTCTCTAAAAAAACACAATAACCCCTCACCCAACACCCCTCTCCTTGCCCTCTTATTATATATTCTTATTTCTATGAGCACTCACCTCGATATATCTATATTATCCGTATATATTATAGATTGAATTGAAGTCTCCACTAAAATAAACCAAGTTGAACGCTAAATAGCTTGCTAAGGCATCCAATATTAATAATATTTTGGCCTCCTGCGTGGGAAAGCGACCCTAACCCAGTGATTCCCAACCTTTTTTCTTTAGAAGAACTCTTAAAATATTTCATAAAATCTTATCACGCATTAGATACGACAAGGGTAAATTATAAAATAGACATATAGATCATTAGGGTTGTTAAATACGAGTAATAATAATAATAATAATAATAATAATAATAATAATAATAATAATAATAATAATAATAATAAATTTATACTTTTGAATAAAATATTTCAGGATTATTTATTGCCTATTTCTATTTACTATTACTAATTACTGTCCTCCGGTACTTGAACTTGGGTTATCACTATTCTTACCAATCTCACTTTTAATATTACTATCGGCACTATTCTCTTCATCTTCCTCGGGTACATGAGCTATATTTATATATCTCCACACTGTCCAAAAAATATTGTCAGATTAATAAAAACAAAGGTTGGAGATTCTCGCGGAACCCTGGTTAGGAATCACTGCCCTAACTCCTCCTTTTGTAATCTCATTACAGTTACTGTTTTGTCACTATCTGCCCTTAAAATTATCTTTTTTGCACAACTAAGCCTTCGGGGGCACAATGTACTACTTCACACAACGTATAGTTAACAATAATCTCTATCCCACTTTAAACTCGTTCTTTTTTTCAAGGATGTAAACTATCTATAAAATTTTGGATTGACGTTGAACAATTATTTTCTAGGAGATCTCCAAAAACATTTACGTCACTTCGTAATATGCAATTTGAGGAAATAAATCTAGAGAACAATAGGTCAGGGAAGACTCTATAATTTGGCCAGGCTCATTGCCTAGTCTAAATAAAAGTATTGAAATATATCCTGAAGAGGTTCTAAACATGGTTGATAGAAAACACACTCGAAAACTTAAATCAAACTCTTAAAGATAAATAATTATATATCAGCATTTATCATTGGACTCAAAAGGCTTTTATCCAACATAGCTTTGTAAATCTTGTTTACATATTAATTTTCACATACAGATACGAGATTTTTAAAAGGATGTAAGGTAGCAATATAATAATAATAATAATAATAATAATAATAATAATAATAATAATAATAATAATAATAATAAATTATCATGGTGCCCCCCTGTCATTTTTTTCTGGATCCGCCACTCTGTGTGTGTGTATTATATGAAACAGTCAATGTGTTTCAACATTAATAATATTGTTTATTTCTTATTGTTTTTAATAAGTTCTTACTTGATTTAATTATTTAAAACGTAAGGATCTAGCTAAACAAGATTGCCAGTGACAAGGAGGTCGGGGTTTGATTCTCGGTCAGGTTTACTGAGGGTAGTTTATCCGTAGCCCTCTCTCTAAACAAATACGGGTACATTTCATTAAAACTTTCCTTCCTCTTCCCCTATCAGCTAGAATAATCAGTGGAAATTACTGATAGCCTGAATAGGCACCTGAAATTAAAATGAATTAATTGTTGAAAATAGGTTACACATGACCATTTAACCTATTATTTATGTAAACTCTAGCTTTGTGTAGGCGTAAACAGTGTAGGTGATATAACAATATGTAGTCTATCTCATTTTAGTTGACAGTAAAAGTTAACTAATTTGACCCGCTTCGGTGGCCGCATGGTCACCCATTAGAGTAATTATTACATAAGCGTGTAATCCGAACGGGTTGTAAGACGCAGTTCTAAAAGGAAAAACCTCTTTGGTTTGATTAACAACGATGAGGTCGGAAGGGGGGAGGATTATTCCCGATTAAAAAAAAAAAAGTGAATGCTTTTAGAAGCTAGTTGAAGGCTTTTTTTTTTACATCTTCCATATTTATAAGTATTTACTAAACATTTTACACAGATAGAATAAATCTAAGACGGGTTAGGGGTATAGGGCCGTGTGTTAGAGCTCCTTATACTCCTCGGTTCCGACGCCCTGCTATCAACTAAGTAAGGGTAAGATAGAAATTTAGTCTACACGTGATTAATTATTGTATAGTTAATATTCACATTTTCCTAAAAAAAAAGTGACATGTATAAAAGTGTGTGTTCTTCAAGACAATTTTTTTTTTTAGCATCGCGTCCTACTACCCGTTCGTATTATAAGGTTTCAAGACAAGTTAAACCATCAATAGAGGATTGTGCTTGTTTGTGAATCCTTCACGAGAATCTCAAGTTAGCAAAATATCACAAGATAAACACAGGCGGACAGCTGGACTGTGTAGTGAGTGGGGAGGCGATCAGCCACGCGCATTATTCCTCTTGACCTTGAAATAGTTTTCCATTTCTTTGCTTCTCTTCTTCTACATGGGGTGGCAGGGTAAGTGTGAAGAGGATAAGATTAGAGAGAGACAGACGCTGTAGTTCAAGATAACAGCACAGAGCATTTTCATTTTAAGACATGAGGTCTAACACGAATGATACTTTCTCACGTACCAAGGCGGCCCCCTTAAGTAGGTGTCGGCAGTGAATGTTGCTGCTCTATATGGACAGACACAATCGGTGGAGAATTTTGTATTGGAAAAGTCGGTGGCCTGACTTGATCGAGAAATTTGTCAAGCGACTCGCGGCGGCCGATAATCGTCCAATGTGTACATAGCTTTAAAGGTAAAATTGTGTGGAATTGTTCTGAAGCGTAAATGTTTGTGGTGAATGCTCTGTGTAACAAATGATTGTTATTAGGGTTTAAAGATGCGTTGAGATAAAATCGCCAACTTAGAATTAATAAAAGAAAAAATAATGCAATTGAGAGAGTAATACAATTAATATTAATTTTTATTCTAAAATAAGCAATTTTACTTTCATAAAATAGCGATTTTGGCGTGGAGCTCTACTAATTTTGGGATAAATAATGATAAATAATAAGGATAATTTGGCAAAATATAGCTTATTAATCTTAAAAAATTCGCATACATTTTTAAAATTAATTTTAAACCTATTTAAAACATTACACATAACCTAAAGTACAAACGTATATCCTTTTTGATGAGGAAAAACGATGAAATCTAGCAACCCTTGTTTAAATTTACCCGCTTGTACTTGCTTCCAAACACATACGATGTAAGGATGTAAGAATGTGTAAACTGAACAATTCCTCGAATTTCTCATCTTGACTATTTTTCATTTTACGTACAATCAGGCCGTATAGTCTCTCATCTTAAACAATACCTTTAGGTGTTTATACTCTTGCGTTAGAGCCTGTATTGTCGGTGTCATCATAAGATTGTGTCAGTCTTTACTAATTAAACTAATAAAAAGATGTGTCTAATAAAATACTGATTTATGACACCAGAAAAAAATATATGGCCACCTAAACATACATAAAAACAACGAAACAACTCTCCAGTCTGAAACGATGTATTAAATACTATTTATTACTGTTCCCGTGGTTCAATGAACGCTAAACGTGGGATTCATGGTTAAAGCTCAAACGACTTTGTTCTATTTGTGTACCGTGTGACGACACAGTCATTGGCATTGAGCCTAGGTGGTAGCGATCTTAAATTTGCTAGGATCGGATGTGTGCTTCTATACTCGCTAGGGTCGGGTGTGTGGTCCTATACTCGCTAGGGTCGGATGTGTGGTCCTATACACTCGCTAGGGTCGGGTGTGTGGTCCTATACACTCGCTAGGGTCGGGTGTGTGGTCCTATACTCGCTAGGGTCGGGTGTGTGGTCCTATACTCGCTAGGGTCGGATGTGTGGTCCTATACACTCGCTAGGGTCGGATGTGTGGTTCTATACTCGCTAGGGTCGGGTATGTGGTCCTATACTCGCTAGGGTTGGGTGTGTGGTCCTATACACTCGCTAGGGTCGGATGTGTGGTCCTATACACTCGCTAGGGTCGGGTGTGTGGTCCTATACACTCGCTAGGGTCGGATGTATGGTTCTATACTCGCTAGGGTCGGGTGTGTGGTCCTATACTCGCTAGGGTCGGGTGTGTGGTCCTATATACTCGCTAGGGTCGGATGTATGGTTCTATACTCGCTAGGGTCGGGTGTGTGGTCCTATACTCGCTAGGGTTGGGTGTGTGGTTCTATACACTCGCTAGGGTCGGATGTGTGGTCCTATACACTCGCTAGGGTCGGGTGTGTGGTCCTATACACTCGCTAGGGTCGTGTGTGTGGTCCTATACTCGCTAGGGTCGGGTGTGTGGTCCTATACTCGCTAGGGTCGGGTGTGTGGTCCTATACTCGCTAGGGTCGGGTGTGTGGTCCTATACTCGCTAGGGTCGGGTTTGTGGTCCTATACTCGGTAGGGTCGGGTGTGTGGTCCTATACTCGGTAGGGTCGGGTGTGTGGTCCTATACTCGCTAGGGTCGGGTGTGTGGTCCTATACTCGCTAGGGTCGGGTGTGTGGTCCTATACCCGCTAGGGTCGGATGTGTGGTCCTATACGCGCTAGGGTCGGGTGTGTGGTCGTATACTCACTAGGGTCGGGTGTGTGTGGTCCTATACTCGCTAGGGTCGGGTGTGTGGTCCTATACTAGCTAGGGTCGGGTGTGTGGTCCTATACTCGCTAGGGTCGGGTGTGTGGTCGTATACTCACTATGGTCGGGTGTGTGGTCCTATACTCGCTATGGTCGGGTGTGTGGTCCTATACTCGCTAGGGTCGGGTGTGTGGTCGTATACTCGCTAGGGTCGGGTGTGTGGTCCTATACTCGCTAGGGTCGAGTGTGTGGTCTTATATTCGCTAATTTTGGGTACATGTTTTGGACTTACTAATATTGAATGTGTTGTCCTATGTTATCAAGGGTTTGGTAAGAATGTTCTTAGGTTCTTACCTAATTACTGGAAACGTAGACTGTCATAGTTGGAGAAACATGGTACACTGCAAAAAATGACTCTTTATTAAAAAGTATTATCCAGAAATGCTGGTGCTTCTGTGCTTTATATTTCATGGGAACTGTAAACAAGACACCAAGGTTACAGTGGTTCATTCCTGACGGCTGTATTATAAAAAAATATACACGTGGCTAGTTGTATCAACAATCCAGGGAAAGGCAGAAGGAACAGTTCACGGAAAGAGCCGTAGCTGACAGCTAGTAATGTTACTAGGATTCGCTTTCAAGTATTTTTGTGTCAAGTCATGTGATCTGCAGCTGTCACTTTTGGTAGATATTGTTAATACTATACATATAAAAATAATAACTATTGTTGACCTCAAAAATATGTTTGTATGGTCTAAAAGGCTTGTCTATAAAAATCTAAGTGAAGCACTTTTTTGACTTATGCTATACGTTTCAAACGATGCCAATGTTGTCTCTTCTCTAATAATTTTTACTTTATGTTATAGGTTCATAGAGGCGCAAATAAGGTACACAGCTGAACTTTCATAGAATCCTTCTTCATTGCCCTTTTACCACATTTGACAAATACTCCACCACTCGTGATCGCCTCATATAATATGATCATCAGAACTGTCGGATCTTGTTTGGTCATAAACTGTTTTGATAACTTATAAAACAGATGTGGAGGATCCAACATTGATAGAATATCAATATACCCATTGATTCTGTTCTCAAAGTAACAAATGCAGTAAAAAATGGTTTGACGTATAAAGGTTTATATGTAAATTTGGTCGATAGTCAAATGAAGTTTTTTGATATGGTTTTTAGATTACGAGAGGTGTGGTGATGAACTTTGTAAATAGATGTTATTTATTAAAGGTTTCTAAACCAAACAGTTATATAATGCCATGATTTATAAACTAATTGCATTATAAAAATTAGACATAACATTCATAACTCCGGAAACGGTCGTCAAGTCGTCAGCGTGAAAGGGAAAACCCCCATTTCACCAATTAGGTTGTTTTTTGTTCCGTGCCGGGAATCAAACACGAGAGCCTTATTTAACGAGGTAGACGCACTGTTGACAAAGTTGAAGTACCATACTTTGATTATTCTTACATGTTCTCTCACTGGTCCAAACACAGGAATTCCGAGCCTATTTGCTTTATTATGTACAGTTCCATCATAAAAAAATGCGTGCCCAAAGACACACCGATGTGATATGCTAGAGGGACTCTACATCTGAAATTGCAGTGCATTGGTGTAATTATTATATTCATTTTTCAGGCCATAATAGTGGGATTGATCTAAACACGAATTAAAGCAAGACAGTGTAACTTGGGACCTTGATATTCTTGCCATTTGCACTCTTTGGTGCCAGCTCTGGTTGTATATGTCTAATTGAGTTCATCATCATGAACAGCTTCCAGCCACTGGCTGGGTTTGTTTGTCAGTTATACTCCCTCTCCACCGCTTCCTTTCCTCCCACCACCTCTTTCCCTCCACCTTGGTCCAGTACTCGCTTCTCTCCTCCACACTCCTCCTCCAGCAATCTGTCCCTTGGTCTTCCTCTCGGCCTCCTCCCCCCACCTCCATATCCAACATCCTCCTGGGAATACTTTCCGTCTCCATTCTTCTCACGTGGCCGGCCATACCACCATTTTCGTGCCGTCTCTATCCTATCCTGGACTGGCTGATCCTTTACATTCCTCTTATTCTCTCATATTTCATCCTTTCAAATTTTGTCACACCGATCCTGCTTTACAGAGATCTCATTTCACTCGCCTGCATTCTGCTTCCATCCTGTTCCTTCATCAGCCACGTTTCTGCAGCGTACGTCAGTATTGGTAGGTAATAGAGTTAAAATTTCAAATTCAAAGAAAAGACTGCAACGCCTTACTACGGGCTGCAAAGACAATGGAGCCAGGATATAGTTGTGAAGGCGCCCTAGTTATTTCCGTAGCTACATATTTGGTATTAACGCCCTTACGTCTTTGATCAGATGATACGTCCATTCGTCATCTCCATTTGGAAAAGGGTCTGTTACCATCTGTCACACATACACAGGTGGCGAGTGACCTTGAGAAGGAGAGGTAGGAGCTGTTTTCAACTACAGGATGATGCCGAAAACACTTTTGGCACACTGAAACTGATGCCAGGTTTTTATTTATATTAAGTTATAATTAAACACAGTTCAAACTAACATTGATAGCTGAGGTTTGCACCTTTTTTTTTTAAAGATATTCTCATGGTATCTTGCTTGGCCTTACAATATTTTTGGAGCAACCTCTAACTACCTACTTTAAACCAAACACACACACGTTAATTCATCACTGTGAAGTGCTATCTTATGTTATCTTTCTTCTCTCTCAGAAATTTAGACTGTTACGTTAATTTTTCTCGGGTTTTATTTTTTATTTTATGTTGGTACGTTATTTGTCATGGGATTATAAATAATGACGTGTGACCGCAAGTTTTACACAATTTGAGAATCAGGTCTATTTTATAATGTAAACACAGGTCTATTAATTATGATTAATTTATTTAAATAAAATAACATCGATCCAGAAATTATCACAATTATCTTGTTCTCAACTTCTCGGGAAGAGGGGTGTTAAAACCGGCGACAGAGTCGTCAACACACAAAGAAATAAAATAACACGCAGGTGTGTTAAACCAGAAGATTAGATTTTTTTAAAAACACTTAATATGGATACATTGAGTTTAATATGATAAAATTGTTCATTAACTTGAAATATATTAAGGGCGGGAACTTTTGACTTTGAACATTACGAAAGGAAATATCTATATCAATTACAACTGGGAAAGGAAAATATACGCATTTCACCAATGATACATTTTTTTGGCCATGCCTTGAATCATACTCGGGATCCTTAATTTAGGAGGCAGGAAGTATACCCGCATTTAACTGGAGGGAGAGTGGAAACCATTTTGGAAAAACCCCTATCAGTACACCCGACCGAGATTTGAACCTCGATCTCCCCATCATCGAAGTCTAGCCTATTGCAAGAGTAGCGCATTAGAACACGGGTCCATCGAAGCAGATAATAACATTATACCATTATTTCACTATATTATTCGTGTTTTTTTTTACAGGTATTGATATTATCTATCAAGACTATGTGAATTGACGTATGGATATAAGAAAGTCCTTACCATGATCCGACAATATACTTTATCAGTTATCACATATTGAAAAGGCTTACACTCACGTCTAAATCTATCTAAAAGATGTGTCATTCAAAGTTTAAATACAGGAGGTCAAACAGAAACAAAAGGTCCTTGTCAATATGGATCGATAAAAGCTTCCTAGTTCTGTTCCCCTGCCATTTTTGTGTGATCGACCCAATATTGACCTTTCTTGATGTAATATATTTGTAAACCAGTGTAATATCTTGAAATTCATCGCATTATACTCGCTCCTTATCTCTTTTCGCCCTTATTTAAATATTTTTGCGTACCCTCATACGTCCTGACACGTACCCTTAGAGGTACGCGTACCCCAAGTTGGTAACCGCTGATAGGGATGAGTAGAGAGACCCAACATAGGGACTTGATCCCCTCGTCAACTCATGTGACCAAGTGCAATGTGTCTCAAGCGCCTTAGACCGCTTGCACACCGCTGCATGATTAGGCATAGGAAAAATCTTATTTGCCATACTACTGGTCTAGTTTCACGTATTCATACGCCAAGTCATGTGAACTGAAGCTGTCATGTTTGATAAATATTACCGTCTGGTTAGTTATGTCGGCCGTATAAAAATAGGTCTGATTTTTTTCTAAAAGGTTTTTCCCCTAAGGTTTTTTCTTCCAATATATATCTATACATCTCAGTAGAATGTTCGTGATTGGATACATGTTCATGTAATGTCATCCATTTCTGGTGGCGATTACGAACTTGGTGCCCGTGTACGATAATACCTCACTTTCATTCTCCACATGTGAACTTGGGTTTGGAACCAGTCCCGGTGAAAAGCGGCAACGCTGAATTTGGTGGAATGGCGTCGTTGCGCGAATATCCAAAACTACCTGTGCGACGTCACTCCTGTAGGAGTAAAGCACTTATAGGACGGGAGGGGATGCTAACAGCGGAGCTAGTTGCCAAACCAAACACCTCGCCACCAAGCTTGGTCGCCAGAACGTAAATAAACACGCCGACTATCGCCCGTCACAACTTAGATCTCACGTCACCGTGTATCACCAAGTTCGAATTTAAGCTTCGGATAGATGGGTAAAATAAATTTACACTTTTAAAGCGTTTTTATTTTGTGATAAGTTTAACACAAGTGTTACTAACGACTTTATTTAGGCGGTATAATTGAGGAAGAAATTATATAGAAATATGTTGCACAGCCTCATTACAGGAGTTGAGTTGAAAAAATACACATCTACCCCCCGTGTACCTGGACAAGAGTCAAACTTTAACAGCAATCCAGTCTATTTTGGGCTTGACTTCTTAAACCGTGTGACCATGAATGTGGAGTCTTAGAGCATTTACAAATTAAATGTAAGATATAAAAAACATTGAAAAAATTACCCTAATTTTATCATGTACCCAAAAAAGTAGATCTCATCACGTTTAAAACTTTCAGATAAATATCGATAAATGATGGGTTGTCTTCAAATATTTAACCACTTAGTGAAAAGGTGATACATTGCAGTCACGTGTCAAAAATCTAATCCGGGATCCTCATATCAATAGGTAAATCCTTAATCAACTTAGCTAAGGTGTTGGACTGATTTTCGGACATGTTGGGACATTGAGTGTGTTCTTATTTTATTGTTCAAATTAATGAATATAAATTATTCATCTGCACTTGCATCACACTTTAGTAATGACCTGATTGTTTTGACCACCTCCTACAATCCCACATTCAGATCTGTACTTCCTAGTTATATGGACACACACACACACACACACACACACAACACACACACCACACACACAACACACACACACACACACACACACACACACACACATTCACTTCACATACTAGTTCACCCGCTCGTGACGCAAAACCATTACGTGCCCGTCGGATACAGTTGGTCGCAGATCATGGTTATTGTGTGGTATGTAAAAGTTCTTCCCCGCCCCCTCGTCTCTACCTTGCCCTAGGCCCTAGGGGGTGCCCTGAACCTGTTGCACACTGGTCACCGTTCAAATGGGCGTGGACTCTTTTTTTTCCTCATGTAACCTTTACGTCAGGTATAAGCTGTTACATATTACACGCTGCATCTGGCAGAATGGACAAAGGAGCGCAAGCAAGTCTTGTAGGACCACCCTCCCTCCCCCAACCCACAACATAACATGTATTGTCTGAGGGAAACCAGTAGCCATTGATGAAAGTCAACTGGGCTCATGAGGGTGACCGATTGAGCGAATAATTTTCTATACAGCAACATATTCACATTGTTTAATCTGGGCTCACGAGGGCTGATGATTGAGCTAATTTTCTATAGAGCATGAGATACTTATTCACATTTTTTAATCTGGGCTCACGAGGGCTGATGATTGAGCTATTATTTCTCTTTAGAGCTTTAGTTACTTTTATTTATCTTCAGAGCATGACTCACTAATGCAAATGGTTTTAAACGAACAAAATGGTTGAAGCAGTGGTGTGCTTGATTGGTTAGATAGTATATACACGTTTAAATCACATTCTATTTAAAAATCATCTCAAGGGATTAATTTTTGGAAGATCGTGAATATAACTCGCCGACGAGGGTGGGGAAAAAACGAGTCAAATCCCACTCAGTCAAGATTGTCAAACATCTCGTATACAAAGATACTGAATTCATGGTTCTAATACAAATGTTTAGAAATATACACCATAAGAATAATTCCAGTCTCGAAAGACATCGAAGTTGGACCAGATTTTAATTTTCATTTATGGTCTTAACCTAAAGCTTAGTTAGTCAACTAACCGTAATTGATAAGATCATGGTAATTGATGGTTGTTTATGAGCTGACACTTATGAAAGACTGCGTAGCGTGACCATTCATTGTGGCGCCACAAATATAAACTTTTCCCATGAGAGCCGCAAGCGAGCCTTTAGGCTACTTCAGTGCCGCTATCTTGTTTCTCAAGCTAAATAAGAATATATATGATTTCTTTTTTAAGTAATTAAATCTATTGTATATAGTGTGTCAGTCTATTCCCCCCCCCCCCCCTTTGTTTAAACACTGTGTGTACAAATTGTTCACAACACTTTAACCCTGTCTCCATCTGGCCCCGTGGTGTAGTGGTCACAGCACCTGGCCACGAACCTAGGGGTCCCGGGTTCGATTCCCGGATGGTACTTTGGGTATTATTCTCTAAGGGAATCATCCCAATGGTCACCAGGGGTTGGTAAGCTAGGTTTAAGACTCACACTAGCTCACACCTCATATTTAATATCGTCATATCACTGTGGGTACGTGTAGTCAACACCTATGGTGTATCATGGGCAACGTTCTGTGCCACCAGAACGGCGAGTAGTCTACATACAGGCGACCGAATAGGACGTAATGTTCCTCTCGGTCAGTAATGCCATACGCAAAAAAAAAAGTTTTCTAGCAATAATGTTTGAATGTCTTTAATCTCTAATGTTTGTATTCATTTGTAGACATAGGGACAGTAGAAGTGGCTAGTGCTGCAATCTCGCAATAAGAATTAGAACCACTATATTTCATAGAAAGCATGTTTTGACAAAGAAAATTCATGGTCGAAATAAGCTAAGGGTCCCAAGTTTGAATTTCGTCACGGCGGAAATTTTTATCATTGGTGAAACGTGGGTTTCCCCCTTTTGCAGTGATAAATTAACGGCCGGGGGCTGGATTTTGTGTGCGTTCTAGATTTAGGCTAAATTAGTTTATAACGTGTGCTGATATAATCAATCCGTTTAGAAAGTGCACGTTAAACCTCCTCCGCCCCCCAATCCCTCGATAAAATAAAATAATATCTATAATATCAATGAAAAAATATAAAATGTAGGTAGGTATATTTGTACATTTTAAGTCATAGTCAATGTAAAAAGAGTTACAATAAAAATGTATATATATATATATATATTTACATTTATAATCATTGATAATAAATGTGAGGAATGGAACTGAAGTTTGATTCAACATTAAAACGATTTCGTTTCACATTTTTTACACCACAAAGAGCAAAAAAAGACTTGCTCGCACAAATAATTCTTTGTAAAAGGTAGACAATGTTTTAGGACTTTTTCTGAAAGTTCTTTGTGCTGACTCACGATAAAACAAAAATAAGAGTACTGTATGTCCAAATTCTCCCCTCAAAGATGTAGACACAAGGGGCGTGTCAACCCCCCCCCCCCTTTTAGGCCTCACTTTTTAGTTGGGCTTTAATACGTGAAGGCATCTCCACTGTGTTTAGTATATACTTGTGAGTTACCCTTTGTATAACATTTTATAAGATCTAAAAACATATATAAAGATATGCATGGATTCCATGGATGATCTCGCGGACCGCACTTTGAGAATCTCTGACTACCTCTATCATTTTGGCCTCCACATATCGTATCTCTCAGAAGATGCCGGACTAGGGATGTGAAAAAAGTATTGATACTTTACTAATATCGATATTTTCCCTTCGATACTAGTATTTTTTTTACTCGATACTTTTTTCCGATACTTTTACTGATATTAGTGCTTACACTCCAGTATCGGATCGTTATCGAAGGGAACAACTTTTTTGTTAATTTCACTCATACTGGGAGTCTGGGACTACATGTTTAAGGGTGGACTGGGAGGAACAGAGAACAATGGCACTGCGATTGGCGACCAGTCTACTACCCCTTCCTTCATAAATGAAAACAAAATTAACTATAATAGCACAAAGTAGTGAGAATAAACAATGTATAAATTCACTCAGTTTTTTTTGCTTTAAAAAATGATGAAAATAGCATATTTTAGGGTACTTACAACAATTATTTATCTATTGGGCATATTCATAAAATCTGTTAAGTTTTTTTGTCGTAATGAAGTGAACCTGTTACTCACCCCACCCCGCCTCCGTTTCTTAACACACACGTAAACACGCCCAATAGACTTTACAGTGAATTTTAATTTATTTTATAGGAAAGATTTAGGTTAATCCGAATAGGTCTTGGTCCCGATTAGTTCGATTAACGAGACTCTACTTATTTAGTTATATACGTGTCGGCGTAGTTGTAAACATCACAGCAACCATTTTCTTTCGAAGTGTGACAAGGCCTATTTAAATATTCGTTTTTAGGCTATCAACGTGTTTGTGATTTTTTGTCCAAAAAACACGATTATTGAGGATTCTTAGCTTTTTTTTTATAAGCCTGTAGTACCGCTTTTACTAGCCGTTCGGTCTATACGCTCTTATCAGCTTTAATTGTTTACCTATCCACCTCGGTGGTCATACACGCTACTCTCGTGTCGGACTAGACTGCCTAAGATGGGAAAATCGGGATCCGATCCCGGTTGGTGCACTGAGGATGGTTTTCCTAAATGATTTTCCACTCTCCCTCCACACAAATGCGGGTGCATTTCCTCTAAATTAACCTTCCCCATCTTTAACTCATTAGTTTAATTAATACATAGGCGTGCAACCCAAACGGGTAGTAAGACGTGGTGCTAAACAAAAAATTGTTTCCCCATAGCGCTATCTGCCACGATAACTGTTATGTGAAAACAACTGAACTTGTAATGGCTAGAGAAAGATCCTGTTTGTTTGTTTGTTTGTTTGTTTGTTTGTTTGTTTGTTTGTTGTTTGCTTGTTTGCTTGAACCGCATTAATTATGCGCGAAATTGTCCGCCACTTGTCTCACGTTTTGGTGACATTTGTCTGGTTTACCTTGGGAGTCTGCGTCTTCATGTGGAGTGGACCAGGAGGTTAGCGTGTCTCGCGCGTAAAGGGCAAGGGACCTGGCCTCACACTCCGGTAGTAATTTCAACAGAAACAACACTTGCAAGATACTTATCAGAAAATTAAAATATTCGATAGGAGATACGCAAGAGCTACGGATCCACACACATATCAACGTCTTATTTTGTGTACGTGGTCTTGGTTTTCTCCCACTTTTAATTTTATCTTTTAATTACCACTTTGACAGAATGGCTACTAGCGGTTTTATACTGTATAAGAGGTAAGGATGAGAATTGTTTGAAGAAAACGTACTTGCTAAAGCGTGGAGAGGAAATTTGAAAACCACTCACTTGTGCACTTATGAATTAAATCTACGCTGCAATATTTTCAAAGAAACATTTAAAAAAATACCCAGAGACGTTTAGTACCCGGATCGGTGGGCACTCCTGCTAGGGCTTCGTTATTAGGGTTTGGCGATGACGAATAGGATATTACTCATATTGGCACACATTTATAGCTATTTGGTCTTTTATAAATAATATTACTATTTAATTTTGGTTTTGAAATAAATCAAGTAGCACCGATGACTTGCATTTATCTTGCGTGTACTCCGTTTATACAGAAAAGTAGCAGTATCTTATAAGCTGCATCAAAGTGTAACACATCTAGGCTAGCAAGGTTTTGCTACCTTTCATAGTAAACTGAGTGCACACCACTTCAAACTTTGATCTGGGAGATTTGCTTTCTCATTCCCGAACGGCGGCACTGAAAGTAGTTTTCTCCACTCTCCTTGAGCGAATGTTGGTGTATCTCCTGAAATGGCAACTTCTCACGTGTCCTTGTATTAGTGAATTGTGGGTGGCTCGTACGAACAGTGAGAATTATAGAAATAACAAAAAACGTGGTACAACCTTCATAGTTGACACACAGCCAAGCGCTTACTTTCGGTATTTTCCCTTAAAACTCACCCACCTCGCCCAGTTCTCACAAAACAGCTAATTTAAATGGCAGATGTATTAGCCATTAACCTTCTCTGTCATAGAGTTTACAAATACATTAAAATACTGCAACTTTGAAAAAGAAAAGACCCGCTGTAAACAGGTTGTCCTCTACACACACAACGCACAAAGTAATATAATTAACCACTTCCACGACACGAGCCGATCCAACTAATGCCGACAAACGGGCCATTGCTAGACAAAAACGTGTTGCCCGTCTCAATGGCCACGATCACCGATTGCTATGAGTGAGGGATCTAAGAGTGATCCTCGGGGGGGGGGTCCCTTGATATTAATATATTATCTTTTGTATGGATTCGACTTGTTACGCGAATAGTAGTAGAACTATTGGCTCTGCATCTTATCAAAGTACAGTCCAGTTTAAGAAGAGCCTTCTCTGACAGCTACGTCACTGAATTTACTTTCATATATTCATACGCCAATTCATGCGATCTGCAGCTGTCACTTTTGATAGATATTATAAATACCTTTAAAAATTTACAAATAACATAGTAAAATTTTATCCGATATCACACGTGTTTTTTTTTATAACATACGGAAATGCCTACGCGGTTGTCCATGTTGACAGGGCGGAAACTCCTTGGAGACTGGGTGAGGAATCGTTTGTTAAGACGTATTTCGAAAGAGGCTCGCTCCTCTAGAACATTCTACTAGCTACGGTACCGCACCCTTTGACTAGCAAAATCTTGATTCCGAATAAAACTCCAGCCTGTCTAGAGTAAGAGGACACTGTGTTGCAATACCTTGGAATCTAACAGCCCAAAAGGAAGAGTAATAGCCTAGATTTAGGGCCAGTTTCATAGTCAAACTTAGCATGCCTAAAGTGCGAGTCGATACTAAATACAGGACGACACCTACCTAGAACAAAATGGAATGGGCCAGTTTCGCATATGAAACTGGCCCATTTCCATTCAATTTCAGGTAGGTGACGTCCTTGTATTTAGTATAGCGCCGCACTTGGCGTACTAAATCTGACTATGAAACTGGCCTTAATTTTGAATATCATGAACTAACTATATATGAATTTTTCAAAAGGGCCGGATAAAATGGTACTAAATACAGTTTTATTAAATCGTCTAGTCTCGCTTCCTGTGACGGGATGGTTGGGGTTCGAATCTCAATCGGGTGTAGAGAGATTGTTTCTTCCTAAATTGTTTCCCCCCACTGCCTCCACCCAAATTCGACTATATCTTTTAAATTCTGCCGTCCTCCCTCATCTTTATGTAATTAAATGTGGATAGTCTGGACTTGTAGCAAGATGTAACATAAAGTTAAATATATAGTTTTTATTTATCAACGTACTTAAGTAGTCACTTCGCAACGGAAAGATAGTTCAAAAAAAAACTTCTGGGGTATTAAACTAGACAACTTTTCATAGAATAAGCCTTTTAAAAAATACAATTTTTTTTTTTGCGGCTAAAATTTGACAATAGTAGTAGTGCTACTGCATGTTATAGTTATTGATAACTTCAGCTATCAAAAGCGAAAGATGCCGATCACATGACTTGACGTATGCGTACGTGAAATTAGATCTATTTCTAGCTGTCAGATAAGGTTATTCCTAATAAAATATGACCGTATATTGTATAATCTTGTCTCAGGGGTTAACCAATCTCTCAGTACGCGGAATAGCAAGCGGCTTTAGATGAATGGGAGATGGGTTAACCTCCAAATATGTATATATAAAAAAGCTTTTATTTTTAGCACTACGTCATACTATCCGTTCAGGTTGTACTTTGTACTAATTACACTAATGTGCTAGGGATTATGAAGGTTTAATTGAAAATAAGCGTACCTGCATTAGCTTGGAGGAGAGTGGAAAACCATTTGGAAAGAAAAAACCCTCCGTACACCCGATCGGGATAGAACCCCTATCTCCCTGTCTTCGGCAGTCTGGTCTATTGCGAGAGTAGCGCCTTAGACCATGCGGTCACTGAATACAAGCTTCATATTATAAACTATTCATAATGTTACTCCATGCCATAGGAGTTACATTCCCTTTACTCTTCCCCCATATTACGCCTTTTATTATCCGTCATGACTATCCGCATATTTACACTGCTGGAATAAGAATGGGAGAGGCATAACTAAAAGGAAGTGTACCCGCATCTCCTTTGAGAAAGAATGGAAAACCACTAAAGAAAAACCACCCACAACATATCCGGTTGGTATTCGTACCCTGACCTCCCTTTTACAGGCAAACCAAACTAGAATAATCTGACTTGGCCACCTGTACGAGTCAAGATGCCATAGGTCTATGCGAACAAAGCAAAGATTTTTCGCAGCAGCGATTTTCGATAGACTGTGTCAGTGTTGAGGCTTATGTTAAAATATGAAGGGCCTTACTATTATAGATACTCGCGCCGCTGGGCACATTGTCTGGATGTCAAACTTTTAAGACTGGTTTACCGATAATTCCATGTTAACTTAGATAAAATCCTTCTAAATGAGTTTCCATTCTCCCTCCACACGTATAGCCCAAACTGTGAAAACGCGTTTGGAAATGGGGGAGGGAGGATATCTATCAGGCGAACATCACGTGGCATGTCCTGATTGAAATATATTTATTTATATTTGAACTGTCAGAGAAGGCACGTCATATTGCGGTCAGACTATAGACAGAGGTATCAATAGGACAGGCTGTGAAGTTGAATGTTCTGCTGATTGCGTGCGTCTAGAGGGGGGCGGTTGGCTAATATTTACAAGCGACATGCTGTTGTGTTGTATCACTCAGCCTTGAGACAAGTGCGCGCGCGACATTGCCTACTGCGTAGTGGCGCGATCATTACGAAATGAATAAATAAAGAACACCATGACCTACACGCCGAGATACTTCCGTGGGAATCTCGAGACGAATTCGGGAGAGAGCCATTCACCGTAACGCCATTATGGAGGTTGACTCCGATATCGGGGACTATAATTCAAGCCCGGATAACTCGTACACTATTTTATTAGACCTATATACGTCTAGGCTCGCACCATTACCGAGATTCAGGCTACACTTCCTGTCATAAGGTTTAGGGCGTTTATTAGAATATCTAGTTTCAGGTTAAATAATAGTAACCTGATGCAAGCTTGTGGCTATAAAGTCCACTTTAAGAACACACACATACAAGGGAACATACATAACCTACTGACTGTTGGAGGTGGAAGGCACAGCTAATATTTGTAATACCATGGTTATTAAATACTTAATCCAAGCTATGGAGATAAGGTTAGTAGTTTATAGAAAGTGCATCCGCATTTTGGAGGCGAGGGGGAGTAAAAACTTATACTACAGGCGTTTGGGGCAAGGATGAAGAAATCTGAATTTACAGGAAATGTGCCTTCACTTCCGTTAAATGAGGGGGTAGTCATTTAGAAACAAAACTACTGAAGTGCGTCCGTAGGTAATTCATTCTCAGAAGAGTCTGATACCTGTGTCATTGGTGCTATTAACGCAATTTCATTGATCACTCAAATTATTTTCACTGATGCTCTCGGTGATCGGGAGTAGAAATTCTCTGGCTTTTTAAAATTCCAAATTATCGTTCAGTTGTTTACGTTAAACTAAATACAAATTGCTCAAATAATTATTAAAGACATCTCTTATGAGAACTGACTACTTAGAACTAAATTTTCGACTGTAATATTGTTCACAATCTTAATAATAATTATTTAGCCAACTTTTTCAATTATTTAGTTGCAAAAAAACACGTAATTGTTTATTGCGACACCTACTTGATACATATTATCTCTGCTCTGGCAAGGCATAAAATACGGCCTGTTAAGGCATTATGAACATAAGCCTATTAAGTACTAACACTTTTTAGCCAGATTTTGGTCTAGGGTAAGGTGTCGGACTTCTGAGCTGGCGTCCGGGTTCAATCCTCGGTCCCGGCACAGATTTATCTGATTACCAAACCCTTCCTTCACCGCTGACAAGATGTGTATTAATCACAACTTGTGAATGTGAGGAATGCCAGGCCTCCACCGTGGTTCGGATTCCACGTTAAACTGTAGGTCCTCCATTTCATCTCACAATCACCCTACCATTACACATTAGCGTAAGTGCGTATAACCCGAACGGGTAGTAAGACGCGGTGCTAATAATAATAATAATAATAATAATAATAATAATTTAGCCAGATTTAATATTATGACTTCACTTAGCGAAACCATCTTACTTGAAAATTCTCTGAAGACACTTTTAAAGTTTCTGTTTTCTAGGGTGAGAAATGAAACACGATAATAGGTATGTATTTCTTCAATTTCTTTGACAACATTTTTCAGTTATATTACTTGGGTGGACATATTGTTAAATTTTCTACCGACTATTTTCTACTGACCAAAATCTCAACAGGTTCTGGAATATTTGTAATTTGACTAGGACATTTTCCTTCATTTAAAAAGTTTATAATCAAATACGACGATATTGATGACTAAATAATATTAAAGATTTTTTATTTGAAGCATTTAAACCTTTTTGAACTTTTGAGCAACTGATTAAATTAGCACAAAACTTATCAACTAACTTAAATCTAGAACATACACAACACCCAGCCCCCCGGACGTTAATTCACTATTGTGAAAGGGAAAACTCACATGCAATCAATCTATGACAAATGTTTCGGTCTTGCCAGGAACTGAACCTGGAACTCATAGCTCAGGTAGGCAGACTTCCTACCGGCTGAGATAATTTGTCGGACTAAAGATTGCTTGAGATTACAATTTGTAGAAAATTAAACTAAATGTATTTATCATTGACATTTTATTTTTTTATTTTTTGTGGCCGAAACAAGTGTTCTAAAAAAAAAAAAAAAAGAACAAGTGGACCTAGCTCGTAATTCTTTTCATCCCACCTTAAGAAAATCCTGAAAGCTTCCTATAAACCATTTGTCTGAAGAACCGTTTAAAATCTATGCTCTCGCCAATCACAAATCAACGTTTGTCCTAACATCGCTGGCTGCCGTCACAGCTGCTACTCCCTCCCACAAACAATTGGCTAAATATATCTTATCTTTACGACATGAAGATTGTTCAAAATAGACCTCCGCCCGGCCGACTTAAGGTGCCGCAGTGGTCACCCTTTTTAAGGTATTCAATCCGACACATTTATATTAATTACAATCTCCAGGATGGTTTGGACACCTAAAACAAACACAAACTTTCTTAGTTGTATCCATTGATGGTATTTTACATTATTGTTATATTGGTATTGATATAAACTTATCTGAAGTGACAGCTGCAGATCAAATGAAATAAAGTTTTAACACAATCTTAATTTTTAAATATCTATAATATATTGTAAAGTTATTTTACTTAATAATTTTTATAATTTTTTTTAATTCTAAGTGTATTTTTGGTCAAATGGATTCCACCATCTGTGAAACCACGATTCATTTTCTAGGTAATTAATATTTTCCTTTTAGAGCCCAAGTTTTATGATAGTTTTAGTAACTACTTTATTGTAGTCAATCAGATACTAATGCTTACTGTCTGCCCTTCCTTACGTGTTCCTACCATAGAAATACTATCATCTTATTAATGAAAAATAATATATTTTGTAATCGCTGATTTGATCCTAATCGGTAGAGAATGTAGGAATATGCATGGTTTTTTTCGTGATGTAATTTTGAAAGTTTTTACACACAATTTTGAAACAAAATCTGCTAGCATAAATATATTGACAAGCGACTTAACACTTTCCAACCAAATAAACGGAATGAAGACGGTTTTTTTTGGGAATGCATTGGTATTTTCCTGGAAAGAGGGTTAGAAAATTGTTTCGCGTAAAGAGAAAAACACCCTTCAGCGCGCCCAGTCACGTTTTGAATTGGGCTAAACCATCCATCACACTACCCTTGCAGCCAAACACACCGGTCCACGTGTCCTATTTAACACCTAAACTATAGTCTGATTGCCATAGAGAGATAACTTATCTGACAGTTCACAAAGTTGCTGGTTCTACTCAACACGTCAAGCCATCATGTAAGCTATCACTTGGTGTGTCAGTTATGACAGCTGTAAGATTTGATTCATATGATCTATAAACAGGGCTTATCAAAGTTTCTAGTTAAAGTCCTTGTTCTAAAACTAAACATTGCTACTCAACCCCCCATTTTTGGGGGTGAGGGGGCTTATTGTGGTGTCATTTCTTTTAACACAATCTTAATTTTTAAATACCTATAATATATTGTAAAGTTATTTTACTTAATAATTTCTATAATTTTTTTTTTAATTTACGTATATTTTTGGTCAACTGGATTCCACCATCTGTGAAACTACGATTAGTTTTCTTTAGGTAATTAATATTTTCTTTTTAGAATGACCATCTTCGGATCATAGTATTTAATTTATTTATAATAAATATCTCTTCTATTATCAACGCCATATATATCACGGAGACTAAACTAAGTAGTGGAAGTTTTGTATTAATTTAGGAACAGCTGATAAATAGCGGGAAATTTGAATGTGAAGTGTTTGATTTTTGTATTTTCAATTCCATAAATATATTATGTTATTTAATTGTTATAATTGATTCACTCTAAATATTTTAAAAATATTTTCTATTATTAATCTGGTGTATTCTAATTATATTGTTGTAAATTGGATCATTTTCAATATTAATTATTGGGAGCTTTCCAAAGAAGTGTTTATATAGGTCACTGCCTAAGTGGAACATCGTTTAAATTGTTCCAGATTGTTCGTTTATAACATAGTTTGATTAAAATTTAGTCTTCAGGTTTTCCCCCTTAAAAATGGCAAGGATGAAACCCTAGTACATTCAGTTGTAAACATAATATCATATGGTAAAATTGGAGTTTTAACTTTTCAAAATTGATTTAAAAGAAGGCCTAATCTTCAACAGACACATATATGTGATTATTTGTGGAAAGTTAATTAAGTAAAAGCCAGAGTTTGTTTTTTATTTCAATGATTCATCACAGCCGGCACAAGATTTCTATCGAAAATTATATAATCCAAGCTAGTTTTAGAATTCCTGACAGTGTTTGTCATAAACAACTGTTTTTACGCTCTAGATATTAATAGCGACATGCAACGATCACAGCGCTAGATCATATTGCCGCAAACTCTGCAAATATAAAGCTTCGGCATCTGTTCAACTCTTGCATTCATGCTGTTTAGTGAGGAGTGTCATAGGGTGCTCACAACTGAATAGTGAAAAGATGGATTTCAATTAATTCGGGCAGAATTACCCTTGAGGAAGGCCTGGGAATTCACTATAATATGTGTAAACCCACCTCTTAAGTTAACCAGTTGGAATCAAACCCTGGCCCCTAGGTAATTCCGGTGTACTGACCGCTCGTCTAATTTATGTAACGAATCTATTTGAAAGTGTGAAATTAGTCGTGGCAAAACCCTTTCGCTCTATTTATTTGATATTGTGCCGGAAATGACAAGCGAACAGATCGTTTGGGTTTGTTGTCGATTCATCTGGGTGTAGTTCCTAGTCACGCTAAAGTTCATGGACGTACATAATGTTTATAAATAATAATGGGCTTTTTAAAGGCGACTTAGTATGAGCTGCGTCGCTTGTCATCGAGCTGACAGAAAGATATAATAACCTAAGAGCGTATATTGGATGGAACCTACCTGCTATTGCAAGACTAATTTTGTTTCTGGATACAAGGCGTAAGGCTAGAAGTACACACTGTATTGCTGGCTACGAGGAGGTTGGGTTTCGAATCTCTGCCAGATATACAAGGGATGATTTCACCATTCCCTTACTCTTTTGGGGTGACTCTTACAATCCACACCTCTTAGCCTAAGTCGTTAATAACCTATTGCAAAGAACGAAGTAGAATATAAAAGTGTGTTACCGCCAACATTATTTTATGGATGTGAAGCGTGGGTTTGTCAGGAGAAACACAAGGGGAAGGTGAATGCGGTTGGAATGAGGTATCTAAGAAATGTATGTGTAAAAACACATAGGGACAGAGTCAGGAAGGAGTGCGGTTTGCAAAAGGAATCCAATTGGTCAATGGGAGAAAAGTGTCTTACGTTGGTTTGGGCATGTTGAGAGGATTAGTATGGATCGATTGACGAAGCAAATATATGAAGGTAGAGTGTGTGGTTCAAAATAAAGAGGTAGGTCATGTAAGACGTGGTTAAGTGGGGTAGACACATGTGTGAAAAAGAGGGACATTAAGAGTCTTTATAATAAAATAGCACGCATGACTCGGTGTATGGATGTTGAAACGAAGGGATCACATGCAGGGATAAGGGGGGAAGCGTGGCGATAGTTAGTGAGGATGGATTGAGTAAAACCAGAGTTGTTTTTATAGCTATATGCACAGTTTCTTGCCTAGTTCGTAAGGGAATGGTGTGCGTATGCATGTATATATGTTTATAACCTTGGTGGGGCATGAACTAATTAAAAAAAAGTTTCCTTCTGTCCATTAGTCACTCAAACTGAAAAGTAATTTTCAGTTTTATCATTATGTTTAACACTATGGCTCTAACGACATAATCTTAGGGGTAGCAATAGAGGAAATTATCCTCTCTATAGTGTCCTCGGTAATTCGAACCTTGACCTCCCCGTTACTGGCAAATACAGTTTATTCCGCTTCAATCCACGTGAAGTATAAACTTTATTTGTACTTTTACTTTAAGTGAGGCTTCCTGTCATTTCTCTGAATGCTTGCCTCTGAACAGGATTGCTTAATGAATGGCACCTTACCAGAGATGGGGTGTGGGCACCTCAGGATGGTCATTGTTGGGTTCTTAACATCTTTTCATAGCTTACCATCCCCAGAACTGGAGCTACTGGCAGGAAAACTCAATTACTTAGCTTATTATACCTTTTAGGATTGTCACGATCCTTAAATGAACGCAGCAAGTAGTAGTTTTTAAAGACCTTTTAGCAAGCTGCTATATCGGATGCAGATTTATACGATTTTGATCATACGAAGGTCAGGGGTGTCTCGTGGAGGGCGGGAACAGCGCTCAAAGTGTACGATGATGTAATTTTTCAATTGATACCCCCCTCCACTTAGTAGCCATGTGGCATTGCTAGCACATTAAACAGACGAGAACAAAATAGGGCAGTGGTAGGAATTTAACAATAACTCATCGTTATTTTTTGCCAGATTTTTACCTTTAACATATTTTATATTTAGTATTTTGCATATTTTTATCCGTATGGGCTAACCTTATATTAACACAAAAATGGAATAGGAATAAGGAAGGTAAGATTCAGAGGAAGATTAGGAAACGATTCAAGGAAAAAACCTACATCCGAGATTCAAATTCTGACTTCTTTGTCGTTGGTATACCAACAAAATGAAAATGATGACTTTTTCTGCGACCCCACCTGTGTGGGTGAAAAGTAAAATACAAATTATTTCAAACAATCATCCATTGTGGAGCCTGAATCATTCACTTGCTCTCACAAACCGGCTTAAGCAAATCACCGAGTGCTAGAAATAAAGAAATCAACTCAAGTGTATAAGCTTATGTTGAAAGGTGCTTCATAAACTGTATTACATGAGTGAAGAGTCCGCCATAATTCCTTCCTCCAAAGTAACATTAATCTCGCTCTTCAGTGTGGGCGGTCTAAAAGCACAGGTTTGCGACCGAGGCAATATGTACGCAATCACATTTTAGCAACGTAGCTAAGTTTGGCAACTCCTAAAACTATTCTCCTTTTAACTAAATTTTAAATTTTATGATTTCAAATTTGTTTATTTATCTTAAGCATATAATTTTGGCTCTAAATTTCACTTATGTCCATTCTTAATGTCGTCACTAACTAAGAATGTTTAATGCACTAATCGATTCATTGGCCTAAATGTCTTTAAAACATGTTGATATATGTAAATTTGACCGTTAATTCTCCAATAAACAACCAGTTGCTATTATTAATGGTGTTTAACTGACACTTTCTGTCCAACTCCTTGATATCAGTCTAGAACGCGTCTGATTACCGAGTTAGCTGTCCCAGATTCGACACCTGACATAGCCGGAAATTGACTTTGGGTAAAATTGATGGCAGGTAGACTGAAGGTCTTCACTTGGGTTAAGCTAGTTTAGAAATCGTTTGCTGATATAACCAGTTGGTTCAGAAATGCACACTAACTGCCATATTTATAGTCGAGATTTGGGAGTGAGCCAATCCCTCATTCGACGTGAACTGTTTCTATTCAATATGCTTGAAGATTGGTTGATTCATGAGCATATACACTATACTGGGTTATTCAGATCCCCAGGTAAAATATTCTACACCTGGGAAGTAGGCAACTCATCAATCTTCAGCACATAAGACGTGGAGCGTGGTGTAAATTATGACCAATAACGGACATTGCATTTCCTGACACTAAGTCATTGATGATTCTTTACAAGATATGGTTGTTGGCCCTGACAAGGGCTGATATTGAGAGCGCAGAGGCATCTCGACTGAGGAAGTGATTGCAGGGCATGCTACATGGGTTGCCTACCCCCTAGGTCACAGACAAGAAAGAAACAGACTCTCAACCTTACGGGGTTTCGCTGCGCTCCTTTTACCAGCTTGAGTCCTTCAACACTGAGCTTCGCTAGTGTCACTGCTGGGTGATGATAGGACTAACCGCAGCGATCCTAGTGGTGAAGAACTCAAGCTGCTAAAAGGAGCGCAACCATTTTAACATAGAGGTTGAGTGTCTGGTATATTATTTGTCTGTGCCCTAGGTGCATATAGCGCATATAGCGTCAAAACTGATGTTATAGCGTCAACATTGATGTCTCGTAGCGTCACAATTTGGCGTCGCCGACTCAGGGTTGACGGTGTGGAAATACTCTTCTTGTCACACTCTACAACCTGTGAATATTTTACCCGGACATCTGAATATCCCCGTATACGGTCCTAAATACCTATGATACAATCGCACTATACTGGAGTGTCGATGATTGGGAGATCGAGTTTCTAATCCCGTTCGAATGTATTAAAGGTTTTTCCCCCCAATTGGTTTCTCACGCTCCCTTTACGCAAATGTCATTACACTTCCTCTAAATTTAACCTTCCTCATTCCTATCTCATTGACGTAAATAGTGTATTGGCCCAAACGGGTATTAAAACAGGCTGACGAATAAAAATTACTCTAGACATGCACAATACCCAATGCTATAGCCTACACCGTGAATTGAAAAGCCCAAACTTAACCAATAATAAATATTTCATTCAGAATGGAAATCGAACCCAGGATGCCCAACTTAGCTAAATCGACGCACTGCTGACGTAACTAAGAAGTCTTGACTTTCCAAGTTTCTAGTAATGGAGTGTTGCCACGTGTACGGGAATATCAAGTGTTCTCGGCCCAACGTGATTCCTTCATTCCTTATCGCTTGGCTCGCTGTGAAGTTGAGCAGCCTTGAAAATAATTCACGATGTTGCTTCGTTCACTCGCTCGCATATCGTTGTTTTTTTACACCTGGCTATTTTTGCTCTACGCTCACTAACCCATTGTATGTGCGGAAATTACTTGTCAGGTAACTCATTTCATCGTAGACTGTGTTTGCTAAAACCTTGCACTTAGTTCAATTAGTATCGGCGCTAGTGACGGCTGTAAATTACAACAAAACTATCGGATAGCCTTTTAGCGTATTTAAAAATAAATTTATGCCAGTCAATATTGATAAAACCTGCTTCTGTGGCCGCATGGTCTAACATGCTACTCTCACATTAGATCAGACTGCCAATGACGGGTAGATCGAGGTTCGAATCTCGGTCGAGTGTACTAAGGGTGGTTTTTCCAAAATGGTTTTTTGTTCTCCATGCAAATAAGGGTACATTTCCACTAAATATAACCTTCCTAATCCCTAAAACCATTAGCATAATTAGTATATAAGTGTATAACCCGAATGAATAGCAAGATGCGGTGCTAAAAAAAAACATTGACAAAAGGTAGCTTTCTTTATACTAAAATGATCTAAAACATGGTCCAACAAATGGCTTGGTGTGTGAATTCAACTAAAGTGAATCTTAGAATCACGTTCGGTTGCGAGGGGGCTATTTTCCACGAATGATTTAGCTTTACCCCCCTCCCCCCTTTCTAGCTAATGCTTGTGTCCACTTCCTCTAAACTACCTTCCACATCCCTATCCCTTAAATTATGCAGGCAGTAGTAAGGTTCTAACAAAATAGTCACTGTCCAAATATAATTGCTTTTTTTGAGGGGGGTGGGGGGGGGTTGCTCGTTTCAGGTTAAGTGAAGCCTTCATACAATATAGTTGGGTGAGTTATTTATATGTGATTTAATGCCATATTCACTCAACGTTGAGTATAGAGGTGGAAGGTAAAATTTCGTGGAAATATACCCGCAGAGGGTTGAAAAACTTTGAGGTAAAAACACTCCCAGTTAGTCCATCTGGGATAAGAACCCTGATCTCCCCATCCCCGTCAAACCAGGTCACAGTTGACACCTTACACCGCTTGCCCGTTGATGCAAGTATTTAAATAACGGAAAGGACGTTGCAATTTTCGGGGACCCTGAATTTCTTTAATGGAAACTTTAAGAGTAGGTATAGGCCAAGGCCCCCGGCTACGGCAGAATCCAAAATAGAGATAGCAGCACAACTATATTGGTTCATGTTGAATCAAACAGCCATCACGTTGTTATCCCTTGGAAACAACAGGAGAGGTGCCTCTAGTGGTAACTCGTGCGCAGACGCGTTTCATCTAGACCTTGAATCAAATCGGACCACCAACTCTTGGGGTGGAGTAAGAATGTGGGAGTTGAACCAACTTTTCTTCTCTCGTTCTGCTAATTTATTGAGAATGGCGCGCAGCCAGACGAGGCTTAATTGAGTGTGTTGTCTTTGTGATATGGGTCAGTCCCTATTCTTCGCTGACTTTATGACTCGCCTGAGTCTAGATTGGCCGAACATGAGTGTTTGTAAGAGGGTTTATGAAGAATTTTTAATATGCTTGATTCTCAAAGTATATAATAATAATAATAATAATTTAGCACCGCGTCTTACTACCCGTTCGGGTTATACGCTTAAGTACTAACTACTCTAATGGATTAGGAATTGGGAGGGTTGAACTTAGAGGAAGTGAACCCGCATTTGCGTGGAGGGAGAGTGGAAAACCATTTAGGAAAAACCACCCCCAGTTCACCCGACCGAGATTCGAACCTCGATCTCCCCGTCCTCGGCGGTCGAGCTCAACACGACTGGCGCGTTAGCCAACTACGCCACCGAGGCGGGTTGATTCTCAAAGTAATATTTCGCAATGAACTACCTACTAATTTCTAATAATATTTCCCGTAAAAAGCAATAAGGATGGTGCACACTTGAAGTATAATCATATCGTATAAACATGTTGTTTGATTCTCTAGTCGGCGATAAATTAAGGGCTTATGAACCATTACCTCTTAACTAATTCAGCCCATTGGCAAACCGGCGTGATCCTCTAGGTGCAAAAACAAACATGGTTGTAACGTTTCAAGGCATCTGGGATTCCGCTGTCAAGGTACAAACTATAGCTAGACCGCCACTAGACGAATATATTCGTAGATCTAAAATATTACTAAATATACTTTTATACTATGTTCATACTACCCCAAGCCACTTGTTCTAGAGCTGTCACTTTTGATACATGGCGTGAATTTTGACAATAAGAAGATAATCCCAAAATGTTAGATAATCTAGACTAAAGAAACAGTTATGTCTATGGTAATGCGGCCATAGCACCCATTGTCTTTATTTCTATCTTAAATACAGGGGTTCACTAAAACATATTCTTAATAATTGTATTTTAGGCGAATGGAGATTATTTGGCTAATAAGATTCATGGTCTTATTTAGGCAAACAGTAATAACAAATTATTAATTAATCTTACCGATATATCTTTGGTCTCACGTTTTATGTTTGGACAATGGGTTTAAAATCCGTCACCTTTTAAGGTTTGGTGCGTCGTTTTCCTGAGTCTAGTATAAAGAAAATGTCCCGAAGGGTAGACCACATAAAATAGGTTAGCTTACTTCAACTCACGATCAATTTGCACGAAGTGACTGACACCTTAGTTCAGTCGGTAGCGTGTCTGAATACTGAGCAAAGGGTCGCGTGTCGATTCTAGGCATATTTGAGAAATGTATCATTGGTTAAATGTGGATCTCCCCTTTCACAGTGATGAATTAACGGCCGGAGGGCTGGGTGTTGTGTCTGTTCTAGATTTAAGTTAGTTTATAAGTCTTGTGCTGATATAATTTAGAAAGTGCACGTTAAATACTTCAAAAAAAGAAAAAGAAAAAAAATGCACCTAGTGTAGTTTGGCCTACTCTCTCCATGTGAATACTGGCCCATTTACTTGTGATTCGTATTCTTCTTGCTCACATATATAGCACATATCGTGCATATCCATTACTGGCGCTAAAGTCCCCTTTCTGTATACAGTAATCGTAATATCACGTTTCCCGTGTATTATGAACATACTTTCGTTTGCTTGTGTGTTTGTCGTTCTATTTGAGGTGTTTTAGTGCCATCGAGGAGATTGGTGCACTGGCATATTTATTTGTAATTTCAAAAAAGACATTAAAAGAAAAGTATTAAAATATTTTGGTTAGCTCTAAAGGGATTTTAACTGACTAGACTCGATTAAGAATTTTCTTTTAAACAATCAACCAAGTAATAATAGGTAGAGATAGGGTAAAATAGCATTAATTTTCAGTTTTTTAGCATTAATTATTGGAAATTTAGCGTTTTGTGGCATAATTTAGCATTTTGTAGCAAAATAGGTAAAAATGTTATTCGTCATAGTTTTTAGGGCCTATACAAAGGATTTATGATAAAAGCAACGACTAACGGAATGTGGCGATTAGCCGGATGGGCTGTGGAAGGCACAGGATGCAAGTAAAACCCAAGCTGAAGCACACAGACGAGTGAAACTCAAATGATTTTTTAATCACTTATTTCCGCTGAAAAACATCGTTTTATAGAAATTCTCAGCATTTTATTTAAATGCACAGCATTTTCAGGGAATCCGCGTCTATTTCAATAAATAGAAGAATTTAGCTAAAATACTCTCAAAATCACGTTTTTCGCGTTAATTCGCGAAATAAAAATCGCTCTAAACACTTTCAAATGCCATGAAACGCAGAGAAAACTTATAAATACCCTATTTTCGACCCTTTTTTTCTTTTCGCGTTTTTCTCAAAAGAGAATCTACTCTATCTTTAATAATAGGTCATATTTATTTTAAACAATACGAAAAACACTTTTTCCAACTAATTAAAAATATGCACTATAGCGCTATAATTGAAAAAACCCTAGCATTAAATGAAAAATAAAAGGTTTTAGTAATAATAGTTTTTCAAAACTTATTTATATTTTGTTTACATAAAATTGAAATTATAAAAATATGACATTTAATAAACATTCTATACCTACTCAAGACATACGTATTATAATATTGAGAGTTTATCTTTTTGCTGTATTAAATTAATAACCTGAGCATGGTAAGCGATGAGCCAAGTCTCAAACACGGAAACTCGTAGAGCAGTGTCCGAGACCACAGGAATGGAGGGAGCTGTTCAAACGATAATGTACGAAACACCGACACGTGTGTGGACACAGAAGAGCTGGGTTACAGACACCAGTGGCGCACCCAGGAATTTACTTTGGGGCCGGATAAATCAAGCCCGTTGTCAGAATGAAACTTCGTGGAACCAACCGGCCCTTAACAGAGGTGTCGAAGAAAATGTATGAATATTAAATGCCTTTAAGATTTGTTTCTATGTGTTTAATCATTCAAGTTGGTTTTAAAATGTAGCCTATGTACTCGACACATCATCCGTGCTCTATATTTTTGTTCTACTCGATAACTAAGCTTTATGTTTTCATTAAATCATTTGGGTAGGGGGTGAAGGGAGGGAGGGGTCCGCCACTGGCATACATTGCTCCATCCCTCCATCAGCCGTTCACACGTGACACTAAGTGTTGGAGATCAGGTAGCATTAGGTGTTCTCCTCGCCATAAACTCGCGCCCGGCCGGAATTTAAAACCAGCTCTTCCACGTCTTACGTGCAAGCGTCCTCTGCCATATTTTAGGCTTTCTGTTAGCTTACAGTTAATTCAGTTGTAATTGTTTCTCTTTGCTCTTTAATATTGTGAGGACAATCTGTTAATATTTACACTTTTCACTCCACCGCCCCCTTAAGCTGTTGTTTCCTAGGAACTGTTTGCTACCGGCAGTCGCGGTCCGTTGTTTTCCAAGACACGACCCCCCCCCCCCCCCCCCCAACTCAATTGGTCAACTAGCTAGCCAAAAGCACTAAGAATAGCTCTTCTTGAAGATGGAGAAAAATTACTTATCCATTTTCTAAGTCCGGGAGCTGACATATATTATATTCTCCCCACTTTAAAAAATAACTCATTTTGTTAAAATGAGTACTGCTACCGCGTTTTCTACTGTTAATAAATATTAGTTAGCGCCGCTGGGCACACGCACAACATTTCAAGCTCATCTAATGTGGTTTGCCGGTGATAGGGAGGCACGGGTTCAAATCCCCATTGGGTGCACTAATGTTGGTGTTTTCCGCTTTTCCTCCAATAAGTTAAGGTAAATTTCCTCTTAATTATACCATTTCCATTTCTACCCCGTCGGTGTGGTTAATAAGTAGTGCTAAAAAGTGCGTGGGATGGGCCTACAAAATAGATTTTCTTACACTTTTTCCAATAGTTTTCTCTTTCATTTGAACGCCTTTGTAATTTTTCTGTACATGATCTTACAAAGCAGGATACATCTTGACCAAATCAATTCATTTTTCATCTTCATCTACATTCCCTTTCGCCATTGTAAAGCAAAATATAAACCATAATCAAACCAACACACATGCACAACTAAAAGCGGCTGTTGAGAAACTACCTCTTCAAGTTTTACATTATTATTATTTCTATTACTACCCCCAAATAAAAGAAGTAAAAAGCCGTCTTGGTCTAAAACCACCATGTTTTGTGTAAGTATACTCCATTCACGGTAGGAATTACTCTCTGAAAGGTCTTTTTTCTTACCAATATCCTACTATATAATAGCTTTCTGGTAGGGAAAAAGGCCTTTCAGAAAACAATTCCTACGGTGAACAGACTCTATACATGATTTGTTATGGCTAGTGCAGCGCGGCCGTGTCTTGACTGATCCAAGGAGTCCCAACGGTTGGCAGCTACGACAGAAGTCTCGCCTCACGACTGATAAGTCGCTAGAAAACACCTTCACTCAGAATTAGAACAACCAGTGCATCGCGACCGGCTGTGACAACCAACAATTCCTAGGAAACAACTTCTACCACACACCACCACTCAGGAAGTTTTTCAGCAGCTTGATCACAGATGTGTATTTTGTAGGAAAAAAACTACTAGAGTATAATTATTTTTATAAACACGTGTAGAACTTTCGATAGAGTATCGACATGCCTTATCGCTGAAAAAAACCACCTCTAGCTCTACTGAAACACTGTCGACCGATGCAGATATATTTTAGTAGCGTAATGGGGTTCCTGGAGGGATAAGTTTATCATATTTACCCATTTTAAAATCAATTCGACCCACGAAGAATGTATAACATGTATGATTCTCCTTAATCGCGAATTTATCTACCCGCCCTGTTTGAATCTGGTTTACCTTGTCTGGTAACGAGTCTTGACTGGTGTCTATCGGAATATATTACGAGGAAAAACTGTTTTTTCTATTAGGGCGTGGCTGTCATCTATTGCCCACGACTTAGATCCGTTCTTTTGACCGAGTGGTTGAGGCGACATTATTTCAATCTTCAGCGACTATTTAGGATGTGTTTCCTCATTTGTCTAGCATGTAATTTTTTTTTTTTTACGTTTCTGTTAGTTCTTTGTGTATGTTCCCTTTATAACTTTTGAAATAATCAATGGATTTCGACCAAACATGGAGCACATACCATTTTGGGGCAAAGGGTGTCCTAATAAACAAATGCTTTCTAATCCACATACTTTTGAACATTTTGGGCGTAATAAAAGTAGCCTCTCATATAAAGGGTAGTTAATGATATCAAAGTTATTGTCCATTTATTAAATAAAGATACCAGACTAAGAAAATAACTGGTAGGAACTGGCCTATCAATTCGATTTAATTCATTATCAACCAAACTATACTTTGAGTTTCTTACGAATGTACTTTTGGATCAACTTTTAAAAAAAATACAAACTTTTTTTGCAATCAACATTAATCACATTTTACTATTAATGTTATTTTATGAGTATTGATAATATCTATCAAAAGGGACAAATGCCGATCACATGACATGACGTATGAATATGTGAAAGTAGATCTAGTAGCTCTTTCAGATGTTATAATTATATATGTACATTCGTAAGAAAACTATCCCCTTGGTAAGTATGTGCTGCCTTCTTACTGAAGAACGTTCAACTGCAACATAGCAACATAACAACATAGACGGAAGCGCATGGTGATAATAAAAGTCACAGCGACCTGTATGAAAGTGTGCGATTAAGGTCCTCAGTAGTAAAATAAAACAAAGTCAAATAAATAAACCAAACCTTTTTAAAGGTAACTTTTCCTCACGATACTAGGGTATACACCGCGTGCGCATTAGAATATGCCTCGCAGCTGTCACTTGAGAAGTCGCACCTGTCTAGTGTGCGTCATTGCCACTTGAGTGTGTGGAATGGACACGGTGATACCTATTAGTGCTAAAAGAACATCATATTTTAAAATACGATACAAAATTGTGAAAGGGAACGTTTTAGTACACTGATTTTAGAAGAAGTGTACCCACATTTGCGTGGTGGTAGAGTGGAAAACCAACCTCAGTACAACCTACTGGGGTTCGAGCCCTGATCTCCCTGTCATTGGCAGTCTAGCCTAGTACGAGAGTGACGCCTTAGACCATGGGGCCACTGAAGCAGGCTAAATGCTTATTAAGAATTAGTTCGATCACCGTCGTTTCCAGAATTTATCTGTGAAGCAATGGGTCTGTAACGAGGTCAAACTAGAGTCTCGCGAGGACAAGTGAGGAGCTACTTGAATAAAGAAATATACCCGCCTCGGTGGCGTAGTTGGCTAACGCGCTAGTCGTGTTGAGCTCGACCGCCGAGGACGGGGAGATCGAGGTTCGAATTTCGGTCGAGTGAACTGGGGGTGGTTTTTCCTAAATGGTTTTCCACTCTCCCTCCACGCAAATGCGGGTCCACTTCCTATAAATTCAACCTTCTCAATTCCTAATCCATTAGCGTAATTAGTACTTAAGCGTATAACACAAACGGGTAGTAAGACGCGGTGCTAAATAATAATAATAATAATAATAATAATAATAATAATAATAAAGAAATAGCTGTTTCTATATAGAAAACTGAGACTAGCCTGAGGGTTCGTTGGGCTGACCATATGACACCCTCTATCCGCAAATGTTGGAATACTCTGTGCCAGCATACAGTGGCTTCTCGGTCATTAATAGCTCACTTGCAGGAGGGGTTAACGCCATAGAATGTTATACATGAATATAATAGAAAAAGAATTATCTACATTTGACGGGTATTTATATCAAAGATCTTCAAAATTGGCCAATTTTCATGCCGGCACTGAAATGGCCCACATTTATTATGCCTACTAAGTTTGCAGTTTGGTCAGTTTTTAAAACGAGCTGTTTTAACATTTTTATATAGGAATCACATATAATTTTGCTAAAAATAGTCAAACAAAATATGAACCAAAAAGTTACTTATTAAATCAAAAAATAATGTGTTTATCACATTAATACCAAGGTTATTTCGAAGTTCCAAAGGCAGATAAATAAATTATATCTTTCCAACTAGATTTATTTCTTCCCCCCTCCCCGTGCTTCACGTCCGAGTTATTTGCACATCTACACAAATGGCTAGGAATGAGAAAGGTATAATTTAGAGGTGTACCTGAATTTTCCTGGAAGGAGAGTGAGAAAACGTTTAGTAAACAACCCTCATTACATTCGGCTGGGATTCGAACCCAAACATCTCCGTCGCTTGCAAACTAAACCATAGACCAGATAAAACGAGGTTGATGCTTTTGTGAACGTCCTCACCGGTTTTTGAGTTATTTTAAAACAGATTTTTTAAGTTTTATTGAATATTGATAGTACTAATTATTTATTTAAGTAGATTTAAGGACGGAATCTCTAAATCGAACAAATTGCTTAAAACCTGCTTCGGTGGCCGCGTGATCTAACGCACTACTCTCGTGTTGTTTGAGAAAAACTCTTAGAAAAGACATATTTTTTCCTGTTCAACATTGGTAACATTTTGTAATATTATTAGTATTAGTTTAGAGGGATATTAATAATCTCTAACGAAAGTAATAGATAACACATTTGACGTTTGAATGCATTAAATTAGTTCTAGTAACTTTGCTACTGACATGTTGGCCGTCTTATTGGCTACAAATCTGACACTCTCTCGATCCCATTGTGTGTCTAAAATAAATAGTATAAAAATTGTATCTATTATATACGTGATTAAACTCCTGGCGTCTAGGCTTAGTTTGTAGTAATCTAGCCTGGGTTTGAAGATAGGTTTGGCGCGCCTTCTCTCGTTTTATATATTTTTTCCTTTTACCTGCTCTATTTTTTTCTTTTTCTCTATATTTCCTTCTCGCTCTATTTTTATCTCTTTTATTCTCTCTCTCTTGATATTTTAGTTTAAAAGGCTAGAGCGGAACTATTTGTATGTAAAAATGAGGTTAAGCTTACATATATAGTTTTTGCGCCAGTCAAATCATATGTTGCGGTTGTACGTCTCAACTATTTGTCATTGTCGGTTTGAAAGTCCGTCGTCGCGCCATTCCCCGTAATATTTGTGGTATAGTAATATTGTAGAATCATGACGCCGCTCTTGAGGCAGGTGCCGGGTTCAGCTCAAGGTCACGCCGCGAATGATGCAATCCGCCTTACACATGCTCTCAAGAGGTTGCATAACGTGCTGGCGAGGCTTCCAGCAGTAGCTGTCTATGGATGGAAATTAACAAGTCAAGTTTTTTTTTTTCTTTCGTGCTAGTAGTTGTTTTTTTTGTGTTCCTGTTATCAGTGGGATTAAGAATAATTTTTCTTGGTTTAATTGAGGTATTTAACGCGTAATTTATAAATACAGATCAGCTCATGACCTACAAAACTATAAACCACTATGGAATTACGCCTAAGATTACAATAGAAACAACTATGGAATTATGCCTAAAATATTACACACCCAAAACCTAATATAACAAATAATATTAATAGACTAGATGAATAGTAAATACCTTCCTCATTACCATCCATTCTAGTTTATAAACCCTAAGAATTAACGTGTTCCACTCGAAATAACACGTCTTAATGGTACTGTAATCATTGTGAACCAAACTCGTCCAACCCCAAGGATAACACCACACTTAAGTAATACAGCTCAAATCAGACGACGCATTGTGGGGTGTTACTTTGTATTCTACACTAGAAAAACTGTGTAATGATACTAGAAGAAATACATTTGAATTGAAAATTAATTATTTTAAAATAAAAGGAGATGCGCTTTCCCCATTACTTTTTAATCCATATTTAAGAGTACGCTAAAAGAATAATGCAAGAGAGTGGTGAAGGGTTGATATTAAACGGTACAACGCAGCTATTAGGATACGCAGAAGAAATATCTTTTTTATTACCAGAATATTACTATATAGTATAATTCTGGTAGGATAAAGGCCTTTCAGAGGGCTATTTTTAAGAAAATCGGGCTATGTTCGTGGGTCATTCTTGTGTTAGACTGGCTTGCAGATGATGGGGAGATCGAGGTTTGAATCCTGGCCGGGTCTGCTGAGGGTGGTTTTTCCTAAATGGCTTCTCACTCTTCTTCCATCCAAACACGGGTAGATTACCACATATGCTTTCTTCCTCATCCCTAGCTCAGAGTAAATGTCATATATGCGTACAACCTGAACAGTTAGTAAGATGCTGCGATAAAAAACCACCAGATCAGTCCCCGAGAGGGCACTATGCCGGAGAATGCCAGTCAACCGCCGAACGAGTTGCGTTCCTCCCCCTAATCTCACAAAGTAGTATTAGCACTTAGCAGTCATTTTAAAAGTTTATATTCAGGATGTCTTTGAATATATTGAAAATAAATTAAAACCTATTTTTATATTGCCTCTTATATCTTTTCATATACAGTAAAACCTTGGATTGCGAGTAACTTGGTCTGCGAGTGTTTTGTAAGACGAGCAAAAATGTTCAATAAATTTTAACTTGATAAACGAGCGATATCTTGCAATACGAGCAGTTTCATTGGATAGGTTCTTTGTTAAAGTCGCACAAAAAGAAAAATATTCCAGTGAGCCAACGTATAGCAGTGATTCCGTTAGTGACAGTGAAAGTCATCCTAAACAATAACACACCTCCTCCTCTCATCTCTCTCGTCCACCTAACACCAGCCACCATTAAATTTAATTAATAAATTTGATTACAGTACAGTTATATTTAAATAACGAAAATAAAAAAGGTATTAATCATTTTCAGATTAAATATTTTTGGGTTGTGGGACGAATCATCTGAGTTTCCATTATTTCTTATGAGGGAAATTCACTTTGATATACGAGTGCTTTGTATTACGAACACGTTTACGAAACGAATTATGCTCGCAATCCAAGGTTTTACTGTATTCATACGTCAAGTTGTGTTTTCTTTAAGAAAATACATAGCTTTTGAGAACATTGATAACTTCAATATTTGTATGTGTTATTTTATAAGCATTGATAAAATCTATCATAAATGACAATTATTGTAGATAACATGACTTGATGTATGAACACGTGAAAGTAAATCCAGTAACTTTTCTAGGGCCCGCTTCGGTGGCCGCATGATCTAAGGTGTCACTCTCGCAATATACTAGACTGCCGATTCCTGGTCGGGTGTAATGAGAGGGGTTTTAACTAAGTGGTTTTCCACTCTCCCTCCACTCAAATGAGGATTCACTTCCTATAAACTGTATGAGAGACTGTGCATTAGTGTTAAATATAATTTCATGTTAATGAACGCTATGAGTTGGGTGCAGTAATTAATTTATTGTTGATTAGCAGAAGTACCTCTGGCAACGCTTTTCTTTGCTTCAAACAGAAGAAAAAAGATCTTAATTTGTTTTTATTTCGACCAAGTTTTTAATTAATTTAAAAGAAAATCAAAATTTAAAATTCCGGCTTCGTGGTGCACAGGTTCGTACACCCAGGTTACAGCTTATTTGGTGCTGACTGACAGTTCACAGCTGACTTCTGACAGTCAACATTTAGGTATATACCTAAATTTTGACTGTCAGAAGTGACAACTGCTAAAGACATGTTTTTTGCAGATCATATGGTTCGGCGTAGGGATACATAATTTGGTCTGGTAGCTTTTCAAAGCCGTCAGAAGTCAGCTGTGAGCTGTCAGTCAGCACCACAGAAGATAAAACTGAGGTATACATAGGGGCAACTAATTTTCAGACCTCTGCGTGTGCTAGATATCAATGTTAGCTTCAAAAAAAGTTAGTATTTTTTAAAAGGTGCTCCCAATGTCCATACGAAAGAAAATCAAGGTACGACTAATAAAACCCACTTGAAGCAGAGCGAGATGGTTGGTTAGTTGATGTTTATTTTTAGAATCATTGGAATTTAGATGGAGTAAACTAGCTGACCTTCAACAACTTATTAAGTTTAGTACTGTGATAGGGCTTGTGTCTTAAACATTAGTGAAACAAAGTGCTTTCTTTAATTTATAAAATATGCGTAAACATGTTCCTTTGAAAATGAATTCTTATTTTCTTATTTAATTGGTTGATCGTATAAGACGAGGTAAATATTTGAAAATCAATTAACTAAAACTATCAAAATGAAATGCGTACATTACGACGGTAAAACATCAGAATTGCTTCATTTGTAGATTAATATAATGTTTTTGATATCTTGTTGTCCTTAATAATATGTAGGTCCTGTTTCAACATTATTTTTAGAGGGGCGCATATTCATAGACACAACTATCGAGAACTAAAAACCGTGACCAGTGTTTTCAAACAAACAGCCCAAGTTTGTGTCCAGTCGTGATTTTGAAACGTTGGCCAGTGTTGTTGGGTATCTTGGCAGAGCGGGTGTCAACAAGTTAGTTGGTATTGTGTATTTATACTTTGGCAAAGATCTGCACTAGACGAGGTGGCGTTCGGTACATCCATCTTCTCTTTTAACACTGACTGGTGAGTTTATTCCCCCTCTATGGTACCTCTTTCTCCCTCTCAATATACACACATACACCCCTTAGAGTGCGTTTGTGTCTATGAACATAAATTATATATGCCTGTTTATTTACATACTTAATACATTAATTTCGTCTTGTCTATAATTTCTTCCTGTATTACAAATTATATTTGTCCTAATCGTTTTCTAGCGTGCCTTGTTGTGAGTCGTATCAATTTTCGTAGAGGGAAAAGATGAATTCATTACAGTACCTATTGGGAGACACTTATATGAGTTCTAGTTTGGGTCCGATAAACTGCCAAGTAAATTCCACAGTGACTTTATCTTACTTCGCAGGTAGCCGCAACTTTCACTACAGTATTGTAAAAACATGTACTTTTAAATCAAATTATGAGTTTCCCACTCGTGATGACTGCCCCACGTAAATATTATTTTGTACTTCTGCTAAGGCGTAGAAAAAATATTTTCATCCTCTCCATTGTCTTCTCAAGGTAACGAGCGCGAGTTTAGTGCACTAATTCGGCAGTTTTTATAGCATAAACATTTTTTGGCCAAATAAATCAAATATTTCTTCTATAGAAACATAGAGTTTAGTTTTCTGCACATGCTAATCTCAACATTTCTTGAATATCTGTCATGATCATAGTGGCATTTGGTGACCAACTTTTTAAATAAAGAGAAAATGTCGCAACATTCCAGAACACCCCTTGACAGATGTTCAAGAACATCTGTTGAGATTAGCATGTGCAGAAAACTAAACTCTATATTTCTATAGAAGAAATATTTGATTTATCTTGGCCAAAAAATGTTAATACTATAAAAACTTAAAAAAATACTGCCCAAAACTCACGCTCACTAGCACCCCGCCTTAAAGTTTGGGCTTTTATTACACTACCTGGTAAATCCTAACGCACATCGTAACTATCTTTTAGCATTTATATGTTAGGACTTGCAAATAACAACATTAAAGTAACCTATAACATTCCGTACTGTTCACCGCTGAAGAGATAACAACACTGTTACACATTGTTCGAAAAATTGATGTCTGGCCAAAATGGAATCGCTTGTGCCAAACTTTCTTCCCAGTGCTACTAGTTTCAGATGTTGGGTGTAAAGCCTTACAATCCCGGTGTTTGCGATTTTATCATAGTTATTATGTTACTTTAGAATGGTGTCTGTAGTCGTTCTTTAGGACGGTGGGTTGGTCACTTTTTTATGTAATTGTTGGATTAGGCACCGTCGATTCATCTAGAAAGAATTGTAAACAGGTGGATTGGGCACCGCCGATTCGACTAGAAATAATCATAGTATGATATTAATTGAAAATGAATACATTGAATCGCCCGCAGACTACGGTTCGGTATAAACCATCCAGCCAGTTAGGTACTCCGTGAAGTATGCCCGAGATAAAACTAATTAATTATTATTCTGAGGGGGAGCAAGGTTAGGTTAGGCTAGGCTAGTTTAAGCAAGTCAAGCATTGCTCAATATACCTTGGAAGGAAATTGTGGTGCACAGTAGCAGTACCCAATCCACCTTAGAAGGAAATTGTGGTGCAAAGTACAGAACCCAATCCACCTTGGAAGGAAATTGTGGTGCAAAGTAACAGAACCCAATCCACCTTGGAAGGAAATCGTACTGCAAGGTAGCAGTGCCCAATCCACCTTAGAAGGAAATCGTACTGCAAGGTAGCAGAACCCAATCCACCTTAGAAGGAAATTGTGGTGCAAAGTAGCAGAACCCAATACACCTTGGAAGGAAATTGTGGTGCAAAGTAGCAGAACCCAATCCACCTTAGAAGGAAATTGTGGTGCAAAGTAGCAGAACCCAATCCACCTTGGGAGGAAATCGTACTGCAAGGTAGCAGTGCCCAATCCACCTTGGGAGGGAAAATGTTGATAATAGCCTGAGGACAAAAGCAGTGCGCATTCCACATACACACTTGGTTTAAAGGGGGCATGTCAGATTTTTGAAGAAGCAAAAATATCGAGTGTTAGCTGATGTGAAGGGATGGATACTATTTATACCAGGTACAGATTAGTTCTCGATCTGGGTGCTAATTGTTTTAACACAAAGGTGACGAGAAGGTTGAGGTTATGCTGCAACCCAGGGATTCCCAAAGAGGGCTATATCGCCTCCTGGGAGAAGAGGGGGCTTTAAGAATTAACTTGACAATGTAGTTAACTAAACGCGGTATCTAAGACACTTGTTAAATAACTAAAGACTTGGGGAAGATGGTATAGCAAGATTAAGACATCAATTTTGTCTAATAAATTAACCAAACCGTATTAAATATATTTTTAATAAATGGGCCAATAAATGTTAGGGCACGGCCTACTTGCAACCTTACAAAAAACGCTAGCAAGGTCAAGGAGATCCAAAGTTCAAGTTAGCGACCAAGTAGCTATCGCCGGGCTATAATTGCGTGGTATGGCCACCCTCATAATACAAGGCGCCTGCTGGCGGCGTTTTTGTCGCAGGTCGCAAGTAAGCTGTAGACAACTGTTTAAGATTTTATTGTGCTATTATAAATATTGCTTTGTATATGATAGGACAGGGGCATTGAGAATACGTTTATAGAAGCAAGAGGGCTGTGGCGCGTAAAAGTTTGGGAAACATCTGTAAATGTAACCTTTCTCAGCGTGACAACTGCAGCGTTTCATAGTGTTGGCCCAACCTAGACGAATAGGCCGTTACACTAGCAAATATTTGATCTATTTCGATAAGAGCGTATTTTATTTATTTTCTTGTCTTATCTCGTCCAGAATGTCAGCTATAGTCTGGTTGCCATAGGAAGAACGAACTTAATTTTAGCTTTACTTACTACTCATTGGCATTAGGGATTCGTAAGTTCATTACCGCACTCACAAAAATACGCCACTTATCCCTATCTTGAGCTATCCAGTCCACCTCATTACACACTATCTCTTTCAGGTTCATTCTAATGTTATCCTCCCATCTGCGCCTAGGTCTTTTCATTGGGTTTACCAGTCAGTGCCCTGAACAAGGTTCTAGATTTTTCTATTCTCGCCGCATGTCCTGTCCACCGTAGTCTACGAGACATGATTATCCTAACAATGTCTTGTGATGAGTTCAGGTTATGTAATTAATCACCATGTAACCTCACTTCCCAGTATCTCAATTCCTTTTTGGACCAAGTAACTTTATTATAACCTTGATTTCGAACTTCCTACATTTCTTTTTGTCAGGTAAGTTAAGAGACCACGTTTCACACCCATAGGGAACAACCGGTAAAACTATTAAAAAATATTGTTTTGTTTATTCTGAGTTTTACATTCAATGGCTGTCTCTGAATAGTCCGCCCTTGTGCACTTGCGCACTTTATTTGCTAGAAAATGGCAATAAGGTCGACTTAAAGGCCGGAAGTCATTTTTGATGATGTCTGAATTCTCTTAAAGTGTGCTCACAGCGCACTTTACTAAAGGGCACATTCGATGTACCCCTTATCGCGCACTTTAGTTAAAATAGCGTTTTAAATGGAATTAATTAACAACTGTTAATGAATAATTTGTAATGCTGTGTAATTTATTCACTTACATTTGTCAGTAGGCTAACATTCTTTCTCTAACATAAAAATATATTTTTTTAGTAAATCTATTTTTTAGTTTAATTTTTTTTAAATTATAGATAATAGTGTAAGAATTATCTTTTATTGATATAAGAAGTTTAATAACAGGAAAATAACACTTTACATTTGTATTGCTAAGTACTATAATTAAATACAGAAATATTTACATAATTGTTGATAGCCCCGCGTTTTTCTTGGCCTTTTAAATGAGTTTCTTTTGTCTCTGCTGTACTCAAGAATTATTTGTAAATATTTACGCTTACATTCATCTACTTATTTTATAACACCACTATAGAGTGCGCTTAGGGAACAAAACACTTCAAAAATTGATCTCGTTGCCATGGAAACATTACTTTCATAAGTGGCCACCAGGAATCTCTAAGTGTACTATGCTGTCTGAAAAGTCTCATGCACCCTTTGTACTTTAGGGCGCCAGAAACGTGTTTTATTAAGCTGTGCAATTAAATTGCACAAGTGTGGATTATTCAGAGACAGCCCTTGACAACATTTAAGATGTCAACAACTTACTGGCAGAGTAATAGCACGCATTTCCAGATTGTAGGCTATTCTTTTCCTAATTTCCAATCTCATATCCTTATTTTGAGTTAATGAGTTTAAATATTTAGGAGCAATTTCAAGATTGGAGTGTAGGGGACGTGAGAAAAGGCCAGTGTTTTGGAAATTTTTCATATCAACAATTTTTTTCCTTCAAATTAATCAAATATTTCTTCATTAGAATCATAGAGTTTAATTTTCTTCATGTGGTGAAACGCTTTTATTTTTTTCTTCAAATTAATCCAAGATTTCTTCACTAGAATCATAGAGTTTAATTTTCTTCATGTGGTGAAACGCTTTTATTTTTTTCTTCAAATTAATCCAAGATTTCTTCACTAGAATCATAGAGTTTAATTTTCTTCATGTGGTGAAACGCTTTTATTTTTTTCTTCAAATTAATCCAAGATTTCTTCACTAGAATCATAGAGTTTAATTTTCTTCTCGTGGGGATATCAAGAGAGAAGAGTTTTCCATCCAATGCCGCTATAATCATGACAGATATACATACTGTTGATATCCCCATGTGAATAAAATTAAACTTTAATATTGTACTGAAGAAATATTTGATTTAATTTGTCTAAAAAATTGTTTTGCTATAAAACTGCATAACCACTGACGTTTCTCGTGTCCCCTCCAGTCCCACCTTAACGATGTCAAACGGTTTGTCGATCGCAATAATCTCTCAATTATAGTCTTCAATCTGTGCTCTCTTTGTGATCATTTACTAGGGTTAGAAGTGATCGCTGAAAATACTATATCCTTACTACGTAGGCGGCCTTAATAAACGTTTAGCTAATATAGCTAATAAATAATAGCCAAAACCCACGCCGATAAGCACGTGGACTAAAATTGTCAAGTCCCATCTAGTCTGGTCGGTGTTGGGGATGTTGAGGTTCGAATCTTGGCCGAGTAACATAAATGAATTTACACTTGCCTTCCACCCAAATAAGGATGCATTTCCTTTCAATTCTGCCTTCCTATTTCCTACCCCATTAATGGAGTTCAAAACGTTTAGCCCGGACGGGTAGTAATATGCGAAGGTATAAAAAACAGTATAACATTGAGGAAATATCACCATGGTTAACTTCGCCTTACACGAAGTAAATCTCATAACATTTTGAACTTTCAAATAAGGTTTTTATGGCGATCTTTCTATAATGGGCCACACTTGTATTATTAGAGGATGGATGTTTATACAACATGTATCTTGAATAAACAACTCTGGCAATCTTGTCTCTGTAAACAACATCACAACCAGTCTCAATACTGCTTCTCCTTGAGCTGCACCCATACCGGCAGCAGTAGCCGGGAAGACATCACCTTGTTCCCCAAAACAAGTGTCGACAACTTCACGTTCTTGTGAAATCGGAACTGATTATGTGAGTTGTTTATAACGTTTTCTTACAAAAAACATTGATCTGGAAATGATTACAAAATTTAAATCTATAGAAATGTTATCTGACACTGGTGAAGGTGCCGAACTCAGGGAATGGGGGGCGGAGGGGGAGGACTGGCTGTATCACTGTGTCCAAGCCTCTAAGGTTGCCGTTTGAAGTGGGGATTTAGGGAACGCGAAAAATGGTAAGTGCTTTTGAAGGTATCGAACAATTTTTTTGGTCTAAAGAAATAAAATATTGCTTCACTACAAACATAGTTTAATTTTCTTCACTTGGTGACCTCAACATTTGTTGAATGTCTGTCAAGGGTATCCTGTAATTTAATGACAACTTTTCCTCTTCATTTAAAAAGTTTGTCATCTAATGCCGCTAAGCCAGTGTTGCCAACTGTACGATTTGGATACTACTTTTGATATAATTTCACCACCTGTACAATCCAATTTTAGGATATTCTCTAAAAGTAATATCCAGTGACCCTGCTATAAAGTAACAAATTTTACATCAATTCCTATTTTTTATGAAAATCGGTGGGTTTATCAATATAATGTCAGAAAGTAGTATCCTACCGGTCAAAATACAATCCATTTCAGGTCCATGTACTATCACTAGAGACTCTAGAGTTGGCAACACTGCGCTAAGCTCATAACAGATATTCAACAACTGTTGATATCACCATGTGAAGAAAATTAAACTCTATGTTTATACCGAACCTTATTTTATCTATTTTGGCCAAAGGAAGTTTTGTTATAAAACTACAAAAACACTAGCCTTTTCTCACGGTCCTTACATCCCCACCTTAAGGTCACGGCCATACTCTATGGTCACCAGCATACAAATTCTTGCTATTTATCCTCATTCAACACACAACCAACTAACTATTTATTATATTAATTTGTTTGTGTGCCACAGCTCTTTTTGCTTGCTTGAACCATCTAAAACTTAGGTAGACCCTTTATTGTAAGTGGAAGGTGTAAAATGCCACACAAGAAAGTTGTTTACAATAGTAATATGTCAAACATTCAATCTCTAATTGAAATCTATTTGCTGCTTAGGTTAGTTTGCTTTATTTATCGGTTGACTCTAGAATTAACTGAATTATTTACAAGTGTATCATTCTGTACATACTTTTATCCTTCCTTCCAATAAATATTATTTCATTTCTTAGGGCTGTATGCAAGAGCACTACTAAGTGGACCCTTAGGGGCATTGGTTTTCTTGTGTCATCATACGCTAGAGGTAGACAGTGAGTTTGCTCGGAACTACACTATCGTGCCACAAAGCATCCACTCACATTGAGTGGTGTTCTTGCATAGCGACATTAGACAACATTTTATAAATTTGTCAAAAAAATCATTTTATAGTATTTTACTGATTACTTTTTTTTTTTTTTTAAACATTTGCATCATTTGAAAATATCCCAATGATTCTGTTCAAAATTGGTATCAAGGGACAATTTTACATAAACATTAATAATATATGTTTAGTTTTCTAAAATAAATTAATTTAAGGCTATTTTACTTAACACAAATTGTAGAACATTTGAGATTTTTGGAAATTGTCCTTGGAGATGTTCAAAATGGGTATCTGGGAATAGTTTTTCGGGATAAATAAACATACGTGTTTATTTTTACAAAGACTAATTTTTGAAAATTTGAAATTTGTTAAAAATATTTGAACAATTTGGTTTTAAACGTGTGTGTATATATATATATATATATATACACACACACACACACACAGTGTTTATTGTGATTAACAAGATAATGTTTGTTTTTATCAGGAAATTTTACTTAAGGGTAGTTTACTGAAAACATATTTTCGAAAATTTTCTCTCAAGCTATAATACACATTATGAGAAAGTTTGTGCACTTGTGTCATACCATTTATTTTATTTAACTGAAAATCAAGTTGTAACATTTGTGTGGTGTGAGATGATACAGGAAAAAATAGGCAGACTACATTCAACTCTCATAAAAATGGAAAAGTATGACCAAAAACTTTATATTATAATTGCCAAATATAAAAAAAGTTTATCTCTATTCGTATTTTATTTTATCAAATAATGTGATAAGCTTAAAGATGCCTACACAATGGCTTTTGAGGAAAGAGTAATGCACTCTTAAGAGGCTTCCATAAACTTTCAAGTTAAGAGTTAATATGCTTTGAATGTTTATCAAATACAAAATTCCAGGTCACTCAATGGAAAAGGAAGTAATTTAATTGTATGTTTTCTTAAATCAAACTCAACCTATTGCACCAAATGTTGTTAAAAAATAGTTAACCAAACTAATAAATTATCTTTATCTTGCATTCTAATTAAATAATTATATCAATTAATATATTTAATCAATATGCCTGGAATTTTGAAAACAAAATAAAATGCTGCGCTTGTGGTGTTTTATTCATCTATTAACTATACATACTCCCACAATATATCTTATTTTAAAGGGGGTCTACCAGGGCACTTAATTCTGCATTGTGGAGGTCGGCTCTTTTAAGCAATTCACATTCATGTTGTATACACAGATTTGATATTTTTAGATTTGTAGCTGTTGGTGGGGGTAGCAGCTGTGGCATTGCATGTCTGTGCTAGAAATGAAAGATTTTGCTATCACAGTATACCTAAATTTAGAAAGGATTGTGTGAGGTATAATTTTGTGTATTGACATGTAATTTCAAAAATGTTAAGGAAGAAACATTTCTGTGTAAAAACATAATCAGATTCATCAATATCTTAAATATTATGGCATAGGTTAATGAACACCTTAGCCTTCCTTAACTGCAATAAAATAGCTAGTTGATTTTATTAATAACTTTTTTCTTTACATCCTTGCATGAAAGTGATGCCAACCACATATCTCGAGAACTCGGTTAGATCCTAGGCTTGAAAAGGATATTGTCATTTGTGTATGGGTTCAACCTCATCTCTCCGCTAGCTTTCTTATAGTAATACACATTTTAATTCCTTATCACTATTATTAAGTGTACTATAAATCTGCTGTTGATCATTACTAAGAACAAATTATCTTGTATGTTCCAGAAAATGGCACAAGTCAAGTGCAACCAACTATTGTCAGAGCAACCAGAGACCCCAGGAGATTCAATCAAAAGGTAAATGAATACACACTTTGCTTATTTATTGAGAGTTCACTGATTTAAAAAAATAAAATCATATAAGGGTTTCACTCTTGACTTAAACAATAAAATATATAAAGCTTATAATTACTTCACTCATATTTAAATTATTATTGGATTTTTTGGTCTAAATTTTTATAAATAAAGTCAAAATAGTAAAATGTGACTAGCATTAAGATGCTAACTCTTGGTAGTCATCCTTAATTTTCAACTTTCCAGGGGTAAAAAGTTTCACTGTGACTGTAAAAGAGGGGTTTGTTTAATTATGACTGGCTTTATGAGTGCTAATCATTTGGGCTTGTTGAACACAGACAAAGCTCTTTACTTTACATAACAACCTCTGGTAGAGTACATATGCTTTGTTTTAGCTATTATTCTAGACTAATTTGAACTGGATATTTTCCACATTTCATTTTTAATACCCAAAATATTTTATTGGTTTAAACTTTGTACACACTTGACTCCAAATTGCTGGACCAAAGGATTGTCAAAAATCAAACCAAGGTGGTCTTTCTACAGGCATGGCTGTCATATTATTCCTAAAAATAACAAAATCCTGACTTGTGATTTCATTTATAACTTATATGAAATGTAATCTGATTTCAGGCAAGCGACTTCTCAGATATCGATGACTGGCCCACTCTCGGTGGAGCAGAGGTTAGTTTGATTACTTTATATTTACAACTTTTCAGGACCCACGATTTCTGGAAACAAAGCTTTTAAGAAAGACTTTAAGATGGAATCACAAAATTATTTGTTGGCATTTAGTTTTTACAGCTCAGTGTCTGGGGAATATTTGCCCATACAGTGGCTTCATCACACTGCTGGTGTAGTACCAACTATATCTGCGAGTAGGCTACAAATTACAAAGGGAACAGGGGATACCAGTATATAAACTATAATGAAATCAAATACCAGTATTCATTACTCCAAATATATATTTATTAAGCAAGAAACATATAACATAAGTGTCGGCAATCTGTATGCAACAACAGGGTCATACAAGGAGGCACGGAATGTCACTGACAATTTTAAAATAATATATACAATTTTAGTACATACAGTCTAACATAAGGGTTCAAAAGGATTCAGCCGGGTGCTGAGACAAAACAAAGTCTTACCCACAGAGAAAAGCTCAATACACATTTTATGATGAACATTAATAATGCAATATTTAAAAGTGAAACTCAAAAGCTATTATTAGAGGGATGCTCAAAACACATTTTACTGTTGACAGTAATAAGGCAATATTTAAGGTGATTGGCCTTTTTCATTTGGCGTAAAAATGCAGAGCTGTGGGAACAAACAGTTATCTTAAAGAATTTTTATTGTTTTGCAATTTTCTTTTCGGAAACAGTTTGTTAAAGAATAGAAACATGTTGATTAAGTTATACTTTTTACATACACACCTCTATCATTTTAACAGTGATCAAATATTGGTAAAATTGACATTTTTTAATATATTTACATAAAAATTTCACTAATTCTCGAGAAAACTGATATTTCCAAACGTATGATTTTTCCGCAAGACCTGTCCGGTAGCTAGCGCCATCTACGATTATCGTGATCCATCTGTTCACAAACTATCATAGGGAAATGACCATAAATAAGATGCTTACATGACGAGTATGAAGTATGAAGTATTCATTCGGGTTTTGCTACCAAGTGTGACTCTTTAGACATTATATCCCAGTATAAATCGTTTAATCCTTCCAAAATAGGGGTTAGGAGGCAAATCAATCACATCACAAAAGTCTAGGTATAAATACATTCTGGTTTCTACAGTGAAAAATGGGTGATTCTTACGAATCGATATAACAAAGTTGGTTTCTGGTCTTAGTCACGTTAGGCGCCCCAATCACAAATATTTGGCGCCGTTAAAGGAGGCTGTAGCCTAGTTCACAGAGAGTCTACACAGCAAACCAATCTGAGCACACGACATAAGGGTGTTAAACCAATTGTTGCCGTGTTATGTGTGACCAATACCAAACTATCCATGCATTTGGAATTTCGTTCCTGTCATGTCTGTAGAATTGGTATGCCTTGTCTTCGACTCTGACTCCTCTATTTTTCTACTTTCTGATTCTTTCATAAATGGCTAAAGTGTATTAATTAGTAATAAAAAATGTACTGTAGTAAAATGATTTAATACAGATTACTTTATGGGAAGCTTCTTTGGCACTGTAAATTTATATTTGAATACAATTGTCAATCCAAATTAAAAATCCTTAAGAATTAAAAAGTATAAAATTAAAATGATATATTTACCAAATTGTTATAATATTATAAGTTTTTATTTTAAAGTCTAAGTCGATACAATTTTACCACAAAAAATTAATTCAGACTCACACTACAAGGCCCTGAGTTAAATGCTAACCTTTTTGTTTATTAATACAACTGTGAAGCAATTTAAAAGTTTAATTATAAATGTAATCTTTGTTTGTTGTATGAATGGTTCTAACAAGTAGTTTACGAGACTAGTATTTGCTCCAGAACAAACTTGTTTTACAAATACCTAACAATAAACTCATCTTGTTAATATGTTACATTGATACTAAGGAACATTATTTCATTAAATACCATTAGTAGTCGCTGGTCTCGAAAGCTGGGCAACAACTTTGGAAAATGTTTCAAGGCTTGTTTTTTTATTTCATTAAATTCTTGGCTTGGATAATTTTAGTCATTTATATGGATTATTCTTGAATAATCGACTGATATGAGTATTGGTGCACTAAGCCAAAGATCCTGGGGCTCGATTCTTGTGTCTAGGTAACATTTTTCACTTAATTTACTTCAAACTCATAATGCTATCATATTTTAGAGATCATTGTATGGTGAAATAGCTGTCCAAATTCAATAATAATCATTAGAATAGAAATAATAAGAAATTATTTAACAAACTACCACAACATGAGTGTAATTTGGCAATAATGTACTATATATTTTTTCAAAGACAGCCCAAGTAATTGATTTAAATATAATATTATTGGGAGTTTAAGTTTTTACTTGACATCCATTATTGTTTCCATCCTGTGGATTGGGTCATTTTTTTTTTATTCAAGTCATAGATTTTTCCACTACTGGCTGGCTAGCTAGGATTGTCAAAGCTTCACATGCCTTATAATACAACTTAAGTCTTGAACAGGCACATCATCCAGTCTCCAGACATTAATTCTTCACTGTGAAAGGGTAAACCTACATTTCACCAATGATAAAACTTTTCAACCATGTTGAGAATCAAACCCAGGACCTTTAGCTTAGTAGACAGACAAACTACCGACTGAGCTAAGGTGTCAGACTGGGAGTTTAAGTGGATGCAAATAATATATATTGAATAATAGATCAATCTTATTTTAATTTAAATCAAAATTTGAAACTAAGCGATTGCAGTTTTTGTTATGATCCCTTCAATCAATTATATGTTTTTTGTATTATACCTTGTAGAAGGTACAGGAAAGGTGGATGGAAACATATAAAAGGAACAAACACAACATGGCTTTTACAATGAAAAGAAGAACACAGTTCACACTTTACATTGCTGCCACTGGACAAAGAGGTAATAGCTGCCTCTTGAAGAAAATCAATCATTACCGCCCAATCCCCTAACCTAGGGTTCATTCTATCAGAACTCATCAGGCAGGAGTATGAAAGGCGCAATGCAACTTCCTAAAAGAGGAAACTAAACAACACAAAAGGGAGAGAAAGAAAATTTATGAGGAATGAGAGAATATTTAAATAGGAACATGTAAAAGGAATAACATAAAGGTAAAAACACAGTGTATTTATAGTGTGAACTGTATTCTTCTGTTCATTGTAAAAGCCATAATGTTTTTACTTATTCTGTGGGTTTAAGTAAGTTTTTTTTTACGCTCCTCTCACTATCCAACTTTTTTTGGGTTCCGAACGTGGGCCAGTCCTGTGAACGACATATAACGGGAGGCCCACTGTACCTCATAGAGCAAAACTAGATTTTCCCTACAGAGATACATTATATATATTATTTTGGCAATGCATGACTATCACATACTAGCAAAAGTACTTTTGGCAACGCTTTTCTTTGCTTCAAACAGAAAAAATCTTCACTTTATTTCTTCTGACCCAGTTTTTAATAAATTAAGATTTCAGACCTCTCTGTGCGGTAAATATTGTGCAATGCTCATGTACAACAGACACACACAGACTCTTAATTTTATTAAAATATATTAGGTTAATCTCAAACATTTAATTGAATAACTTTTTTTTTTCATATTGGTGAGAAGTTTTACTTGGTTCTCTCATTAATTTTATGAAGTCATTTTCTTAAATATTATTTTAATATTATTCAAAGTTTACGAATAAGAAATAATTGACAAGGTTAAGGCTTTTTCTGATACACTTATTCCTTCACCCTTAACCCCGCCCCACTCCTCCACCCCCAATCTTATCACTTTTGACACACAGCTATGCTCATTTCAGAGGAGGTCCCAGAGTGTGCCAGCTCTGAAACAAAACGGCCACCTCACCAAGGGAACAGACAAACATGACGGTGCAAGCAGCTCCAGTTCTAGCTCTGGCGGAGAGAAGTGTGACCCTCAGGATGATTGCACGTCATCTGAGGAGAACAGGGGGCAGCAGGGGGTGGACTTCAATGACAGGAGGAAAAAGAGTGAGTCGTCTGCTATATAAGTCTATGATATTGTCTTCCCCCCTTTCCGTCTAGGCCTACATTCAGCCTTATTAATGCTTCAGACACTCAACTGATTAATGTTCTAGTTCAATAGGTACTTACACGGATTGGTTTTTATTTTATGTTCATATGTGTCCATTTATTTTAAAATAAGTATGTTTTGAACACACACCAACCAATCCTGTGATTTCTTAAACCAGAGGCTCTCAAACTTAGGGGTGTAATGTCCTTCATAAGGAGGGGCAAGACATTTCCTATCAAAAAGTTTACTTAAAACTCTGCATGTTTTCATTCATATATATATCTTAGGCATCAGGATGTGCTAGTGGAGGTATTTGAATATCTCATTGTGTAGTTATTTCAATGGTTTGCAGTTTTTTGTGTATCTCTTCCATTTACGCTTTAGTGATTGATAATCATTATCAATACATAACTATTGTGTTTGTTTTGTAGGTTATTTATGTGTACTTTTGTAAAGTCTAAAAATGAGGTAGTTGTTAAAGGTGACTATTCATATAAAGCTCTGAATGGTTAAAAAGAAAAGGAGAGGATATGTGTTTCCTAGTAACAAGGAAAACACTGTCTTAAAGTAAGAGCCTATATTCCTTCATTTTTTTTTGAATGAAAAGGTTTCTAGGTGTCAAATTAAGAGTTTAACGAAAGGGGTGGATTCTTGCATACAAACACCCCTTTACATTTCTCTGACCCCCAGCAAGTTTTCATAACTAGAAAAAAACATGACATGTAATGTACTAAAAGGTGCCATCTATAAGTGAGAAAATGTCGTGTGGATGGATGTTCAACTTTGCAATATTTAATTCTAAAATGCGTTATTTCAAAATAAAATAAAGTTGAATGATTCCAACAGTGTTATTTTTCCTTAACAACCCTATATTTTAAAATTTTATTAATATACAAAAAAATAACGTTAGCTCATTTTCAACTAGTTTTTGAGCATATTTACCCGCCTCGGTGGCGTAGTTGGCTAACGCGCTAGTCGTGTTGAGCTCGACCGCCGAGGACGGGGAGATCGAGGTTCGAATCTCGGTCGGGTGAACTGGGGGTGGTTTTTCCTAAATGGTTTTCCACTCTCCCTCCACGCAAATGCGGGTTCACTTCCTCTAAATTCAACCCTCCCAAATCCTAGTCAATTAGCGTAATTAGTACTTAAGCGTATAACCCGAACGGGTAGTAAGACGCGGTGCTAAATATTATTATTATTATTATTATTATTATTATTGAGCATATTTGTGGAGCTATGAGACTAGGCTTGATGAAAAAGGGCTCTAGATTTATCCTTCCTCTTAACAAATACAGTAATTTTTTTTTATAGGTTCACAACAGACAATTTTTAAATATTTGAAAACTAGCAGTGAGATTTCCTCTTTACCTTGAGATAAGAAGTTTTGTAATTTTATTTCCCCCCTTTATTATTGATGTGACAAAAAGGGTGAAAGAGATCATAAGCTTGGACAGAATAGTTAAGTACAGTAGTTTCAGAAAACAACACACACTATTGTATTTGAAGCCTAACAGCGATTAATACTTTCTCGCTGACAGAGGCAGGCACCTTACTCTAGGGCTGTCACACACCTGGAGAACAGAGAAAACTTTTTTTTGTGTGTCTCTTGAAAAACCCGGGAAAACAAAGGGAATTTCTCTGAAAATTAAAAAGATACTTATATTCATAAAAAAAACTATGGCATAAGCCCGCAATCGAGCCATACCAACTGATGGTGAAGATAGTGCCAACTTTTGTGGATAGAGGGTGTCACGTGGTCAGCACAATTAATCCTCTGGCTGTTAATCTTGGTTTTCTAGACTGGAGTCACTATTTTTTCATTTCATTAGCTCCTCATTTGTTCTCACAAGTCTTGAGTTGACCCCATTCCTGACCCACTGCTTCGCAGAAAATTTGGAAACGCCAGGGATTGAACCTGGGACTTCTGGATCTGTAGTCAGGAACTCTTGCCACTAGACCACAGTGTATTTATAATATAATATTTATAAATTTGTAACATTAAACTACATGCTTTAAAAAGTAGTCTTTGGCATATAAATTAAACGTGAATGGAAGAAACAAATTTATTTATTTGAATGCATACAGTATGCTATCTCACTCACACCCCACTTTTTCTCTTGAAACATTGTGTTGTGTAACAACTGCATAGGCCCACATTTCCTCATCAAAGTCAAATCATCCTGTTATAAATACCAATTCCTACATGTCCTAGAAATCCTGGAATTTTAAAATATTTCTTCCAGGCCTGGGAATGTTATGGAATTTCTCATTTTTTTAATCTTTTCCTGGAATTATTTAGGTTGTACTGGAAATTTTTTTTTCTTTTAAACATGTCAGTAAATCGGGAGGAAACAGGAGGAGGAAATAGGAGTAAGTCAGTAGATGAAATTTCCAAGATATCTGAACAAATTTGTAAGATATCTTAATCCCTTAAAAAATTTTTATCGTGGTACTCAAGGTATTCACTAATATAGAACTAGGTTGTATTATTGTCATTTTTATAAATCTTATTTTTGTTTTGTAATTTACATAAAATAAATTATCATGCACAATATGAACAGTGAGAGTAGATGTATTTAACATACACTTTCTAAACCAACTGATCATATCTGCACGTGACTTAAAAACTAATTTATACCAAGAACAGACACAACATCCAGCCCACGGCCGTTAATTCATCACTGTGAAAGGGTAAACCCACATTTCACCATTGGTTATTTGCAAGTGAGTTTATGTTTTAATTATTTGAACAACTTGTTGCGTCATGGAATACATTAAAAATATTAAACAACGTGGAAAGGTGCAGGTGTAGAGGGTTGGGAGCCTCCATTAAATAAAAAAATAAAAATGTAATGAGGTGTATTTCACCATGATTACTTTATACATTTTTCCTGGAGGAATTGTAGAAAATCCTTGAAAAGCCCTGGGAAAAATTTCATGATATTGTGTAGGAACCCTGCCAATGACATGACTACTCAATAGTAATTTTTATATTTAAAAAAATCATTCCTTTAAACTCTCTAAAGTGTCTGGAAAAATTAAAGATAACAAAATAGTAGCAACCCTTTTATTGCACTTATGGCACGAGTAAAATAATTTAGTGAAAGACAATCAAATTAATTAATGTGTAAAGATAGTAGGAACGGTTTTCTTAATATTAAATAATAACTGCACTGACACAAACTTCCAATAATTAACTGATTTTGTAATTTTTATGGAAATAGAAAAATTGCTCAAGTCTTGAAAACAAAAAGACAATGAATGATCACTTACAGAGAAGTCAGGAACAGTTTAGGTTTTTGAGCTGCAATAATGTTCATATTACAAATACGCAAGACTGAGCAACTGGCTTGAAGCCATAAATATATACTTTGTTTATAAATATAATATGCATTTTTTAAGCATTACAACATCTAATTTTTTCCAGACAAATTGAAGTCCAGAGAAGGTACTTATTAATGATTTAGAAATATCAAGCCAGCTGGCTTTTTTCCCCCCTACTAGCCATTCAGGACTAGGGTCAAATCTAGTTTGCAATTTGTGTATATGATCCAATACTTAAGCTCAGTCGGTAGTGTGTCTGCCTATTGAGCTAAGAGTCCTGGGTTTGATTCCTTTCACGTTAATAAATTAACGGTCAGGGACTGGATGTTGTGCCGGTTCTCGTCTCAAGTTTGAGTATAAGGCAAATGAAATTACTACAGGCCTAGCAAACCGTTAGTGGAAAATATATAGCTTGGGTAAAATACTGACCCAGACCACAGGCTGGAAACAATAATGGATGTAAAAATTATTATGATTAAATGGAACATTGCACGATCTAACATCAGTGCTAGAAATACGCTTTAATCAGGGTGTCTACCATCCGGGAAAACGGGAATTAGCCGGGAATTTGAAGTGGTCGGGGAAAAATGGGAATACATTGGGAATTTAATAAATTAGTAAAACAAATCTGGGAAAATGTTGTTTTACTCTAAATATGAAATATAATAATCACAAAACAATCTAATCAGAGCGAAATTTATCCACATCAGAATAAAAATGTTCGAGAGCGCTGACCTATTTTAAATATATGACAACCATCTTGCAGCTAGCTCAGGCACAATAGTGGCAAAGGACGTCATGGGGAAAGGGAGAAAAGCGGGTTAGAGGTGATATAACTTGTAAGTCCGACATAATCAGCTGTTAATTACAGACACATCAGGCCTACTTACTGTGGGTTTTAATTGCTCTTTTCTAAGTAAATTACAATGTGATCCAAATTTATTTTTTTAAGCTGTGTAATACATGTTATAATTTTCTAATTCCTGGTAGACTATGTTAATACAAATAACATTAACATGTTTATTTGAACTTAAAAACTTATTATTATTATTCATAAAAAAATTGTGAGGGAAGGAAGGGTGTGACATTCTTTTGAGTCTGGAATTTTAGAAAATGTTAAGGGGAAATTAGGGAAAAGGTCGGGAATTTCATTGCTCATGTTGATTAATAGAAAACATGTCACTTGAACTAAGAAATTATTTGTGGTGCCATAAAATTAAAAATATTCATTTATTCATTAGTAAGCAAATTTTATGCAGATGCTTTTTGAAGTTTTTTTCAGTTAGCTTCAGAATGTTTTCAAAGATTTGAAGGAACTTTTCTTCGCAAGTAATCTTTTTACATCGTGCCTATCCCAAATTGGGATTGCTGTTGTAAGGTTTTTTTTCTCACACAACAGTATTACACTGATGATCATTAGTATGATTTGTTAGTGGGCTTTCCAATAGATTGAATTGTTATATGTATATATTTTCATAAGGTCAGAACTTTAGTTATTTATTGAGTGAAAATTATGCTATTTTTACTTTAGTGCACACATTATTTTGTTTTATCAAGCTTTAAAAATAAACTTATGATATTAATAAATTGAACAGGAACATTTCTTAGTTTTCCTTAACATTTTTTGTATATATGTTCTATCAATTTATTGATATCAATGTATTTTTTTTAGCACCGCATCTTACTACCCATTTGGTTATATGCTTATAACCTTATTGTATGCTACCGTGCATTTTTCTTTAGAATTTGTTGACTAGTGCTGTTTACTAATACAGATAGTCAAAGTATTTGTTGGGCATTCACTTGTTTATCAAATAATATGTTGATTATATTGACATACAGCACTGTTATCTCTTTCAGACTTAAAACAAAAATGGGTGCCATTAGACATCGACCTAGCAAAAGGGCGGGGTAAGCGGGATCGCTCGCCCAAATTCAATAAAGAAAGAAATGAGCAAGGTTTGTTAAATTTAAATTACTCTTAGATTATTTATTTTCTTTCTCCATTGGGAAAAAAAAATTAGACCTTTAAATTTAGATTTTTTCGAAAATATATTTTTCTTCCAATTAATTATATTGTAACGTTTCCTCTTTTTAAATTAGTCCTATGTAGTATATAAGCACCTAATATTTTTTCCAATAAAATGTAATTTATACCAAAAAAAATTGTTAAAATCATGTTGCACACATTTAGACATTAACTTAGAGCCTATGTACCTTTTTTTTTACTAAACATAGTATAGTAAAGTGATTTTTTCCTCCCCCTTGCATTACAACAATGACAAAGGCTAAATCTATAACATTGTGGAAGATTCTAGATTCAATCATTTATCAGATTTGAAATTATGTTTTCTCTATGTAATCATTCAAGCTACTGAAAGTGGAAAATAGAAAATGTCACATAAGGATTTTTTTTTCAATGTTGAGGGCAAACACAACAGTGTGTGTATAAGATACAGGCTACCAATTTACACCTAGTGTGTTTTGCTTAGTGAATCTGTAATTAAACACAGATTTGGTCCCGAGGGGAAAAAAGCTAAAATTTTATCAATTTTTAAATCTTTGGAATCTTAAGGTTCTTCTATTTTTTTTTTACCCTGAAATTTTTTGGCTACAGAAAACTCCACCAAGATGTGATGCCTAATTCAGGCTAAACAATGTATCTAGGCACTAATTCATTTTATTATAATTGGGGTTAGTGTACACTTTTAATGCATTATCACAACCCCAGTCACTCCCAACCCCCATTTTTTATTTTATCACTAACTTGTTATTTAACAGATGTCCATACATTATAGTTCTATATAAAGTCTATAACTCTCACTGTAGATACTAGAGTATTTTTATAACTATTTGTGTCTTGTAATATAATTAGTTACATATACTGTTTGCTGTGATGTTCAATAATTTTCCCATCCAGAAGGCAGTGTAAACTATGTGGATAAAATTATCTGAGCAAACTAAAGACACATCAATTTGAACAGTTTGTCAACATCGCAGGAATTTTATGTTATTACTTATTAATGTGTCACATTTATGTTTGATTTATACATTTCAGGTGGTGAGTTTAACAATCGTGATGAGAATGAGACCAACTGGAGAGGGTTAGAGAATGACAAGGGCGGACCACCGCACTACTATCGGAACACGAGAGGGGGCACTGCTCCTAGACACAGAGGTAGAGGGGGTGGTCGTGGCGGAGGTAGGCCAATAGGACGAGGTGGCTACAGGAAAAGTAGCTCTTCTCATGCGGACTCTGACTATCCAGACTACCCTACCGAATACTCACAGGTAAGAGAGAACAATACCATTTTAATTTCTTATTCTGTACATATTGGCAGATTATTAAAATTCGCTATATTTTTTACATTGCTTGAGGAACTAATGATAACTTCCACACTTAAAAGCACATGCATATACAGGAAATAATGTGATGCTATTTTTCCAAATTCTGTGCATTTATCTACCTAAACTTTGGTATATTTTATTGTTTAACATTTTACAGGAAAGTACTTAAAAGCATAATTAAATATATTCTTGCCCTAGGCAAAATATAAATACTATGTGTGATATTTTGGAAGTATAATACCACTACGCTAAATTTCACTACACTAAGACTACACTAAATAAACATATTATATAAAAGATTTAAAACATAAATGTAGACTAAGTTGGTGGATTTACAATCTGACTTTGAGAAATTCACAGGCTGGAAATGGGGATTTTCATGTGGTAACAGGATGGGAACAAGAAATACTTTGAAATCTGTGAAAACCTCTTTAACACTTTCTAAGGTATATTTTTATTATAAGGTACAGGGAAGAGGGATTTTAACAAATAAAAGGAACAAGCACAACTTTTCAAATGAAAAGAAGAACACAACTCACACTTTACATTGCTGCCACTAGACACAGATGCAAGGATTGCCTTATGAAGAAAATTGATTGTTACCACCCATTTTCTCGTCCTAGGCTTCATTTTATTAAAACTCATCAGGATGCAACACAGCTTCCTAAAAGAGGAAATCACAAAACACAAAAGTGATAAAAAGGAAATTGGTAATTAATTATAGTATACGTATAGAGATAGAAACATGCAAACTGAATGATTAACATGACCTTAACTTTGTCTTATTTTGAACTAGAATATAAAGGGTGATATTTTTTTTCAAATCCAAATGCAGGATTTATCTGGATTCAGAATCTTGATTCAAATACAAATCGTAGTGAGATTCAAATTCAAAATTTTCAAGCTTTGCACATGTGTTTCAACTACAGCTGTGCTCAATATATGAGAAATATTTAATATTTTACTGTTACAATTATACATAAAAGGACTTTGGCCATACACACATGGACCTATTTTCATCAATTAAAGTATATTACTTGTCAGTGCATATTTTATATGTTAATGCACTGGAACTTTGTTCCACACTCCCTTTCTGTACATTGTAACAGTCAAGAGGGCTACATGTGAACTACAAATTTCTGTGAATCTCCTGGAACTTTAACTGTTGAAATAGGACACACATTTTAGCTACTCTTTGAATCTACTCACATTTTTGAACAGTGTTGAACAGTTTTGAACGTTATCATTTCTATTTCATATTTTTAATTCATGTTTTATCTTTATTAATAATATTGTTTTAATTATTAATTTTTCATTTTAACATATTTAACCCTGTCAGCCACTTTAAAAGTTAATACATTTTATATTATATTAAATGTGCTTACTGGGTGAATTGGACAGTGAACTAAAGGAAAAGGCTGAAGTTGCATCTTTATTCCATTCGAAGAAATCTCTGGGTTTCCCTCTGTATCATATAATGTCACTGTCCAACCAATTAGAAGGCTGAGAATCAAACAACATTCTTACGTCAAGTCCAAGTTAAGTCCAAATTACCGTTTCCAACTGGAGTGGTCTCTGACATCAGCATAGAAATGGAAAGGGAGTTTCTTAGAGAAACAAAGCTTGGGCTTTATCCGAGCACAGACGCGATGTGACCATGTAGTCGATAGGATGTGAATTGCATGTACAGTTAATATTAATGTACAAAGACATGGTAAATTATAATACCATATGCATGTCAAATATTTATGATGTGCTATAAGAATATAATTTAAATACATAAATTAAATTGATTGTATATATTTATTGAAGAAAAGTTTCACTATCAACAGTATAGAGTATCGAGCATCGACTGTAATAATACCCATATTAGCCCATTGTGGGACATGAACCAAGGAGGCTATCATAGCAACGCCGACGTCATAAATTGAGCCTTAGGCAGGGACATACACGAGATGACAACCACTGTCTCTCAACTGAGAAACTACTACATCGGATCGTCATAAATGGTCCTCAACATAGAAACATTACAGCAGTTTCATTCATTCATAGACCTTTGTTTCAGCCATGTGACATGATTATGAAACTTTAGTGAAACATTTTGAGGAAACTAAAGATGTCAAAGCACATAAAAAATTAATGGGCAGAAAAATGAAAAGCTAAAGAAAATAACTTTAGTAGAATTTATCTTGGATCTTGTATTAACTTAATGCTTTGCAGGGATCATTTTAAGGTCTTGATTTTCATCATATGATATTCATTTTTACAAAACCTTTCAAAAAGTTTAATATCACGAGAAATTTTTTCAAGAAAGAACATACAAACATGGATCATATTTAGAGGTCTACTGCTTTTATGAATATTGCCCGTTTTTTCAGATTTTAAGGGTTTAAAATGGATCACAGAATACTTTAGTATATTCATTGATATTTAGGCTTTTTTGGAGGCTAACATTAAAAATCATGATTCCTACTTTTACCTATTACGATCCTTAAATTTCAATTTCAATAAATTGATTCTTTGTTTTCAGCCTTTAAAATAGGTCCAAGCATGGACACTAATCTACTATACTATACAATAAGGCCATGCATGGTCTAAAAATTGTTTTACTATCGATTATTTCGATATTGGTATTCTTAAAAATCAAGGGTAATGATAATGAGATATCGAGTTTGACATTCCTAAGTGTAAAAGGCTTTGCGCATATTTGAATTATTTTTTTCCATTTATAAATGGTATGTTACAAAAGATGTTCAAAAAACTTAGGCCATTGCACAAACCCGAATGAGAAAGAAAACTAAAATGGTTAAAGAAGGGAAATAATTGCACATTACTCAAGTGCACAATATGCATTTCTGATCTCAACATAGCCAAATGAGAAATAAATAATTTTAAATGTAACTAGGGGCCTAGCGGCCCGGTAGAGAAAAATTTATGGCTTGTATAAAAAACTGACCCAGGCCACAGGCTGGAAACAATAATGGATGTAAAAATAAAAGTGGAACTAGGTAAATGGTTGTAATTCTTTGAATTTTTATCAATGAGAAAGTAGAAACTAATCTGTATGAAGTGGTCGCACTTGCAAATAAAGCAATTAGAGAAAATTTCTTCAATATTTTGAACAGTGCAATTTTCTTGAAATTATTTTTTTGTATAAATAATATACTATAGGATTTTACAGGATTTTATTATACCAAGATCAGGACTTCTCATATATATATTGGCGGCAGCCTACTCCATCACTCCTGTTGATAAACTTTGTATATTTTCACAAGATTGCCAAGAACAGTAATGCACTCAATAAACTGGATAAAATTTATAGTTATTTGAAACCATCAGTAGAGACACATTTACTTTATAATCATGAATCAGATCTTCCTCAATGGTCCAGTGTTTGAACCTAAAACATTGGCCAGAAGATGTTGAATAACATTTAACTTTTGGTGAAATTAAAATACAGATTTGATTAAATTAGAGACCAATTATGAGAGATTGTCATCAATATATAGTGGAGTAAATAATGCCTTTCACATTGTAGCCCCCAAAAAAAAGTTTGGCTCTCTCCCAATTTCATATGTCCAATCAGAATATAACACAGTGTGTCAACTCATGGCGACTCCTAGGTTGGTAACCAGCAACAGACACCAAGAGCAATCAATACATGAAATTGTGTTGACCAGAGCACCATTGAAAATTTGTCTCATATTTAGAATCTGCTGTGGAAATATATTTAGATATTAACTATAATCAAAAACAATAAGATATTGTTTTAATTATACAATTAATCATTCTGTTAATGTTTAAAGTCAATCATTTTAATTTTGTGGGGTTCTGTAATGTAATAAATCGAATATAAGATCCACAATCTTAAACCCTCCCTCTATCACCTCCAAAAAACAACAAAAAAGAAACACTGTTACTTGCTATTATTCGCACATGACCTTTCTGTTTCTATGAGTTAAACTTTGCTCTTGAGACCGTGGTTGTTTGCCAGATCAACTTGTGAGGTTTTCGCTAACACCACAAGAACACACACAGCTGTGTTTGATGAGTGGAGTTTGAAAGTAGACCTCCAACAATTACGACAATCTATAATGTCTTATATTGTAAATCATTATATATTCATAAATGTATTTACCTCAAGAAATTAAGTATGTGTAAGATTGATAATAATATTTTGAGATGAGAACTAATAGGGCTTGAAACTGGGGTAATGAGACTGGATTTTTAATTCATTAATCTTGTTTTACATTGAATTATATGTGTGTATTAGTATTTCAGCATTAATTAATTAATATAGGGACCCTTGGATTCTCGAACACTCATGATTTTTTCTTTAAAATTTTGAATTGTAATTTTTATTGTAGCTTTAATACACCTTATTGATGGTTCAGACTAATTATAACCATGGGAAAAACTTAACAACCAGACCTAAGACTATTAATTGAACACTTAACTGAAAGTATGAATGTTATAATTAATGGATTATAGCAAAAAATGTTCACATTTGATTACTATTTCTATTTTCTATTATTTATGCTTATATTTATATTTACTCTTTTGTTCATAATTGTTTCCAAGATTCAAATTCGAGATTTGGGATTCATAGATAAAATAAATATTAGAATTGGAAAATGGTAGATTTGATCCAAACTCTAGGATATACCTTTGCTGGAATAATATAAGTATATTAAAGGACTAGTTTCATTATTAATAACAAAAAACCTCAACTTCTATATTTGTTTATTTTTAAATAGTTTAATAAAAATGCATAGCTTTTTTTTCTGTGAACTGCTGCTCACTACTTGTTCAGATCAATAGTGCACCCAGAAAATTAGTCGGGGGGGTTAGGGGGAGATACAATTAAGCCCATAGCCAGAAGGAAATTTAAAGGAAAAGGGAGGTTTAGGGAATACTGCTAAATTTATACACTACTCTTTAGTTCATGAAGGCTTAAGAAAATTGAGAGCATGTTAAAAAAAAACAGTTTATTTATTTCAAACTCTGAAACTATTTTGATAACATTTGCTCTTTATAAATATCTTATTACAATTTTCATATGTGTAAAGGATTTTATAAATTTTATAGATTTTTCTTTTTCATTTTAGCACCGCATCTTACTATCTGTTTTGTTTATACACCTGTGTAGTAACTACACTAATAGTTAAGGGATTAGTTAGGTTTAATTGAGAGAAAGTGCACCTGCATTTGTGTGGAAAAAAGAATTGAAAAAAATTTAGGAAAAACCACCCTCAGTGCACGCAACCAGGATCGAACCCGGATCTTCCTGTCTTTGCCAGTCTAGTCCAACACAAGAGTAGTGCGTTAGAACATGCGATCATCGAATTGGGTTTCACAGAAATGAAAGTTTGTGGGATTTTTTAAACCTTTTATAGATGTTAAGTTTTACTGTTTGACAGAAATTTTAATTAATTATTGACCTCATGCTGGATTTTAGGCCTCTACGTGTTGAGAGATTAAAAAAAAATGTACTTAATCATCAGAATAGTGATGTGTCTTTTTTTGTACAATTTTTTAAATACTAAATAAGACATTATTAATTAAAAATAAAGCTGACTAAGGACTTGACTTGAAACAATTATTTGAACCTATTATTGTTGTGCTTTTTTCAACTGGGGAATTTTAGGGGCATTTTGTCCATGAAGATAGGGGTGTAGGCCTGTTGAATATTACGTTCTATGCCTGGTCTTAAAATGTAGATTGTGTATTTTATTTCACTCATCTGTGCTTTGTATTGCAGTTCTTCTTAACATTTTTACTAAAATTATTTGTGATTTTAGACTGGTAGTTGCACATTGGCTCCCTTGGCTGTGCCCATTCAAACATTTACACTACTAGGTAGGAATGATAGATGTAGCATTTTTTCCCCAAGAAAATGTACCCACACTTACATAGAGGTGGGAGTTCCAAAACCTAATTGGCAACTATGCCGCCCAATCCTGAAGAGACCTTAGAAACACTAAGGATCATTGCTATGACAGAATATGTAATATGTTTTTTATTCAAATACTACTTTTGTAATAAGAGTATTGTTGTGTCATATAGGAACAGTAGTCATTTAATTAGGTAGTGCAGTCACTTTTACTTTAAGCACACTTTTCTCAGATAATCACAAACTTTTAAGTTTGCCTTTGGAAAACAGGGTGTCTACCATAAAACTCCACTTTACTGAACTGTATTTGCTTAAACTGCCGGAGTCTGTTGGTAGACACCTTGTATTATACTCTCTCAGAAGATAGGTTAACTCAAACATATTTGTATTCCATTTTGTTCTCACAAAGTTTCCACAATTTTTTTAAAAGGTTATATTATTTATCGTGTTTTACACTTAACACTTTAATTGATTTGAGCTACTTTTATTGAAATATAAGTTATTTCTCCAGATGTCACACTTTTAAGACACAAGTTTGTGTTTGAATTTCAACTTAAGACCATTCTGTAATGGTTATTCCAAAATAATACTTTGGATAAAACTCTAATAAGATTATTGGTAAACATATGTTTTTTTAAAGTCCAAATTAATTAAAACCAATCTCTCTGAAATACTAGGAAAATAGTTATGTTCTGTGATTATAAAATGAATTAGTGCCTGATGGCTTGAAAATGTACAATAAGACAGTGTAGAAACACTGTACAGTGATGTAAAGTAAGTGATAGTGAAGGAATCCAACCTGAAAAGATAGTTAGACTAGGACTAGATAGAAACAAACACACTTCTCTCTTCACTCTTCTTTTCTTCGGAAACTTTTTATACTTCACAATTCTCACTTCTTCATTCTTCCACATTCACGCATAGTTTTAAATTTTTGGAAATATTTCTTTTTCATATGAAGACACATTTAAAAAACACAAAACACAAAGAAAGATATGCCATGGACCATAAAGTGGACCAAAAATTTAAAACTAGTCCATAACATATATTTCTTTGTGTCTATGTGTATCCTTCTAGTTTAAGAAGAAAACCAGCTAAAATTATTGAACTGGAAACAGGAGTTTCAACATGAGCCTAAGGTAATCATAAATTAACTAAAAATATGGGCATCTTGACTAAAAAATGCTAAAATTATCCTTAAACAAAAAATTAAATAAACAATATTAAAATCATAAAATAAAATAAAGGGCTAAAGCAAACAAAGTATAAAATAATAAATAAATTCTAGCTTGCAAACACTCAGGTTGATAACCTCAACCCAAATTAAAAAATAATGTCGAGATTAATCTAGACTCAAAAAATTAATAAAAAGAAAGATATGTTATAGATAGGGACATGCAAAATTCGCATTTGTGATAACACAAATTTTTACACGAATTATACTGTTTTCACATGAATAAAATTAATTCAAGCTTTTTTTTCTAAATAAACACAATTTCTTTGTAATTTAGCAAATACTACGTCATGCAATATAATTTTAAATGCGGTAACACTGGCGATAGCGCTATGCCACTGCTACAGTTCACACAGGTAGTATCAGTTTTTTCTTATTTTATAGGTATAAAATAGATCACAGGAAAAATGAGTGTTCTCAGGATATTTAGGTTTTTTTTTCAGAGGTTAATATTGAAAATCACAATTTCTACTTTTACTCACTACAATACTTTCGATATATCGATTCTTTGTTTTCAGCCTGTAAATGATTTCCCGCTAGGTCCAAGGAAGGACATTAATATATATATATAATATTATATATTATATTATTATATTATTATATTAGATTATTATATAAGCGGGAAATGGTTTAAAGGCTGAAAACAAAGAATCAATTTATCAAAAGTATTGTAGTGTGTAAAAGTAGAAATTGTGATTTTCAATATTAACCTCTGAAAAAAAAACCTAAATATCCTGAGAACACTCATTTTTCCTGTGATCCATTTTATACCTATAAAAGGAAGGACATTAATATTAATGTCCTTCCTTGGTACCTAGCGGGAAATCGTGTATATATATGGACCTTGCTAAGCGCGGCTATGTTTGGGAAAATTTTATCTTCTTAATTTTTATGCCCTTCTCTTTATTTGATTTTAGTTAAATCTTCTATGATATGTTTCGGTGTTGTTATTATTTGATCTTAACCAAAATCATTAATTGATTATTTCCATATTGCTATTTGTAAGACTCGAAGGTAAAGATATTGAGATATCGAGCTTGATATTACTAAGTGTGAAAAGTTTTGTGTGTATTTATATTTGACTTTTCTCCGGATATGTTAATAGACAGTTAAATACACAATATGAACAGAAAATATAGACAGTTTTATCCTTAGTTTTTTTAATAGATACTAATTCGACTCGTATTTACATAAATAATATCGCTTTCAGCTTATAATATCATCGCTTTTTGAGAAAAAGAACACCACTTTTCCCCTAAAAATAACCTCACCTTTTGCATATCTCTAGTAAAGAACCATAAAATTGGACCGAAAATTTAAAACTTGTCCATAACATATCTTTTTTTATGTTTTGTGTTTTAAATGTGTCATCATAATTATGAAAAAGGAATATTTCTTTGAAAATTTAAAACTATGTGTTAATATGGAAGTGGGAGGAAGTGAGAATTGTGAAGTGTAAAAAGTTTAAGAAGAGAAGGAATGAAGAGTGAAGAGAGAAGTTTGTTTGTTTCTATCCAGGCCTAACTTAACTAACTATACTTTCAGGTTGGCTTCCTTCACTATCAATTACTTTACATTACTGTACAGTGTTTCTACACTGTCTTATTATACATATGTTCCTGATTGATTTTGAAGAGTGACATAATTGAAACTCTTTACCAATTGGACACGGTATTTTTAAGATAAAGCAAATTTTGAATTTTTTTAAAAAATCCTCAAATGTTGACTAAGTTAATTTACTTTAAAAATAATTATTGAACAATACTTTAAAACAAACTAAAGGTTTAGTTCTCATCTTCCAAAATAAATGTATTTTAGTTTGTGTAGCCAAAAATGTGTTCATTACATTGTGTCATGTGAAATTACTTTTAACTGTATTGTTCATTGTTTATACTATACTTGGGGCAAACAGTGCTTGTAACAGCTTAAGTCCAGTTTTCTATTGTGTTAGTAGGTAGAGACATAAATGGAATGGCTATTAAGAGTTTTAATTGCAACTGATAAGAACATTGAACGTCGTGTGGCACATTTTATTACAGCCAGGTAGCACTAGCTATAGCAGATCATCTAGACGGCAACTAGCGACTGCTTGTGTAATTTTATCAGTGTGTTAATTTTTTTATTTTTGTAATGCAGGTTAACAAATTTAATGGCTCGGATACTCCAACCTTTATGTTGCCATTCATGGGACCTTTTACTATGACAACAGTACGTACATACGCATGGATCAACCCAAGCTCAAGGAGACCATAAGGAAACAAATGTAAGTGAACTCCTAAAGTCACCATTTTAATTTTGGAGAGTTATTGAATACCTTGATCTAAATAAACTTCCTAGCTATCAGACTATTTTTATTCCTAGTTGGTGGATTGCGTTTCCAAAATGTCATTCAACATGCAGAATAAATAGTAAAATAAATCAGCCTACTTGGTCAGGCCTGAAAAAAAAAGTCAAGAAAAATATACTAAATAAAAGTAAAGCAAACTGATTTTATATGTTATATAAACTTAATTCTTTAAAGAGCATTAATTTTCAAATATGACAAATACAAATGTATATTTATTTAGATTTTAAAGAATGTGTGTGGCCATTCTTTATTACATAATGAGTATACATTCACACTTATATGTTATTATTATTATTATTATTTTCATGGGCCAATGAAATAGTTTGTCATCAACATGAGAGTGTCGAGTTTTAACAATAACTTGTAATTTTATATTACAACAGCTAATGAAGTCCACTCAAGAGAAAGAAGTCATTGCCTTGAATAAAATTTAATTTTTTGTCTACCATTATTCTTAAAAAAGTGTTTAAGCAGATAAGCTTAATTTTCAAATGATATTTTATCATAAATTAATTTGAGACTATTTAAAAATATTTAAAGTTGTAATACACATAGACTAAATAGTTAATAAATAATGGAATTATATATTTAAAAAATAGACCTCTGACCTTTTTCAAATGGATCTACTTTGATTCTATACTAATTTTAGTGAGTTGTTTGTTGTTATTTGCACATGACCTTTCTGTTTCTATGAGTTAAACTTTGCTCTTGAGACCGTGGTTGTTTGCCAAATCAACTTGTGAGGTTTTCGCTAACACCACAAGAACACACACAGCTGTGTTTGATGAGTGGAGTTTGAAAGTAGACCTCCAACAATTTCATTATAAGGCATTAAAGGTTGTCTTAAACCCATCAATCTGGTATAAACATATAATGGTCTTAATATTATGTCCAAACATGCACTTGCTCTTCCAATAAGTGCAGCCCTTTTAACCTGAAGACTGTGGGTCTGGTGTATACCTTACCCTGTCTGTGTTCTTGGGTCATGGATTAGTTTATCTGTGGGCTATAGAGCGCTGTTTCTCAAAGAGGATGACATGAAAACATGGGAAAAATTTATAACATTATATAATAAAGTACACAATTATTATTATTTTATTAAAAGGGGGGCAGGGGGGGAAGGTTTTACAAAGTAAAATTTTAATCATACACCAAAAAAAGTATTTCTATTTTTAACAAGCTCTCTCCAAAAAGTGCCCTTAACTAATTTAACATAGATGTTTCATACAAAGAGTTCCACAAAATATAAGGCATGTTTCATATTAAGCCTCCATGTGAAAAAAGATTGAATATACACTGCTTTAGAATGTACTATTATAAAATTGAAAATAGAGCTTGCTGATTTTGAAAATTGGTTGAGTTACATTTTATGATCTTTACGTTATGTTTTTCTAGGTTTAAATTGAACTGTTAGTAAAGTATTATGTCTAGATAAAAATATATTAATGATGTTGACATACAACAGGGTTTTAATTTTTCCAAACAAATAAAGTTAGATATAAAAACAAATCATGATTTGACTTAATTATAAAGCCATTACACAGATTATAAAGGTTAGTTAGGCAATTCAAAAACAAGATTCACAAAAAATAAATAAAAGTATTAAATATAATACAGTTTTTGCCCATTCTTTGAATGTTGTATGTTCTCATGAGTGTAAGGTGACCTTCCCCACCAATTTTGATGGTTTAGATCGGTGGTTCCCAAACTTTTTGAATGGCACACAACCCCAACAATTTCCATAACTTGTAATAACACCATGATAAAGCTGAATATTTACTGTATCAGTACATTTTTATTGGTGGTCAGAGAAACAATAACACAAACTACATGCCTATACCGGCTGTCTGAACTGGAATCAATGTAGCCACCCTTACAACTATTGTTAACTCGGTTGTAATATATCTCTAAGATTTGATAAAGACTTATATTTTACGACTTTAATTTCCTGGTTTTGTTTGGCTTCTCATGGCGTACCACCGGGATTGTAAACACCTACGGTGGTACACATACCGCAGTTTGGAAACCACTGTTTTAGATCGTTGTCTTGTAAATAAAATTTAGTGTTGCCTTCAACACTTCATGTTTAAATAGGTTTGTGTAGAAACACTTTGATGATTTTGTAAATTTTGATCATTTGTATGTTTCATTGGTTTAGCTAATGAATTAGAAATTTTTTTTTACTTGAAATCATATCAGAGAATGCAATATTGTTATAAATAGATGCAAAAACTGTACTAAGGGCTTAGTTTTGTGTCAGAAAGCCCATCTTTTGAAAGTGATCATAAATTAATTAACGTGATCTTTCATCAACAAACATATAAATTGTTAGCAATTTCATACATTAATGATAAAATTGATATATTTAGAAGATCATACTCTCAAAACTTGTCCGAATGTGAAACACTCAAATGGTTTGTACTGTGTTGTTGAAATTAAACAACGTTTTAAATTACAAGGAACGTAGATGGGTTATGTTATGTTACATACTAAATAGCAAAATAACTTATAAAGTTATATTTAACTTGATGCTATGTTTATCAGATACCTATTCAAAAATAAGAAAAACATAAACTAATATGTCAAGGTTATTTTATTAAATTATTTTGATAAGCTTCAATCATAAGTTGTAAAAAAAAAAATCACACACCATAAAAATCTCTTTTAATTAAAGAATACATTTTTATTAGCATTTTTATTAGTGGCAAGAAATAAAATGAGTGGCAAACAACTAGTATAATAAGGAAAGAGAGAGCCATAAAATCACTGGATACAGTTGAGATGGGGAGCAAGAGTGAAATGAAAAGGCATACCATAAACATCAAGGTAATACCAAGTGTGTTGCTGGTGGAAGAAATAAAGGGACAGGAATGTAGGAAAAAAAGTATCAAAACAAGAAAAGGGGTTTGTAGGCTAAAAAATAAAGAGGAAAGAATGCTGTATCTAAGAAAGACAAGAGTGAGATGCAAAGTGTAGCGGTGGAATGGGAAAGTTCTAAGGAAAGTTTATAAGAGCTGAAGAGAAAATATGTGGGAGGACAATTGTTAAGAGGAAGTGGAAGGAGACACCATGATGGAACTACAGGGTGGAGGAAGCAGTGAAGGAAAAGGAAAAAGCATTCATTCATAAGGAGTTTTATAGGTGGTGAAAAGGTTAAAAAAAATCATATAAATTCGCTTCTAATTGACAATTATGATATTGGTGGGGTAAACCACGCTCCCCTCCAAACCTTTCGAGACCGAATGACCGTTGTGGAAGGTAAAATTGTTGCCTTTTGAAGCCAGTCTTCCTTAGAAAGGAGGTGTTAACGTTCCACTTTTAAATGTTGATTGAGTATTTAGAAATGTGTGCTTGGGTCCTTGTTCCTGACTAATCTGCAATAAGTGTCATTTGTGACGAATAGCATTCAGCCAACCTTCTCTCTCTAAGTTTAGTTTCTCCCTCAAATTCTACCCTCCAGCTTGTTCATCAGTAAGAATGAAAGAGGAGGGAGTGAACTCAGGTATCCCGTGACCCAATGACTAAGATAAGCCTGGATGAATTCACTGAATCGTTGTATTATGGGAATTTCCTCTTTATGAAAATAAAACCTAATTGAAGGCATTTTATATTATTTCTTTCATACGCTTTTTCATCTTATTTATAACATGTACTCTATATACCTACCAATTATATCAGTGTATGAATTACAAACTAGCTTACTCTTTAACAATCACAACAAAAGACCCCCAGCGGTCATATCATTTATGCGAGAGGAAAATCCAAATGTTACTAATGTCAATTTTATTGAACGGGCATAAAATAGGACCAAATAACCAAAGTTCAGAATAAGAACGAATAATAAAATGAGTATCATATTATTTAAAGTAAGTTAGATACTCTGGTACACATATAGTGTTTAGTGAAGACACAAAATATTGAAGTAAATTTTATGTTTTTCAGTGACAGTGGGATCTCACTGAGGCTCTTTTTAAAAAATTTGTTACGTAAAATACACAATGAATACATAGTTAATAAATAATGGAAGTATATACTTAAAATATAGACCTGACCTTTCTCAAATGGATCACTTTGATTCTATACTAATTTTAGTGAGTTGTTTGTTGTTATTCGCACATGACCTTTCTGTTTCTATGAGTTAAACTTTGCTCTTGAGACCGTGGTTGTTTGCCAAATCAACTTGTGAGGTTTTCGCTAACACCACAAGAACACACACAGCTGTGTTTGATGAGTGGAGTTTGAAAGTAGACCTCCAACAATCTCATTATAAGGCATTAAAGGTTGTCTTAAACCCATCAATCTGTTATAAACACGTAATGGTCTTAATATTATGTCCAAACATGCACTTGCTCTTCCAATAAGTGCAGCCCATTTAACCTGAAGACTGTGGGTCTGGTGTATACCTTACCCTGTCTGTGTTCTTGGGTCATGGATTAGTTTATCTGTGGGCTATAGAGCGCTGTTTCTCAAAGAGGATGATGACATGACAACATGGGGAGATTTATAATAGATAATAAGGTACAAAGTTTTTTTTAAAGGGGTAATACATTTTTAATCACATGCACACAAAAAATATTCTATTTTTAATAAGCGGTCTACAAAAAAAAGTGCCCTTAACTAATTTAACTTAGATGATTCATACTAAGTGTTTAACAAAATATAAGGCATGTTTCAAATTAATCCTCTATGTAAAAAAAGATTGAGAGACATTGTTTTAGAATGTACTATTATAAAATTAAAATTCGAGCTTGCTGACTTTGAAAAATAATTAAAACACATTTTATGATCTGGTCATTATGTTTTTCTAGATTGAAATTAAGCTCATTTTAATGTTTTTTTATTGAACTGTTATCAAACAGTTGGTAAAGTACTAAATCTAGATAAAAAAATTAATAATGTTGACAGACAACAGAGTTTTAATTTTTTTTAAACAAATAAACCTAGATGTAAGAACATATCCTTATTTGACTTGCTTATAACACCATAACACAGATTATAAAGAGGAGTTCCGAAATCCAAAAACTAAATTCACAAAAAATAAATTAAAGTTTTAAATATAATACAATTTTTGCACATTCTTTGAATGTTGTATGTTCTCATGAGTGTAAGGTGACCTTCCCCACCAATTTTGATGGTTTAGATCGGTGGTTCCCAAACTTTTTGAATGGCACACAACCCCAACAATTTCCATAATTTGTAGTACCACCAAGATAAAGCTGAATATTTACTATATCAGTACATTTTTATTGGTGGTCAGAGAAACAATAACACAAACTACATGCCTAAACCGGCTGTCTGAACTTGAATCAATGTAGCCACCCCTACAACCATTGTTAACTCGGTTGTAATATATCTCTATGATTTGATAAAGACTTATATTTCACAACTTTAATTTCCTGGTTTTGTTTGGCTTCTCATGGCATACCACCGGGATTGTAAACACCTACGGTGGTACACATACCACAGTTTGGAAACCACTGTTTTAGATCATTGTCTTGTAAATATAACTTAGTGTTGCCTTCAACACTTCATTTTTAAATAGGTTTGTGTAGAAACACAGTGATTATTTTGTAAATTTTGATCATTTGTATGTTTCATTGGTTTAGCTAATGAATTAGAAAATATTTTTTTTACTTAAAATCCTATCAGAGAATATTGTGATAAATAAATGCAAAAACTGTACTAAGGGCTTAGTTTTGTGTCAGAAAGCCCATCTTTTGAAAGTAATCATAAATTAATTAACGTGATTTTTCATAAACAAACATATAAATTGTTAGCAATTTCACACATTAATGATAAAATTGATATCTTCACAAGATCATACTCTCAAAACTTGTCATAATGTGAAACACTCAAATGGTTTGTACTGTGTTGTTGAAATTAAACAACGTTTTAAATTACAAGGAACGTAGATGGGTTATGTTATGTTACACTATAAATAGCAAAATAACTTTTAAAGTTATATTTAACTTGATGCTAAGTTTATCAGATACCTATTCAAAAATAAGGAAAACATAAACTAATATGTCAAGGTTATTTTATTAAATTATTTTGATAAGCTTCAATCATATGTTGTAAAAAAAATCACAAAGCATAAAAATCTCTTTTAATTAATGTATACATTTTTATTAGCATCTTTACTAGTGGCAAGAAATAAAATGAAAGTGGCAAACAGAGAGAGCCATAAAATCACTGGATACAGTTGGGATGGGGAGCAAGAGTCTTTGATAGACTACTTCATCATATACAATGAAATGAAAAGGCATACCATAAACATCAAGGTGATATAACAAATGTGTCCTTGGATAGTGACAAAAGGTTGCCGGAGGAATAAATAAAGGGACAGGAATGTAGGAAAAAAGTATCAAAACAAGAAAAGGGGTTTGTAGGCTAAAAAATAAAGAGGAAAGAATGCTGTACCTAAGAAAGACAAGAGTGAGATGCAAAGTGTAGCGGTGGAATGGGAAAGTTCTAAGGAAAGTTTATAAGAGCTGAAGAGGAGATATGTGGGAGGACAAGTGTTAAGAGGAAGTGGAAGGAGACACCATGATGGAACTACAGGGTGGAGGAAGCAGTGAAGGAAAAGAAAAAAGCATTCATTCATAAGGAGTTTTATAGGTGGTGAAAAGGTTAAAAAAAATCATATAAATTCGCTTCTAATTGACAATTATGATATGGTGGGGTGAACCACCCTCTCCTCCAAACCTTCAGAGACCGAATGACCGTTGTGGAAGGTAAAATTGTTGCCGTTTGAAGCCAGTCTTCTTTAGAGAGAGGGTGTTAACGTTTAACTTTTAAATGTTGATTGAGTATTAAGAAATGTGTGCTTGGGTCCTTGTTCCTGACTAATCTGCAATAAGTGTCATTTGTGACGAATAGCATTCAGCCAACCTTCTCTCTCTAGGTTAAGTTTCTCCCTCAAATGCTACCTTCCAGCTTGTTCGTTGGTAGGATTGGGAGAGGAGGGAGTGAACTCAGGTATCCCGTGACCCAATGACTAAGATAAGCCTTGAAGGATTCACTGAATCGTTGTATTATGGGAATTTCCTCTTTATGAAAATAAAACCTAATTGAAGGCATTTTATATTATTTCTTTTATACGCTTTTTCATCTTATTTATAACATGTACTCTATATACCTACCAATTATATCAGTGTATGAATTACAAACTAGCTTACACTTTAATAGTCACAACAAGAGACCCCCAGTGGTCATATAATTTATGTAAGAGGAAAGTCCAAATGTTAATAATGTCAATTTTATTGAACGTACATAGAATCGAACCAAATAACCAAAGTTCAGAATAAGAACGAATAATAAAATGAGTATCATATTATTTAAAGGAAGTTAGATACTCTGGTACACATATAGTGTTTAGTGAAGACACAAAATATTGAAGTACATTTTATGTTTTTGATTGACAGTGGGATCTCAGTGAGACTCTTTTTAAAAAATTTGTTACGTAAAATACACTATGAATACATAGTTAATAAATAATGGAAGTATATACTTAAAATATAGACCTGACCTTTCTCAAATGGATCTACTTTGATTCTATACTAATTTTAGTGAGTTGTTTGTTGTTATTCGCACATGACCTTTCTGTTTCTATGAGTTAAACTTTGCTCTTGAGACCGTGGTTGTTTGCCAGATCAACTTGTGAGGTTTTCGCTAACACCACAAGAACACACACAGCTGCGTTTGATGGGTGGAGTTTGAAAGTAGACCTCCAACAATCTCATTATAAGGCATTAAAGGTTGTCTTAAACCCATCAATCTGGTATAAACATATAATGGTCTTAATATTATGTCCAAACATGGACTTGCTCTTCCAATAAGTGCAGCTCTTTTAACCTGAAGACTGTGGGTCTGGTGTATACCTTACCCTGTCTGTGTTCTTGGGTCATGGATTAGTTTATCTGTGGGCTATAGAGCGCTGTTTCTCAAAGAGGATGATGACATGACAACATGGGGAGATTTATAATAGATAATAAGGTACAAAGTTTTTTTAAAGGGGTAATACATTTTTAATCAATAATAACTTTTTAATCACATGCACACAAAATATATTCTATTTTTAATAAGCAGTCTACAAAATAAAGTGCCCTTAACTAATTTAACTTAGATGATTCATACTAAGTGTGTCACAAAATATAAGGCATATTTCAAATTAATCCTCCATGTAAAAAAAGATTGAGAGACATTGCTTTAGAATGTACTATTATAAAATTGAAAATAGAGATTGCTGACTTTGAAACATGGTTGAGTTATATTTTATGATTTGGTCTTTATGTTTCTATAGATTGTAATTAAGCTCGTTTTGATGTTCATCCAGATCTAAATTGAACTGCTAGTAAATATTTGGTAAAGTACTAAATGTAGATAAAAAATATTAATGATGTTTATGGACAACCAAGCTTTTTTTTTCTTTAACCAATAAAAGTAGATATAAGAACAAATCATGATTTGACTTACTATAACGCCATCACACATTACAAAGGGTTTGTGAATATAAGGTGAACTTCCTTACCAATTTTGATGGTTTAGATCGGTGGTTCCCAAACTTTTTGAATGGCACACAACCCCAACAATTTCCATAACTTGTAATAACACCATGATAAAGCTGAATATTTACTGTATCAGTACATTTTTATTGGTGGTCAGAGAAACAATAACACAAACTACATGCCTATACCGGCTGTCTGAACTGGAATCAATGTAGCCACCCTTACAACTATTGTTAACTCGGTTGTAATATATCTCTAAGATTTGATAAAGACTTATATTTTACGACTTTAATTTCCTGGTTTTGTTTGGCTTCTCATGGCGTACCACCGGGATTGTAAACACCTATGGTGGTACACATACCGCAGTTTGGAAACCACTGTTTTAGATCATTGTCTTGTAAATATAACTTAGTGTTGCCTTCAACACTTCATTTTTAAATAGGTTTTTGTAGAAACACAGTGATTATTTTGTAAATTTTGATCATTTGTATGTTTCATTGGTTTAGCTAATGAATTAGAAAATATTTTTATACTAAAAAACATAACAGATTGCAATATAGTGATAAATGAATGCTAAAACTGTTTTAAGGGCATAATTTTGTGCCGGAAGCCCATATTTTGAAAGGGATCACGATTTAATGTGATATAAGTCATTAACAAACATATAAATTGTTAGCAATTTCACAAGTTAATGATAAAATTGATATTTTTACAAGATCATATTCTTAAAACTTGTCATAATGTGAAACACTCATTAGGTTTGTACTGTGTTGTTGAAATTAAACAACGTTTTAAATTACAAGGAACGTAGATGGGTTATGTTATGTTACACACTAAATAGCAAAATAACTTTTAAAGTGATATTTAACTTGATGCTAAGTTTATCAGATACCTATTCAAAAATAAGGAAAACATAAATGAATATGTCATTGGGTTATTTTATTAAATTATTTTGATAAGCTTCAATCATAAGTTGTAAAAAAAAATCACACAACATAAAAATCTCTTTTAATTATTGTATACATTTTTATACGCATTTTTATTAGTGGCAAGAAATAAAATGAAAGTGGCAAATAACTAGTATAATAATGAAAAATAGAGCCATAAAATCACTGGATACAAAGACAAGAAGCTAAATGCCTTAGGATGAGATGCAAAGTGTAGAGGTGGAATGGGAAGGTCTAAGGAAAGTTTATAAGAGCTGAAGAGGAGATATGTGGGAGGACAAGGGATAATAAGAAGTGGAAGGAGACACCATGATGGAACTACAGGGTGGAGGAAGCAGTGAAGGAAAAGAAGAAAACATTCAATCATAAGGAGTTTTATAGTTGGTGAAGAGGTTAAATTCCCTCCTAACTGACAATTATGGTATGGTGGGGTGAACCACGCTTTCCTCCAAACCTTCAGAGACCGAATGACCGTTGTGGAAGGTAAAATTGTTGCCGTTTGAAGCCAGTCTTCCTTAGAAAGGAGGTGTTAACGTTCCACTTTTAAATGTTGATTGCGTATTAAGAAATGTGTACTAGTGTCCTTGTTCCTGACTAATCTGCAATAAGTGTCATTTGTGACGAATAGCATTCAGCCAACCTTCTCTCTCTAGGTTTAGTTTCTCCCTCGAATGCTACCTTCCATCTTGTTCGTCGGTAGGAATGAGAAAGGAGGGAGTTAACTCAGGTATCTCGTGACCCAATGACTAAGATAAGCCTTGATGGATTCACTGAATCGTTATATTATGGGAATTTCCTCTTTATGAAAATAAAACCTAATTGAAGGCTTCTATATTATTTCTTTTATACGCTTTTTCATTTATTTATAACATTTACTCTATATACATACCAATTATATCGGTGTATGAATTACAAACTAGCTTACACTTTAATAGTCACAACAAGAGACCCCCAGTGGTCATATCATTTATGTGAGAGGAAAATCCAAATGTTAAAAGTGTCAATTTTATTGAACGTGCATAGAATCGAACCAAATAACCAAAGTTCAGAATATGAACTAATAATGAAATGAGTATCATATTATTTTAAGGAAGTTAGATACTCTGGTACACACATAGTGTTTAGTGAAGACACAAAATATTGAAGTACATTTTATGTGTTTCAGTGACAGTGGGATCTCAGTGAGACTCTCTTTAAAAAATGTGTTATGTAAAATACACAATGAATATATAGTTAATAAATAATGGAACTATTTACTTAAAATCTAGACCTGACCTTTCTCAAATGGATCTACTTTGATTCTATACTAATTTTAGTGAGTTGTTTGTTGTTATTCGCACATGACCTTTCTGTTTCTATGAGTTAAACTTTGCTCTTGAGACCGTGGTTGTTTGCCAAATCAACTTGTGAGGTTTTCGCTAACACCACAAGAACACACACAGCTGTGTTTGATGAGTGGAGTTTGAAAGTAGACCTCCAACAATTTCATTATAAGGCATTAAAGGTTGTCTTAAACCCATCAATCTGGTATAAACATATAATGGTCTTAATATTATGTCCAAACATGGACTTGCTCTTCCAATAAGTGCAGCTCTTTTAACCTGAAGACTGTGGGTCTGGTGTATACCTTACCCTGTCTGTGTTCTTGGGTCATGGATTAGTTTATCTGTGGGCTATAGAGCGCTGTTTCTCAAAGAGGATGATGACATGACAACATGGGAAGATTTATAATAGATAATAAGGTACAAAGTTTTTTTAAAGGGGTAATACATTTTTAATCAATAATAACTTTTTAATCACATGCACACAAAATATATTCTATTTTTAATAAGCAGTCTACAAAATAAAGTGCCCTTAACTAATTTAACTTAGATGATTCATACTAAGTGTGTCACAAAATATAAGGCATGTTTCAAATTAATCCTCCATGTAAAAAAAGATTGAGAGACATTGCTTTAGAATGTACTATTATAAAATTGAAATTCGAGCTTGCTGACTTTGAAAAATATTTAAAACACATTTTATGATATAGTCGTTATGTTTTTCTAGATTGCCATTTTAATGTTTTTCTAGTTTTAAATTGAACTGTTACTAAACAATTGCTAAAGTACTAAATCTAGATAAAAAAATTAATAATGTTGACAGACAACAGAGTGTTAATTTTTATTTAGACAAATAAAACTAGAATTAAGAACAAATCCTCATTTGACGTATTTATAACACCATAACACAGATTATAAAGAGGAGTTCTGAAATAATTAAAAAAAAAAAAAAAATACAAATTTTGCACTTTCTTTGAATGTTGTATGTTCCCGTGATCGGTGGTTCCCAAAATTTTTGAATGGCAAATAACCCCAACAATTTCCATAATTTGTAGTACCACCAAGATAAAGCTGAATATTTACTATTTCAGTACATTTTTATGGGTGGTCAGAGAAACAACACAAACTGCATGCTATACCATCTCTCTGAACTGGAACCAATGTGGCTGTTGTAAACGCCTACGGTGGTACATATAGTAGAGTTTGGAAACCACTGTTTTATATCATTGTCTTGTAAATAAAACTTAGTGTTGGCCTTCAACACTTCATGTTTAAATAGGCTTTGGTAGAAACACTTTGATGATTTTGTAAATTTTGATCATTTGTATGTTTCATTGGTTTAGCTAATGAATTAGAAAATATTTTTTTACTTAAAATCATAACAGAGATTGCAATATTGTGATAAATGAATGCTAAAACTGTTTTAAGGGCATAGTTTTTACCTAGAAGGTCCATATTTTGAAAGTGTTAATAAATTAATGTGATATTTCATTAACAAACATATAAATTATTAGCAACCTCACACGTTAATGATAAAATTGATATCTTTACAAGATCACATTCTCAAAACGTGTCCGAATGGGAAACACTCAATATCTTTGTACTGTGTTGTTGAAATTAAATAGAGTTTTAAATTACAAGGAACATAGATGGCTAATGTTATGTTACACATTAAATAGCAAAATAACTTTTAAAGTGATATTTAATTTGATGCTTCTCGGCAATTTAAGAACAATTTTATGTTTATCAGATACCTATTCAAAAATAAAGAAAACATAAAATAATATGTCACACGGTTATTTTATTAGATTTTTTAGGTAAGTTTCAATCATCAGTTGTAAAAAAAAAATCATTCACCATAAACACATATTTTAATTAATACATTTTTAATAGTGGCAAAAAATAAAATGAAAGTGGTAAACAGCTGGTATAATAGGGAAAAAGAAAGCCATAAAATCACTAAATACAGTTGGGATGGGGAGCAAGAGTCTTTGATAGACTACTTCATCATATACAATGAAATGAAAAGGCATACCATAAACATCAAGGTGATATAACAAATGTGTCCTTGGATAGTGACAAAAGGTTGCTGGTGGAATAAATAAAAGGACAGGAATGTAGGAAAAAGGTAGCAAAACAAGAAAAGGGGTTTGGAGGCTAAAAGTTGAAGAGGAAAGAAAGCTGTAACCAAGAAAGACAAGCTTAATGCCTAAGAATGAGACGCAAAGTTTAATTGTGGAATATTAGAAGTCTAAGGAAAGTTTGTAGGAGCTGTAGAAAAGGGGTATGTGGGAGGAATTGTTATAAGTGAAAGTGGAAAGAACCATCATGGAGGAACTACAGGATAAAGGAAGCAGTGGAGGAGAATAACAAACCACCTAGAAGAAGTTTTAAGAATAGAAATGAGGAGACAAAGGAAGAGTATATGAAGAAGAAAAGAGTAAAGCTAATTGTACGGGAAGCAACGAAGGATTATACGGTAAACATCCCATTCATGGACATGTCAAGCGATGCAACGATAATATCTGAGTTTCATTTTCTTGAATATAAAATTACACTGTGTTACTCGACTAGTTATTAATATAATGCACTTCAACTTACTATTTATTTTTACTATACAAATCGAAAGGTCTTGAATTTATAACCATTTGTTCTATAAAATAGATTTTGACTCCACAGCCCTGGTTAAAGGCACAGAGAGTTTTTCCATTTAAATATATCATGTAGATATTTGAAAAAGAACTTTGCACTTTTTTTCACTCCTTACACCCCTTTAAAATGTATGCACACAAGTATTTTCTTCCTCAAGCATTTGGAAGGGGGGCGGCTTTTTCCATTGAGTAATCTCTCTCCATTATTGACCAACTTTATTTGTCAATAAATGATTACAATAATAGTGGCAACAAGTCTCAAATCTATTATTGTGTGGTCCATATTTTCTTACGAATGTGAAATTGTATCTTGCAGTGAATACTACTTCAGTGAAGAGAACCTGAACAGGGACTTCTTTCTGCGACGCAAGATGGACGTTGGGGGTTACTTGCCTATCAGCCTTATAGCATCCTTCAACCGTGTCAAGGGGCTCTCCACAGACTTGCATCTCATCTACGAGTCTATAAAAGAGTCAGATATGTTGGAGGTGGACGAGACCAGGGTGTGTAGGGTAATTAAAGTTTTTATTTTTTTGAAAATTTCTGTTAATAAAGCCTCAAATTTTCTTGAATTTAGTAATCCATGAACCATTTTTGTATTACCAGATAAACTTTCGTTTTCAGGGTAGAGGAGGGGATGTAGTGAATGAGAATAGAAAGGTCAGCAAATTAGACTGAGTGTAAAAGAAGTATTACAACTGGTGTGTGCACATCTTTTTAAGGCTTTTAATTGAAGGGGTATATTTTCAAGGTCAACCACTTAAAACATTTTTTGGACCATGAGGGATCTCGATTCAAAGGGCCATAAAACAAGGGAATAACTCTCAGGGGCTTTATTATATAATTTCATTGGTAATTTTCACACCAAGTTGTAGCTATAAAAATATCAGCATTAGTGAATTTATTTTTTAATAACCTGGTAACTACTAATCGGTAAAAAAAACACCAACTGTTGTGATTAAAAACCATTTTGAAATTCATTGATATTACTACATTTGAAGGTACATAATTAGTTGTATACTAACAATTGGGGAGATATTATACTATCATTGGAGTGATATTATAGATTGCATAGTGTTTTTTTTTTATAAATATACTGTTTGTGAATAATGTGAGGCCTAGTTTCGATTAATACAATATATTTGCATTATTATTAAAAACAATCATTATTTTAACGTATTCATTCAAAGTTTATATGCTGGTCTTATAATATTCAAGTTAGCATAAAATGAAACTTAGGAGTGGAATGACCTGAATTTTTAGGAGAGTTTTCGTGATTAACTTGGCTATATATTAAATCTAATATAAGGAGTCATGTCGTTTTAAAATGTATGCACAATTTTTAGCTCATTTGTGATACCAGGCTATTTAGTTTGGTCAAGGAATGTGTTACCAAACCAAGTTCTGGTATCGTCTCAGTCATAAACACCCGTAACCAGCCATGATACCAGGAGTGCAAAAACACCCTGGTCATAAACGTTGAAACCAGGTCACTCGCGAAAACATGTCTCAAAACAGACAAAAACCTGACGAAGCAGCAAATCCAGGTCTTGTTTTTGGTCAAAATACATCTTGGGGCTTTCACTTAGTAATTTCCACTCATTAATGAAACCTTAAAATACTGTTCATGATCAGTCAATATTTTAGTTGTAGGCAATTAAGTTTAAATTAAAAATAAAGCACACTTTTTATTAGTTTGTACACTTTCATTGCCTTTGTAGTGAGATTTGTCATTTCTTTTTCATTCGATATTTATTTGGTTGCAAGTACTGTGTATCATTCATGCAACAACATATTGAATAAGTCATATATTTATTTAATGAACGAAACTAGTATTTAATCAGATGTTATATTTTTGTACATTTGTTTTACCATCTCTTCAAACATTACTCATGAGGGCACTATCAAAATTTTCCAACAAGTTACTTTTTTGTTTGTATTATCAATTAATGTTTCTATGGCATTTTATAGTGACGAAAGAGTTAAACCTTGACAATCTTTCACTCAAAGTATTGATACTTTACTATGTATAAATGTTTTTCTTGTAACTTTTGAAAATATTTCTTCGCTTGCTTTGTTTATTAATTAATCACTGTGTAGTTCTCCAAAATTGACTTCTATTTTCTAACTTGCTTACTAGCATATTTTCATCGTTATTTGTTTTGATTTATATTTTAATAAGTGTCATTAGCTTCCATAATTCGTAAAGAGCAAAATAATGAGTTTAATGTTTTGTGTTTTTTAAAACTTTTAGTGTTTCTTCTAATACAACTAGATAATGGTGTTTTCTGCATTAATCTTGTAATTTTAAACTTGGTTTTTGTTAATCATACATTTTGATTTTTCATTTGTACCCACCTTGTGATTTATGATTTTCTGATTCTTAATATTTTTTCCATGACATAGTACACTTGGGATTCTAAATACAGTTATTTTGGTTCTCCTCCACACTCCACTGGCTATTAGTATTCACCTCCTCACTGGTGAAAATATGCACATGTTGTAACCTAGTATTGTATTTAGTTGATTCAGCAGTATCTAGATGCATTTCCTAGGTCACTCTTGCATATCACCACACATCATTTATGGTCTTTTTTTGGATGCTACTGTAACACAACTCAAACAATGTCTCAAAGTAGTCGGTAGGTATAAGTGTTTTTTTAAATCATGAAATCATTTCTTTGGGCTTAGGTTCACATTCACATTTTAGAAACTTTACACACTATTGGTTATTTCGCTGGGTTTACATTGTTTACTCCAGTTTTAGGTTTTGTATATTTCACATCTCGAATTTTAGTAAGTTTATTGAGAAATGTAAATATTTTATATTCATCTCCCAGTTTCTTGTCTTCTCCTTCCTCCCCCCTCAAAATTGCAGGAATTTTCCTACTTCTTGCTATAACTAGTGCCCTCACATTTTCCACAACTTTCCTTTACATTGTATACTTTTTACCTTGAAGGCTCATGCTGGTAGCTATAACCATTAGAGTGGAATGAAAACAGGAGTGAAAATACTTTTTTTTAAATTAAATTTTCTAATATGGCGCAAAAGTTGCCTTTTGGGATCAGTTTTAATACTGCAAAATGTTGAAGCTCTATGAAAATGTTTTGAAGTGCCACAAGGTTCTTAAAAAATGAACTTTTAAGTAAAAAACACCAAATTAAAAAAATTGTACGAAACCCCGCACGGAATTTCTCGATCTACTGTTTAAAAATGGAGATATTTACTCATAGCTTGTAATATATGTGAAACTAAATAGTATACACTAGCAAACTCAAGCGTGAATTGCACTATATATATATAAAACATTTTTTGAGTCCCAGTTTTAAATTTTATATTTTTATTTTTAAAGAATTAATGTCCTCATTTGTATGTTTGGACCAATAAAAAAGATTAATATTGGGTCTACAAGGGTCAACACTTTGTATTAAAATTTCAACTTCCGATCGACATTTTATTAGGTGTTGCACATCTTCAGGTCAGCGCATTGATATTAAATTCCTCATTTATAAATTTTGACCAATAAAAAATGTAAATATTGACTGTTGAGTCTAAAATGGAGATAGATCATTGCTGTACAAATATATCTTCTAAGAGGTTTAGGGAAAAATAACATAAACTTTTTGAAAGACTTATATTTAATTACTCTATGGCATTGGAGAATTATTGCGTTAAAACTTATATCTTTACAACTAAAGCCCACAAAATTGTATTAATATATTTGCCAATATCTCAGAAATTGTTGGTTTTATAAAAATGTATTTTGTATAAAAGTTTTTTTATTTTTAACAGTACTACAATTTTGCAATGATAAGTTATTTAGTATCTCAAATAGTTGTGGAGATACGGAAATTTCCGCTTCTGTAAAGTACTCTAAAAGTAATTTTCATGGGGAAATGAAAATAGCCAGTTTATTTATAATCTTAATCAACACCTAGATACTGATTTTGAGAAAATCAATTTTTTCTCTTTTCGCCCTTTATAAAACTACTCTTAATTTTAAGTTTTAACATACACACAGACAAACGGCATTGCAAAAACCATTTTTAAGGTGGGGGGGTCATGAGCCGCCGACATCCATCAACATTTCATGTTAAAAAAATTTTTACGGTTGCAATACTTAACCTTTAGTATTCGAAAAGTTAAAAAATATATATATTTGCATATAGCTTGAAAGTTATTTGTTTTATAAAAATTGTTTCGAATAATATATTTGTATTATAAATAGATCTACATAGTTGTAATGATAAGTAATTTCATATCTCAAATAGTTTTAGAAATATGATAAAAATGAGAAATTACGCATCAGACCAGATTCCTTAAAGTCATTTTGCCGAAATATTGAGGGTAGCTATTTTGTTTGTAATATTTATAAATGTTTAGAAATGAAATTTAATCAGAATTGTTAGAGCCGATTTTGAGAAAATCGACTTTTTCTATTTTTGCCCTTTAGTAAACTACCCTTATTTTAGGGGTGGATATCCAATTCCAAAAACCACTCGGGGCAACCCTATGAAAACCCTGGATACCAAGTTTTAGCCCGATTGGTAAAAATAGTTAAGGCTCTAGTCGGAGGTACAGACAGACAGATGGAAATTCAAAAATCACTTTTTCTGATTCAGAGAGTCATGAAACGTCAAGATTCATCAAAATCTTGAGTTCAATTTTTTTGATGTTGACTAGGGTAGGTTCCTTAGAAGCACTCTCTGTTTTTAGCTCATGCCTTATTTTAAGATAACACTTCATTACTTCTTTATACGTCAGGAGTAATATTTTACTAAGGTCTTTTGGATAGCCAAAAATGGAACACTAATGCATTGGCCGAGTCTGTACTGTTTTTGACATTGCCATTTTTACTTTACTTCTGTTACAAGATATACACAAAAGAAAATCACACTATAGTCTATACACCGTATAACCCGAATGGTTAGTAACACGCGGTGCTAAATTAACAATAAAAAACTAGTCTACAACACAAAAAGAAAAACTAAATGAAAAATCAACTCAAATGACACAGTTTTACATTGGAACCATAGTACCACATCACAGCATGATGCACAGAAAGCCATTGACTGTAGTGAAGCTTGGAGCTACCCCTTTCCTCCCATCTCTGCCTACCAAGCTGCGTTTGTTACAGCTTGTTTCAGCTTGTTTAAGGTTGCACTATACCTCAGCTATGCTACTACTTGTCACTTTCTGTCTTATATTGATGGAACAAAGAATATCACAGTTATATGTTTAAGTAAAAATAAATTAGTAACACAAAATTTAAAAAATTTAAAATATGTGCCACAAAAAGTAAAAATTTCAACCTATTTGCAGCACTTAAAAAAATTATATGTTTTATTTGATATTTTTGTCAATTGACAACAATAGTCAAAGGTTCATTTTTATCTTTATTAGAAATCTTTATTCAAAACACACATTGACTTCAGAAATGTACAAAAGAAAATTTAAAAACCACAAATGTATTAAACTTCAACCCATTTACGGCACCTCAAAAAGTTTATGATTGCTTTGATGTTTTAGTCAAGTCATTACGTTAGTAAAATGAAAGTTTTTATCGCAATTAGACATTTGGATTAAAAACTTTATTTTTTCATTCCACCCTAATAACTATGTACTGTTAGACACTTTCACAGAGTGTATAGATTTTTATTTTGAATCCTTTACATTTTCAAAGTGATCCCATACTAGTTGACACTTCCATCCAAGTAGATACTCTCCTCTCGTAATAGTCTAACTGTGGAATGCAGGTGTTATAAAACTTGGTTTTTAGGAATTCAAAACTGGTTTTACCTTGAATAACTTTGTTTGTCTGTTTGAAGCCAAGTAGTGTATAATTTAATTTTACACACTTTTAGCAGTGTCCATACTAGTGTCTTTTGAAACAATCACTTATTAATTATGGATTAATATTATTTCATTTGAAAGTAGCCTGTGCATTAATTGCTGTGTTTTTATTCCCCAGGTGCGAACAAAAGATAATCCCACCAAGTGGCCAATTATCGAACCTACAGGACCCATGCCAGGTCCACCCATTCCAGGTCTTGTGGTGGCCTCAATGCTCACACACCCCGTCCCTGCGGGGTTCCCTATTCCCCTTCCGCTCAGCTTTCCCCATCCGTTTGTCCCTGTAGTTCACCCGGTGGAAATGTTGGGAACAGAAATGGTGGAAGCAGAAGGGGCTCAGCCTCTTGGAGAGAACTTGAACCCGGATGTGCCAGAGTTTGTCCCAGTCACTGTTAGGCTGAGAGAGGAGAATAGCGCTGAACCAGAGGATAATGAAGAAAACTCAACCATAACAGAGGGGGAAGTGTCAGAAAACCAAGAGAATCAGCCTAAACCATTTTTAGAACCCAGCACTGAAGGTATGTTTCGTCTTTTATTAAACCAACTTTTAATTTAATTGATTTTAATCTAGAAGTTAAACTTTTCAATAGATCAACTTTTTATAGAAATTAAGGTCAATTTATTATAAAAATATATCCAACAGTCTTCATATTTACTCTTTGTTTTAATGTATCAACCCACATTATTTAACTTGAGCATAGAAACATGTGCATTGTATGATAATAATTATATATTCTTTGAGACTATAACTTTTATTTATTCAACTCATTTTTAACTCACTATTCAAGAGCTCTTTAAGACACTTGCTTGAGCTTGACTTGCATTAAAAAAAACTCGAACTGTTATTATAGTTTAGTATTTTTTTCCAAGGTCACATACACCTATAAAAATAAAATAAGGTCTTTCTCAAATAAATCAAAGATTCGTGTATCAAATGAAGTGGCCACTTGAAGATGGTAGAGGTGTGTGAAGCCATGAAAACTTTAACTTGGATCCAAAAGTAAAATCTGAGATTTGAAAATTACAAAGCTTCGCAGAACTTTTTTATAAAGTTAAAGGACACATTTTTAAACATTTATTTTCATTTTATAATGTTATTTCCATCATTAATTAATGTTTGCATGGAAAAAACTGAAATAATTATATTAAATTTTGTAATAGTAACTTAATTTATCATTTTAAGATGAAATTGGTAATTATGTTTAAAATATAGCATTTTATGGATTATATTTAAAACCTAAATTTATTTAGTTATGGAAAGTATAATGTTTTTATCCAACATTAAACATATTTTTTTAAATATTTGGACTTCGATTCGTCTTCAGGAATCTCTCATATTATTCGACTTGGCTTTGGATTGAAAAAGTGGACTTCGCACAGCCTTAGAAGATGACATATTTCATATTTTACAATAGTGACTTGGTAATATCTTTGTCCACACTGATGATCACACAGCCTATAGTGTCAGGATCACATTATATTTGATTGCCAAGGAGGTTAAATTTGGAGCTCGGATGGGTGCACTGGGCTTGTTTTTTAACATGTGATTTAGCACTGGAGTTTGCCTCTTCACCAAAATGTGTATACGCTTATTATAATTTACCCTTCCATACCTACCCATTAGATTAATTTATTGTAAATGGTGAAAAGATAAAAAAATAAAATAATAATTACCGACTCGGCTTAAATATAATTTTCAATTTTTTTTAACACTTTATCACCAAGTTACATTTTTGGCCACTTGAGAATTCTAACTATAATTACAAAATGGTATTTCTGTTCATGTTGCTTCTTTTCAGTTGAAATAGTTCAGACTAAGTCAGTGTTTGAAGAGATTAAACCTTCTCCAGGAAACTCAGACGTTCCAAAAAGGACATCTCCAGAAGTTTCTGAAGAAATTTCTTCCAATGCTGGTCCCCCTCAATCAATTGGAACTACTGAAGATGACATCTGGCAGGAGGTAGAAACATTTCATTGACTGAAATTACATTCTCATGTTCAATGATTAAACAAACCAGATTGAATCATTAAACATGTGATGACCATGGCTGAATCAAGGATCCTCTCTCTTTGGTTTGATGCAAATATATTTTGATTTAAACTTTCTGGTCTGTTTCATCTGCTTGTATTAACCTTGTATTTTCTTTGTGTTGATTTTTGTGTTCAATCATACTGTAATTTGGTCACTTATTTCACAATTTTCTTATGACTTTTATGTGTTAATTTCAAAAACTATTATGATTAACCAATAATGAAAATTAGTAAAAAAAATAAGGACAAATAAACTAATTAGATTATAGCTGTGTGAAAAAAGCCCACCCATGCAGAGAGGTAAAATGGGAAGAATCCAAAACACAAAAAATGTAACACCTTCCTTTCGGCTCCTATAATAGATAAAAATTACACACACACACACACACAATTAGCAATTGAGCCTCCTCATTGTAGCCAAATCATATTAGTCAAAAAATTGAAGAATAGCAGATATCGGACCCAAAGTTTTGAAATTTGGTATACATGTTCATCTCAGCATTACAGTGTAGTGACTTAAAGTCCTGGGCCTGGATCCACTAACGGCAACATATAGTTGCGCTGGCGCAGGTTTGAAAGATTTGCCCAAATCCCTATTCACTAAAAGAAGCAGGTGCAGTTTGAGAGCAAAGTTGCGCCTTTTATTTGCCACCACTCAAGAGTATGTGCAACTATTAAAAATGATGATTGTCATTTCACTAAATTTAACTGGTGGCATATTATCATAATGGCTTAAAATACAATTAGCTAACTGTAATAATCATAACGACATTAAAATAACATACGTCTGCAAAGCACAAAATTTGTTTCAATTTAGATATTGGTAACAAAGCAATTACTTACCTTTTATTGTTGAATTTTTACATTAAACAACGCAATGACACTTCTTACATTATTACCAAACAAACAAAACGTCAAACAAAATCACGAACTGTGTAATCTTTGTCTAGATCCAAAGAGGTTTGTATTCCTCCAAGTCCAAAGACATCTCGTCACTAAATATGGTGTTTATTGAAGCTTTAAAATAAGTTTTAAAGTTTTTATAAATTTTTTATTAATGAAACTTAACCTTTGAGCTAATAATATAAATAAATACAAAATATACTAATATTGTTTTTGTAAAACACCCAGAAAGAGGCCGTTTCTAATTTTACTTCTAGTTTATAAGCAAAATGTATAGCAATCTTTGTGTATGCTGTCATTTTCATTGGAGATTTAAAATAAAGAAGCCTTGACTTTGAAATTAAATTCTTCATAAGGATTGGTCGAAAAGAGCGCAATTGATAACGTTTATGGTGACGTCACCATAATCTTGCCGCAAGTTTGCGCCTTGTTTAGTGAATACGGAAATGGAGCAAATAATGAGGTGCATCTTTGGGAGTATCTTGGGTGCAAAGTTGCGCCATTTTTAGACTTGCACCAGAGCAGAATTGCACTGATTAGTGAATCCAGGCCCTGATATATACCTGGTGAGCTAACGCATCAATTTTGAGAAATAGGCGCACTTTTTCAGTTTTTCACATATATATCGATAACGGTTAACTTTTTCAAAATGGAGGAGTTTATATGAAATAAAGATGGCAAAATTTCCCAAAAATAAAAAGTGTAAAGCATAATTACTCATCCAGTGCATGGTTTTCATGAAACAAATTAATTAATTAATTAAGTAATGAAACTTAGTGTGTTTAGCCACAATATGCCTGTATTTTAGTTATATATCCGATTACTAAATGGCTTTACAGGACCTCATACGTGTGCTTACATGCTCTTTGATGAAAATATGACTGCCGCTGCGTCACAAGGTAGATTATTGAACTCGAAGCCCAAGGAGTGACTGATAATGATTTTATCCAAAAAAATTCCAAAACAAAGGCTACATTACCATACAGGCTGTAGATGACGCATATTTGTTGATAATATAGAGGAAAACCAAAAAACACAAAAGGGAGAAAATGGAAAATGGTAAAGAATGATAGGACACTTAAATAGGAACATGTAAAAGGACAATTATAATACGATTACCTCAAAAAGAAAAAATAGGTTTTCTTATATATATATATATATATATATATCACATATCCTATGCCAATTTCCTGTGTTTGTTGTTTGTGTTATTTGTTCCTTTAATATGTTCCGATCTAAGTGTTCTATCATCCTGTACCACTGTCCTTTTTCTCCGTTTTGGGGTTTTTTGGTTTCCGCTTTTGGGAAGTTGCATTGCACATTTCACACTCCTCCCTAATGAGTTCTGATAGAATGAAACTTAGGTCAGGGGATTGGGCAGAAATGCTCAATTTTCTTCAAGAGGCAGCCATTACCTCTTTGTCCAATCGCAGCAATGTAAAGTGTGAACTGTTTTCTTCTTTTCATTGTAAAAGCCATATTGTATTGGTTTCTTTTAAAATAGATATACATTACAACTGATGGCTACAACTCTTTATTTATTTTAATGAGCTCTCTTAGAAATTTTGATTTTCAATGTGGGCTGTAGTGATCAAAAAAGTTGGGAACACCTTCTGTATAGCATCATTCAATGTGAGTGTGTGTGTTTAAAATTTAAATCTGTAAATATCATGAACATATAATACTTTGATAGATAATTATCTTGCTATGTCATTGATCAAATACTTCAAATTTTTACATTATAAATTAAAATTGACAAATCTTAAATAACATTTTGCAGTATACTCGGAAACCATAGTGCTGACACTTTCACTTTAAATGCATTTATTTTGTGCTATATTTGTCTAGCTATAAATAGATATTAAAAAAGAATTCTAAATTGCTGCTGAAAGGACAACCTCTACAATATTTGTAGATAATTTTTGCCTCCAATCTAATAGAAATTTTTGTCATACAAACATATTTACCAAATAATAAAAATAATTTTTTTTTCTAGCAGTAAGTAGACTTTTTAAATATTTGTTTGTATGAAATAATAATTTGAATTTACTTTTGCGTATAAAATATAATTTAAATCTTTAATTTGTTCAAAATAAATTTCTTAATAAAGGTGCACATAAATATGTTTGGAGGGCAACTGTGTTTATAGGTGAAGCGAAGGGTGAAACCACCTCCGAAAGATAAGGCTGAAGAAAAAAGAGGTAGAGACCAGTATGAAGAGAGAGAAGAACTAGACTTTCAATTCGATGAAGAGTTGGATGTGCCAGTGCCATCAGGCAGACACAATACGTTCACTGACTGGTAAAAAAACAAGATTGTGACCAAAAGCAAATATTTAAAAATTAAAAAGAATAATTTCAGCCTTATATTTTTTATGCATAGCACTATTTCACTTAAATTTGAGCTATTTACCATTTTTACAAAGAAAAAAGTTTATTTACCCATGTTTGATACCAAAATGTTACTTTTTTATCTTACCAAATCCAATCATTTTATTTGCCACAAATCAGGGTCTCTATTAGTTATATGTGATAAACTACATTCAGTCCTCAAAGGTTCAATATTTGTTATGTATTATCTAAGAGTGTGATGGTAGATCTGATGCCTTATCTCAGTCGGTAGCTTGTCTGTGTACTGAGCTTACGGGTCCCAGGGTCGATTCCCAGCATGGCCGAAAAATTTATTATTGGTGAAATGCAGGTTTACCCTTTCACATTAATAAAATAACGGCCAGGGACTGGATATTGTGCCTGTCCTAGTCTTACGTTAGATTATAAGGCATATGAAGCTACAACATGCCTAACAAGCCGGTAGTGGAAAATATATGGCTTGAATAAAAAACTTACCCAGGCCACAGGCTGGATACAAGAATGAATGAATGGATGGATAAGAGTGTGATTATAGTTCACACTAAGGTTTTAGAAAGGTTGTTTTGGGGGGGGGGATTTGGCCTATTTTCATGTCTATGCGTTATTTTACTTGAGTAATATCAACAATTTATGATTATTGGTCATGAGCATCATAGAATTTGACTAGCACTTTATCTTTTAGTTTAAAAAGTTTCTCATCAAATTCGATTATGCTCATAACTAAGGGTCTGCGAAGCTTCAATGATATAGATTGATTTGAATTTTATATTATTCAATTTGATAACTCGAATCAAAACAAACTAGAAAAAAATTGATATGGATTTATTTTAGGCTGTTGCAAATTCCATATTATACCTAAAATTTGTTGATATATATACATACTATAACAATATTCTTGTGTTGTAACAAAAATGCTTATTAATTATAGTTAAGTAATAATTATTACCATATAAACCTGAGAATAGGCTGCACTTTTTTACCTAAACAGTCTTTATAGCACCTTTGCATATCCTGTATACGCACCCTTGAATAATACATAACAAATGTGTTAACTTTGAGGACTAAAGATATATATTGAACTAGTTCATAATCACCACAACAGTTGATGCTCTCTACTGTTTATTTTAACAAGGTAAACTATTTTTACATGAAAATGTTAAACTCACATGATAACATATAGTAGTAGGGTCTGAAACTAATCTCATTCATTTTTCTTTTGTATGACGTTTAACTCCTTTTATTAAACATCATAATTTTAGCATATTTAACATGATGGGACTGGCGAAATTGAAGCACCCATAGTAATAAAAACACATTTATAAACACTTTAATATTTCAATTTCACATTGCATCCTCCTTGCGAGTTAGTTGACTGAACAGGAAGCTGACTTTGGAGGTGCTAACCTATCTCTTGAAGGATGAAAACATCTCTGATAGATTAAAAATTTCCTTTGTTATTCTGCTAAATGAATTAAAAATTCCCTTGATATTCTGCTGGTGGTGTTTGTGGGTCACATGCTATCCACATTAAGCATTAAATAAAACTTCTAAAGAATTTTCAAACCACTAGAGAATTTCCCATCCTTTGACAAGTTGGCACCACTTAGACCAACTCATTGTTCAGTCTACTACCTCCTGAGGAAGAAGCTATGTGGCATCAACATATTGAAGTGTTTGTAGATATTTGATTTAAAAAAAATGGATTTGTGCTTCATTTTCTACAGTTACAACAAAACAATGTTCATAAGCTATCACAGATAGTTTGTTGTTTTTTTATTCCTTATTAGTGTTTCCAGTTTTTTATATTAATCATACTAAGATTAATAATCAAACTATTGCCTGTTAGTCCAGTGAGAGCAGTGTAGAGTATAAATTGCTCATATATATATATATATATATATATATATATATATATATATATATATCCCCTACCCCACCCATCTCTGCACCATCTTACCTTCCGTGTATATTCAAGCTCTGCAAGAGAAACATTTTACTGTATGCTGTTGGCTTGCAGGTCAGATGAAGATTCTGACTATGAGTTGAGTGACCATGAGATCAACAAAATCCTGATAGTGACACAAACATCTCAGTCGTCACGCTATCCCAAACATGAGGGCTATGACCGTACTGGGGACTGGACCACAAGGGTTAAGATAACCCAGGACTTGGAGCACACTATCAATGATGGACTCAACTATTACGAGGACGATCTCTGGTCGAAACAAGATTGGGTGAGTCTTGGCTTTGTTTCTCAGTTAAATGTTAGGGGTTCTGTGAACTACAGTTTTTCATAAAGCTCCTCAGTATTGAGTTGAACTTGGGTTGAATATCATTTTAAAACCTAATTGTGTTAATAAAAAAATTAATATGCTTTAAATCAAGTCGTAGTAAATTATAGAATTAACTTTTAAATATACAGTAACAGAAACATTAATTTTGGAACAATTCAACGTTGTCTAGACTAGAGCTGTTCACTTGGTGCTGACCACCCATCAGAGTGAGAAAATAAAGAATTAATGATTTTTAAGATTTACATAATACACTTTTGCATTATGCTACACTTGATACTGTCTCGAACATTAACAACTAAAAAAATTTTGTCTCAAAATATTAACAACAAAAATACTCACTTATTTTCAATTTTTATCATCATTTGTTGCTATGCACATTATAAATGATGCGAACATGTCCAAAATTTAGAGAGGATTTTGGACTTTTGCCAACATTGCTCTTAAATTTGGAAAAGTATACTTGGCAAATTTGTAGAAAAATCATTATTAAGAAAGAATGAAAAATAATTAGAGATGGGACTCTCGAATCCTCGAATCCCCCAAATCCTATGGTATTCAAGAGATTCGAGAATCTCACAAAAATATCTAGAATCAAAATATAAAGACCCTTAGATTGAACTCAAAAGGCAATTTTTCAGGAACTACACAGATTCATGTAATTAGAAAAAACGATAATTTAGCTTCATTTATATAAAAAATAAAAGATCACATCACAATTTTTTTAATAACTTCGTTTACTGAAAAATATTTATCGTTTAATGTCTTCATTGTTCTTAAAACATAATAGAAAAGACAAATAAAGATAATAAGAATGTACACTGGTGCCAAACCTAAAAAAAAAAGTTTTATTTGCTATGCTAATGTTCTTTGCAAAATATTTTCAATTTCTACAATTAATATTTGAACCCGCCACTAGGCTAATCAGAAAAAATGAACAGGTTCGTTTATTTAACTTTAGATGAACCGCGACTGACCACAGAATTAAAATAAGTAAATGGCTAAATAATAAATATCTATCTATTCTGTATTTAGATGGGCCATATCTTATTGTGTCATTGTAGTCTAATTAGTTTCACTTGTAAGTAAGGTATTAATTAACTATACAGTGTTAAAATTATTTTCCTAACTAGGCTAACTAGGAGAATATGAAATGAAAACACTATTGTAAATAAGAAGTTTCCTTTATAGTTGACATTAAGTTCTGGTAATCAAACGTAATACATTTTGTTAACAAGCTATTATTTTATTTATTTCATTTATTGTATAAGGAACATACGTGGCTGGAACAGCTGATTAGATTAATTGGTGTACAACTTCTTTGGTCATTTAAACAATATAAACTAAGAAACATAACATGAAGATAATTTATTCAAAGAGAAACCAAGTATGTTCCTTATATTATAAATTCATATTTCTCCTTACTACAATTAAAATTAATATAAATAAAATTATTTATTTAAGTTTGTTTACTTTTTTTTTTAAATACTTTTCATTTTTTTGATAAACTGAAAATGTACTTTTGAAGATTCGAGGATTCAAATTTGGATTTGAGATTCGAAAGAAAATTTTGTATTCGGATTCAAGAAATATAGGATTTGACCCATCTCTTAAAATAATACAGAATATTATTTTGCATTTTTTAAGAGGCTGTGCCTTCCAGGGTTTAAATTTATTGTATTACTTGACTAACATTCTCAAAAATCTTTAACCCTTTGAGTGCCAAGAGAAATGACAAAAAAATGTGCTAAAAGTGCCAAGCTATTTTACTGAAAAATGCAGGAGTTTGTTTAAATTTTAATATCTCATTAGTCTTTGAACTTCTTGCACCCAAATTTTTATATAAACTAGCTAACATGCTTGCTAATCCGATGATATAATTATACCTATACTTTTTTAATTTTTAAATATAATAAAAAAAATCACTAGCCAAGATATTAAAAAAAAAAATATTGTTTTATTTAACATTTAATTTTTAAGCATTGAAAATTTAAATAGCTTGAAATAGAATAAACCACTGAAAAGAACATAAAAAACTGAGTTAATGACAAAATTTACAAAAAAAACTAACTTTAGATTTTACGCTAAAATCAGGTTATGCATAGAAACTGTTTCAGTGACCATCAACTTTAGCAGGGTTATAGTAAAATAGTTTAAAATAAATAGTTGGGTTGGAATCAGAAGGGGACGGTGAGGGGACTTCAAACCTGGTACTTTTGCATAAATATGAAGAGGTTGGGGTGGATTATCCTGATCTTCAAGATTTATTTCATCCCTTTAGGAATAACTAGTATTCATACTCGCGTTATCAATGACAGCTGTCACTCCTACTTGTTCCGATCTTTCACTTTAACTAGAATAAAATTCCTGTTCAGTTTCATTATTTACAAATTCAGAATCACAAACAAATTGATCACTCTGGGTTGAGCTGTCAATAAATATTGCAAGTATTTCTGTGTCTTGAATCACAGCTTTCCTCTTAGTAGCCATATTTACAAACAAGGCCAAAGATAAAACTCATAAAGTAAAAAGTTATAAAATAATTTTCAGGTTCGATATATCGCAAAGACAAATAAAAGTAGCTTGAACATATGAGAATGTAGTGGAAATAAAATCTACCCTATCTGTTGACTTAATACTGAACTAAGAGCTCGAAAACATGGGATCACTGTGAGCGACAGTGATCCCATGTTTTCGAGCTCTTAGTTCAGTATTAAACTGTGAGCGACACTGGCAAGTTTAGCAGATATTTCTTGCATCGCTCTGAGCGACGTTGGCACTCAAAGGGTTAAGAAATTTGTTCAAATTAAATTTAGACCCAATAAAAATAAAATAATAAAATAAAATGTTAGAAAGTTTTTAAAAAAATCACATGTTCACAACACAGAATTAAAGGATAAAAATATGTTTTCATTGACTAAATTTTTAATTGCTGCCACCTAAAGGAAATATTCTGAACTGTGGTATGGTTTAAATCAAAAAGGAAATTAAATACTGCTGAGTAGTAGAGGTAGTGTGAAAAGCACAACACAACTTCAATAAAGAGGTCCTCTTTTAGGGAGTTATACACTCCCTTATGATTTCTGATAGAATAGGATCGGGGGATAAGGCGTAAATGATCACTTTCCTTGAAGAGGTGGCCATTACCTCTTTGTCCAATGGCAACATTGTTAAATTTGAACTGTGTTCTTCTTTCCATTGTAAAAGCCATATTGTGTTATACCTTTTATATGATGCTATCTACCTTTCCTGTATCTTCTTCCAAATATAATACAAATATTTGTATTTTCTATTATTTTATTATATTTAGGTTGTTTCAAAGATTTCAAGGAAATTACTCATTCGGATTATACCCTAATATAGAAGTTGATTTGGGTGATGACCTTAGATTTTTCAAAGATATTTACAACCCTACCAAACAAGTTTTTCATTATCACTAAACTTTTTTAAGTTAATTTCAAGAGTACAATAAGAGCTGGACTTTCTCCTTCAATTATTTGTTATTTGACATAAAGAACTTTTTGTATATTTGCAATGATGATCTCTTCCATAATGTCTTCTTTTCCCATCTGAAGACTTTTGATGATATCATTTGTTCACTGAGCAAATAAAATGTTAGTAAAGTTTAAAGATTTAAGCTAGTGCAGACACCAACTATTTAATTAATTTTTTCAAATTATGGAGTGAATTTACACAAATGATATAAAAATAATAATCCCTATTACAATTACAGAACCAGCTTTCTGGAAGCTACAAGACTGTGAATATCATCAGCCAGGAAACGTTTGAGAAGATAGCACCAAAATTACCCCGCAAGCTCAACCCTGAAGTTCCCCCTCCACCACCAGCCTCAATAACACACACTTTGTCTGCAGATGATGAAGTTTTTGAGGAGGTAAAATAGCAATTAACTTATATTGCCATGAGAAATGGCAGAGTAAAATGTATTCATTCACTAGCTCAAGAACCTGGTTGTTTCTGTAAAAAAAAAAATATGGTGAGCACTATGTGATCGAAATAAATTAACCTTTCACCCATATTATTGGTTAATTGCTTGTATTATGTACCTCATTGATTAAAAAAAATAGGCCACTTTTTTTAAATAAAAAGACCAAATGAAAATTCACCTTGAAATAATACATCAACATTTTTATACCTTTAAGGACTGTGTGTAGTGATATCAAAATAGTTTAGAGAGTAAACAAAGGGAAAATGGCACCAGACTCAAATTAAACCTTGAAAAGAGGGTATAGAAGTGCAAGGCCTACACACCAGAAAATTGTAGGCCTTGAAGTTCACAGTTTAAAACACAGACTGGACACTGGCAGCATATCTCTTAGTTAAAAAAAAAAAGTTGTAGGCTTTGATTCAGCCTTTGTCTTAAGACAAATCATACTTCTTTAACACAGTTTAATCTATATAAACCCATTTACAGTGAATATTAACTACTGCACTGTGCATTGTTGTATGCAGGATAATGGACTTTAAAATGAGTAAATATTTTTGTCTGACACTTTAGCTCAGTTGGTATATGTGTCTACTGAGCTAAGTGTCCCTGGTTCGATTCCTGGCATGGTCGAAAAATGTATCATTGGTGAAATGCTGGTCTCTCCCTTAACGGTGAATAATTAATGGTGGTGGTTGGTTGAGTGTTGTGTCTGTTCTAGATTTATGTTAGATTATAAGTTGTGTAATTAGTCAGTCCAGAAACTGCGCCTTAAATACCTCAAATAAATAATAAATATGTACGCAGCTTACTATACGGATTGCATAACTTACAGAACATGAGGCACATGAATTGAAATGTAAACAGTAGGTCTTCTGTATATGTGTGCACAAGCAGAGACAACTGCTGGAATATCTCCTCGCTGATGGTTCAAAAGGGGTGAGAGCTATGCCCTTGAAGTAATGTTAATTCTATGTAGGCTATTTTAGAAATTATTGTTTAAGGGAAAAGGCAGGACTGCTCACAATTCACACAAGATGATGTTATTACTGACATTGCTACAGTCAAATGCAATGAATGGACTGGTATTTTCAGTTTTTATCTTCTCTTTACAGATTTTTATCCATAAATATGCGTATTTAGAAGTGTCTGTCTGTCTTATTGGGAGGTTATTTCATCATGATAGTCCATGTTATTTTGCTGAAGAAATTTAATCCGTTATAAAGAAGAATTCGTTTTTCAAAATTGTACGTTAAGGGGTATCTATCTGTGTTTGTGTGTATTTTTAAAACAACACAATTACTGAGTAGTACCCAAAAGCACAGGATTGATTTCAAATTAGCTATCATAGAGCCCTACAATAGAGTTCACTATAGTCTTATAAATGCTGTGTTTGGAGTTAAAAGTAAAATCTCTTTTCAGATATATATGATGTATAAAAATTGAAACGTTAATGAACTTTTACTTTAGTTAAGGTGTCCATCCCCAGGAACTCATTATAAACTTGGCTGATCAGTTAATGATATTTCAAGTACCAGTTCTTGGGAAAAGTAATTGCAGTCGTACTGGCAGGCTGGTGTCTTGTAGCCAGTCAGTTATCGGATCGTGCAACATTTTTGCTAATGGTCATGGAAAATTTTTAATGTAAATTACATTTTTGAAGGGTAATATATATTTACAAATTGATTGTCCTTTGGCTGGAGCATGGTTGGAAGTAAATGATTTGACCAGCACAATAGGGTACACAGCACTTGGCCTAAACTTAAGGCCAACTGATTTTCTCCCAAGTTAATTTTTAGACTAAATGACTATAGGTCAAATGACTTTCAGGTAGAGCTCTGCGAGTACTTGTATTCGAGCCGAGCTCATCGCTTAAGCTCGAGATCGAGATCAAAAGTTTTGTAGGCTCATCATTTTCAAGCTTCCACTTTATGTATTTAATAATCAATTTTTAAAATGCAATGGTAAGCACAGTCTAGTTAATTGAGATAATATCAGCATTTCTACTTATAAATCATTCAGATACTTAACAAATTGTTAAAAATTAACTTCAATTTTCACATTAAAACCGTAATAGAGCTTTAAAACCACTTTAGACCGGTAAATTTATCCAATATTGTCGTCTATTTTGAACTATACTTGATTGAAGTTGTTTACTTGTATTGCCATGACAACCAAAGAAAATAAAAATAGCTAAGTAGATTGATAAATAATTGAATAATTCTTTTTACTATTTTTACCTGGTCCCTTTCTAAAATAATAATTTATGTTAAATTAAAAATGTAATATCATGAATATATTATTATATTAAATGTTCTCAAACTCAAGATATTTAAAACTTATATTAATTAATACATTTAGCTACAAAACTAGCTCTAATATAGTTACTACTTAGTTGTAGAATTATGTAGGTTTACCTGTTTAAAATCAATGTTAATCTTATTTATTGCAATACATATTTTACCAAACTTACCACATTTATATTAAAAAAGCATTTACTATTTCATATTGTTTGCTAAAAATATTATTTTAGTCAAAATGGAGTAATCCAGTGTTTGTGTTATTTGTACTCTCTTCTTTGTGTTTGATAAAGGCAACAGTGCCGAAATATTATTCTATTTGTGTTAAAATGTGTGTGTGACTACTTCTACTATAGAAGACAGAAAAAAGGAAGAATATTGCACCTTTGTGCATTGGATTCTTCCCACATTTTTCCTCTTTCCCTAGGTGGGCTTTCTTCATCAAATTTACTCTTAGCTGTTTATTTTTCCTTTTTCTTTAGTTCTATCAATTTACTTTACTATAAAATTATTTATTATATTTTGATATCATTAATGAATAATTATTATACCATAGTCATTTATAGCATTCAAATGTAGGGTTCTTCTGTGAACAATTGTTACACTTGACTAATAAAGTCATGTGTTATTGTGCAGGTTGAGCAGATTGAACATGTACCTGACGTTGATGAGCAGTCCGAGCTCGGATCTAGGACCCGCAAGGAGCACCGCCGTGCACCCAGGTTCTTTGCTGTGGTAAAAGACCAGCCCCCTCCAGACATGCGCACTTCCCGCAAACGCAAGACGAGGCACAGCAGCAATCCACCTGTTGAAAACCATGTTGGGTGGATTATGGATGTTCGGGAACACAGGCCACGTACTAGCTCTGTTGGGTTGGTTTAATTTTTTTCGTGTTTGTTTATGAATAATTTTAGATTAATTTAGTTCCTTAATTTAAATACATTTTAAATGGTTCATATCAACACCATCTACCAAAATAAATTATCGCGGAACACATAGGACTAACAAAATCTGTTATGGGAATATTGATTTTATTTGAATAAACCTAACCAGATCAGAACAGTAAAAATTTGAAGGTGTTTTCTCTTAAAATATAATCCATAATTTAGGAAATATTCATGTATTAAATTTTTGTTGAATATTTTATATAAAAAAATACATTTGCAGTAATCTTTAACCAAGAACAAGACTTATAAAGTACATTGGCGGCAGCCTTCCTATAGGCACTGTGCGTAGCCATTGATGGCGTTGGTGAAAATTCAAGGAATTTCTGGGGTGGCGAAACTGTGAAGCTTTGAAGTGTAACAACTGCTTAGTAAATATACAGAAACATGTCTGATTTATACAGAATAATAATTAGATAGTTTCATAAAGTTGATCATGGTCATTATTCTCATCAATCATGGGATTACAGCTAATCACTTGAATGATTTTTCCGAAATTTGAGATGAAAACTCAATATGTAAAACTCGTTGTTTTGTTACACATACAAGGTCTACAAGAGTTAATATATACAGAGTTTGGTTTAATCCAGAGAAACAAATAAATTGAAATTTGTTGGTTTATTGACCCAGCTATTTGGATTACTCATCTTTGAGACAGGATCAAGATTCATGAAAATATAACTAGTATATAGATTCAATTAATGTCTTTCTTAGTGTTTTTATATTGATTTGAATTTCCTACAATACAAATTTTATTTCCTATTCCGATTCTTTGTGCTGGATTCATTATATTAATATTAATATAATAAAACAAAGTTTAAACATGCCTGGAACATCAATAAACACTTAACTTTGTATTTCAGCAATGACCTTCACTTTAGTGTTGGAAGTTTATACCGCTTCCAGCGGAGTATGCATCAATTCATGGTGCCTATAGGTTTAGTTGATTTAAATAAATCACCCTTGCTGAAAACCTTTTTTATTACTCTTAGGCATTGACTAGGTTTACTTGGGTCCTGGAAGATCTGAACATTTTTGAGTAAATTAAAAATTTAATAAATGTTTTGTGAAATTTCCCAAGTCTGTAGTATACATAAAGGTTGATTAATTTTAATTTAGTAGTGTTTATATGGTAATGTTGGTAACATGTGCACAAGCTAGAGCCTGCTGCTGTCCTGCTTTGCATTGAGCATTAGGTGTAGAACTTGTGCTAAAATAAAATAGCGGGTAATGGGGCCACAAAGCTACAGAGACTGTTTATAGTCCTGTTGCAAGGCTTACATTTCCCTACACACATTAAGTGTCAATAAATAATCTTATTTGGAGAAAGAAACATTTAGTTAGTTGGAATTATCTCAAAGAAATGGCATAAATGTGTTTATAAATATTTATAGCTATTTGATTATTTTTTTCGTATTTAATTTTAGTAAGGATTGCTATAGGTTTAAAGTTAATATATCTCTATAAGGAAAACTTCTTTTCACTGTAAAAGGTAATTATATTATATTTAAAAGACACTACAGGGAAGGTGGATATAAAATAATATATAAAATGAACGAATGCAATATTGCTTATATAATGAAAATAACACAGTATATGTTTCTATCCACCTTTCCTGTACATTCTTCCAAATAAAATAAAATAAAAAGTTAAGACAGATTTAGTTTAATATAAAATTTAAAAGTTTTATAAAGATAGAAAAACTTTTTATGTATGGACTAACCACCCCAACAAGTAGTCAAATAACATAAAAATATCTACTATAGTAGTTATTATAATAAATATAAATTTAACAAAGACTTAGTTTGATATAAAATTTATAAGTTTTATTATCATTATTATCAGTTTATTGTTCCAGCAAACTGGGTACAATTTGTGAGTTTCTGCCATTTCTTTATCATTTATGACCCTCCATCCACCCCTCTTCTGGATGTCTTCCTTTACAGCGTTCATCCACTTCCTCGCCACTCTTTTATACCTCCATCCTCTTCACATGCCTGAATCTATGTTTTGTAAAGAGAGGAAAATAACGCCACAAATATAAATCTAGTAACAAAACAATTTCTAATATAATAGTTACTATATTAGAAATTGTTTGGTTATCTGACTTCTTGTTGTGGCGGTTTTCACTCTCTTTATGAAACTTATAAATTATATATTAAACCAAATCTTTCTTAACTTTATATTTATTTGAATTCAGGTTTCTTTTTACATTTGAGCAATTGTACTAGTTAACAATTTATGTACGCCACACTATATGCTAATATGATGTATGCTCTAATAATGTTTAACATGATAAATACTTACAGAAGTAGCACCGGCACAAGTCCTAATGAAGGCTACCTGAGCGCTGGAAGCTACGGTAGTACACCTCAGAGTCTACCTTCTTTTCAACATCCTTCTCATTCCTTGCTCAAGGAAAACAATTTCACCCAGGAGGTCTATCATAAATATTACTCACGCTGTCTCAAAGGTTGGTTGGTATTCATTATATTATATCTTTCATGGTGGCTACAAACAGGGAAAACCTGGAAAAGTCAGGGAATTTTAGGATGACAGGGAAAACAGGGAAATGTCAGGGAATTTAACTAATAATAAGGAAAAGTCAGGGAATTAAAAATATGTCTTAGATATCCCATTAGTTTTGCAACTAAACACTAAAACAAACGTTAATAATACCTAAATAAAATAATATTTTAATTTTTTTTAAATTGATAAAACTGTTTATGTTTAGTAGATACAAACTTTTTTTAATATGTGATCAATAATAAATAAAACAAAAGTCATCATCCACCATTAAAACTGGAAAAAAGTAGTCAGGGAAAATTGAAAAATGTTGCCTGGAAAACCTGGAAAAGTCAGGGAATTTTGTAAAATATATTTTGTAACCACCCTGTCTTTGCTCCGAATAGGTATATAAATACAAATTAATCCCTAGGGATCATCATCATCATCAACTGTTTCCAGCTTGTGGCCTCGTCAGTTTAGTCAAATACCTCCATCTTTCTCTTTTCTTCCCCCACTCTTCCCCCTTTAATCGTTTCCATTCTTCTCCTTTCACTTGTACACTTTTTGTCTCCTTGTCTCTCGCGGTCTTTATCCTACATACTCTCTTTTTATCATTCTCTTTGTTGTTCTCTCCTTTTCCATCCTCATTAAATGAACCGTGCTTCTACTATCTCATATACTCCCTGTCCCTCCACTCTTTCCGAGATAACTTCATTCCTAATCCTGTTTCTGCTAATGACAGCTAACATCTTATGATATGGAAATAATGTAAAAACATTGCAGAACGCAAGTGTGTTTCCTCCATATATTCAGAATTATCAGTGCCTTTAGAGCTAAATAAGTTTTCATCTATATTTCAAATTCTTCAAGAAGCATGTAGCTCCATACAATATCTCTCTTTGTGTTTGTGTGTTTTATATATGTCTTTTTTATATGGAAAAGGAATATTTCTGAAAATTTAAAATATTGTTTAACTGTGGAAGGTTAAATTTGTTAGAGGAACTTAAGAGATAAGTATGTTTGTTCCATCCAGGCCTAACCTAACTATCCTTTCAGGTTGGGTTCCTTCGATATCACTTACTTTACATCATTGTACAGTGTTTCTACACTGTCTTATTATACATTTCCAAGCCATTAAGCAATAATTCATTATATATACAGGTGTATAGACACATTTTAAAATATGCCTCATTTCAACAATTTTTATTGTTTAGAAGTTAAGACTTAGATAGATTGCTCTCTCTCTCTCTCTCTCTCTCTCTCTATATATATATAATATATATATATATATATATAAAGAATATAATATTATAATTTAAATTTTTAACTTGTTTGCCAGATATTAACCTCAAAATTCAAATTTAAAACTTTCTACTTCTTAAAACTTAAAACATTGATTAATCCATACTATATTGGATATCTCAAAGTCATTGTAATAACAACACTCAATTACCACATTAAAATGTATTTGGGCAGATGTTAACCTTCAATTAATTTTTTTTATACTTTTACTTCTTAACATATTTGAACGGAAAACATAGTTTTGTCCATACTATATTGTATATCTGTAAGTTTTTGTAACATTTTTTAACGTGTATTCATTTATTTTAGACTTGTCTGCAACTGTGTATGGTGAAGTTGTAGATACATTATTAATTTCATGTTTATTATTATTATTATTTATTATTATTATTATTATTATTATTTATTATTATTATTATTTATTATTATTATTATTTATTATCATCATTATTTATTATCATCATCATCACGCGTCTTACTACCCGTTCGGGCTATATGCACTTACGCTAATGTGTAATGGTAGGGTGATTGTGAGATGAAATGGAGGACCTACAGTTTAACGTGGGATCCGAACCACGGTAGAGGCCTGGCATTCCTCACATTCACAAGTTGTTATTAATACACATCTTGCCAGAGGTGAAGGAAGGGTTTGGCAATCAGATAAATCTGTGCCGGGATAATTTCATGTTAATTGTTCATATCTGATAATGTTTTTTCACCTGAAGTAAAGCCTAATTATATATTTTGACTCTAATTTCAATTAATACCTCTACCAACTTATTAACTGTTTAAATTAAAATATTAAATTATTTATATATATATCTAGAGCGATCTAAGTCTTAACTTTTAAATTATAACCACTCCTTACTTTCAACTTTTTTTTTTATAATGTTTTCTAAAAAATGTTTTCTATCGTGTTGGTGTTTATTTGTCAAATATATAATAACTCTTTGCTTGGCTAAGCAAATAAGTTGATAACAAAAGATGGGACTTTGCATGGAAACTGATAAAGTTTGTCATTAAAATAAGTCTGTGTTAAGAATGAATACCTGTCATGTGACTGGTCACATACTACAATGAGTTTGATTCTGTCATCAACTTGAGAAAATTACTACACAAAATTAAGATTTTAAAAATAGGGATGGGCCCTCAAATCCCTCGAATATTTAAAGATATTCGAAGTTCAAGGATTTGAGAACATTTAGGATTAGAGACTCAAAACAACTGGTATGGTCCTTTCTCTATTTTTAACCTACTCTCAATGGTTTGTTTAATATAAATAAATTTTCACCATAATTTTTATATTTGTTGGAACATAAGAGTTATAATTTTTAACCAAAGATACATTTTTTATTTACAGATACAAAACCATGCACTAATCATTGTTTCCATGATGATGTAAACAAATAATGAAAAGCTTCACACAAAGCAGATGAATCCAAAGCTATTTTTTAATAACTTTTTAACTCCCGGGGAAATGGTCAAAGCTTCTGTGAATGGAATATATAACCTATCCTAAAATTGTACCAAAATTGACTTTTCACTTGGGTAGCACTTCATTGAGCAATGTGAATAAAAACTAGATGTAGCTAGGTCTTGGACATTTTTAAGATGTATCTAGGTTTTATGTGAATAAAAGTTGTAGACTCTAGTATGCCTAGATGTATCTTTGACTTTTCTGGACCGGCTAGATTTATTGGGTGAATAAAGAGTATAATCTAGCTTTTTTGCTCAGATACATCTAGGTTTTTTTAAGACGTGAAGGGGGCATGCTAGATTTTCATCAGTGTTCATCAGTTTGATCATGGCGACGTTCTTGAGGGTCAGACATGAAAAAATTTATCGTGTTCGAGGGATGTTAATAGCTGTTACGATTTGGAAGTAAAAATGTTGACATTTTAACTGCGGAGTTTTTGCCAGTAATTGATGAAACACGTGGAGGAGCCTTGGATCCCCGAAAACGGGTGGCGATACCTCTCACACCTTAGTTATTTACCAAAGTCTTTACCTCATCAACACCAGTGTCTTTTTAATCATATATTTTTTCCACACCTGCATAAGCATGCACACACATACACACACCACACCACACCACACCACACCACACCACACAACAAAACATTAAACACACTAAACAAACACTAAAAACACACTAAAAACACTAAACACACACACTCTTCCTAAGGGTGTCATTAACAAAGAACCTCTACCTTAAAATTTCCTTGTCCAAAGATTTACTAAGAACTACATAGTGGCGTTGACAAAGAACCACTACCTAAAAATGTCCCAGTCTAAATATGTCCTGCCACACCGGTTCTACTGAAACTGTTTTTTTAACAATATGTTTTCCAACTTTCCCTTCACGCAAACACTGATTCATAGTACAAAACAAGGTGTATCTAGCTCTTGGGTTGTATCTACCACTGTAGAATCTACTCTTATTTCCGGTTTGGGCAGGATACATCTACCTAGACTTAGCTTCTAATTATTCACTTCGACATTAGTTGGCGCTAAGTATAAGCCCTAGATTCTGTTAAGTAGACTATATCTTTTATTCACTTCACCCATTATACTCTATTTCAAGCACTGCCAAACAAATAATGTGTTTGAATTTCTAGAGCGCAAGAGGCTGGGTGTTGGGCAGTCTCAGGAAATGAACACGCTGTTCAGATTCTGGTCATTCTTCTTGCGAGAGAACTTCAACCGGAAGATGTATCAGGAGTTTAAAACATTAGCAGTGGAGGATGCCAAGGAGGGCTACCGGTACGGACTTGAGTGCTTGTTCCGCTTCTTCAGCTATGGTTTGGAGAAGAAGTTCAGACCAGAGGTGTATGAGAACTTTCAGGAAGAGACGATAGCTGATTATAAATCTGGTGAGTGACAAAGATTTCCAACTTTTAGCGTAAAGAACAAAATATCAATTAACCAAATATACCTACAGTCCTTTAATTTACTATAATTCCTTCAAAGTTAATTAAGTAAAACCTTCAGTTAAATTGTTGGAAACAATTGTCACATGTCTTGTTTTAATCTTTTGTCACCTAGTTCATGCAATGAATATATTTGTTTATTTAGTGATTTAATTAAAAATATATTAATCTACAAATTAATGTTGTGTTCAGGTCAGTTATATGGTTTGGAGAAGTTCTGGGCGTTTTTAAAATACTACAAGCACAGTAACAACCTCCAAGTTGACCCCAAACTGAAAGAGTACCTGTCAAAATTCAAGAGTGTCGAGGACTTCCGTGTTGTACAGGTAACATGTCATCTGATAATTTAACTAACTTATTTCTCTATTGTAGGATTATTGGTCCAAACAATATTTTAATTACAAATAAGTCCATGTTCCTAAGTGTTTATACTAATGATGTTAAAGATACAAAAAATTAAGATCGAGAAAATAAGGAAGATATCTTCATCTCTTCTCGAAAGTTTAAAATGAATCTCAACAATTTGAGAGGGGAAAAAAATTAACTGCTCCAAGAAATGTACAAACCAAACCGAAAAAATATTATTTTTTGTACCGTAAAGAGCTAAACATACTCCTCACTTTTTTTTAAAATCAAAAACGGCGTTTAAAAAAGCATCATAATGATCATCATGAACATTTTCCTGTCACTGTAACATAAGCCTCTCTTCAACTTATCCTTTCTCCCCACCACCTCTCCTACACAATGACCCAGTCTTCTCTCTCCTCCACTTCCTCTGCACTTCTTTCAACCACCTGTCCCTTGGTCTTCCTCTAGGCCTCCTGCTCCCATACTTAAACTTCCAACATCTTTGGTATCCTCTCCTCCTCCATTTCCCTCACATGACCGTCCTCCTACTTTCACGCAGCTCACATTCCCTTTGTACATATTCCTAACTCTCCCTACACTTTCATCCCTCACTCCTTTCTTCAGAGTGTCTCATACTCTACATCTGAACATACTGTCATAGGGTTTTTCAACACACAGGAAGACCATCAGCAGGTCCTTCCTTCCCTTACTCATAATATCTCTCTTGCAGCTGTCTTACACCAAGTATCAGAGCTACTGTGGACTTTCCTGATCTGAAGCCATACTGCTCCTCCCTCAATTCCCCTTCTCGCCTTCCAATATGCCTGTAATTCTTTTCTCCGGTATATTTTCATACAACTTCTCACATTGACTCATCAGGGTGATTCTCCTGTAATTTCCAGTCTCCTTCCTTGAAGATAGGTACTATCAAACCCTTCACCCAGTCCTCTAGGATTCCCTTCTCACCTGCAGCTCTCACCATCTTCACACTTACTCATTCCTCTCCTGGTGCCTTCCTCCCTTCATTCTCTTCAGTGCCTCTTCCACCTTCCTCCAGGTTAGATCTCTCACATTTTCTTGGCAAATGTCTGCTTTATCTTCTCGTTCTTCATCTGTGGTAATGTTAGCATTCAGCAGTTCTTGTAAATACTTTCTCCACATTTACCCGAGTTCCTCCTTTTCTGTCACAACATTCCCATTTTTGTCTACAATTCCATACAGAACTTTCTTACTACTCACACACTTTTCCATTTCTGTCCACTTCTTCATCCAACTTCGCTCCTCCTTTTCCCATCCTTCTCCCCTATCCTCCTTGCTTCCCTCTTGTTGGCCTTAAATTCCTCCTTGGCCTCCAGTGCCCTCTTATAGAACCACTCCATAAAGGTCCTGTTCTTCTGGGTTATAGCTTCTTTTGTTCTAGAGTTCTACCGTGGTGTTAACTTCCATCTTATATTTCTGCTGGTTCTCTTATACATATTTTCTATTGCTTCTACCAATGCTTTTCAGAATCTTCCTTATTCTTCTTCCCCTGTACTGGGTTTGTCTCTTGGTATCTGGTTCCTTATTATTCTCTGAAACTGTTTCCTGTGCTATTCATCTTTCCTTCCTATCAGGGTGGCCACAAGCAGCCATTGATCACTGTCCAGGGTCTCACATGGAACTACCCTCACAACTATTATATCCTTCTCCAATTGCAAATCAACATGCATATAGTCTACTACTGACTTTCTTGACCAAGCGGGGTACCATAATACTGGATCATATGTAACAAATGTCACATCTTTGAGGGCTGCATGAAGCTATATCAATATATATATTGAAATAGTTTTTGATTTCCGCAGCAGAATGTCCTCTTAACCACTTATCTTCAACAAGGTTATTTAAAAGTAGATTGACCTTGACACTCTAATTGTAAAAATATTACTTTGAGCCAAAATTACAAATGAAATGAAATGTTAAAACCTTTAATCAGACTTTTTATTGCAGCCTGTTGGTCACTACTAATAATTATTTGTAACAAGAATTTAGTGTAAGTTATTTGTTTGTTAAATTTTGAATCTTAACACATGGCGGATCATTTATTAAAAAGGATCTCTCTGCATTGATTAAGACATAGTTATTACACAAATTTTAAAATCTTAGTAAAAAGATATGCAAAAACTATGAGCATTAGGGAAATAAGAAGGAAATATGGTTTTTATTTTTGAATTAGACTCATTTTCAAACATGAATAATTTTATTCCTATCAAAGATATTGTATTTCTAGGACTTTGCCTATATTCTGAGGCAGCCTATTATCTGGCCAATACAGTAAATATTAAGTTTAATTTAGAGCTATTATTTTTTTCCATAGAGAAGTAAAAATTAGTTTGTTAAACAGTTAAAGTGTTTTATAGCGTAGTTTTCAAGTTTTAAAATTACTTATTTATTAAATTCAAGCTAGACTAAAATCAAAAAACTTGAACCTACAAAGCATACATTTAAAATCATTCAAATGCTGATCTCTTTGGGCAGAGTTTAGCATGTTTATACTTAAGTTGAACTGTCAGTTGAGTTTTATTTTAAATTTTGTCTGTAATGTCTAATTATATTTCAGTTGATCAATAATTTCCCAATCTATATTTCTTACTCGTTTTCATACTCTTAATCATTGCTCAGCAAAACAAAATGAAATACTTTTACACATTATTTGTGCATCTTCAATACTGTTATCAAATTATTTTAACCGCACACTTCACATCACTCGTAACTAGAGGTGTGAGATGGAACATTTCCTTTAACTTGCTTATAGTTCAGGTCTACTTCTTCTCTCATTTATAACTTCACTTTGTTTGCTCAACATTTCAGCCTGGGGATGAAAATGAGTTGAGGGAAGGTTTTGGAGGACACATGACTCGACTGCACATGATAAAACGTCGAAACCGTAGTGTGTCTGAAAGCTACAGCATGGATGTTAGGCAGCGGCCAAATTCCCAGCAACTCCAGAAAAGGGTAAGACGTTTCTCTGGAGGTTCAGGCATTGGAACCCAAAAACGAGCAGACTTGCCTGGCTTTGTAGGCTCAGGCCATATCAGGACCCACTCTTTTGGTTCCGAGAGACAGCGGACATACTCGGCTAGTGAAAGTCATAACAGAGGAAAAAGTCATTATAAAGAGGTCAAGGCAGATGGAAGTCATTCAAAAGCTAGAGTAAATTTTGATTTAAGAAATAACAAAGATTCTGCTTCTGAACCATCACATGCTACATCAACCAATAAGATATCAGAATCCAAGGTACATAGTCGAACACATCCGCTTTCGAAAAAGAACTCATCTCCTAATGAAGCTTCTGGTACAAGAAGCCCAATTATAAAAACAACCACAAACTTGGTATCAGGGGAGGGATCAAAATTTGTAAGCAAAATAGTTTCCTCGGATGTGAGCAAAAAACAAGGAAATTCAACCGAAGCCTTCAAAATTAAAGATGAATCCTGTTCTTCGTCTACATCTAAGTCATGAAGGCTTCTTTTGAAAAGACATCTTTGTACATAGACACAGGTAAAATAAAACACAATTTTGCTGTCTTGGTAAATGAGCTCAGGGTTGCCACCTAAATAAAGTTTAATTGTGTTCTCTACATGAGTGGTAATAAAGTTTTGTACAAAAAATATTTGCTTTACAAATCATAGAATATTAAGACTTTGTCTTAAAAGTGTTGTATATTTCATTTGGACAATAACTGAGAAAAATAAGCCTGGTATATGGCATTGGTTTAGGTGGCAATTCTACGTACTGGCTTCTGGTTTGTATCAACATGCTCATTGTAGCTCAACAGCTGATAAAATACTTGGTGAAAGTAATTTCACTTCAGGAAATGTAAAAGTCTGATTTCCAAGTCTATCTTATAGTGCCATATAATCATTTAAATAATGGTACAGTTTTTCTTAAAGATATGGTGCATCTATATTTTTTCTTCATAACTATCAATAATTACTAGCATTATACTTCCTTAGAACTCGTTATGACAAGAAAAAAGTAAATAAATTATTTGCTGGCAGAAATGTTAATATTGCTAACTAATTATTTATGATAAAGCTGTTCCTAAAACAAATAAAATGTTATAATCATATTTGAATAAGAAATCTTAAGAAATCAGTTTGAGCTTTGTAGATTTATATGTCTTCCAGTACATTTACGGTATTAACGAGTGATTTGACCCTTAGAAACTTTTTTTTGTTTGTGTGGTTCTAGTTTTAACAAACGTTCACTCCCTCCCTTTAAATAAATACCTACACAATATGCTATTGATATATGCTATCAAACACACTGTATCCCAAGTAAAACCGGTCCTAAATGCAAACTCGCAGACAGATGAGTGTGGAGGCACACTGACCTTGTGCAGTCACTGTTGCACACATGTGCTTTTAGTGACAGCAGAGGGAAATGGAAGCCTCAGCGAGCGGAACTATGCTTAACGGTTGGTGGCACACATTTCAAGTGGGGTCGATTTTATTTTGGGACACCCTGTAGTTTTGGCATTATATTTGGAGACTGTGTGAAAATATGTTGTAAGAATGATTAGTTAAGGGAGCTACCCTGGAAAAAGACATAATTATGTAAAGGTTTACCTGGGTTTATCAAGGTCCAGCCCAGCTATCTTTCCATTTGTTTGCTTCCTCATCGCTTTTTTTTTAAATGTTTTTCACACTGTTTCTGTTACTATTTTATTATTCTTGTAGTAGAATAATGAATATTTAAAGAACTAAAATAGGTTGGAAGGGTCAGGGCAGAATTATTAAAGTTCAAAAGCTTACATTTAAAACACAATCCATGACATTAATGTTCAGAGCACATAAGCCTCCTCCTTCGACAAATGAGAGCAGAACACTTGACTAAAATTACTGATGCGATATGTTTTAAATGTGAACTTTTGGACCTTCATTTTGTTGATAAGTTTAGTTCTTGCCCATTCATTCTTAATTTCAATGGGTTTTTTTTAAATCCAGCCACTAGGCGCCATTTTTCCTTTAGAGAATAATAGTCACGGGAGAATTTTCTTGTATATACCTTTTATTTAGAAATTTTTTTCGTTATGAAAACATGTTTTTGTTAGTTTTCATACTCTTGCAACTGATATTTGTATATACATCATTGCTTTAAGTGAAATGAAATTGTAAAAATAAAATCAATTCTATGTGTTTGCAAAACTTTGCTGTTGCTAGTTAACATGCTGCACTAATCCACAGGTTACGGGTTCACAGATACTATATGTCCAAAATGTAGTTGCTTTCAAGGCTTATCTAAAATTAATTAATACCTCTTAGAATGACTATTTGAGGCTGCATGTTGTCTGTAGATGTAAATTGTATATATTATTTTAAGTGAAGTTTATGGTTAATGTAATATAAAATTTTGTTTGAGCTTAACATTCATTCTTGTGGAAAATGTTATTAATATATTTATCTAAAAGTTAAACTACACTTAAAGTCAGATTTGTGTACAACTAATTCATATGCGGTTTAGAAATTTATTTCCAACTCATTATGAATTGCCTTTTTTGATATAATCCATCATTGATTTATTTTCATTGTTCTCTGAAATGATTAACTATTTAAGGGACTTATTTTTCCAATAAAATTTAATTAATTCTTCATATTTGGGTTTTTGTTGATATTAAACCCTTCCACCCTTTTATTGGAGCTCTACAATATATAGTTGCTAGATCAAGAGAATATAGGTTTTATTTTTGCGTTCTCAATACATACATTATTTGAATTGTATTTCCTAAAAAAAAAAAAAAAGTTTATTACAACTTGAAATTGAAAAAGATAAAAAAAAAAAATAGTTGCTAGTGAGACATGTGACTTCTCACAAAATGCATACATTAGTTTATAAATGTTGTGTTGAGGTATAAAACTTGCCTCTTCTTGAGAGTTAATAAATGAAGTGTACTTCTTGGAAGATGTCTAACTATGATTTCATTCATGGTGATAAACTGAGTAAGTTGGAAATACATATATTTTATTATAATTAGGGGAGTGCATTTTTCACTTGGAGTAGAGTTTGAATAAAAAGTTTTTTTTTTTAGTTCGAATAGTATACAAAAAATTATTTCAAATAGAATTTCAATAATAGATTAATGGATAAGCCATAAATAAGTACAAACATATTTTTTTTAATGTATAATCACACATTCAAATTTTTAGGTCAATTTAATTTAGATATGCAATTATATTTTTTTTTAGTTATACAAAAGAAAATATAAAGGGACCCTTATTTGTTATGAAATTGTATCTTAAAATTTAATAAAATTTTTGAGATTGAAAATTCAGAGTACTAAAATGTTTCAAGTTATGTCAAAATTCAAGTAGCTACTAAACCTTGATTTGAATTTGAATTTTTTAGTACTCACACACCCCTAATTATAAGACAACAGTTGTATTAAGACATAATAGCTGTAGCCATGGTAGAGTGTAGCACAATATTTTATATATAAGTTATAACATGATTTGTGATTGAAGGTAGTTTTGATAACTTTCTGATATGAGAATGTTAGGAATAGGTAAAAAAAAAAAAAGAAATATTGTAATATAGACTTTAGTTAACTCAAGTTTATGGTAAAAATATGTAATAAGAAATATGTGAGTCAATAATATTTTCAATTAAGTATGTTTAATTTTGTGTTGTGGGGTTGTCCAATTACTTTAAAGTAAAAATAAACCTCATTATTTTATTTACCTAATTGCTTGGCCTTACTCCTTTAGTTTGTTTAATATTTAGTCTAATATTTAGTCTAATATTTAGTCAGGGTAATGTTTAAAATATTTAATATAAATTTCAATTTTCCCCTTTAGTAGGGGGCCTAGATAATAAGTGAGCATACTCAATATTTTTGTAATTATATTAAAATATGTTTTACATTTATGAATAAATTTATATTTATTAGAATGTATAACATTTTGTTAAACTCATGGATTCATTTCACACACATTTGTATGGTCACTTTAAATATTATTAGATTTTAGTATTGGCAAATTCTGATGTATATCCTAGTCTAAAAACTATTTGGCAAACTTAAATCCAATTCTTTGATCATCATTTCGTTATTCCATACAAAAGTTGAGAAATTTCGATCAGACCTTTCATTATCTAATATATTAAATTAGATATAATATAGTTAAATTAGCTGAGTTTATAAAACATATTTGATTTAATATACATACAAAATTTAAACACCCGTTTAGTTGTTAATTTGAGATGTGATAGAACTAAGAGTAAATGAAGCCATCTCTTCCCACTCTTTCTTAATCTTTCAATTCTTGCTCCTCTGCGATACTGAATACACCACCCAAGTTCCTTATACACATAACTCGCAGTTTCCAATTATATATACATGCTCACTATGTTCGTCGTCTCTCTTGCTCTTCTGCCATTTTTCGGCATGACGTACGCAGTAAATGGCTTTAGCCACCATTTTATATCGATAATTCGGTCTCTTTACAGTAGTGATGGGCACTATAAAATGATTTTAGCTGTAAAATATTGAATGATGAAAGCTATCGAATGATCATTCCGATTGTGTTTATTTATCCACTTTATATATGATATTGTAAACATTTTATTAAGCTTTTACAGTATGGGCCCTAATGTATCTACAACTGTAATGAACTGTCATACTGAGACTCCCTCTTGGCAGGTTAGGAGACTGTCTTATCTTATCCTGTGTGGCTGAGCTTTAAATATTGTAGCTACTCAATGTTGACTGATTAATGCTCAAGCTAAACCAGTCACACTTTCTTGCACAAATAACCTAAAGTAATGCCACTCCGATTTTAATTAAATACTTTATTAAAATGCGACTCGTTTATTAAGGAAAACTTTTCTTGGCAAAATTTAATTATGAGTAATGATCGATTTTCTTCAAGCTGCAACCGGTATCTTCTTGTCCAGTGGCATCAGTGTAAAGGGTGAACTAGGTTTCTTTCTTTCCTGTACCTTCAATATATATTTTCTAAGCTTTTTTTTTTTTTTTTTTTAATATTGTTTAATTGGTAGTTGTTTCTCCCAGGATAGGTTGGCTATTACACTTTTATGGTTATTGGCAGTTCAAAAGACTACACATTGCTTAGAGTAAAACTAATGATTAAAACTCTCTTGATCAGTTTCAACCATTTATAAATTAGTGTTCTTTATCTATACACCTCAAAAAGATCTAATAAAATATGATACAAGGCAACAGTTACCAAACCACCCAGATCCTAAATTGAACTCGAAGAACTTGCTATGCAATTGTTGATTCAAATAGATTTTAATTTTATTACAAGTCATTAATGCTAGAGAGGTTTCATGTGCTGACACTCGGGCATGAAAATATACAAATATGTTAAATTAATATTCAATTGCCTACTGGCTGGGTTAGATTATTCATTTTTGGAGATTTGTAGTGTTTGGTGGTGGAAGGAAAGGGGGAGATGGAGTTATTTTACTAAAATGACCTGGACACAGACAGAAAACGGTTGATATTGATATGATCGTATTCTCTGGTCCCGTTCTGCTACTCTTAGAACGTGTCTACTTTTATAAACTATTATATAAATTAGTTGACAATATCAAAAATAGCTAATGATCTTTTATTTTAGCTACCCCAAATATTGTTAATAAAAACTACAGTTATAAAAAACTATAACAAGTGTTTTCATTTGAATGGTTGTAAAATTGTTCACTGAATAGTCGGTCAGTCAATAATTAATACAACAATAAATCACCTTTAAACCGTTAATGAAACTGACTGATATATGTTATGTAATGCACACTCCGGGGGATTACTACTCTAAATAAATTATGCTACAATGTCTTAATAACTCGCTATCCTATTTATTTATGCCAAGGCTGGGCTTAAATTCATGCTTAATGCACAACTAATAGCATACAGTGTGCAAGAAGTTGAAATACATTATTTTCAATGATAGCCTCTATACTCAATACATAGTGAACAGTGTACATTGCATAAAGTTTATTTAACTTTTAACTTTTTATATGTTATGCGTGGATTAACTTCTTATATATTATACATAGATAATCATTGAACTTGAGATTTATCAGTCAATGAGAAAGCAAGGAGAGAATAAAGTCAATCAAACAACAGCATTCAAGTAGACAAAAATAATTGGCTTTTATATTCATCCTTACGTTTGAAATGGATTGTGGTAGCCATACTTCACTGTTTGTTTATCACAAACTTTCTTTGTTTTAGCGTCAATGACTACAATTGTTAATAAAGGAGAATTAATATTTCATTTTTATTCAGTTATCAAAAAGTAGGTAAACTATGATATTCATGTCATAATAATTACAGAACCAAATAAAAATTGAATTTGATTTAATAGTACAGAAAAAACTTAAATTTAGTTAAGTTCTAGTTTCAAAAGATACAATTTAATAGGGGTGTACGAAGCTTCGAAACAAACATCAGCTTCGAATTCGCTTGAAAAAAAAATCCTGCTTTGAAGCTTTGCCAATAAAAATATTGACAGCTAAAATACTCAATTTATGTTCATATGGAAAAAATCTGATCTAAATGAATTGCATGTTGTGATGATTTATCAGATTGAAACAAAATATTATAAACAATTGTGAAATAAAACATTTTCCAAGTAATCTTAGTGCATGAAGTAATATAAATAACCACAATATAATATTTTTTTCAAGCCTAAAACAACTAACCAAAAATATTCGAACTTCGCTTCGGCTTTGAGAATGTTTCGTATATTTGATTCAAGTTCGCTTCAAATTGAAAAAAACAGGCTTCGCACACCCTTACAATTTAATTCTTTTTTTTTAATACACCTTTTATTATAGTATTTTCAGAGACATTATCTAGTAGTGAAAAGATGTTTTGAGCCGATTTCTCTTGATTTAAGTAAAGTTTTATACACAAGTCTCGTTATAATTTTTTTTTTCAAACGAATTGTGCACTGAACGCTATACACTATTTACTATTAGTTATACGTTATGTATGAATATAAACCCAGCCTAACCAGGGTAGGAAGACCAGAATATAAAAACTCTGGACACTAAAAAAAAACTTTGTTTCATTTCATATGATATATTATTTATTGCAAATTTACTATCAAATGGTTAGTTTTTACTTTCTGTGGAAAGAGGAAAACATTCTTTTGAGCTATATTTTAAATTTTATAATCCCCAATAAAACAATTTGATATGTTCTGTTGTAAACTCTCAAATTAAGCTACTGCGGTGTGTTTTTTGTCACCAGGTGTTAGTAACCATAGTCGTGCTCACATTTGTAAATATTGAATAACTTTTTTTCTTTCAATTATTTTAGATTTTGTAGGTTTAATCCTATGCCTGTAATATGCTGTGAGATTTTTTTTTTGTGTACAAAGTATAATTTTGAGGGGAAATTTTGGTGACAGTTGGTAACTTTATTATTACATACTAAAATAAATACTAGTAGTTTAGTTTTTATGTATATTAGGTAATAATAATAATTATAATACTATCAAGGAATGAGTTTGCCCATTGAAGGTGTATAATGTGTGAGATTGTTGTGTTTTAAGTTAAATATTATGTTAATAGCTTTATGTCTAGTAGTGTGTGGTTTTAGGGGTTCCCTTCTATTCTATATAGTTTGTGAAGAAACTGTTTTTTTTTTTTTTTGTAAAAGTATGCATTTATTAAGTTCTTGCACATGTTTTTCCTTTTTTGTAGCACTGCAAGACTTGCCATGTTACCAATTTATTAATACGATAGGAATCTGTTTGAATGCATCATCACAGCTATTTAACATTATACGTTAGCTTTTTTTGACCAGATCTTTTTATATAATTTTCAAACTATTGTGAATGTACCAATTGACTTCTTTTTAAACACCCATGTTTACTAATATTAAAAATTAGTTGCCTCAAAATCACATTCAGAGTTGAAAAATTTAACAGCCAAGCTAGTAAAAATTTATTTATTTTTATTTTAAAAAAAGCGCATTTGGCTTATATTTTTTTTATCCCAAAACAAGATGGATAACATTAGTACACTTTTTTATACCTAGTTTTCCTCTTATATGTTTTTTATTATCTTATTATTTGTATTGACTGTGGTAAGGCTGAAAATCTAAATATCAATTCAAACTTATATTTACAGATATGTAAAGTTATTTGAAGATTCACTTTTTTATATATACAAATATATACCTTTTCCTTTATAAAAAATGTGATTCGTTAAGCACAATTTTTTATTTTCACTTTTAAGAAATTTTGTGTTTCACACACCTTCCTGGATCCAGAAGAAAACTTAGGTCGAGGACTGAGTCAGTTTAAACAATAAAAAACTGTTAACACTGTTCTCTTTTTATTGTTTTTCATCCTTTATTTAATTTGGGGGTAAATCATCCTTGAGAATAGAAATAAAATTCCTAAACATTTAGTTTTGTACACCAATACTTTAAAAAAAAACACCTTAGGTTCCGGTTTAAAAATTTAAAAAAAATCAATTCCTTACTAAAAATAAGAAAAGTCAACCAGGGAAATGTGTTCTTTACAATCCAACACATATTTGCAATAGCTTCCTTTCATTATTTTCAATGTGTCACACAAAGATTCAAAATGTGGTTATATAAAAAGGGAATATACCGTATTGGCCCGAGTATAAGACGGCCTCAAATATAAGACGACCCCTCTATTTTTCCCTTGGCCGAGTAAAAATAATAAGGCCTCAAATGTAAGACGGCCCTTAACTTATTTTCTCCATTTTCACATTTGTTTATCTGTTTTGACGATGTGCCGCGTTTTTCTACGCTATCAGGCGCCATTGGAAAAGATAAAAATATACTGTAATTAAAATCGCACTAAACTATACTATATTTATGTTGCTGTAACTAATTCACACAAAAAACAAACAAATACATCAAGATAATCAGCAGGCAGCTGACGTCACGCACCATGGAGAAAAGAAACACTATTACTAAACACTGATTCGTGCAACTAGTCGCTACACAGCAGTACCATCATGTTACTGAGCGCTTACTAAGCGCTCACCAAGATCAGTTCTTAGAGCTCATTCAAACGTAATGTCAGAATACCACACCGCTGCTGTACTTCCATGACCAAAATGAAAAATAACTTTGATGTAATGTTTATGTTTACGTTTACATTTTTACGCGTGAATACCACAATAAAATAAAGTTTGTGAGTTAGTATTCGTGTGGAAACATGTTGTCATGCATGATTTACTAACTTTAATAAATGACATATGCAGCTTTTCACAAAAAATAAATTTGAAATTAATAACACAAGAAACTATGCCATGAAGATAATTTACATGTGAAATAACTTAATAAAATAAATTTTTATAGTTTCTTACATGTGTAAAAACATGTTTTGTGCTAGATTTATTAATTTTAGTTAGAAATATGCAATACAAACGGCTTTACACAAAAAGTAAGTTGAAATTAATATGATAAGATGCTAGGCTGCAAATATAAGACGACCCCCTATTTTTTGCTTTCAATTTTTAATAAAAACTATCGTCTTATATTCGGGCCAATACGGTAATCAAGATGATTTAAATAAATGACATGTTTGATTATTTTGTGTGTTTGATAAACCTCAAAATATGAATCATCGTATTGGTAAAGTTTTTGATAAGTAAGTAGGCTAGAGTTAAAAGAAAGGTGAAAAAAACCTTGCTATTTTTGTTAGGGATTCTCAAGCCTAATTTTTCACTAGGTGGTTTTCCCTACCTCTGCCCCTCGAACCCCTCTTCCCTATCTCGTTAGTTTCATTTGGTATTTTTTCTTTATATTCATGTTTAAAAACAGTTTTCTTACTATTGATTAGTTAATTTCAAGGGATATAAATTAATTAAAATCAAAGAAGGGGTTGGGGACTTAATAGAGAATTCACCAACACTTGCCTAGAAAAATAAAGAAAAACAACAGCTCAGAATAATACTCTTTGCATACAGATAAATAATTCTCCTTTATTGCAAATATTCTTTACTTGTAGGCTCAAAAACTTTTATTCTAAGTAGAAATTTTAACCTCACTCATTAATATTGTAATCCATAAACAATAATGATTTAGTAACTTTTTTTTTAATATATAAATTCCTTGTGCCAATATTTATAAAAATGGAAATATTTTTTTTTTCCTAGAAACATATATTTTTTTTATAAATTTTTCTAAAACGTAGGATGCGGCTTCTACATCTTATTGTAATCTGTACTATATTTTATGCAGTTCTCTTTGTATTCTCAATTGGTACATCCCAGTAAAACACTAATGATTGTATTGGAAGTTTTAATATTAATAATAAATATGAAACATGTATTTTTGGGATGTGTGAAGCTTAAACTAGCTTAAACTATATTAATTTTTGCTATAAAAATATTTAAAGTTTAAAATACACAATTATTTTCAATTAAATAGAACTCGGGGCCCTTGTTAATATCATATAATCTTGTCTTAAAAAAATCTTGATTGGGTACAAAACTTACAAACTTAAAAAATATTTTTAAAAATGCACACGTTCCTAATGTATTAAATTTCATTGCAATGAGTTTGTACAAGGAATGAGATATATATGTTTTTATACACCAAGTTTATCTCTACTTTGGTTTATATAGAATAATTGGATACTAACAAATTCTTATGTTTGAATGTTTTGCCAAAATATCATTTATTAAAAGATTTAAAATACAGCACTTCCTATTTTTATACCAAAATAATATCAACTTATATTTATGTTAAATTTTGATAACTTTCAAAAATCCTGTTTTTTTGGAAGATAATTAGGCTTAAAAAGTTACTGGAAATGGTAAAAATAAATATGGCCACTTTAAAGAATGTTTATTGTAGATGCCTCTGTTAAAATTGTACCAATAAATGTAATTGGAAAGTGGTGAAAAATAATAAAACCATTTTTATGGCAATATATTTTGTTAAAATTAAAAAAATCAGTTTTATCTTATTCCTATTTTTATAGCTTTTTAAAATATAGTGCAATCTTTTTACCACAACAAACAAGGTTTTATAGTAATTGACATTTTTATAGTCTAGTCTAGCGTGTTTTTTTTTGTACAGGTTTAAAAAAAATTATGATCATTGTATATTATTGATATATTTATTCAATTGGGAAAAAATATCTGTAATCAAATTATTTCAAATGTGAAAACACTATTCAGAGAGAATCCTACTGTTAAAGTTAACAGATAAGTTAAAAAAAACTTAATATTTTCCAATCAAAATTTTTAATTGTAATTCTGGAGCTGATATATTATGAATCCCAAAGTTTTTCATTGTGACAGGTGTGGCTGCATGGCTTGGCACAACGTTTTGATTTCTGATTGTCTAGTTGAATTTTTCAAGCAGAGGTACAGCTCCAAATTTAGCCTATTGCGGTACTTATTTTTTGGGCACACCATGGATGAAAAACCACTTTCACAGAGATATGTTGTTGAGAAAAGCAACATAAACTTGATGGTATGGTCAGCGATATGAGGAAACTCGTTCAGCTTTTGCAACCAAAAGTCTGCCAAAAAAGTTTTCTTGAAACTGGATTTGAGGGCTTCAACAGGACAGTTCAATAATTTCTTTTGTTAAAAAGCAGTTTGGTAGACTGGATTCTTCCACTGTAGAAAAAGGGTCTCGCATCCAGAACTCGCTCCCTAAATTCTCAGAAAAATATTCGCCAACGTCTTCAATCAAACCCAGACAATGCTCTCTTATGTCGTTGACAACAGAATCATGAAGCTCAAGTTCATTTTATTCTATGAAATTTTCTAAAGACGAAAAGAATTACAGTTGTTCCTTCACAACTTATTTTGTTGTAAATTGAACTTTCTTTTTTAAATCTTTTATTTTGTCATGTACCATTAAGGGTGCTGTTTGTTTACCCTGCAGACCTTTATTCAGCTCATTCAGTCGCTTAAACATGTCAGCCATGAAAGCTAGCTTGCACAGCCACTGTTAATTTGTAAATTTGTCACTAAACTCACACTTTCTGTCGGAGAGAAAAACTTTTAACTTCTTGTCTCATTTCATAAAAATGAGCAAGACAATTTGGTTTGGCAAGTCACTCTAACACGCATAATATGTTTGAGTAACATTGTCATGAATAGGCCGATATATAATACATAAACACAAATAGATGGGAACTAATTAATAAACTAACATCACCGCAGTATATCTCTACAACTCCGTTGCGAGTTTGAGTAATATCATTGAGAGAGAAAGAGTTTGTCACCAAGTCGTGACTGTTGAGGAAATATTCTCCAATTACTCTAAATATAAGTAAGATAACTGCTAACCTAGAAGGTTTCAAGTAGAGGGTTGAAAATTCTCAGAAATTGGTCTCCAGCTGAGAGCAAAAGGAGAAAAAGATGGGTGGGAATAACCAGATAAAAGCCAACAATTTGGGTTTTCCATAAGTCCCTTGTCATTTTACCAACTTTCCCTTGAGAGCTGCACATGTATCCCCTGAAAGGTGCCCGCGTACTCCTGAGGGTACGCATAGATACCCCAGTTTGAGAACCGCTGGTCTAGTCCATTCGATCTTAAGTTACATTAAAATAATTTGATACATTTTGACCTTTTGAAACATATTCAATTTTTTTTTATAATACAAAGCTCTGTTGATTTACTATGCATTAAGCAAGTGATGCCAATATGCAACCTTAATAGTTTCTAATCCAATTCCATTTATATCTATATAGGAAGTTATTGGTTGAACTAAACACATTGTTATAGCTTAATGCCTTAAAATATTATTAGAACATCCCATTATAATTTGTCCTTATTTTTTATAAATCATTTGTGAACTATAGTTTTGAAAATATTTAAAAGTTATTATTCTTGGGTAATAAATATATTATTTATTGATTTGCTCATCTTTATTGCTACATTTTAACTGACACTTATACAACTTGTAATCTGAAGTCTTACTCTTGAACTTCAATAAAATTGTATTTTTCTTTATGATTATTTTTATCTCAATTAAAAATATCAGCTTTATTTAGTTTTGTGCAACCCAATGCACTTTTGTTTATTAATTTTAAGCAATAAAACATGTTTGTAAAATTACAAGAATTCTTAACATTACATTAATTTGTGTTATTCTAAATAATTAAATTTTTGATAAGTTTAATAGTTTGTATGATAAATTGCATATAACTGTTTACTAATTATTTTTTAATTTGTAGTTTATCATTCTATATATTTTTTTAATGTGTTGCCTTGTGCTCATTCAGGCTATTGACAATTTTTAGGATAACATCCCACTTGGTGTCATTCAGCAACATAAACAGATGTGCACCCAAAAAAGGAGGGGGGGGGGGGGGGCAAACGGGGCAGTTTTTTTTCCCCCACAAGACTAAATGATTTTAACAAAAAACAGAGCTAAAATAGACAACACAGAAGATGTGTTGAAAACATAGACTACATTTAAGATTAGGCTTACGACTTTATATTCAAAAGGTGTACCTCTCTATACATTAAAATGCCCCTAAAACTCCCAATTGAAAATCAAACCTTCAATACATTATATAGAAGGTTATAGCCAAATTTTATTTTATTTGTCATTGAGTCACATTACCCGTCCGTGTTGTAGGCATACATTTTAACTAAACCTCCCTAACCTTTTGGACAGCAACAGAAATAAGGATAACAAGAAAACTTATATAAATAAAAGACACCATTCTGATGTTTGGTGACAAAATCTAAGCTGGGACTTAAATAGACTTCAAAATCCCGCCACCCAATTTCACACAAAGCTAAGACTAAATTTGACATGACTGGGCTTCAGACTTGAGGCTTGAGGCATAGTAACTTAGAGGTCTCAACCCTAGCATGGAGCCATTGATTACTCATATTTTTGTGAAATTTAGAAATGCTCTTGTACATTTAAAGTAATAATTAGTTTATTTTTAAAGAGTTTAAATAGCTTTTCTGAACATGTTATAAATTTAGGTTCAACCTTAATTCATTGATTCACTAACCCAAATGTAGTGTGTACATTAAACACATTTGAGGAATTTTTACTATAATTACTATAAAAAAGACTTTACATTGCTGCTAATGGACAGAGAGGTAATAGAATGAAACCTAGGTCTGGGGATTGAGCGGTGATGATCGATTTTCTTTAAGAGGCAATCATTACCTCTTTGTCCAATGACAGCAATCTAAAGTATGAACTGTGTTCTTCTTTTCATTGTAAAAGCCATATTGTGTTTGTCCCCTTTTATATGTTTCTATCCACCTTTCCTGTACCTTCATCCAAATATAATGCAATTGCTTCATAAAGCGAAAAGAGGTTTTCCTTATTTAGATAGAGTTACTATAAAAAAGTAATTTGTATAAAATTTCTCTTTGGATTTCAAGTTGAAATATCTGCTATAATTTTTCCTTAGAATTGAAGTACCTAGATATTTAATAGCTCATTATATTCATAGAGAATAATGGTTGTTAACGTGGTTTAAGACAAAGTCTTGAACAAATGTCAAAAATGGAAGAAGAAAAAAAAATGTGTGTCTTTTGTCATACAAAAATTTCTTGAAAATTGGTCCGTGCACTAGGCAATAATCACTGAACAAACGGCGAGATGAAATGCTAAACCAACTAGCTTCTAGAGGCATTTAATATACATACTGTTTTTTGGACTCAATCATTAGGAAGCTGTGGTCCCTTAATCGTCCCCCCCACCCACTTGAATTAATTTTATTTTGCATTTTGGTCATGGCTTTGCCACTGCTCTAGCTCATCCTTAAAAAAAGTTATTTTATGAACCTTAAATATTGCAAAGTTTCTAAAATATACTGTTTTAAATAAATGTATTTGAAACAATAAATATCCATAGGATTTTATGAAGAGTAATATTATTACTCTTTATTTTGAGTAAGCTTGAAGAATGGTAAGGTAAAGATTAATTCTTTGTAAACAAGTTATGCATTGTTTGCACAAATTTCACAAGTACTAACATTATTGATACTAGCCTTAAAATGAATTAAATTCACCTCATCAATTATTATCGTTTTGAAATAATGTGTTGGGTTACTAGCGATCACCAAACACAATACCAAGAAAACTCAAAACTAGAGCTCACATAATTAATTTACTACTTAACTAGAGTATCCTTTAAACCAAGTAAGTGTAGATCAACATTATAACAAGAAATGCTAACATTGAAATACTATAAAGCAAACTAGGACCTTGTTTTTTGTGTGGTTAATTCTATCCAAACAGAACTTAGTGCTTTGGACACCCTGTATGACCAATATCAGGAGATGATTCAAATATCTCCATAGTTTGGTACTTATTGTTAGACTGTTTGGTTTAATAAGTTTACATGTTTTGCTTTCCTACCCATAGTATAGTATATCATTTAAAGTAATTTATTAGGCTCCTTTATTCCCTTTCACTCTGATTTTCAAACACGTAATTCTTCTTTGATTATGCTCATAAACTGCCATAGAACTGAATCTACTTTCTCCATCATAACTCATATATCATATTAGATACAAAATAACAACATTTTTAAACTTTGCTCTCTATCCTACAATTCTTTATTAAACTCCCATTTTAGTGAAAGTCCTATTCTATTCAAGCCCTTTTTGTAAATTCTAATTGGCTTTATTTTGTAAATATAGTACTTAAGATGATAATCTGTTAAAAATGTTATCCCACTGTTTGAAGGCAGATGATAAACTGTAACTGCTGTGCAGTAGTGTGTTTGAACTGCTTAAGCTTTTCAGGAGCTATGCGTTGTGGATTTAAAAAAATAGTGGGATCATATTCTTAACAAACCAATGTGCAGTTTGCAGAAAAATCACTTAACATAACAAGAAATTTATTAATTTTTTTTTTTTTGAGAAAGAAAAATGTTTCGAGTAGTAGATGTGCTCGAGAATGATGATAAAAAAAACTACACAATAACACTATAATATATTGAATTTTTTCACTTGCATTATGTTTTTGTTTTAATTATATGATTTCACTTGTTTTATGTATGATGTTTTTATCTATTATGTATGTTATGGAGAGTCAAACTGTAAGTTTTGTGAATACAAAATAAAAAAAAATTCAAAAACAAAGTACTCACAAATAACTAAATCAATAAATTTTTTTTTTTAAGTTTTACTAAAATACCTTACTTCATTAAACCTCATTAGTAGGGATGGGACCCTCAAATCCTAATGGATATTCGAAACTTAGAGAAAATTTTGGATTGGAGACTCAATTCCTTAAAAAAAAAAGTTTTCAATTTTTCAAGTGAAATTGGTTTTAAAGCTCTAATATTGCTTATTGGTGGTGCCAAACCAATAATCATTATAGGATGAACTTAACAACTGGCCCCAGATCAGTAATTTAACACTTAACTGAATATAAATTTTTTCTCAAATAGGATTCAAACCATCTTTGAAGTGACTGGCTTACCGAATTATAAAAATGACAAATTTTTATGACACTGGCATAAAAATTTGTCATTTTTATAATTCGTTTATAATTATATTGAATGTGTAATTTTTAAATTTATTCATAATTATAGTGAATAATTTAAATGTATTATTACTATTATCAGGCATTAAATACTAAACTATTTTTCTCTTTGGCTCATACATCCTAACCATAGTCGAGGTCAAAACTTGCACAATTTTGTGTTCATCGTTTTAATTAAATAGAACCTGAAGATAAATAATTGAGAGTTGAAAGGTAAGGAGTTCCCTCTACCTTAGTGGAAATTCACTCGTCTTTAAAATCTAGAACACGTATCTACACACATTTTTCAATTTTTCATTGCAACTTCATTAGACAGGATATACAAGTGAAAGCTTGAAGAATAATTTATTTGTATAAACATTATGTTATATATGATAGTGCCCCAACGGTAAAACAAGATTTCTTATGAAAATATCAATTAAAAAACATTAATTTTGTTTAATTCACATGTAATGGATTGTTCCCTTTGTGTGTGAAATAGTTCTTACTGGAGGCCTATGTGGGTAAATGTTTTTAAGTCTGGTAGTAGGGCAGTAACATGTCTGATCATCTTTAATGTAGAGTACTAACACCCCCTGTCCCTAATGAGTTAAAATCGCAACGTTGCCAAGTAAATACAATTATCAAAACTTTCAACAAAAATTGCATATAAATTTTATAAACTAGCATTAAAAGAGGAAGATGTTTAGTTTATTGTATAGCTGTGCTAACCCCTCTAACACACATACAATTTGACAACTCTGCCGTGACTAGCCTATTCTCAAGTTTAATAGCGGTGGGCCTGGATGGGAGATAAGGAAGTGGAGAGACTTAATGAGTTGAAGAATTAAGTCCCAGCAATCACTTGGAAGCTTACAATTATATATTTTTTATTGTTTATCAGAATATTTTTATTTACCTATGTTATTACCCCTCTTTCTAAGGGAATTTCAATGTCTGAAATCTCTGCAAATACCGCCCCTAGAAACATAATTATTTCATCAATTGTTTCCTAATTCAGTGTAGATTGATTATCAGTTTTCAAATTTTCTAGCATATTCCCATACCCTTTATCAAGATCAATCGGTGTATCTTGAAAAACTATCACGAAATTACCAAAGTTTACCTTACATACATAGATTATACAAGTAACACGAAATAAATTATTATTATTATTATTAGCACCGCGTCTTACTACCCATTCGGGTTATACGCACTTACGCTAATATGTGATGGTAGGGTGATTGTGAGATGAAATGGAGGACCTACAGTTTAACGTGGAATCCGAACCACGGTGGAGGCCTGGCATTCCTCACATTCACAAGTTGTGATTAATACACATCTTGTCAGAGGTGAAGGAAGGGTTTGGCAATCAGATAAATCTGTGCCGGGACCGAGGATTGAACCCCGGACCCTCAGCACAGAAGTCTGACCACCTTACCCCTAGACCACCAGGTCACCAACACGGAATAAAACATATAAATAAAAATGGAAACCAGAGCTTATCTAAATCAACTACGAGAACCCAATTTATTATTTATTTCTGTCATTTGAAGTATTTCAATATGAGCTGGTGGGCCGCACAGGACTGTGGGTTGGATTTGCCTTGGAGTGAAGGAGCTTCTAGAAAATACAAACTTTTTTTTCGTTAAACTTTGATAACACCTCATTTTATTATTAATGCCGATGGGGAGGGGATGTCCCACCAACTCCCCTAACATACAGCACTGATATCGTTTTATCCCTGAACACAAACTACCTGCTTGTAAATACATTCTATATCTATTAAACTCAATTTCAACGCCTTTACTAAAACTACTATCACTTAATTTATTTATTCAAAATTATTTTCACAGTTAACATTTGTATAACTATCGCCACAATTACCGGGACTTAAAAACATAAATGCTCTGACCCCTTATTCCCAAGATGTCTAGTTTTGTGGTCCAAAACGTTTATGAAACTTTTTTTATGCACTACCTGTTTGGGTTATACACTAAATTACTAACTACACAAATGGTTTTAGGGATTAGGAAAGCTATAATTAGAGGAAATGTACCCAAATTTGTGTGTAGAGAGAGAGGGAGAGAGTGGAAAACCATTTTGTAAAAACCACCCTTAGAACACCCAACCGAGATTCTAGACGAGTCTTTGAGAGAATTACCATTAGTTTTACGTTGTACATACTAACTTCTCATACTGAAAACTAAATTCCTCTAAGATCAACCAACCCCAGCATCATTAAAAATAAATTATATTTTTTTTTTGCTTCTACCACATGGAACATCATCTTGCTGATTCTTTGAAATAGTATCAAAATTAGTTTACTTTATTGTAAGGAGATTTAATTTATGTTTGACATGTCAAATAATATATATTTTGAGAAAAGTTGAATTTATTGAAGGATATAAAATTTAGTCTATACATTATTATTTATTTACTTTATTGATATGGAAAAGAGGCAACTTAAGTTTGTACAAAAAAAATCAATGCATTAAAACAAAGTTTTAACGATTGGTCATCCAAATCACTAACAGTCATTTTTGTGTTTATGTACATAATCAACTAAATCTTAACGCTTCATTGTGATTTAGTAATGAATTTTAACTTGCCAGGTAGGCTACTCGACAAGAAAATAAGTCTCTTTGCATTGTACATACTACATTAGAAATAGTGCAGACAATCAAGATGGTCCCACCATAGTCTTTTACTCCTTTGTCTTTTAAATAAGTTATTTCAAAACTACGTTTATTTGGCCTAAAGAGTTTCGCAGATTATCTTCCACAACTAAGGCTGAGCGCACAGCAAAAAAAAAAAAAGCAAAAGCGTTTTTGATTGATTATGCCCCTAAATCATTGATTCAACGTGTTCGAAATTCAAATGAGATTGCTGCACACCAGTTAGTAAAAATCAAAAACGCTTTAAAGCAAATTGTTTTGACATCATCCAAAAAGAAAAATTATTAAAAAGCATAACAAAGTGCAAGTAGTCATACCTTAAACCGAAACACGAGGGAAAACATTTCTGTATGTGCATGCGCCAACAATCTCGGTCACAGTGCGTGCTCGCCCAGTATCGCCCAGAGTGTCATGAAGTTATAAGCTGATTGTGTTAGTCCAAGCTAGACCCCCCTCTATATGATTACACAGTGAAAAAGCATCATAACAGAAATGTATTGGACCTACTTTGGCTGGAAATAGCAATTGAAATGGGTGCACCCCACACCTTCTCTCAGGATGTTGTTCAAAGTCTAACAACCACTGCCACATGACCACAGCAACATCCTTCTCAGACATTGTACTGTTACTGGAACACTGCAGTCTCCATTCCCTCCATTGCTTTGTTTTGCTCTGCTTTTTCGGTCTGCAGCAAAAGTTTTTTTGTGAAAACATGTTTTTAGCCAATACAAAACAGTTTAAAGCAAAAACATTCTGTTTTAAAGAAAAATGCTTTTGCTTTATTTTTCTGTGCACCTCATCGGCGCACGTGAACAAATCGTCGAGGGGGCTTTTATGGTGCAGTGCGAACTGTATAGCCACCAACCCCTGAATACACATGACAATTCGTGCGTCTCTGAAAATGTTCAGTAGTTTCTGAATTTTGTTTTAATAACAACCAGTTGCGTAACTATAGGGTGGCATAGGTGGCAAAATGCCGCAGGCCCGCGACCCAAATGGGGCCCACCACGCATGCCTGCCTCTCCGCCCAAAATTAATTTGGTAATAGATGAAAGTATTGACTTTGTTTCATAAAAATCTTATTCAATAAAAAATTAATCAATAGTCACTTTATTTTTCATAATTTCATGCTCCATAAAAAAGCTCTGTACATATTTTTCTGTAAAATCAATATTTAACAAGATATAAGTAAATCTAAAAAAAAACTTGAATGAAATTATAGGCAATTTCGCAGAGATCAAAGCAGGAAAAAAAGAGTTTTAAATGTTGATGTTTGTTTAGCCTCTCTAAGTGTTTATATTATTTATAATTTTGTTTATAAATTTATTAATATAGTCTTCTTCATTTCAGATCAATTTTTTACATTATATTATTAGTTTCCACTTTTCAGTAGCAACTTTATTAGACAAATGTACACCTGTATTACGAAATGTCTATGTTACCGTTAAAGTGTAAAATCTGTTATTTCATAAAATAACTACGTATTTCATGAATTACCTGACCGAGTCAGTTAAAGTGTATAATAATGTTGTATTCTATGCTTTAACTAGTTATTTAATAGAATAACGAACCCCATTCTGTTAAAGTTTAAAATGAAAATTTATTTATATCTTGTAACAATGGTGCAATACAACATTGCAATACATTTGTCACTCAGTGAGTTCTGTAAGTGTGAGCAATGTATACAAAAATGCTGTAGTGAAAGAGAGATTGGAATATTTACTGAGTAAGCGTGACATGAAAGAGAACAGTGCTTTGTTTACCCATGACAAGTTGTCAAGTTCGCTAGAAGAAGTCAAGAAATATAAAATAGCTGACAAGAAGGTACCATGTACTTCAACAGTATGATGTCCTTGAAGTTCAAGGATTGCCAGTGACAGATGCAAAACCTAATTTGTTTTAGTGTCCAAGCGATGCAATGTTTGATATCTTATAGTAAACGCATTTATCCATTGAGCATGTTGGGAGGGACCATACAATAGAATAAATTAGTCAATGCTATAAAAAAATAATACTCAAAATGACCCAAGGATTTTTTTGAGTGTTTGTGAACCTTGTCAACAAAAAATAAAAATGGGAAAGAAAGGAGTTTTTGTTAAATCCATGGTATTCTCATATCGGAACTCAAGATGTCAAGTAGATCTTATAGATTTCCAGTCTCAACCTGATGGAAACTATAAATTTATTTTCGTTTATCATGACCATCTTACTAAGCTCGGTGTATTAAGACCTCCTCAAACAAAAAGAGCAGAATAAGCTGTTATGCAATTTCTTGATATATTCCTGTTGTTTGCACTCCATGTATTATTCAGTGCAACAATGCCAGAGAATTTTTTAATAAACTTATGAATGACTTAAAAATAACTTGACCAGGGCTTAAGATCGTTCATGATAAACCGAGGCATAGCCAGAGCCAAGGTAGTGTCGAGATTGCTAACCAGAACATAGAAAACATGTTGACAACTTGAATGCAGGACAATCAATCCACTTCCTGGAGTAACGGACTGAAATTCATTCAGTTTGTGAAAAACGGAGCTCTTCACTCTGGTATTGAGAGGTTCCCTTACGAGGTTATGTATGACTATGCACCTTGAGTTGGACTGTCAACAACTCCTATTCCGATAGAAGTAGCCTATTTGATTCTGTGGAGGATGAAGAACAATTATATAATGCTTTGAATGTATCAAGTACTTCATTTAAACTTGATAATCAAGTTTTGGTTGAAGAAATGCGCGCCAAATGAAAGTGTTAAAGCATATTATGTCTTTTGTTAAAAAGATCGCAAGGGGAAACAAATTTGTTGGAAATGTGAACAGCCTGTCCCGATATCAACCTCAGGAGACTTTCGTTTGAAAATTAAAATTGTAAAGAAGGTCCGAAAGCTTTGTTTAAATAAAATGAATATCTAGAAAGGAAAGACGAGAAGCTAAAGTATGTTTGGAAGGTCATGCTAACAAAATGAAATTAATGTCAGAGAAATCTCATTCTGAGGCCTCTGAAGGCAACACAGTCCGTATTCCAGTACCTGGAGTTGAGAGGAGGAGGAGACTACCGATATATTTTATAATGTCATAATGGGGTCTTAAGGATTTTTTTAGGTTGGGAACAAGAAATTGTTGCATCAAGTAGCTGTATTCTCAGTCTCAGTTTAGTGTGAATGAACAAAAATTAATCACAATTGAAGAAGTACCTAATATCAAGACCTCACTCCAGTCCTTTACTACAGCTCAAAGTAAGTAGGCACCAGTACTGGTCAAGGACTCAAAAAATGTTCATGCAAAAAACAGTGTGACTTCAAAAATAATGTGCAATGCAATTCCAAGCGCCATTCTAGTAGTCCTTAAATTATGTAATAGTAGGATGAGTTTTATTAATTTAGAATCGGTTTTTATAACTATTTGTTTTATTAATACTATTTATTACTTCACTTTGTATTTTGTTATTTTGACTTGTCTAGTTTTAGTTGAAATAACCTGATAAGTGATAGCAGTGTAATATTTAATAGCTTCAATGAATCAATCAATGAATTTCCAAGTGACCATCTAGCAGTTTTGAAACTAATTTTTATTAAAATGGTTAAATTTGGTAAAAGACCAAGTTTTTGTAATTGTTTATTTTATTACCTAAGACTATATTTAGTTTTAAGTATCCTGGCCATAATGTTACACCAAATTGTTTAATATAGATGGATAATAATACTTTTTTAAACTTTAACTACATGCCATTAGTTCATTTATAGAATAACTAGTTTTTTTATCACAGCTTCTTACTACCCGCTCGGGTTATACTCTTGAGTAGCCTACTAATTACGCTAATGGATTAGGAATGGGAAAGGTTGGATTTAGATGAAGTGAACCCGCATTTGCGGGGAGGGAGAGTGGAAAACCAGTTAGGAAAAAACCAGTTCACCCGACCGAGATTCGAACCTCAATCTCCCCGTCCTCAGTGGTCTAGCTTAACACGACGAGCGCGTTAGGTAACTACCTCACCGAGGCGTGTCAATAACTAGTTAAAGTGTGTAAAAGTGTGTTTCATACTTTAACTGGCTCAGTCAGGTAATTCATGAAATACCTAGTTATTTTATGAAATAACTGAATTATACACTTTAGAGGTAACATATACAAGAATTCCAATAATAAATGCTAATGTAATTAATTTACTATAATCTACAATTATACATAAGATTATTTTTTGGGGTGTGAGTGAGGCTTTCTCTTATTAGAGGAGGACTCACCTTGAAAGTTTTGCTACGAACCCATTACTGCCTAGCTATGCCTCTGATACCAACTACTAGCTATATGAACGATACGTGAAGAATTAATATTTTGGAGGAGATAGGAAGCAAAATGAATGTTCATGTGATGGAACTCACATGGGACGTATTCTCCTCTCCTCTTAAATACAAAGACGAGGAAATTAATTATTCATCACTGCTTAAGCTCGAACACGTTGAACAATGCTCTTCCATGGCTTCTACAATAATACTTTCGATGGCAGGAGTGCAGTGGCGAACGCATCCATTCAAATTTTCCCTCACATTCGACTCGTGTAACCTTAGCTTTTACATTAATCCTATCATCGTTAGTTCAGGTGACTTATTTACTTGAATTTTCTTTTGTTCTTGAATTGCGAGTCGATCTATCGAGCCACGCGTCATCTTGATCAAAATCCCGTCGTTTCAAGTGAGATATACCGTTCGATTTCAATACGCGTGGTTTGGGTTTCAAATAGTTGGGGGATATCAAATGGAAAACTTGAGTGGTCTATATATAGGTGACCTGGTGATCTAGGAGTATGCTGTCCGACTTTTATGCAGGGGTCCGGGGTTCAATCCTCGGTCCTGGCGCAGATTTATCTGATTGCCAAACCCTTCCTTCACCTCTGACAAGAAGTGTATTAATCACAACTTGTGAATGTGTGGAATGCCAGGCCTCCACCGTGGTTCGGATTCCACGTTAAACTGTAGGCCCTCCATTTCATCTCACAATAACCCTACCATTACACATTAGCGTAAGTGCATATAGCCCGAACGGGTAGTAAGACGCGGTGCTAATAGTAATAATAATAATCTTGACATGTCGAAGAATGTACTCAGGAATATGTCTCTTGGTGTCAGAAGTAAGATCTAACACCAAAAAGACCACACGCTTTGAAAGCGTCAAACGCCCGGAACTTAGATTCAGGAGAGAGAATCATATTTTCATTGAAACCTGATGTAACCCCTACAGTTTGAAGCCACGTTTAAAAATACCTCAACTATGAGAAGACAAAAAAGTTTCGAACTTTTATGACTAGTTCTAATTTGTCATCTGAAAAAACTTTGTGAAGTTTTCAGTGCATGTTTCCACCCAACAGTGCGAGTAACCCAAACACCCTTGGTTTAATTTGGTATTTTTCGTCGTTAAAAATACCAACGATATAGAAAGGGAGAGGGGATCGGACAGCCCCTAGAATTTGGGAGAGGGGGTGTTCATATATACGTAAAAAAACTTTTATTGACTAAAATATATAGTAAAGTTTTCTATCAGACTCCCCTCCGCCCATAGAAAAACTAGCTTTTTACGCTCTTGAAAGATACATTTACTAAAATAATTTCAACCACTCATCCATGTAAGATTGTTCACTCATTTTAAAAGCAATTTCTGACAAAATTAGAGTGGTGTTGCTAAGTATTAAACAAAATTTCAAATAGCAAAAACCTTGGTTTGGAGTGATACACAACATAAGATAACAATTTGCTTTGAGCTGCTAGTAGTGTTCAACCAGCCGCAAAGACAGGCAGGTAGGTATAGGGTGACCAGACCTCCTCCATTTCCCGGACATGTCCTACAGTTCAACCCTCTGTCGGGGAGGAATTTTTGGAAAATTACAAAATGGACTCCATTTTGACCAAATTAAATAATTTGTCATTTTTTGGTGTTATTTTAGAAATTCTGCCCTAAAATGGAATTTCATTTATCACTAGCAGTAGGCCTATTTACGAGTTTTCCTCGGCAAACCGGCCACGTGGTGCTCACGTGATAACATTTGTTATTTAAATTAGCTGCGTGAATGCCGGCAGCAACCAATCACAGAGAGCGTCCTAATTAATAAGTTAATCTGGAAAATATTCTTGAACATACAATACAATAATATATGTAATATGGCTGTCAATAAAACACAGGAAGTGAATTTGTATAGGTACAAGTACCTTTTGAACTTTTATTTTGTAATGTCTCATATTTGTTCTTGAATGTACTGAGAGTCCTCCCCCCTGCTTTGCGCCAAAAAACATCTGGTCAACCTGAGCAGGTAGTCTTTCCCTCCCTCTTTTCTTGGCTTACTTTGCGCTTAAACTAAAACGGAATACTATACAGTTACACAAAGGAAATACTTAATAAAAATAAACATTTTGTTTTTTATAATTGTCTCACTTATTTCTTGTATGGCACCTTAAAAAAAATTGAGTTGTTTTGAGTATGAAAAAGAGCTGTAAACTATATACACAGCTGTTTAGAAATCTAAACATTCCCGAGGAGAAGTATGAGGAAGAAATAGTGAGTAAACTAAATAGAAGTAGCATTTCTATATGAATGAAGTTGATGACAGTTTTTCTAGTCATAACACAACAAATATTCCATCGTTTACTCCTCTTCTTTACTCTCTTTTTAAAAAAAAAACTAGCGCTACCGAGCACCTGTAGGTGATATACCCACCCATATCACACATGTAACCGAGACGAATTAGTTCACAATAATAAACAAACATAGCAGACAGCGCTAGTGTCGTCCGCTCATCTGTCACACCATATTTAACCAAAACATCCTGTTACAAAACGTCAACGTAGAAAAAAAAAGGGGGTACAAGACACCCCACCACGTGCGGCAACCGAGTTTGAATATTTAATAGCCTGTTTGGACAGGTGCGAACTTGTTTTAGGAAATAGGCCACAACATTTTTAAATTCGTCTCCATTCATGACATTGCATGGGATGTATCATTAAGAAACCTAGAGCATTCGTTCACAGTATTTTAAAGTAATTAGCATATTCTAATTTTTACGTATAAGATGTTTTGTTTTAGTTAATACGTTTTAACACCTAGGCTATTTAACGACTTAATCTATGGGGTATATAAGAGAAGAATAGTTTATTAGACGTATACAGGCATTTGCGTGGATATGAGATGGGGAAATAGTTTTACCAGTTGTTCTCTATGAATGTGAAACGTTGTATTTTACTTTACATGACGAAAACTAATATTGAGTGTTCAAAAACCAGCTGCTTAGAGAAATATTTGGTACAAAAAGGGATGAGGCTACATGATGATGAGTTACATACCCTGTACTCATCACAAGACATTGTTAGCTGGGCAGGACACGCGGTGCGAATGGGAGAATCTAGAACCTTGTTCAGGGTATTTTCTGGCAAACCCAATGGGAAGAGACCCTTGGGAAGACCTAGACGCAGATGGTAGGATAGCATTAGAATGGACCTGAAATAGATAGGGAGTAATGAGGTGGACTGGATATAACTAGCTCAAGATAGGGATAAAGTGTAATGAGGTGAACTAAATTAAACTAGCTAAAGATAGATTATTATTATTATTATTATCACCGCGTCTTACTACCCGTTCGGGCTATATGCACTTACGATAATGTGTAATGGTAGGGTGATTATGAGATGAAATGGAGGACAGTAGTCTCGTACGGCGTATGGTTCCAGCCCTCAGGCGTTGTTATTGAAACTTGTATCCTGTTGCCCCCGCCCCCGCCCCCCGCCCCCGCCGTTGTTATTGTCCTGTTGTGACGTCACCTGTTGTTTTCATTGCCTATAGTCCGTTTCTTGTTAAGAAGGGATAAACTTCTCATCCTGTGAGGTATAGTCCGTTTTCGCTAAGAAGGTACTTCTCAGGGAATCCCCAATTCCGCTGACGGGTCAGGGGGTGTTCCAGGGGCTCCTAAGCTGTAAGGTACCACACTCACAGCATTTGCGCGGAGGGAGAGTTGAAAACCACCCCAGAATCTAAACACTCGCAGCATTTGCGCGGAGGGAGAGTTGAAAACCACCCCTGAATCTAAACGCGTGGAGGGAGAGTTGAAAACCACCCCCGAATCTAAACGCGTGGAGGGAGAGTTGAAAACCACCCCTGAATCTAAACGCGTGGAGGGAGAGTTGAAAACCACCCCCCAGTTCACCAGGGCGAGATTCGAACCCACGACCTCCCGCCGGTTTGGCGGGTTGACAAGACAAGTCGTGACCTTGAAACTGTGAGCTAATTGACTCTGTTCATGTTTGCTAGCCCAACAAGTCGAGACTCGTAAGGAACAGACAGGTTTTTGCTCAAATAAAACACTATATTACAAAACATACATTTATTATACAGACATATTATACACTTTTACAAGAATGACGCATATATTCGTTCATACGTTTTTCTACAGTGTCTTTTAGATGCGTTAGTAAAATTGTTTTCAGTTCACAATCCAGCATGTAATAGTCCAAACCGACGACTTGTCGTGTATAGTAGGTAGCACTGAGGAGATCCAGGTTTCTTATGTGCGTTTCCAACGTAGGCTGATCGAGGTCGACGACATCCGTCGATTCGTCGCACACATCCACGACGAGGGTGTCGATCAGATAGTTGCAATAGCGCGCGACCGGTGTCGACCACATATCCCTGCGGTCGACGGCTGCGTCGATGAGGTCCCATACCTCGCAGAGACGCGCCCAGCTAGGTGCTAGATAGGCGACCCGTTTGAGTCCCGCGTCCTGTTTTTCGCTGATGACCACCATACGGTCACCGCACATACGTCTCAGGGAGATTTCATGGTTAGTCAGAGTGATCTTCTGCGGAGGATGCGTGTTGGTGAAAAACTTTGATATGACCTGCTTGTAGCCGCCCAGTTCTTGCCACTCTGTACGGTTGAACACGGCGCAGTTCCCGCCGCATTTTTCTAGCTGGACATAGGGCGTAAAGTCGTTCTGGACGCTCATGCCAACGATGACTCGCTTGGCGTCGACCGCGTCCAGCGGAAATAGAGTGTTGAAAATACCGGCGACGGCGAGCGGCTTCACCTGCCTTGCGCATACGTCTTGACCTTCCATGATTATGGCAGGCACGCCACCGGGGCGCCCCTTTTATAGGCGCAAGCCGATTGGACGCAGCCTCTTGAGGGGTGGCGGCGGCAGGAACCCACAGTCTTGAAAAATGTGTTGTAATATCTCACCACCTTAGCGTCGTTGCCTGAACGGTCGGTGGGCGAGAATAGGGCTAGGAAAGTTTTCATCGGAATGTTCTGGGCGCGATAGAGAAGGTACATGAGACAGTATTGGCCGCAAACGTCTGAGGCTACGCTTTGAAGTTGTAGCGTGTTATGAGTCGTGCGACAAGTGTTTTTGCGTATAAATGCCAGATGTGACTTTATACGGGGTGGAAAACCATAACTGTCAAAGTATTCTCCCACGCCGTTCTTGTCGATAAAGATGGCGACCCAATGCTTGCCAGGCTCGGTGTGTGGATCGGTGTTGACGACGATAGCTGCAGGTCGCGCTATTCTCGCGGGTAGTTGATCAGCAGGGAAAACACCAGACCGTACAGAACGGAACCACGGGTTTGTTTTCAGCGCGCGTCTTATGGTGTGCGTGTCCATCTTCAATCATCCAGTCTCGAAGTCCCAAAACGATGGAGGCCGAACAGAAATTCCACACAGAACTATGTGCCATGCACATGGTGCGCCCCAATTTAAGTGTTTTCAACGAAGGACAACCTCTGTCGTACAGATCTACGATCGGGGTTGACGTGTATTTGACTAGAAACTTTTTCTTTTCCGCCCCCTTGACGTAGACGGTTTCTGCGCACGTCGTGGCGCGGGAGATGAGGGATTCGAGCAGGCTGTAATCCACATCACCGCTATCCCAGGGGATACCGTGCAGATGGTTGACGATATAGTAGGCTTGTTTTTTAGCGGTGGCTGAAAGTTCCTCGATAGCGAACGGGGGCCTTAACACCCAATGTTGAAGTAATGTTCCGCATAGAGATAAAACACTCAGTTCCTTGACGATAAACTCGTTGTTGTCATCGATGAAGCTCTGGAAATCCACGACGACGTCCATGACTTAAATGACGGTGACAAGGGGCGGGAAGCCGTTTATATTAACTCCCATAGTCGGTCACGACGTTTCTGTCCTTGTCGACGGTGATGATGTTGGCAAACTCCCCGTACACGATACAGTTGACGGTTTCGGTGAGAGCTCTGGCGAAGCTCACTTCGATGCTCAGAGAACCGTGCCGCGTCAAATTCCAATGCGACGAGATGTGGGCGGAGAGATTGGGTGTGAGATCGAAAGCCACGAGATGATATCCCTTAGGGAAGACTTCCCGTGTGACGTCGCTACCCTCGTTCATGAAATGGATACCCGTTCCAGAAAACAGCGTGTGGTAGGACATTACATAGTTGCCGTTTGTGTAATCGGGTTGTAACGGTTTTGACGGCACTTGTTCCCCGTCCACGTACAGCGAGAAATGGTTCATGCCGTACGTTTGAAAGTTGAACGGGTTCTTGGTGGCGTCTCCGTTGAACGCGGCGTTCGATACAAATCCCACGATGCATCGCTTGGGTAACTGGCCGGTGAACACGTTGTCCAGTGATTTCCCTTGCACGCCCGCGGGAATAGTGAGTGTTTTTACTTCCACACGGGTGACGGGATACTTTGCGGGGCTGACGTTTAACGCCTTGGTGTGCGCCAACAGTACAGAAGGTGATACTTTGACGCGTCGCACTAGAAGGCCGGCTTCAGCGATGTGAACCTTAAAGTTTAGAATTTCAGGGACGGCCATAAGACTGAACCCGTCTCGGGAACGGACCAACTTGACTCTGAGTTCGGTGCCGTTCAATAGGTATTTCTCTTGGTTAAACACGTCACCGTGTAGATACCCCAAAAGATCCACCGTCTTGCTTTGTGCGGTGAGACCTCGACGAGCCTCAAACCCTCTGTTGACGGCGTTAACCGCCTCGAAGGTTCCGGGGCTGTCTGCGAACCACATACCGCAAGTCAGATGCGTTCTCTTGGCCTCGCTGTTGTAATTGAGCAGCGTCTCTATGTACGCTCTATAAGCATACGTGTTGCTGGGCGGTGAGACTAGTTTTTGGTTTAAAAACACATCCACCTGTGTGAATAGCGAGTGCAACCAGTTGTTGACGGGAGCGATTTGATCCGTCTCTTTGAAAGCGCCACCGTCGGGTTTCACGATGGCCGCCCTGAGATAGAGCATCGTCTGCGAGAGATCGATATAGAACTCGCCTTGACCAGTGACGGTAAATTCGATGGGTGAATCATCGGTGAGGGAAGATACAGGTTTGTATTGGAGCCATTGCCCGCTTTCGAGACTGGTTTGCGTGGGCGGGACGGAAAATAGATCGAGTTCACTGCTGGCACACTCGCAGAACTGGGGGTGTAGAAACGACATTTCAACTGAAAATATCTACCGCTTCTTTCTTGACCTTTTTACGTCGGGCAACGACAGAAGACTGACGTCGTTGCTTCTTACGACGCCCTTTATAGCCTGATCCGGTCATCAGTGTGTCGATCTTCTGCTCCGCTTTGCGTTTCAGATTTGTTCCAGCCTCGCCGACACGCTGCCGTAGAGCCTCTTTGAAAGGACGACGCTGATTGGCGACGTCGGAGAGCACGTCGATACCCGTGTGAAGCGCCTGTTTTCCGATGGCTCTGGCACCGCTTCTCAGCAACGGTACGACGCTCTTGAATAGACCGCTGAAAAAACTTCCTATCCCGTGCCCTCGTTGATAGGGAACACCGTGGTAGATCGAAGATATCCCCGATCCAGCCTGGTCGACGTAGTATCTTTGATAGGGACAGTTCATGTTGAGCGGCGTCGAAAATGAAGTTTCACGCACACTTTTCCAAACTCGAATGGTACAGGTTCACCAGTGTCGGTTCTTATATTGATTTCCAGGCTTTCAATTTCTCTTCTAAGTACTGGCACGTAGTGCATCGGATCGTAGCTAACTGTCTTATGTATGCCGTAGAGATAGTTTGCGTTGTTGATACCGACGATACGTAAAAGAGGTGCCACGATATCGCCCACGGGTTGAGGATCAACGATATCAGTGTAGACGTACATTTGCGAGGGCAAGCCTAGTAGAATGTTGGCGGCGTACGGTGACTTTGGGACTTTGATCAGATTCGTCTGAGGATCGAATCCTAGCTGTAGACTTAGTTGACTAGATAGTTCCAGCAGCTGTATATTTGGTGAAGAAGAAACAACGTCCACTTTTTTGTTGGTGCTTGTGTACTTGAACACAACCCCTTTATCACCTTTAAACGCGTCTACTTCGTTTAGGGCTTTGACCAATTCTTGGATATTGCTATAGTTTCCAGGAGGGATGTGATCCTTGAATATTTGTTCCACACCGTTGGCGTCCACCCAGTTGAACCATACAATATTTTGGCCCTCTGGGACGGTGGTGAAAGAACACGGATATTGGAATTCGGCGAGAGCGACTTCCCACAGACCGTCGAGCGTGAGACGATGGGGTAGTTGCGTGGTGAAATTCGTGAGGGTATTTTTAGGGAAATATCCCATAGAGCTGTCGCTCGGCAAGGTGAGGTAAAACTGGTCCTTCATGGTAGGGCGCTGACGTAACTGGCAGGGATCCACGAATTAAACTTGGCGGGGTAACCTTTCCACTGCACGTACACTTTCTTTCTGGCGCCTTTGCCCTTGACATGTAGTATTTTATCAACTTTGAAAATTTCCGGAAGACGAACGCGTTGCAATTCGGGTTCGTAGAACGTCCCCTCCACCTCTTCGCCGTCAAGATCGGTCAGCCTGTAGACGACTGGTTGTCGCATGACGACACTGCTGACTTTGAAAATCTCTTCGCTCCAATTGCTCTCGTAGCCCTTTTCAAACAGCATTTTGGCCTTGCTAATACGCACCGTGTCACCGACTTTGAGTTTCGGCTTACTATTCGAGTTTGGACCCCGTTTACCGTACAGATTATCTCTGACACGAAGCACGTCGGTTTCTGAAACGTCGGCGGGCGCCATCTTGATACTGGAATGTTTTGCGCCATTGTAAGCGTCGACGAGAGCTTGAAGGACGTCTACGTAGCGATACGTGTTATTTCGGGTAAAGTAGCGCCACATGCGTCCTTTCAGAGTTCTGTTGAATCGTTCCACGACGCTTGCCTTCACGTCCGGATTATTAGTGGTGTAGTAATGGACGCCCTCTCGCTCGAGAAATTTCCGGACTAGACGTGCCGTGAACTCTGTCCCCTTGTCCGTCTGTAAACTTAGAGGTTTACGTCCGCTTTGCTCGAAAATGTCCCGAAAGGCGTCTCTCACGACGCTCCCAGTCTTGGACGGAAGCGTCCTCACCCATGCCATCTTGCTAAACACGTCGATGACGGTGAGCAAGTATACCGCACCGTCGTTGTATTTGCTAAGACTTCGCATATCGTTGAGATCGGCTTGCCAGAGATCGTCAATGTTTGACACCACATACCGATTGCGTGGAAACTTTTTTATCACCGGTTTGTGTAGGGTATAAGCGTCCTGCGCACGAAGCCATTCTCGTACTTTGGCGGGATCTTCTTGGACGCTCGTATGAGCGACGCCGCCCCTGCAAACCCCGCGGGATGAGCGGGGTCGTAGTAGATGTCGTCCATTAAGCTCTGAACGGCAGCCACCTGTTTTCGTCCACCCTTTTAAGGTTCTTCTTCTTGGTGCGTTGCGGCGACGGTGTAAGTGGTACGGGCGTCGGATCCCTAATGGGAGCCAAACGTTTCGGATTCACAATAAATTCTTTCGGGACGTTTATTTTTTGAAGCGCCGTGAGAAATTCTCGCCATCCCGTCGGCTCGCTGTGTCTTCTCGCTCTGACCAGATCGTTGATTAAATCCACGATATTGGATCCACGGAGAGGCGTATCGTGAATACTCACTTGCCCGTTTTCGTCCCAAGAGATTCCGCCCCTGGAATTAATATGTTCTAGTAAAAGCTCGGCTTTTTTACGCGCCTGTACCGGTACAGTATTGAGTACAGCCGCGATGGGAAGTACGGGGGCTGTCATGGTGGTGGCGGTATTTTCAGGCGGTGGAGGGTGTTGACTAAAGTGCAGATAGCGCTGTAGCACTTGTTGGTATAGAGTCCATTTAGACTTGTCGTCAAGTTTTGAAGCGAGGATTTTTTCCATCTCCTTGTCTAGCTCGGAGACCACTAGATTTGTGGCCGACGCCGCTTGTTGGTGGTGTTGTTCGTAACGGTGTAACGTTTCCGGGGACACCAGTATCATCTTTTTCGTGTGTTCCATCGTCTACTTGTTGAATAAGGAACCGAGGACACCGCTGATTAATGGGGCTAAAAGTAAGGGCAGGAACGCTCCTCCTTTCTGAACGAGTAGTCGTCTCTTCTTCTTCCAGCCTTCTCCTCGTTTGACCAACTTGCGCAACACCTGCTTGTGCGCACGTAACTTTATCTTCTGCGCATTTTTCAGCGGCACCCGCCCTTTTAAAGTGTTGTAGGCACACTCGCAAACGGCGTCGATCAGTTTCTTGTCGGCCGTTTTCAGCAATGCGACGCGTTGGTGGGGGTTCATGCGATGCATCGCACGCAGCAGGGGCGCTTGCTTCAACACTTTGGGACTCATGGTTATGAAATGATCTGTAAGCGGGACGTGTCGGTGTTTTTATAGTTTTTGCGTGGTAGGTACACGCAACAACCGACATTAGTTCGGGTTCTATATCTGAGCCAT